>JAJMGJ010000003.1:0-600000 GCA_030568655.1 Suhomyces prunicola
CACTCATACAGAAACATCCTAGCACTCATACAGAAACATCCTAGCACTCATACAGAAACATCCTAGCACTCATACAGAAACATCCTAGCACTCATACAGAAACATCTACTACGTAGCCCCAACACCAACATTGCAACATCAGATGCAAACCCAGGATGCTGAAGTTTTATTCTTATAATGAGTTAATCGAAACAGGTTCCAAAACTTTTCCAATTTTTTAGTCTTTTCTCTTGATATTACGAGAAATCGGTCAAATTTACACAACTTCGCATGGTCTTGACATGCACCAAGAGGATCCCAATTGTCTGAAACTACAGAGAATTATTTTGATCGGCGATGAGCGGATTGGCGATATCGCATCAACTGAATAGAAAGATTTAGCTATCAGCCACAACATATTACATCAGGGCCCACTCCGACAAAATAACAAATTTCCCCCTAAGGTTAATTGTTTTTCAAGCGATTCAACAATGAATCATCAAGCCAGCTTTCTTCCACTTAATGTCTCACGAGAAAAGCTACGGAATTACACAACAAAAATACATAAGGTATGATTACCAATTATGACCAAATTGCCGTAATGGGTAACCGAGCAGCGGTTAGATGCTCGTGTTCTCGAGATATCTGTCATAAAGGCTCTTTTGGGCTCGATTAGGTGTCGTAAGGTCGACGATAACTCCTGATACATTCTTGCAGTGCATATGGTCTCAATTCGATACTTTGTTCCGCCCTTTGTGCTAAACTACAATACACAAATAAAACAATCAGTATTGTACCATCTTGAGGATTGACTACATGTAGTAGTTTGGATCACACACATGCTACAGCTGATGACAGTTGTGTGTCAGAAATTTGCGACCTACAATGGATCCTGTTGAGTAGAACTATTCATCTTCAATAACCCGCTGCTCTCCACACGAAATCTTCATCTTGAACCTGCTATACTTCCCTCCACTAGCTACCCAATTTTCAGATGTGAGTCAGAAGATTGGTTATTTCTAAATGTAGTTCACCACCAGACTTATATTACTTTTATTCGGCCAATTAAGCCACCAAGTTACCAAGTTATCAGACTACGAAACGCTCGATTTTTGTTCTCTTTTCTTCCTTTTCACAGTACACCGAAATACCCAATCTACAAGCAACTAACCTCGGCAGCCAGAAGATATTCATTAAGTAGGTGAATTTCACGAGCGTAGTGCATATAGTTCGATTAGAGCGCAAAATCTCACCTACTAATTGGGAGTAGTGATAGTTGCCTATAATGGTAGTCAACTGTCTATCTTGTGCGAAAAAAAAAAATCAAAGAAGCAAATAACGGACTTAACGAGATCTGGTGTATCGAACATTATACCTAACTAAGCAATCTTGAATTTCATATGGATCTACAACCTCCTGGCGAGGCACAAGTAACTACCAAACTGTCATCGACCTTCAAACGCAGGGCAATTTGATTAGGGAGTGCCTAGCTCTACATGGAACCAAACACCATGCAAAGGAAAGAATCTACCAACACGAATCATCGCTTCGAAGGCATGCATTGCATGAAAGAAATGTAATTGAGACCAAGAGTGTCTAGGATAATTAATATGACGAAGACCCGTTTGGTGCTACGGTGGAAAACACAATACTCGCCTAATTTCCTAATACGAAAACTAGAATGGCGGTTATGTGCATATGATTATTGCCGAAGAATATCCCCACAACTGCCAAAACCAATTTGTTGCCCTAATGGGGAAGTTTTTTTTGTCGCACGTGACCAAATCTTTAACCGATTTGCAGCCATCTATAAGGAAGTTCCAATCAAATAGAGTAAGACGAGCCAAATATGGCTCGAATAGTGACAGAAAAAAAGGGGAAAACGTACCACAAACATATCTTCTAACCCAGGTCGGAGAATTATATAAGAGTTCCACTTTTCCCTCCAAACCTTTTAGGTCTTTAGTTTTCTTCCACAACTTCAATAGCATCCTAAAAAATGAAGTGGTTTACATTGGTATTTCTCGTTTTATTTATAAAACTTGGTGCAGCAGTTCCTGCTCCAGTGATCCAATTAAGTAATGTTACGAAACCAAGTGAGGATCCCTTCTACACACCTAAGGCAGGCTATGAAAAGCTCAAGCTAGGTGAAGTCATCGACTATAGAAAAGTCACTCACCCTTACGGTATTGTATTGTTCCAGGATCACATAGCTGCAGCCTATCAATTCCTTGTTCGTTCAGAAGATACTTTTGGCGAGCCATCGTGGGTCGTAACAACTTTGCTCGTTCCTCACAATGCTGACCCTAACAAGCTCTTGTCTTACCATATGGCAATTGACTCGTCTAGTACTGATTGTGCTCCATCATATGCCATGCAACTCGGTTCTGCACCAGCATCTTGGCTTACTTCTCAAATCGAGCTTGGTCTTATCAATGGAGGCTTAATGGAAGGATGGTACGTGGTCGTTCCGGATTTCTTGGGTCCAAGATCGGCTTTCGTAGCAGCCCACCAAGCTGCACATGCTTCATTGAATTCCATCAGGGCAATTATAAACTCGGGTGATTTGACTGGTATCAATAAAGATGCAGAGGTCACCCTTTGGGGGTATTCGGGTGGTTCTCAACCTACTCTTTGGGCAGCTGCCACTCAACCTACTTATGCACCTGAAATAAATCTTATCGGAGCAGCAGCTGGTGGTCCTGTCGTTGATCCATTCCACGTTATGGAATTCCTTGAAGGGACCTTCTTTGCAGGATTTATTATTACTGGAATTAACGGTTTAGGAAGAGAATACCCTGAATTGATGGACTACCTTAAAGAAATTTCCTACCCTCTGACTATGAGAGCAATCAATGGTAGTAGTGATGCTTGTGTCGTCGGGGCTCTTTTGAATAATTTGTACACTACTTGGGATTCTATCTCACCAGTGGGAGATGAAATTATGTATGCACCAGCTGTTTACAACGTCACCCAAAGTAACAATATACTCAACTTCAACGTAACTCCAACAGTCCCAATATACTTATACAACTCGGTTAATGATCAAATTATTCCTGCAAATGATAGCGATAGGCTTTACGACAAATGGTGCGGGGAAGGTGTCAAAATCACTTACAACCAAGACCATTTCAGTGAACATATTTCACAGGCTATTATCGGCAGTGGACTTGCATTGAAATTCCTTGAAGCCAGATATAAACACGAGGCTGTCCAGAGTTGTACCAGGACCAATAGATTCTCCAATGTGGAAGTTGCAGGCTCTCTTGCAGGACTTGGGCAAATAGCCAAAGCCGATGCTTTTATGTTGATGGGTCACGATATGGGGGCAAACGTTACGGAGAATAGTGTATTCGGTATTGCTTTGGATATCGCTGAAAAAGCATTCGGTCATTTTTTCGATTCAGACGCAAAAGCATCAGCTACTGTATCGTCGACTACAACCACAACTCACCACAATGTCACCACCACCACATCTACATCTACATCTACATCTACATCTGGATCTGAATCCGGTTCTGAATCATTCTTAAGCACAATCCTTGGATCATTGTTTGGCCGTTAAAAATAATAAACAGCCTTATCATCTTAGTCGACTTAGATCTTAATCTTCACTGACTAGTTGAAAGTCCCGAAAAGGCAAAAGTACTAGCTATTTTCTCTTCCTTTTTCTTTCTTCTAACTTATACCTTATTCCGTATACCAAAATTGCGGGAATGAAAGACAGTGCGTACTGCATCATGTCAAACCTACGAACTTAATTAGAACAAATAAACTGCTATTTATAATTGTATGAATTTACAGTAGTCTGGTACGTGCCCATGAAAAAGTAAAAGTTCTAAACAAGACACATATGTAATAAATGTTTCATTTAAACTTTTCTTAGTGCATTATTGGGAATGGCTTGATCGTTACCAAAGACCAATAGTAGGTTATTTTGAAACACGAAGCCACCACGTAGATCTGAGACTAATTCTGCAAAGCCTCTGGCACCATAAAATTATCTTCCAGTTTACAAAAACCCAAGTATGTACCATTTAAGCAGTTTTTTTTTTTTTTTTCAAAAAAAAAACCGAATTGCAGTCGTCTCGGGGACTATTTTGCATTCAACATGCGAGGACCAAAAGAGTGGCTAGACATTTTGATTGCTATAATTCATTGATAGCCCGAATTTCGAAATAAGAGTAAAAGACTTTCAATTTCGTAATTTTTTGAAATTAAAACAAAGGAGCATTACTTCAACACGATATCTCAGCACATGTATTGTGGGGTAATAACAAACCATAAAATATATAAAGAAAAAAAAAAAAGTAATTCAGGCGAATTACTGGATTGCAATAATATTAGTATCATTGGTGTACTTGACAGGGGCAAGTGAAATTTTACGATCATCAAGATCATAAACAAGATAAGCCCATCTCAAGAAATTGTCACCTAAAATTGAACCTTCGTAAATTTGCAAGGAAAGGTAGCCAAGATCTTTTCCGTTGTCATCGTAAGTTTCACTCAATAAACTTGAGATTGGGACGCTGATAGTCGCATTCTTGAAGTGATACGAGACGGATTTGTTGGAGTTGGTGTACGAGTCTGGGTTGTCTACCTTGTATCCGTACGGGGTTTGCTCTCCTGGAATAGAAGCATAAATACCATTCAATGTATTGTTAGGCAAGTAGGTGATGGTGGTACCACTATCAAGGAGGACTGAAGTTGAAACATCGATTTTCTTGCTTCCGATCGAGATGGTGTCCAATTCAACGGACAAGTAATCGGGGTCATCTACTGGTAAAGCAGTCAACGAGCCATCGAATTTGGCAAGATCAATACCACCGAAAAGGACAGAACCAGAAGTTGCATCTTCGGAATTCAAGTATAAGGAATAAGCAACCTTTGAGATGGCTCCACTTGACTTCAAAACCTGAGGGTAGTTAGGATACGTGTCTTCGGCTCCTTCGAGGCCAGGTAACCCAATTCCCAAAAGTCCCCCTCCGGTAGTAAGGAAATAAGCGTACCCAAATTGTACATTGACAGTTGGACCACCCCCAGGAACTGTAACATCGTCCTTACCCCAGATACCATAACCAAATGTCCCATCTCCGTAGCCGTCATAGAAGTTAGGAAACAAGTACTGGAAACTGGTCGACTTTTCAGCATCAAAAACCCCAGCCAGGTGAAGGGCGTCGGTGTCAGAAGCCCAACCATCGGTAGAGTTGCTAGAGGGGAACCATAAATCAGAGCTACCAGTATCGACGTCAACAGCAACTTGATTTTGTTGTGATCCAACAAGAAGATTGGTTGAGTAATAGACTCCTTGATTGTCCAAGGTAATATTAACTGGCAATTTAGAATCCCTGGGAAATCTATCTTTCAGTCCTTTGATACTCTTGGTGACGTTGAAGTCTAGCTTCAAGAACTTGCCATCTCTTTTAGAGAGATCAGGGATCGTGTAGCCGTTTGCAACCGTGAAGGCTGCAATCGACAATATAAGTTTGGAGAAAGAAACCATATTATTTGTTCTAATGATAGTTTTGTAAATACTCGAGGCATTATCGCGCGGTATTTATAGTGAAATTCGCGTACATTGCAGCTTCATGAGAATCCACAGATTCTGGAGTAGCCACCATACGTTCAAGGATAGAGTATTTCGCCAGGAAACTATGGCTTGCTCAATATACAGAACCAACCCTACGATTTGACTTCATGAATACAAAAGCTTAAATCAAGTTTTATAATTGAAGCAAAACACTCCCGAAAGTCGTCACTTTATCAGGTATGGGTTCCAGATGTACGAAAGTAGAGGAGCTTGGTGCTATCTAGCTTGTCTTGACTCTGTATTACACTGTATCACTAATCTGCACGCACTGTTTTGATTTCTGATAAGACCTGGTTTTTCGCACTGTGTCAAAACGCATGCGTATGAAATTTTATGCATCCTGTCAGTCGCGCGGCACCAGTGATAATTCAGCAAGATCCACATCTTTGCTGCTACATTTCAACAATCTCAAAGAAATACCTCGGAACATTATCCACTACTGTGAACAAGGAGCCTTACTTCTAATTTAGCAATTAGATCCATAGTTGTGGATTCTGTGGACTCCACCACTGTACCGAACTATAAGTGACTTCAAAACTGTGATTTCGGAATAATTGAAGCGTGGCTGGAAGCTTGACGACAGAATTAAAAAAGAAAGATTGCTTAACCATTACAGCAACAAAAATAGACAGCACCAATGTAAATCTTTTCTCAACGGCTCGGGCTGAAATTAGTCAGGGGTATTGCTCGAGAATTGATTCACCGTACAAAATAGATGCTCAAGGGTACTATATACTAGTAGTGTGTACGCAATAAAGTTCAAATTGTTCTGACTTGTAATTCGCAATGTGCAACTTTGGTATTCTGTTACAGCAGAACCTTCCCTGATCTGTGGACTGGTTAAAAACTTAACCCGTTTTGGAAGCGCAAACAATAGAGAGAAACATATTCTTAAAATCAAAAATACATATAAAAATAAGAGACTTAAATCCTTGCTTTTGACGAATGTATTATACCCAACTGCCTAGTCATGACCCGAATGCAATGCCGTTTAATAAGAACATCTAGGTCCATGTTATGTTAGAGGAAAGGCTTTTATTGGCACTGATACTGTCAAAGACAATTACATTCCTACTCGCTTTGTCAAAAATTGCGCGGAGATGCATGAATAAAATCAGGTGCACGATTGACATATTTATCTCAAAACGCACTTATCGGCGCTAAAAATACTCGCACGCACCGATCGTCGGTTTCGTATCACGGCTAGAAAATACTGCGAGGAGAGTAAGAGGGAAGGTCAGCGTACAATTCAAGCATGTAGATCGATGGAAATTGCCCCCACGTACCACGTAGCTAACGAGCTAGAGTGCTAGGATGACATTTCTGGTTTTTTTTGATGATTGCCTGGAAATGTTTGACCATATGCCAAATTACGGTGGAGACAAAGAGAATAATGTGTTGGTTTGTGTCGTTATAATTATAATATGGTTAGATCACGCACCTGCGCAAGACATATTTTTTTAGGAACCATTTTCATTTGCCGAGATACAGTATTACCCCTCTGTGGATCAAGGTCTCGGCCTAACACTGTTTTTGGTGAGTCGCCGAGTTTTGGGATAGTTGTAGGTAGTGTAAGGATTTATACTCAATAGTCAAATAGGTAAAGCTAAGCCATTTGTTAGGTTTTACTTGAAGGAGAGAATTGAACCACCACTTCTCTGCACCAGGATCCGACACCGGACCTAAGGCTTGCAACGGACCCACGGTACGACTCATGCGATTTCACCTACATCTTGACCGCCCATTCCCTTATCTGTAATAGTATAAAGACCAGGTGTCCCTTTGACGCCCTGAGTTTCCCTTCAAAGAGCTCAGGCAGATCAAGAGATCTCTCGAGGGCCCTCCCACACACCCCCAGTTCCCGAGACCAATGTGGCAAAGGATGCCGCTCCAGCCGCCAAAATTCGCTGGCCCCATTACATGTGCTTTCTAACGCATTATTTTGCGCCTCGCTCCTCCTATTATCCTCCGTTGTCTGGTCAAAAAATCCGGACCGACGTATCAACTAACAAGTTGACGAATTAACCTAGCAAACATAGGAGACGATGGGTTAGGAGACTCCGTAGAAGGTATAGTATCGAGATATAGTATGCAGGGGGTTTAGTAAATTTCGTAAGCGAGAAAAAAATCCCTCTTGGTTGCAAATATTATTCCTAAAGGGATAATATTTCTACAGAAGTGGGGGTTGGTAACACATTTTTGTTAGGTTCTGAACTCATTGGTTAGCTAGACTAAAACTGAGCTACTTGCTAGTTCTATTCAGACGAGAGGATTGAGTCACCATTTGCATTGGCTCGGAACAGACGAGGGACAATTAGGCTACGGGGGTTTCGTGTAGGCATTGATTCATAGCTGGTTTATAAATTCGGCATAATAGGGTCTTCATGCAGCAAAGTTCCACTGGTACTTTCAGTTGATATCACGTTTTATTATATATTGTCCGTAAGGGGGTTTCAATGGAAGTGGTGAAACATACCACATATTATAATTCACTATAAACAGGGCTGTTATACTCTTCCAAACCATTGAATCCTAGTAACACTATACGACTTCAAACAGCTACATATTGTATAAATACTATAGTTAAGCAACATCCGAGCTAATACCACGGTAAAGTATCTGGATATAGTATAACCTTTTACCTCCAGCCAACCAGGATATACGTCCCCATTCGAGTGCTTCAACACGTCTTTTACGTTACACGATTATATATCACGTGACCAAATAAACTGATTTTTACAACCATTTTGACGTCTTCCTGCTTTATAAATTCAACACATATCCCACATCGCAGCCTAAAGACCTAATCCCGTGAGTCATAAGCGGGAACCACTTAAATTTGACTCTTAAAAGCTTAATTCGACAGGTATTCGGAATGCCATACTACGCAGTTGCCAAGGGGCGCTCGCCAGCAGTATATCAGGACTGGAACGAGTGCAAAGGTAACGTGAATGGATTTTCAGGAGCTCGCTACAAGAAGTTCAATACCTTAGCTGAAGCGCAAGAATTTATGAGCGCGAATGGAACAAGCAACAGGAGCCTTTCATCCCCAGTCACACGTCATTACCATGTATCGAAACCTAGGGTTACTCGTAATGCTGTGAGAGAAACAAGAGCAGTAGAAAAATCGCCCAAGACAGCTCGCGAATCCAGAATATATGTAGATGGTGCGTGTCGTGGAAATGGTCAAAATGTCAGGGGGGCAGGGATTGGAATTCACTACGAAGACTTTCCTGACAAATCTGTGGCCAAGGCGTTCAATGAGATCGATTCGTCGGTCCCTACAAACCAGAAAGCTGAGCTTTATGCTATGAAACATGCCATAAAGAACATTTTGGAGGAATCGAAAAGTGAAGGTGGTTTGGAAAATAGATACACAATATACACCGACTCCAACTATGCAAAGAACTGCATAACTGCTTGGACAGATAGGTGGAAGGCAAACGGCTGGAAGAATGCGAAGGGTGAACCTGTCTCTAATGCCGATATCATCAAGGAGATAGATACTTATTTGAATGGTGTGAACAAGGTCTATAGAGATAAGAATTGGAATGAGCTCGAGATCGTACATGTTAAGGGTCATTCGGGTGATCCAGGAAACGAAGCAGCCGACGAATTGGCAAATGAAGGTGCGGACGAGGACGCAAAATCTCGTGCTTATCGCTAGCGCAACATAAGAGCTTCCTAGTCAAACGTTTATCGAAAAGTACCACAGATACCGGGAAAGCTCAAGACCCTATCGCGATAGCAATGGTCGACTTTCGCCACTAATAAGACCGCCTACCTTGCTACAGAACCTAGCAAGTGGCTCGCCCTAACTTAACTGACCAGAGAGCATAACACCTAACAGTGATTCTGAATTAATGCCATAAATTAAAATACTATTGAATTGCTTGAATGTTGGAGCTTGTGGTATCTTTTACCTGGGCTAGAGATATGACATTGTCGTCAAGGTTGAAAACCGTGTAGGAATACCGCAACACACTCACTCCAAGAATATTTATGTCGTATAGGTTAACACTACTGTGAAGACCCAAGTCACATTGGCCCTTTCCTGAAACAGATCCCGGAATAGGTAAGTCACTATACGGGACCTTAATTCCAACGTTCCCGAAGTTGAAAGTCAAATATTCGTCCGAAGGTAACGTACAACTATCAAGATAAAATGAATTGGTTGAGTCGTCGTAATGAGCCCCGATTGCTTGACCCATCTCCAAAAACAAATCCTGAGGCAAATAGATATCGGCAGTGCCCGAATCCAACAAAATCGATGGTATGTCGACACTGTGCTTGGTTCCGCTATTGTCAGTTATGGAATCTAATTTGACGGATAAAGAATTATCAAGAATAGGAAAATCTGTCAATACACCTTCGAATTTATCGTAGTCTATACCTCCAAATAGGATATTTCCAGTCTCATCATCTCCAAGATAAAGTGAATAAGCATTTTTATTAATGTATCCATTCTGTTTCAAGTAGGCTGGGAGGTTTTCGTTGGTAGAATCAAAGCCCGTTCCCAACATAGGAACACTTCTTGTTGTTTCATTCACAGCTGCAAATACAACGTTGGGAAGGGTTGGACCGTCCGGAATTTCGATTTGATCTTGAACGTAGGTTCCGTGTGCTGTGTCACCACCACCATACGCTATCTGAAAAGGAGTACCCAAAGACTGATAAGTAGTGGACGTGGAAGGATCGTATGTTCCATAAGGAAAGGTGCAACTGCATTTTGCATCATTGGTCGGAACCCACAAATTGGAACTGCCTGTATCTAGCATAACACTTATGGGCTGATCGTTGGATCCAAACTTCAAGTCAAGGTTATAATAGTAAGTATAACTGTCAAGACCAGCCACTACCGTACCATCTGATTCTCCAGCTTCTAACTTTCCTTGGAAAACTCTGTTTGTTCTTGGGCGACTTCCTTGTTTCAAGCTCACACCGAATTTTATAACCCCGGTGCCATTGCTCCTCTTTGTGAGTTCGGTATTGGCTGATGCTGGCAAAGTTAAAGCATTTGCCAAAGATCCTGTGAGCAATATGAACTCGATTACTCGAAGTAGTGTAGAGGGAAACATAATTTTGGTGAAATTAAAAACAGCCCGAAAACCTCCATACTTATAATACTTATATTAACGTTTGCGACTTTGAAGTTGAGAGTAGGCTGGTTAGAACAAAATTTCAACGCAAATGATAAATTGCATTGTTATCTCGCAAAATTGATTGAATTCTCGCAAAAATATTTATCAAACTTTGATGCGCTTCCCCTTGCGTTATCATCCAACTAGAAGAAGTATTATTTCGTCCAGTCAACTCTACAGGAAAACAAAGGATTATATGTGTGTATACCTATACTGATACGAAAACCAGGATCAGCCCAAGCTTGTGGATGATACAAGCGTGAAATTCAATTCAGTCGCTTACCGAAACGAGATGTTTTACTTGATCAAATTTACGAGTTGCTGGTTTAGCACGATCACGTGACGATGGCATTTGTTTTGACGTAATTATAATTTGAAGCCAGCTACCCTTTATTTACTCTGCAATGCAGCAACGGTTATCAAAACTAGACGAGTGCATTAATCGATGAGCGTGACGTCAACCAGTCGAATCGCATCAGGTATTTTACAGTATAGGAACGGGCTACAGCTGCAGAAAGGCTTCCGGGATAAGAATCTTTATTTCTCTCTTTAGCTGGACATATCTGAAGTTGTGTGAAGTTAGTCTCTAGTTAGATAAAGTTAGTAATTAGTATTCTCATTGACTGATTCTAGTAGTCTATACCTTAGACATGTCTGGTATAATAAGATGGTAACCGCACGACCCGAGCACTCAAACCAAAAATCTAGTAAGCTTGGAGCTACAAAGCAGGCAAGACAACAGGCATGAGCAAGGGCACTGGGTCCCAAGATGACAAAAATCTGTTCAATCAGTTTCTCGGCAATGGAGATGTACCGGATGACCAAGTAATAGATTCGATATTCCTGGAAAGGAAGACTTTACACGCGGATGACGCTGTGGATTACGAGGATATCGATGAATTAGCAGAGGAAGATGACGACGAGCTAATAAACCAAGAAACCCGCAAGGACCCAGCGATCACAGGATTAGATAACGATCTCATCGATAACCAAAAACTAGAGGAAGACGCTGACCAACAGTTCGATGATATGTTTGGCAATGATGACGGGTTTGGCCACGAAGGCAACGATAATAATGTCGGAAACAATGATTTGTTTGGCAACAACAACCAGTATCTTCCAGATGATGACGGAATGAATGATATAAACATGGGCGAGATCTTTGACGAAGAGCATTTAATAAATAAACCATTACCTAAAAAGAGGAAAATCCAACTGGATGAATCAAGATTACTCAAAAAGCAAAAGTTGCAAGCAATTGTCCAGAAATTGAAGGCCAAACGGCTAGAAAGAAACATCAAATACCACTACCCTGGATACTCCAAAACCAAACCGTTCAACTTCCATTTATTCTTCCTACCAGCCCCCAAATATTATAGGCATGCCAGACCGGCCATAGCTTTAAAGGAAAACATAAAGCCACTAGTTCCTACCAAGCTATCCCTAACGGTTGACACAGACCAGCGCAAAATCTTTAAGTCACAGAAAAGGAAATTGCCCGAACCACAATCCAACCATTCGGTTTTAATAACGCAAGCAGATTTGGATTTCATTGAAAACTTGACGTCTAAAGGAACCAGTAAGGAATCATTTATCAAACAAATCTCATTTTTGCACAAAGATTGGTCTATCCATGATAAGTTTTCCGACTTTTCCAAAGACCTCATATTATCTACCACCGATTGGGACGACGACGCAATCATCAATTTGGGCGATAAGCCAGCACAAAGCCACGATGGGGCCAACGGTGTGAAGCCTGCTATCAACTCCATCGTCGATATCGAAGATTATGACGACGAAAATATCTTCAACGGACAGTTGAACAACGACTCGACATTGAAACTCGACATGAACGATCCTAATCTTTTATTTATTCCGAAAAAAACAATCGACAAGTCAAAGTCAATTGTCCCAAGCAATGAAAAACAAATGAAGATGAAATTCAATATTTCAAATGATGACCAGTACGAAATATTAAAGAAGAACTATAACACCAAGGTCAGAAGTCAATTGAGTAACTTGAATATAGAACATTCTTTGCCTGCATTAAAGCTTCAGTCGCCGTACTATAAGGTGAAATTGACCAAAGAAGAGTGCCGGTCATTCCACAGACCCAAGTTTTTGGTAAGACCAGGCACATTAATCAGCTTCTCAAAGCTTAAACAAAGGAAGAAGAAGAAAGACAGGGGAAAATCATTACAAGAGATATTTGCCACCTCCAGTGACTTAACAACTACTGATTCTTCCAATTTAGTTGGTATGGAATACTCTGAAGAATACCCATTGATATTATCCAACTTTGGAATGTGTTCTAAGTTAATCAACTATTATAGAAAAGAAAGAGCCGACGATTCCTCTAGACCCAAAACTCAAATAGGTGAAACCCAGGTTTTGGGGGTCGAAGACAGATCACCCTTTTGGAATTTTGGTGAAGTTGCGCCAGGAGATTTCGTTCCAACATTGTACAATAATATGATAAGAGCCCCGATTTTCAGACACGAGATGAAAAATACAGATTTTTTGTTAATAAAGTCTCAAGGAGGAGGCAATCATCAGAGATACTACTTGCGAAACCTCAATTTTATGTTTGCAGTGGGTAACACATTCCCAGCAATTGAAGTACCGGCGCCACATTCAAGAAAGGTAACCAATACCTCTAAAAACAGACTTAAGATGGTTGTATTTAGAGTCATGAATAATAACGGGGTGGCTAGAGTATCGGTGAAAGATGTCTCGAGACATTTTCCTGATCAAAATGACATGCAGAATCGTCAAAGATTAAAAGAATTCATGGAATATCAGAGACAAGGAGACCATCAAGGGTTTTGGAAGATCAAGAATGTTGACATAGTTCCATCAGAAGAAGAAATTAGGTCTATGATCACCCCTGAGGATTCGACGATTTTGGATAGTATGCAATATGGACAGCAAGCTTTGGAAGACATTCGGACATTATTCGGAGTAGAGTCCAACAGCTTGTCAAACAGTTTGAAGAAAGCCGAGGAGAAGAAGGATGAAGCCAATGATGAAGATAATGAAAATGACGGAGAGGAGAAAGAAGATAAGGAGAAAGAGAAAGAAGGTGAAAAGGAAAAAGATAAAGAAGGCAAGGAAAAGGGCAGAAAACCAAGAGACTTGGACACCGAAATAGATGTGGATGAAGAATTGACGCCATGGAATTTGACCAGAAATTTCCTCAATTCCAATCAAAGCAAGACAATGTTGCAGTTGAATGGAGAAGGCGATCCTACTGGTATTGGATTGGGATTCTCGTTCTTGAGATCGACTCAAAAGAACGGATTCAAACCATTATTTACCCCCATAAAGGAAAACGTCCCCAAGAACAACACCGCAGCGTACCAACAAAAGCTCTACGAAGCCGAAATCAAAAGAATATGGTACTCTCAGAGAAGTTCGTTGGTTGACCACGGAAGTGATTTCAACCTCCAGACAATTTACGACGAGTACCAGCCGCTTGACCACGATAAGTTTGTCAAGTCGAAGATCAAGGAAGACCTGAAACTGGGAGGTGTGGACAACAATGTTCTTCGAATCACCCGTAGAGTCAGAGACGAAAACGGGATTTTGCAAAGAAAGGTCGAAACATTGACAGACCCCAGACTCATCAAGGCATACATCAAGAGAAGAAAAGTCATTGAGGATGAATTGCTCAAGACTGCTGAAGTGGGCGACATTTTGCCCACCAACGACAAAGAATTGAACAAGATAAGGAAAAAGGCGTTGGAAGAGAAATTGGCCAATTTCATCAAGAGATCGAAACAAAGCAAAGCCAAGAAACCGGCGCGCGACTCCATCTACATGGCGGCAGCCGCAGGAGGCAAGATCATCGATGCCAACACCGTGATCCTCCCCGATGGCTCGTATGCCATAGGGGGCAAAGGTATTGGTAAGGGAAATAGTAGAACAAGAAGGTGTACGTTGTGTGGAGCATTTGGACATATCAGAACCAACAAAACGTGTCCGTTGTACTACCAAACAAACGGAGGAACCCAAACGCCCAAGAAGGGCACACCTTTGCCGGTTCCAGGCACCTCTGACAGCGCGACTCCCGCGGTAGTGGGTACCCCAGATGCAGGTGCGCCCAGCGACACTGCGGGGGATCAATAGGTTGCAAGTTGGTGGTCAGCGGGGATATACTAGTATGGATGCAACAATAGACATCCACCACACGAAACTTGTATCAACACCACAGCTGTAGAATAGTAATAAAGTCTTTGCAGCTTTTGTAGAATGGTAGCAGAGTGCTGCAATGTTATTTTGTAGTATAGCACCGAGACGCCTCAACAGTGGGGTCCATCTTTGACAGGTGGAGACCAAATTTGGCCTGACAACCATCACGCATCTTCTCGCCAATATCCTCTTCGAGCGCGGTCACGCGCGACTCCGTTCCCCTCTTGGTGGTAAATCGGAGGGGTAAACTGTCACGTGACAGATCCACCCATATCTTATCATCACTTGCGCGTCTATGCTACCCCTTAAATTTTTACAACCATTGACTGATATCACTTTTGGTGCTCAACTGGTCCAACGTTGTCTATTTTGTAATTAATCTGTTGCAATTCGTTAGTGTGTCAAATGGAAAAAATCAAACCACTGGCCAAAGCTAGTTCACAGCCCCAACCTCTTGGAGGGCGCGATTCCTTCAAAAAGCTCCTCAATTCCCACCTGTCAATTTATAATGCCCTTACCAATCCCGATCTAGACGTATCTCCTTCTCCTCCTTTGAAACACCTCGAGAGGTCCAGGCTCACGCCCGATCTTAACGACCCGCAATTCTCCATCACGTCCTGGCAAACCATCAGCGAAGAATCGAGCCACAAGAATGAAATTAACCGCCCTTGCTCCATCTTGTCCCTTTCTACTGACGACGATACCGGAATCAAGGACTCGCCCGTCATTGTTCAATCACCGAAAGCCACTTCCAATACCATGGTTTTTGAGACTGACGAGGAAGATTTGGATGATTTGGACGATCTAAAGAACCCTTCTGACTTTATTATGCCCAAAATGATGGTTTCTTCCACCAATACTAATAGTCAGGAGAGAAAGAAACTGTCCAAATTCGAAATAACTATTCTCTCGTCAAACCTTCTATCCAACTATGATACAGAAATCGATAAGTTGTCCAGTTTGAGTCACGATTACATTCACAATATGGTTAATTTTAATCATGTAAAAATCGACAAATCTTGCTTACATCCAGATCGGATCAGAAAGTACTCAAGTGTTGGTGACTCTAACCTAATATTCATCATAAACGATGGCTCCAAAATTTTAGTGGAATTTTTAACCTCGATTATCAAAGATGAGTCCTCTCCAAAATTGACAATTATCAACATCATGACTGTCAACTATTTTGTCACTTTATTTGACTTGATCAACACAATCAAACCTTATCAGATTTGGAAAACTTCCTCACTCCAACAAGAAAAGCTACTTAATAAGTTCAAAGACTTTATCAAGGGTGAAATTTACAATTCAGATTTCATCAAAGATAATACCGAAATACCAAGACCCGAAACCGATTTGAATTTAAAGTTACTAAACCAGAGCCAATGTTGTTCCAAATACCAGAATCAATGCCAAATGCGTCAGACCCCTACTTTTAAATTAACCCCAGACCCAATCAAGGGTTTGGCTAGGTCTAAAACAAAACTCTTTGATAATTTCGAGATATTGGATTTATCATCGACATGCTATGACTTGAACTTCAATACTCCTGATTTGGTAAAATCGAAAAATCTAGTTGTAATTACTGAGTCAAACACCGTTAATCAATCAGATTCAGTATACTCCAATTTGATCTCAAACATAAAGTTCGACTACAAGTCTAGCGAGAAAAAATTCAAGTCCGATTTGGAATCATCTTATCACCCAACTGATCCGTTGAAGATTTCAGAGTCCAGCATCAATTTATGTTATTCTATAATCAAAAACTTGTTTAGAAAGTACAAATCGAGCTTGGTCAAGGAAGAAAATAATAATTTGTGGTTATTATTGAGCTTCTCTGTTGGAATTGGTTTGGGGGTTGGAATTGGTGTTTCATCTGGTGCAGAAACTTTGGTGGGATTGGGTTTTGGGTTTTTGGATAATTTGAGAGGATCCATCGAATGCATTTTGAATCAATCGAGAGAAGTTAATATTGAGCAAGCTAATGACGCAATTTTTTATCCCGTCACTTCAACGTCAAATGCGTTTGTTGATTTCGTGACCGATAAACTTGATCAGATTTCCAACCTGGGCATTATGGATAAGTTCTGCAGCTATGCTCAAGACATACCAAAGAGCTTGTCGTTGACTGGTTCAATGGTAGTTAGGGGGTTCCAGAAATTAATGGGATTAATTTTTATTTGAAATTTTATATACAGATATAAAAATTAATTAGGAATTTAATAGAATATACTAAGAAATCAATGCAACTTTTCAACTCACCATAAAGCTCACATTTTGATAGAAATCTACCATTGGATTTTCCCCGGTTTTAGTAGTGGTGATTTCAAGATCTCCCCATTTCTCCAAAAACTCTCCGTGTGACTCAACTTTAGGTAATTTGCCAGTGACTTGACGATACAAGTCACTTGCCAAATCAAAATCAGTAGGGAACATGATATCAAAATACCCTTGGTAACTCATATAAGTCGATATATCAATCATTTTATCTTGTAAAACTGTTTGCACCACAGGAGCATTGTAGTAGCCATTTATGGCTTTTGGCAAAGAGTGGAAATCCGAGCACAACAATGAATGATTAGGAAAATTATGTTTCAATATTTGAAAGAATTTCAATAATCTGGTGGGGATAAATTCCCCGGGGGTCAAATTATCTTTAAATGGGAGCAAAGAATGCTGGAACCGTAATTGAGACGAGGAATGTTTCAATGGGTGAATCGAGTCTTTATTGGTCAAGAAAGGTACCATTGATTTCAAGGTCTCAAACTTACTAGTTAAGCTGTTTGAGTTCTTCAATACAGAGCATTTGCCGTTTTCTCTCAACTGTAACAAGGTATTGGACCAGTAGCTTAGTTCTGGAGTGAAAAATTCGTAGAAATCTCCATGCTGATCAATCAATACCTGCCCTTCGTGAGGTTCTCCGGTAATATTATCATACCTGATAAGATCGTGAGAAAAGTTATCAAAAACTTCCAAGGCAATAAAGAAACACGGCTGGTCAACGACTCGATCAAAGTCGAATATAGATTGGTTGATGATTTCGAACTTGGAAGCATCCAAGCCTTGTTCATTTAACTTGGCATCAAGAGCATTCTTGGCTTGTTTTTCAGCCAATCGAGACGATATTTCAATGATCTTATACTGAGTTCTCTTGTACACATCGGGCTCGTTTTGTTTGATGTAATTCAAGATATTACACATGAGGGTTCCATTACCACCACCCATCTCGTAGATGATCAAGTCCTCGTATGGATAGTTACCATTGAGTTTGTAGTTTACCAATAAATATCTGGCCAATGCTTCACCGTAATATGGCTGGAAGAGCTCGGTAGGAGTATGCCATAATTGCAATGACCGCTTTGATTTTGGCTGTACTTGCAGCAAAGCCTCTTCCTGTTGGAGTTTGATCGCCCTTTGGGCAAATTTGGATGTTGTGGATGCAAAGGCCTTGTCAAGAGGCTGTTGTTGAATTAGTTGATCATTTTTCGACTTCGTTGCGTACGACTTGGACTTAACCTTGGGAGTGGCAGGCACGGGTTGGTTATCGTATTTCTTGTATGCGCTTTGCCACGTATCCATAAACTCATCTATATCATTGATATTGTTGTAATCAAACGGTTTTTCAGGGTGAAAAATTTCCACTTCTTTGGAAAAGTATCCATAATGGGGATTATATAAACTGTCCTCAATGAAGTCTGAGGTCAACATCTTGACTTTTTTAGGCCTGTACTTCGATCTGGCTAGTTTTGAAAATGTTGTCATTGGGTACTCATTATAAACTTCTTGGGGGCTCTTGTTATCAAATGGATAATTGGTGGAATAACGGTAAATGAATCGTATCAAATTGAAGCCCTCCTCTTCATTCAAATGAGAATTCTTTTGCATGGGATGTGGCCTAGAAACATTTGTATTGCTGGTGTCTCTGGGCTGCAAAGATCGAGATTTTTCACTGGCTGAAGATACTTTGAAAGCATAAGTATCTGGCCGTATCGAGTACTCATGGTGGAAGCCTTCGTCTTTCTTTCTCTCATTCACTTTTGCTAGCATTTGCGTAGCTTTTTTGGGACTGAAGAGCGTCCTCTGAATCTCTACATAACCATAGTGTCTCGGTACTACTGTACGTCTTACAGCCCTACACCACATAGTGTCTACAGTTGATTCAATAGTCTGATTTTTTTCTATACTAGTGTGAGCGCTTATGTAATCACTGACTAACAATATACTATCTTTGGTGGACTGGCTGACACAGCTCTAATGGAGTCAACCTTGCCAGTCAGCACTATTTAGGTGGCCCGGACTAGCACTGGTGGCCTTGGATCAACTTCTCAAACTATCAGTTTAAGTCTTTCTTTTTTTTTTTTTTCTTTTTTGGTTAACTTCCTAGTTATAACATTGTATAGTTACTACTCAAATAACACATCCTCTTTTCCGTCAAATTCGTCCATGCACTCTACTATTGTTTTGATATTGTCAATAACATTGCTCACTGCCACTCTTATAACACGATCACTGACTCCATGGAAGGCACATTTCAATGATGATGCTTCTGTTGTGTACTTTACGTTGAGTTCATTGGTTTTCAATATTGGATCTGGCGAAAGTGTCTTGCAGGCTATTTCGGCCTGTCTTGCAGACTCAAACGGTATATTGAGTTCAATACTATAGGGTAATGCCGCTTCAGTCATGGCTGCTGTAACTACAGTGTAGCGCATATTCAAACCTTTGTGATATGTGCGGTTAGCGCACTACCTGATATAGGTACATACCTTAAAACGAGTGAGAAAGCGAGTAGACCTAAAATAGCACTAAAGTGCATAATGAAGTGTGATAACTCATGCTTTTGGACCTGAGAAAGTCGGGCATATCTTGTAGATCTTGGGTATGTAGGCAATTATGTTCTCGAGCATCATGCTTAGGATTGACTATCATGCGGTATCGCCACACGATTTTTTTAGAGCTGGTAAACCTGTGACTAATTGATTACATAATACATTACATAGCTCCTCTCTACAAAAGCGATGCTATGACTAACATCCGAAGCGATATACTATCCACCGATGTCGAGTGAAAACGTAAGTGACGTACTGCAACAGGCTCGGCCTGCTCATATGGACGAGGCTAGAGGTCAGGATTCCAACAAAGATCAGCCAAGTACCAGGGCTGACGGCAAAAATCCTTCAAGGTCTAAAAAGTCGAAAGGCGATAAGAAGCAGACACCCGGCAAAAACCCCAAAGCAAGTAAAAAGGATCTCGAAAACGATCCAACTACCACATCCAAATTTCTTCAAATATCCAAACTTATCAAAAAGTACAAACCTGTTACTATCAATGGAGTTCTGACCAAATCAATCATTGAACAGATCAAACAAAAGGAGGTCGGAGATGCCGATTATTTCAAGTCTAGGTACACCAACAGCGACCGCTTATCGAATCTTCAAAAGTACCTACTTGAATTTATCAGAAACCAGCCCGAGTCGATAATATATTTATCATTTATTATAAGACCATCAGATCCTGAATTTCCGTTTGATTTGAAGGATTTGAAGATCAACATGAGCATTCCTGCCAACTACCCAAGAGTAAAAGCACAAAGGCCGTCAATTGTTGTTTTGAACGACGAAATTCCGCGAGGATTTGCTATAAATGTCGAGCTTGGCTACAAGAGAATCGTCGATATTGCCATCAACAAAGTGTCTGATGAGGAAATCCAACTTGTGGAAGGATCAGGGTTGAAGTCCCAAATAATGACGCTAGACAAGTACTTGGAATTGTTTTTAAAACAAGAAAAAAGGGAGACTATCAAGTTTGTTAAGACTAAAAAGAAAGAACCCTCACCCAAAACTCAAGGGAGACTGGCCTCTCCTGACGTGCCCACTCCCAAACCAGTGGATAAACCAATACAAAATAGCAATATTGACCCCAAGGTCCTTCAAATGAGAAACTCGATGGTCGAAGAAATGAACAATAAGCTTAGCAGCAGAGTCAAGTTGTTCAAAAAATCGGCTCAGGAAAATAGATACAAAGTCACCTTGCCAGTTCTTGACAAGTCTGATGAATCATTGGTACCTGAGTTGTGGAAATTGAACAGTTCGGTGGATATAATGTTGAGTGTTCCTGGAGATTACCCCCAAACCCCCTTATCCATTTCCGTACCCAATAATTTCGACACCAACTTGATACTAAAATACAAAAACGCACTTTTGGAATCAAACGATCAGATGTCTATGGTGAGTTTAGCCCATGAATATAGGCGAATCGAAAAGAATTTGGTGCAAAATATCAAAAATTATACCTTTGCATCAACCAGTCTCATTTTTATTCTCAACTGGATCACCAACCACTTGGGCATGTACTGTCTGTCGCAGCAGGAATTTTCTGACTGGACCAACGCCACGAAGAGGCTTCAGGAGGGCATAAGTAGCAGATAGATTTATAATATATTACCACGTGATCGGTCGACTCATCCATCGTTGTAGCGTGCGCGTGCGCGTGCGCGTGCCTATCGATATCGAGAATTCGAAAAGCGTCCTTTCTCTCAAACATCATCACTTGAAATATTATTCCAGAGATGAGTGCGACTATGAATGCTAGGGGCGTGCCCGGCGAGAATAGCTCGCTCGGTGTCACTGACGACAAGCAACAAATCAGTTTCCAGTATGCCAACGAATGTGATTTGGAGATCCACTGTTCCCCCTTTGGACTTAGTGGACTCTACATAAAGATCACCGGTACCAACCTCATGGGAATAGGCTCTGCCATGGGCCTAATAACCGGGAGCACCAAGGGACTCATACATTATAACGACCTGAACAACCTAATAGATCAAAAGTACAAGTTGTATGTGATGGTAGACGAAGAAGATATGTTACGTATAGACTTTACCAAGATCTTCACCCTCAAAAAGAATAGCACCAACGACGAACAAGGCAAAAAAAGCGACAAGTACGAGGAAGAGGAGGTTCCCACACTTGTTTTCCGCGGCAAGTGTCCCGAAGGAAGACCTGACAATATCGAGCCATTTATCGGGATCTTTTCATTTGAAAGAGAAGATTAGCATTCACGTGTGCACGGCACATGAATATACGAGGCTATAATAGAGGTCGTCCCCGGTGGAACTGATCGCTATCGTCTGATAATCCTCAAGAAGGAATACAGTGCGACTCATTTTCAACCTATCATGGTAATTGTACCACTAATAGTATATAGCACATAGAAAAAACACAAACACAAACACAACTAACAACTCAATGTACTACCGAACTTGAATATGAAGACGGCCTCGGCTGGCCGAGGTGCAAATCCACCCCACGCCAATTATTGTACTAAAGCCTCGGTAAAAACTGTTTTTCTTTTTTTCGGTGGCCGCACGCTGCGAGTCTCCAAAAATTATACCGAGCAAGGCCCTTGGTCAAGCATCCGAGAAGAGCTGACGCCAACTAGACTGGGCCAAAATCCCATGTAACTGTATGGCATGGTTCCTCGGTACCTGTTTTAGCTTTGTAGACCATCCAAAACTCTTGCCTTTCCGGATGAGGGTTATGTTTTTTGCCACATAGAACCTTCCAAACCGATTCGCAGCTGTCGGTCGCACAGTCTCCCCACCTTTCGCGCCCCTCAAAAATCTCAGCGGAGCCGGCGGATAATCAGCACGCTCGCCGCGGTCCCGTTCAGGTGCACGCCCGTGCGTGAAAGAGAATCCCCACTAAGCCTGTGAAAAGTTGGGGTAGTAAATATATAAGGAGCGGTTCCCCAGAGTTAAGGGGCTCGTTAGTTTCAACTACACAATAGCAATTAATACGAAATGGATAGATTAAACCAATTAAGCGGACAATTGAGTCCTAGCTCCAAGCAAGCCTTGCTTCAAAAGAACCCCGACGACGTTGTTATCGTCGCCGCCTACAGAACCGCCTTGACCAAGGGTGGTAGAGGTTTATTCAAGGATGTTGGTTCCGACTACATTTTGACCAAATTCTTGGAATCTTTCATCAAAAAGACCGGTGTCGATGTCAACTTGATCGAAGACGTTGCCGTTGGTAACGTTCTTAACCGTGGTGCCGGTGCCTTTGAGCACCGTGGTGCTTGTTTAGCCGCCGGTATCCCATACTCCTCGGGCTTTCTTGCCATCAACAGACAATGTTCGTCTGGTTTGATTGCCATCTCCGACATCGCCAACAAGATCAAGACCGGTGAAATTGACTGTGGTATCGGTGCTGGTGTCGAATCCATGTCTGCCAACTACGGACCTCAATCCATCCCAGTGCTTACCAAGCAAGTTTCTGATGATGCAGAATTCCAAAAATGTTTGATTCCTATGGGAATCACCAACGAAAACGTTGCCAAGAAGTACAACATCTCCAGAGAAAAGCAAGATGCTTTCGCTGCTGATTCATACCAAAAGGCTGAAAAGGCCGTCAAGTCTGGTGCCTTCAAGGACGAAATCTTGCCAATTGAATCCTTCCTTGCTGAAGAAGATGATGATGAAAACGTCACATACAAGTCTGTCATTGTTGAGACCGATGAAGGTCCAAGACCTGGTGTTACTGCCGAGAAGTTGGGCAAATTAAAGCCAGCTTTCTCCAAGACCGGTGTTACCCATGCTGGTAACGCTTCCCAAGTCTCCGACGGTGCCGCTGCTGTTTTGTTAATGAGAAGATCTTTGGCCGAAGCCAAGGGTTACAAGATTGAAGGTAAGTACGTCTTGACCTCTGCAGTTGGTGTTCCACCTGAGATTATGGGAGTCGGTCCAGCTGTTGCCATTCCAAAGGTTTTGCAAAAGACTGGATTAACTGTCAAAGACGTCGATGTCTTTGAAATTAACGAAGCTTTCGCCGCCCAATGTTTATACTCTGCTGAAACCGTCAACATTCCAACTGAAAGATTGAATATCAACGGTGGTGCCATCGCTTTGGGTCACCCATTAGGTTCCACTGGTGCCAGACAATACGCCACTATCTTGAGATTATTGAAGAAGGGTGAAATCGGTCTTACCTCTATGTGTATCGGTACCGGTATGGGTGCTGCTTCTATTCTTATCAAGGAGTAAACTAATCTGCTAGTTTGAATTGAGCTGCTAGCCAGCTTGAAGAAAAATTCCAGAGTTAAATGAAAACCACAACGATTTACGAGTATAGTTTATCAATATTTATTTCAGTATAAAGTAACTTAGAATGAATTGAATTGAAATTTTGATTGAAAGTAGTCTTTGTAAGAAATAAAATCTTGAGTGATGTCCGATCCAATTTATCACTATTTTTGCAATAAAATTTACAGAAACTAGTAAATTTCAAAATAATTATTCTGTCATTTATCATTGATATCAATTACCATGACTTATATAAATGCATCAGGTAAATTAGTACATTTTTCTATTAACTTTGATTGTAATACAGTAATAATCTGAATAATAAAAAACATGTCCAAAACTTGAAATCACGATAATTGGTCAATTTAATCATTTATGAAACTTCATTAATTGGATGCGAAGATGAAACATGATTGTTATCTAAAGTAGACATTGGTGCTCCTCCTTCTTTCACTAACTACAGGTTCAGCCTGGGTTCCCAGATCGGGTTCCTTATAGTTTTGTTGATGAGCTCCATGAGGGAAATAAACAGCATTGATGGGTGGTAAGTAATACACGTTAGAAATGGGGAAATATTTGTAACGATTGATCGATTTCAAGTCAATAGCGGTGCTGTTGGTTCCTGAATACGCTAGCGGTGGTGGCACTGAACCATGTTTGGAATCACCAAGATTCGATGATCCCAGGCTGGCTTCGGGGTTGCGAGATAGTGGTTGGGAATTGAAATCTTCTTCCACCGAAGATTCTACTGCCGAAGAAATCTCTTCATCCTCATCGTTGATTTCATTCACAGGTTGAGAAGGTTCAACTGAGCCTGTGGCCTCGACTACGGGCTTATCTGTGTTCTTGACGGAAGACTCGATTGCACTTGATCCAGACGGTATCAAATCCAGATCTTCGTCATTCTCGTCCAATTCGCTATTACCAGCTGCTTTAAAGCTATTTTTGTTATTAGGAGACCTGCCCTTGATCAATATGTCATTTCTTTCAGAATAGAAGTTGGGGTTACGGCCCCGCACAATTATGGGCTCACTAACTAGTTCATATAGCACGATCTCATTGCTGTTATCCGAGTTACCTGCCCCTTGCCCGTCATCGTCACCCACACCAGCACCTATTCCGTTGTTGAAATCCTCATCTACGTAGTCATCATAGTAGAGATCAGCTACTATGGCCGTGAGCTTGATTCGTAAGTGATAGTAATTTTGAAAAGTCAAGTTCCCGTTGTTGGGCGTGGCGCTCTTGAATTGGAGCTTCTTGATGATAAAATATTTGTCTATCTCGTTATTTTCAATTTCCGTGTCATCATTAAGAATAATGATATGCTCGCGACTGTTTATGGGCGTGGGTTTTATGGTCGAATCGTCGTCCTTCTTGCCAATGTCTTTTTCATTAGAATCTTTCTCTTTGGCGCTCTTGATGAATAATGGTACGCTTCGGGAATTGGATGCAGAAGTACTGGCCAGAACCTCGATCTTGAAGTACTTGATGACCCTTGTGATCGAGTAGCCGTATTCACTGCTGCGCGCACGGAAGAGCTTGCTGTTCAGCTTGAGCCCACTGATGTTCATGTTGAGCGATATTTGAATGTGGTTTCTACGGTAACACGACAATACTCGAGGGTCTTGCTTGACAGAATTATCAGGGAAATCTTCCATTTCCACCAAGCCCGATTTTCCTGCTTTTTCGTCGCTCTCATCCTCGATTTTGGGCGAGTGCTTGGCAAAGATATAGTTGTTATTGTCTGTGTCATTAGTGAGAAGACGACCATTTAAGAAGCCGTTGAAATCAACATGGACCTCGTTATTGTCTTTGTCAATGATCTTGTATGAGTTAGGGTCAGTTGAGAGCTCGGCCACCTTTTTGAAGTCCAATAAAGATCGGCACTTTCGAGCAGCATAATCGATCTGGTACTCTGAGCCTTTGATATCACGCTTTCTGATCTTAATTTTGATCTTCTTTTTGGCAGGCTCTGAGTTTTCAAGTGCTGGAGAGTTGGGTTGGTCTTCCATGTTATCTACGACAGGTTCAACTGGATCTGGAGTGGGAATCTTGTCGGAGACAAAAGAGGGATTAGTACGATATACACCACCAGAAGATTCGCCACTAGCAGCACCATTATTGAGCATCATACTATCTAAACTGTTATTAGATAGCCAGTTGAGATCACGGTTGGATTTTGCCAGGCTGAGGTTTGAGTTTGAGTTTGAGTTTGACGGATGGAGACCAAAAGACTGTTGGAAATGCATAAGCTGGGAATACTGCTCATCATGGGACTGCTGTGGTTGGTGAGCATGCTGGAGGAACTGCTGTGGTTGTTGGAGCTGATTTTGGGCAAACTGCTGTGGTTGCTGTGTTTGTTGAAGTTGGGTTTGCTGCGGTGTACCTTGTTGGTTCAAAAGAATCTGGTTATAGGGCGAGGCCATGCCATACATGGCGAGTAGCTTGATCGGATGGTGGTGGCCGTGCATGTGCTGGTTGGAGTCGTAGGGGTTATAGTACTGCTGATTCTGGGGATTATATTGTTGTTGATACTGCTGGTTCAATGGCGCCTGGCCTGCGTTGAGTAGTCCCGATGCACTGCTGATGAAGTTGTTGTTACTTATGAAGTTATTGTAGTTGTTGTTGAGACTGGACTGGCCGGCGGCGGGCCCCGAGGACACCACACCAGCAGCAGCCGTATTAGCATCGGACTGACTAATTTTGTGGCCTTGTGGCGACTCCATATCGTCGATACCGTCTCTTTGGCTCGAGTAGTTGTAGTCGTAGTCTTCCTGTTTGACCGTCACTCCCGACGGCGAGGTATCCAACTGGTTTGGTGACGGGACGTGGTGAAGAATGTCGGGGATGAAAAGCGACGCCAAGTCGTCTAGCCTGTCCTTGGATTCATTCATATCAAGATGATCCGAAAGTTTATTAGAGATTTTCACTATTGTTGATTGGGATTGAATACAATTAATTTAGTTCTAGTTAATAATTCGCAGTTCTTTTTTCTTGATCACTAAAAGAGTAGCGAGTGGAATTTTGGGCAAGCGGTGCGTCACCAATAACAGATACGACAGTGTGATGATATCAGGCTACACCTGCATTTTGAAACAAGGCTCAAACCAGTACCTACATGTGGCATCTCAGCGATGGCGGCGGCGGTCGCGGACCTCCTATCATCTTCTGCCGCCATCAAGTCCCCACGGAAAATTGTTCGACTCGGGGCGTTCTGGCGCGGTGTGACGTTACATTGGTGTTCGCTACCCCAGAAAGTTGAGAGCGTGCAGTGTATACAGTATAAGTAGTGCAAACAGTTTTAATAGGAAAGTGGATGTTGATATTGAAAGAAACGACGGGAGTAAGACCTGAGGGAAGTCCATGTAGCTTGTATTCGCTGATATGCGAATAATCTCTTGGGGTCGGCCCTCGCACACCAAGATCAAGCCCAGCAATTGTGCAAGGGTCTAAATTATACACAAAAGTGGTTCGAAGGAGCTCTTTGCCGCACCATCTCGGATATTAGCTAGTGGTGTACCTGACCGCTCGAACGGCGCCCCGATATACAAACCAGGGCTCCATGGCTTTACTGAAAATGGGTAATTGACACCACGTCCTGTCAGCACAAAATCCACTGCTCCGCACCGACCCCTGGCCTCCTGGCACCTGCTTTGGGCCATTACCTCATAGATTACAGAGATGGGGCTCGCAAAAAATTATTTCATGCATACACAAAACCACCCGGAACATAAACATAACTGCTTCTATAATTAGTTTTCAATCTCATCTAGGCACATTAGAATAGCGAGTGGCTTTTTTTTTTTTTTCTGAGGTGGTGTTATGCAGATTTTACAGAAGCCAACCAGTTTTAACCCTGGTGCCTACTGCTTCGCTCCAATGACGGCTTTCAATAATCCTGGCGCTTATGTCTGTGGCAGGAAAATTAATGAAAATCAGAATTGGCAGCTAATTAACTATGGAGTCAATTCCATATCGCTTCTAATTATATACATGACAACAAACAAACCGGCTTTCTAGTCTAATTCTAATCTACATCCGTCTCCTTTGCATCTGTCTATTTAACACTTTGCCTGGACCGTTTCTTGGCTGTTTTATTTTTATTTCGGACATACTGTACGGTACGGTAGTTATCCTGATTTTTCGCTTACTAAATTGTTATTGGTAACAAAGTAAAGGTACCGAAGAAACATAAACCAGACACCCCCAGACACTCCAGACACCTCTTCCCTTCGAGTATCTCACTACTCTTTTCCGTGTCTTCTGACTGACATATTTCCATCTTGTGGTCTGCCTTGGCGTCATTGCGATCAAGACAATAATAAATTCGGTTGTACTGAAATTAGCTTTTGAAATAAAACTGATCTTCACACGTCCGTCACCACCAAAACTTTACCACCTTGAACCTTTATTATTTTCACCCTAGTCTACCCGTTAATTAGTTGAGCATATACGAGGGCAGGTCTCCAATCCATTTTATTGCTTTGTTTGTTATCAAGAACCCCACGTTTCTTATTTCCAGACTCCCCATTCAAACAGTTCTCTGTCGCTTACACTACTAACCCCCTTCTAACATGTCGGAGAAAACTGAAGATAGTATCTATTACGGTAGGTCAGTCAACAAAGTATTCAATCAAGATTTCATTATAGACAAAAGATTCAAAATAGTCAAGCAACTTGGTCATGGTGCCTACGGTATTGTGTGTTCAGCCAAGTATGACGACGGGTCCACGTCGAATGACGGCGAATCTGGCTCGTCTCCCGATCCCTCATCCATGAACGCATCCAACTCTTCATCGTCAGACGGATCCTACGTTGCTATAAAGAAAATCACCAATATATTCAGCAAGAAGATTTTGTGCAAAAGATCGTTACGTGAATTGAAACTATTGCAGTTTTTCAGAGGGCACAAAAATATCACTTGCTTGTACGATTTGGATATAATTCCCAACCCCTTGACTGGCGAGTTCAATGAAATCTACCTATATGAAGAATTGATGGAATGTGACATGCACCAGATTGTTAGATCGGGCCAGCCGTTGACTGATAGCCACTATCAGTCGTTCATCTACCAGGTATTATGTGGTCTCAAGTATATTCACTCTGCCGACGTGTTGCATCGTGACTTGAAACCAGGAAACCTATTGGTCAATGCTGACTGTGAGCTTAAGATTTGTGATTTTGGCTTGGCCAGAGGGTTCTCTGAAGACCCCGAGCAGAACGCCGGGTTCATGACCGAATACGTTGCCACTAGATGGTACAGGGCCCCAGAAATCATGTTGAGTTTCACAAACTATTCCAAGGCCATTGATATTTGGTCGGTAGGCTGTATCCTAGCCGAGCTATTGGGTGGAAAACCTTTGTTTAGAGGTAAAGATTATGTGGACCAACTTAACCAGATATTGTTGATATTGGGTACTCCAAACAACTCCACCTTGACCAAAATTGGTTCTGTTAGGGCCCAAAACTATGTACGTTCCTTGCCGTTTATGGTCAAGGTATCATACCAAGAATTGTTTCCAAATGCCAATCCTTTGGCTTTGGACTTGTTGGAAAGAATGTTGACTTTGGATCCTTACGAGAGAATCACTGTGGATGAAGCGCTTAACCATCCATACCTTGCGATATGGCACGATCCAAACGATGAGCCTGAATGTCAATTGAAATTCGACTTCAAATCGTTTGAAACCGTCGACGATATGGATTCAATGAAACAATTAATCATAGAAGAAGTCAAGAATTTTAGGGAATTTGTCAGGAAACCTATCCACGAACAGCAGGAGATCCAGTTACAATTACAGAGCCAGCAAAGGAAGGAACAAGAAGAACAGAAACAGATGGAGTATTTGAAACAACAACAAGAACAGCAACAACAACAGCAGCAACAACAGCAACAGCAGCAGCAACAACAGCATCATGAACAACCGAACCAGGACCTCACATCAATGAACGTAGTACAAACACCCAACCAGTACGAATTGATGAACAACTTCAACAACAGCAATAGCAACAATAACAACATTTCCCTTAGTGCTGGGGTCAATACCAACCCATCGGAACTCAATAACAACCAGGACATTCAATATTACCAATCGGTGCCAAAGCCTCAGGAACTAGTGGAGTTCAACAGTGGAGCGATATACAATCACCAGGAGTCCCTACAAGATGAGGAAGGGTTTCAGTTTAACGACCAGCACCAGCACAACCCCGAACAGTCTGACTTGTTCAGATTAGAAGAGGAGTTGGGGTTCGGATTGGACGGACACTCTATGTTCAATAACAGCTACTAGACACTCAAGACTCTCAGGTCATTGAAGACCCTTTAACATTGAAAACTCTCTGGGAGCCACTGAAATAGCAGACTCTCAAGTAGAAACTACCTAGTATAATGAATGCTCGAATAAGCTAGGGCTAGTAGCCAGTAACTAGTGGTTTGTGGTATGTAGATATGTATTGATTTAATGTATTTATAATTACTATTGAATGATGTATCTAAAGACATCACCGTTTTTGGCGTAGCACCAGAAGTTCAATGCATCCAAATGGAACCCGTCGACCTTTCCATCGTGGACTAGGCTCGAAATGTCCAACACCAACAATGGCTGCTCGATCGAAGGGACCTGCTTATCGTCTACTATAGGGTGGAAAATGGTTCCATACCCAGGAGCGGCATTTTTGGTGGGGGTATGATGTTTGGTGAGTGCCTTATAGTGTCTTTTAAATCTGAGGTCGAGAAGTGATTGGTAAAACGAGGTCACTAGTTCGACATGTTCCAACCACTGGCGTTCGTTATTTACAATATCGCTAGCTGGTGATCCACCATCGGAGTCGTTGGTGGAGACAGCATTCAAAATGGTGTTCATGTTCATGGTTGCGCCGCTAGCAATATTGTTTAGTGAATTGTTGAGATTGTTGAAGGTTGGCGAGTTTACTGCTAGTAATGGCGTGGTGAACTCTTCACCATTAATCGACCTAGTTCTGGTGTGAAGGTTTCCAAACTGGTAAGCGCTCTTGCGGGATTTGATGGGCGACTGGCTGGTTCCATGAGTCACTATGGGAACAGGGGACTTGGACCCGCCGGATCCTTGAAGTCCATCTGATCTCGTTCCACGATTGAAAATCCCTTCACGCTCCTTATTTTCATTCTTCACACCCACTTTGTCCTTTTCTGCTTCTCTCTTCTTTTTATCGTTTATAATCTTCGGGGGCAGCTTGAGTTTCGATAATGCCTTGTAGTCGAATTCCCATATAATCACTTTTCCGTCATAGCCACAGCTAATTAACTTGTAAACCAGCTGGTCCAAACCGGCAGGAGACTCTTCTATATGTCCTTCCAATAAAGACTCCTTGACGAACTGAAGCTTCCGTACGGTATTGGTGTGGCCCTTGAAACGAGCAACAATTTTGACATCCTTGATCATGGGTGGATTGAATTGGGCTGTAGACAGTATATGGTGGTTGGCATCCCTCTGTATATCTAGACTATTAGAGGGAGTGCTTCCTATCTGCGGCAGAAACAAACTGGCTGCGGTTGTTGGCTGGGTTCCTGAGTTGAGACTACCTATCGTACCACTTCTCGATCTTCTGCCTCCGCTTAAACTAGCGCTATTGACATGGGTGTGGTGTTTACTACCGCTGGAGCTCTTGTTCAATAAACCATTCAAGTTGTAGTAGGTCATCTTGAATATTTCAATCAAGTCGCCCTTTCCAACCACACATAGAAACTTGCAATCGGGGGAGAACTCGATATCGGTAATACCGTCGTTAAAATAATTGGAGATTACATCGGTGATAATCGACTTTTCATACGTGGGATACTCCTTGTCTTTGATCTTTTTGTTGGTCCCGTCTTTGAGCAATTTTCGGGTGAACATCAAGTCGATAAACCGTACAAAGCCGTCGTCACATCCTATAGTCAATAACATGGGGTTTCTGAGCTTGCCTGATGTAGTATTTTCACTTGGCTTAGGCTCATACGGAATTGTGGAGGTTATTGCGGTGATGGGCTTATTGGAGAATTTGAAGTGCCCCACCAAGTGTTCTGGATAGATAGAGTGGTCTTCGGGCCTTTTCTGTTCATTTATAGCCGAGTAGATACTCAAATCAAAACTTTTAAAGTAGGTGACATACGGGTCTACAGCCACCACTTTTTTCACATATCGATTAGTACCCGGTCTTTTTGGCTTCTCCTCCTTAGTGTTAGTTGGATCAATAATAAGAATCTCTCCATTGGAATAGCCTGCAACAATAAGAAAGTCGTAGCGTGGATGGGATATCACATCGATGGCAGTAACAGGAATATTTCCAAACATATGCGAGTAGTTATGGTTTAACGTTGAATGTGCCGATTTAATGGACGCGGAATCAGACTGGTGACGGCCATACCTCTCGAGACCCATGTCGTCAAATACCTGGTACTTTAAATGCGTCAAATTAATTACCACAACCTCTCCTGAATCCAATCCTACAACCACTACTGGCTCGCGATTCAAGAACATGAACGTGTATAGGGCCGTGATAACCGAGTTGTGGCGAAACTGTAACCGCAAGAGTGGCTCCTCGATTGTTTTGTGATTCAAAAACTCCTTATCTTTAATGTCATCGCTAGGGGATTCGTTCGGGTTCGCAGGGCCCCGAGGAAGCTGCTCACCAACCTCTCCCTGGTATGGGAAGGCCGGGTCCTTTGTGATGATCTGCTTTGTGTTTTTATAGTTGGAATCAGATCCTATGGCTATAACATTAAGCACGTTTACATGGGTCGACACAAGCAATTTGGACGTCGACGATGCGCTCAACTCACTATGGTACGTCGACGGATTGTAGTGCAAAATCTTTTCAAAAATACTATTAGAAGTATTTGGTCCTGTGGTGCCCGTATCCTTTTTCGGCTCATTGAGTTGTAGCAAGTTGTGGTACTTTTCAAACGCTTGTTTGGTGGTACTATACGTTGTAAATTTTAATAGCTTGTTGAGATTATTGGTGAGTTTATTGAACGGATTCTGGCTTTGCGGCTGCTCAGAAGCATGTGGCATGTTCGGTGAAGCATTTTTTGTCTCTATAATATGGGTAATACACCCCGGATTGAGGTTGATCATCTTGAACGGATCCTGGTTAAGAGGGTTGACATTGGCTCCAATATGCATATTTCCTTCCTGTTTTTTGTCTTTTGTAGCAACCACCTTCTTGAACAAGCTGGTGACATGATATGGCAACGATACATAGGTGGTGGACTCGTTGGTGGATGACGAAAGTGGTGGCCGGGCGATATTCAAGTAGGTATCGCTCAACTTGGCGGCGGTGTTTGTGCCGGTGATTGGCCAGCTCACGCTCAGATCCATACCAATCGATTCATCTTTCAAGCTGTAATGTATGTTGTGATCCAAGTATGGGAACCCAGGGCTTACCAGGTTCAAAAAAGGTGTAATGCCTGGAAGGTCCGTTGCCAGTGCCATTTAAGAATTATTCTTTCCACAATGGGTTTAGTTATTTTTAAGATCAGTGGCTTAATCCTTGCTCGAGCCGCTCACAAACTGTGTACACCCAGTAACTGTTACGCTGTTTGCACACCCACTATAGTTTACCAACTGCAGTTACCTTATCATATGAGAGTGCTTATGTAACCGGCCCGAGAGTCGCTCGCGGTTATTAGTCCTGCACACACGGGGCGCCTGGTTGCGGGGACTGCAGGCGAACGCAAGCCGAGACTGCGTTGGGTCTCGCTTACGTAACAGGATCCCCATCCCATTACGTAAATGACGGCAGCCAATTAATCCTCAAGAGGCATTAACATACCACTCATTCTTTTCTTGACAGAATACGTTTTTCCCATAAACGTGGATTAGTCGATGAGATATTGCTCGATATGCGGGCTAGAGGTGAGTAGATAGCCCTGATATGTTCATGAGATCAAACCAGGTAAAATCGGCATGGCTCGTCACATCCCGATCGTCCCAACTCCTTTCAACTAATATTAGTACTAGGTAGACTTTACAAGAGACCTGATATCACAGCAATAGCATGACATCTACTATGAAGAACATTAGGGTAGAGACTTCCTGACAGGTTTCGGAAAAGCGCCGAGATGGGTTCGCTGGGATGGGACATGTCACTTAACACGATATTGCAAAATATGAAAAAATAACCCCAGCTGTTTAAGTAACCGGACTCAAACAAAACAGTAAGGAAACAGCGTAATATCTACTAGTTCCTACAGTCATCTGCAAGTGTAGCTACACCTCGGTGACTAGCTTGATCGGCATTGGTCAATAGCGACGCACGTGACACTGCGCGTGACCCGCACTCCGGCCCCTTTTCTGGCTTCCTCCAATTAAACACAGAGAAAATTTTGCGCTGTTGTCAATAACACCCCTGAACCCGTTGCAGTACTAGTGTATGGGGCTACTCCTAATCAATTAATTTTAAAGGGTGTACCGCATATTAAACCACCCCAGGAAGCACCCCACACATTTCCGACGCCAAAAGCGCGATCATCCATACCAATTTTGTCATTGTCAATATAAAGTGCCGGCCAGAAACAGGGGAAAACAAAATTTCTCGCTGACGAAAATTCCGACGAATTCTCAAGATCCGAACCGCACTACTTTACAAAGGCAACCAAAAACATCTGGACCTAAAATTGTTTCATAAGGCCTGCAATTAGTCAATCAGGAAGAGAGCAGTAATCCACCACCCGACGCCAAGGCGCCGTTCCCAGTTTTGCTTCAAATATGGCCATTCTACCATCCAAAAACTCGGGTAACGCTAAACAGCATGCTCCAGGTGCTCGGTTCCGTCAACGAAAAATATCAGTCAAGCAACCACTTACCATATATAGCCAGAAAGACCTACCTACCCTAGATATAAACAATGAATTGGAACCCAGTCAGATCAATCACTTGAATGTCAATGGCGGTGGTCCACAACAAAGTGATGTCCATGCCGTGGAAACTGGTGTTGACAAAAATGAAGAGGATGAAATACATTTACAGCAAGTGATAAATGCAGCTCAAAAGGCATTGCTTGGATCTAAGAAAGAGGAAAAGCAAAAGGACAAGAAATCGGGGAATGATTACAAATCGAACGATTCCAAAGCAGATGCCAATGCCGTGTATATCCCCACACCTGATGCATCTAAAGTTTGGGCCGATGCTCCAAAATACTATAATGACCATACTTTCAAAGAACCAAACTCGTATATCGCCTTCAGTGCCACTATCGAAGACACCATCGGTGTTGAATTCAATATGGACGAGATAGATGAAACCTTTGTGAACGAAGTCTTGAATGTAAATTATCCTAAGCTTACCAAGAAACTCAAAAACGAAAATGAATCTGAGAACTCGAGGAATTGTTCTGATTTGGAATTCGAAATGGTTTGTGAAAAATTCGAGAAAACGATAGAAGAAAAGCAACCGTTTTTATCAATGGACGCAACCAATATCCTAACTTATGAAGAAATATCTGCATATGTACTTGAGGATCTCAAGAGTCCCGCCAATAACAGTATTCCAAACTCAAAGTACCTTCCATCTTTAGCACTCAAAGAGAAGTTGGCCAAAGAAATCCAAACAGATGAATTTGTAACATTATTTGACAAAAACGCATACTCAGTATCTTCTGAGCCGAAACCTCGATCTATAACCAAGTTACTTCAATTGTTCGGTGAACCAATTTATAATCACTGGAAGCAACGAAAAATAGAACGTAAGGGAAAATCCATACATCCCGGCTTGAAATTTGAAGATCCAAGTGCTAATGAAAAAGATAATGATAACGATCCATATATTTGTTTCCGTCGTCGTGAATTCCGTCAAGCCAGAAAAACAAGAAGAGCAGATACCGTAGGTGCAGAAAGAATCAGACAACTCCAAAAATCGATGCGTAAAGCTCGTGATCTCATTATGTGTATAACTCAGAGAGAATTGATCAAGACGCAAGATTGGAAGACCGAGGAGGCGATTTTCAAATTGCGTGTTGAGGGTAAGAACTTGAAAAGGGCAGTAGGCGTTAAGGGTGATGATCATCTCTTCTATCCACACAAAAGAAAGAAGATCATTAAAATCAAAGATGAAGACGACGAAAAGGACACGATCAAGGCAAGAAGAATGGACAAGAGAAAACTTGATAGAGATGGACTTCCAGGCACTGCTACAATCGGTACCAATGCCGTCCACAAAGACAAGCTTTTACAGCAACAGCAACAACTCCAACAACTTCAACAAGACGAAAGTACTTCGTCCACCCAGCCATATGTCAAATTACCACCATCGAAAATTCCAGATATGGATCTTGTGACAGTGTCATTTGTTCTTAAAGAGAAGAACGAGACAATCAAGCGGGCAGTTTTAGAGAAATTACGCAAAAGAAAAGAGCAAGACAAAGGATTTGTCAATGCCATCGACGATCCATACCAGCCTTACTTTGATATTTCAACAAACAAAAACTGTACCGAGTTGAGCCACATACCATATTCATCGATCGCAGCTGCACATCTTCATCAGATAAACACCACCAACTATATTTCTGAATCACTCAAGAAATTACTAGAAGAAGGCAAAAAGCCTTTGCCTGGTATGAAGACTTTCAGAGGCTCGAATGGTGAACTAATTCCATCTAAACCTTTCCCTCATTTGCAGACTTTACTAGAAGACAAGTACAAAGACAACAGAATCAATTCAGCAAGTTATATTTCACAGCTTTTATCCAATATAAAAACGCATAACTTTAGTGCGTACAACAACGGCTACGGTTATCAACAGCAACGTCAGCAACATTCCAATGAAATTGAAGATGAATCTAAAATATCTGAACCAATCTTCCGTTTGAGAAAGCGTGCAGGAAGAAACAATCGAACATTCATTGATAGAAAAGGATTAATTGATAGACCAAACGATGTTATAGATGAATTTTTGAATTTCAGTGATAATGAAGATGACAACAACAAGACAAAGGAAAATGAGGCAATCAGTGAAAAAGTTAACCAGATTGCCAATGTTTATGATTCTAGAGCCGATACAATAAAGAGGTTGGACTCGAATTGGAGATTCGATACCGATCTTTCTGAAAGCCAAAAGGGTGCTCAAGATCCGTTCAGTTTGGATCCGTCAAGACTAAACTCTATAAGCGATGATACTCAGTCTATTAGATTTGGCTCGATGCTACTTTCCAAGTCGTACGGACTCTTGAGAGAATCCGTGCATCAACGACAACAAGTCTTTATTCAGCAAGCCAAAATGCGTGCACTACAACAGCAGCAGCTTGCCAATAAGCAGCAGCAACAACAACAACAACAACAACATCATCAACAACTGCATACTCAACCAAGCATGGCCAATCAGGCATCTTCGCAATAAACTTGTGCATCTTTCACAAGAAACACTCCATCCAACCGCATGTATAGCCTGGGTATCGCTCTTGAAGAGTCCAGTCAGTGGTTATGTACAACAGATTATCTTCTTATAGTGTATTATAGTTTATATTAATAACATATTACGTAACATTACTTATGACGTAAGAAACCAAAGTGACAAAATATGCCACACTTCTCAAGTTCACTTAGTAATTGTCAAATTGATTGAGTAGTTGTCAAGTAACCAAGGAAATGTCTAGCAAATTGAGTAAAGTGATCGTATTTGGGGCCCACGGCAAAGTGGGCCAGCAATTGATTAAGTTATTTGCCCAAACCAACTCACCTTATAGTGCCACAGCTATTGTCAGAAACTCCGAACAAGTGCAAACCATCGAGCGTATTTCTGAAGGATCCAAGAATATTAGTACCAAAGAATTGACTTTGGATGAATCTTCTCCAGAAGACATTGCCAAGCAGATCTCCGGCCATGACGTGGTAGTTTTCACAGCCGGATCCAGAGGCAAGAATTTGCTTCAGGTGGATTTGGACGCAGCCGTTAAGACATTTGAGGCTTCGGTATTGGCCAAGACCCGTAGATATATTATGGTCAGCGCTTTATTTGCAGAGAACCGTGAGATTTTTAGTAAATCGTCGATTCGTAACTACTTTATTGCCAAGCATTACGCTGATAGAATCCTCATCAATGAGTTCAGCAAAGATTTAGACTACACCATTTTGAAGCCTACCCATCTCGGTGATGGTGAAGGTACTGGAAAGTTACGTCTTATCAAGTCTGAGAAGGAAGACTGGGGTTCTGTTGAAAGAGCAGATGTTGCCAAGGCTATTTATGATGTGATAGGAAATGAAAAGACCTTTAGCAAGTCGTATGCATTTGCCAACGGAGACACGGAGATTTCTAGTTTCTTTGATTAAAAAAAACCCTGCTGAATTTACCCTATATACTTGATTATTCTAAGATATGAATTTATGATTATTCGGCTCTATAAGTTACCTGGTGATTAGTCTATATATTAAAACAACCCTTCGATTTCACCTTCATCGTTAACTTCCACATTCATGAATCCCGCATGAGTAGGCAACCCTGGAATAGTCATGATCTCAGCTGCCAATGCATACAAGTATCCGGCACCAGCTGAACATCTGACTTCTCTGATAGGAACAGTAAATCCAGTAGGCACACCCTTCAATGATGGGTCGTGAGATAACGAGTATTGGGTTTTGGCGATACAGATTGGCAATTTGTCGTAACCTTGCTTGGTGTAGGTTTCAATTTGTTGTTTGGCCAATGGGGACAATTCTATGGCCGAAGCACCGTACATCTTGGAGGCAATGGCCAAGAGCTTGTTTTCCACAGTATCTTCAGTGTTGTACAAGAATTTCTGCTTGGTAGTTTGGTCAGATCCTTTGGTGGCTTTGACCACGGCCTTGGCCAATTCAACAGCTCCCTTGCCACCTTCGGCCCAGTGGTTGGATGGCACGGCAAAGTCAGCACCAGCCTTGATAGCTTGTTGCTGGATCAACTGTATTTCAGCGTCGGAATCGGTTTCGAATTGGTTAATGGCGACAACGACAGGTACATTGTACTGCTTGATGTTGGCTATTTGCTTGGCCAAGTTAGCACAGCCCTTTTCCAAGAATTCTAGATTTTCACTGGTGTATTCTACAGGTAATGGTTGGCCTGGTTTGACGTCAGTAGCACCACCGTGCAACTTCAAGGCTCTGGAAGTGGCTACCAATACAACGGTATCTGGTTTGAACCCCGAAGCCCTGCACTTAATGTTGAAGAAACGTTCACCTCCCATGGTAAAGTCGAACCCGGCCTCAGTGACCACGAAACCCTTCTTTCCATTATTGATAGGGTTTGATGGAGAAGTCAATTTCAAGGCTACGCTATCAGCAATGACAGAGGAGGCACCAATTGAAATATTGGCGAATGGCCCAGCATGCACAAACACAGGAGTACCTTCCAAGGTTTGCATCAAGTTTGGTTTAATGGCATCTTTAAGCAATGCGGTGATTGCACCAGCACATCCAACGTCTTCAGCAGTGATCGCCACACCGGTTTCACGCTGAGTACCAACCACGACCTTACCGACTCTTTGCCTCAAGTCTTTCAACGAGGTGGATAAAGCCAAAATAGCCATCAATTCTGAAGCAACAGTAATGTCCATACCAGATTTACGAGGTGGGAACTTGGAAGCTTCGTTCTTTCCTTCACCAATGGTGATTTCACGCACAAATCTATCGTTACAGTCAACCACTCTCTTGATAGTTATGGAGTCTGGATCGATGTTGAGACTGGCAAATTTCTCGATTTCTTCAGCAGTCAAGTCGTCAGGGTTGGTCTTGTTGATTCCCAATTTGTTCAATCTGGCCAACATTGACGGAGTAAACGATCTCTTACCCTTCTTTGCAGGCACCAATCTCTTGTAGAAACCAGCGATAGACTTGGAAGTGGCTTCGTGGAACATTCTGGTGTCGACAGCAGCACATAACAAGTTCTGGGCGGCGGAAATAGCATGTATATCTCCGGTCAAATGCATGTTGAATTCGTCCATAGGAATGACTTGGGCATATCCTCCTCCGGCAGCTCCACCTTTAACACCAAAAGTTGGTCCCATAGAAGGCTGTCTGACGTTGGCAATGGAGTTGTAACCCAAATGAGCTCCCAAAGCTTGGGTCAATCCCATGGTAGTGGTAGATTTACCTTCACCCAATGGAGTAGGCGTAATACCTGCTACCAACACATAGTTACCGTTGGCCACGGGGGATCCTTCTGCTTGGTCGTTCAATCTCTGGTTGACAAGCTTTGGATCCACCTTGGCCTTAAAATGTCCATATGGCTCAAGCTCTTTTTCCAACAATCCCAATTCCTCGGCGATCTTGGTGATTTTCTTGGGTTTTTGGGCACGCGAGATCTCGATATCGGAAGGAACAGGGTTTTGGAGCTTCAATGGCAATGGCTTGAATGCATGTTCATGGGCTTTTTGGGCTTGTAATACAGCAGCATCGTAAACGTTTGAACACAACATGGCCACAGTCATAGGGCCAACTCCACCAGGGACAGGTGTGATGAAAGAAGCGACTTTGGCAACTGGCTCGTAGTCGACATCTCCAACCAACTTCTTACCGTTTTTGGCGCTGGCGTCGTCCTTGTAGTTGATACCAACATCGATGACAATAGCGTCTTTCTTGATCCAATCGGCCTTGACGTACTCAGAAATTCCCACAGCTGCCACCACGATATCGGCGTTGGCAACTACTTCTGGCAAGTTGGTGGTATGACGATGACAAATAGTGACGGTACAGTCCTCGTTTCTGAGCATGGCGGCGACAGGAGTACCAACAATATCGGATCTTCCAATAACCACAGCGTTTTTTCCGCGCAATGTGACTCCGGTGGTCTTGATCAACTCAATGATACCGTTAGGAGTACATGGCTTGAAAAGTGGGTTTCCTCCTCTTTTGGACAATTCGCCGACATTGTATCTGTCGAACCCATCAACGTCCTTGATGGTAGCAACCGAGTTAGTTACCAACGTCTCGTCAATATGCTTTGGCAATGGCAACTGCACAAGAATACCGTTGACTTTTGGATCTTTGTTCAACTTTTCAATTTCTTCCAAAAGCTCGTCTTGGCTGATATTCTCATCGAGCTTTATAAGATTTGACTCGATGTTTGACGATTTTGCTGCCTTCAATTTGGATCTGACGTACGCAGAAGAGTCTGGTCTGGATCCAACTTGGATGATCGATAATGATGGCTTGAACTTCAACTTCAGGAAATCGATTTCGGAGACATCCTTAAATTCTTTGCTGAAGTGACTTTGGTTATATTGCACAACCTTGTCGGCAATATTGTGTCTGATGGATTGGGCCAACTTGGTTCCCGATACAATTACTGCGTTGAGCCGCACGTTGGTGGTGGAAATACTTCTATAGATGTGTTTGGTGGCAAATGCCTTTTTCGCCAAACGGCTAGTACTGGACAACATGACGCAGAAAACTATAACTGGCTATGACTGGTGAGAAACTTTATGTCTTAAATATAAAAGAAATCCGCAGCCAAAAAATTGTATACTTAAATATATTTCGAAGATGTCCTCTGTGTGCAGTCCGACTACAAATTTCCAACGGGTAAAAATTTTTCACTGTCCGATGAGTCACTAGGGTGATTACTATTGGCTAGAAATCTGGGCAGCTCAGGGTGTATGGCGATGATTTGAGACGAAAGCGTACGTTCGTTTGGTCAAAGCGCCATCACTTATGCTGTAGCTAGTGATGTTTGACATGCAAAATAAACGGTGACAGGGAGTCAAAAACGTTTGACTCGGAAGCGATGAGGCTCGAGTCAGGATCGGCTTGTGAGCTTCTCGCCGAGTCAACTTGACTCGATCCCTGCAAATCTCGTACTGCACAAAAAAAATACCATCAGCTCCTAATTTAAAAATTTCGCAGCCAAGGCTAATAAGCGTGTTAGAAGCCCCATTGTATCTTATACAGTACTTCGTCTACGGTTATATTTATTTCTAGTAGAGTAATGCTATTTATTTCAGATCGTTAGATCTTTCGCTACCGGCCTCTGAAAGTGCCTCTGTGCTTTCATTGCGTTCGTTCCTTAGTTGGTTGAGCATTGCTTGTGCCCGAAGCATGATCTGGTCAGTCTTGTAGCCCACTGCTTCATTGGGTTGCTTGTTTCTTCTGGTGGTCATTCTACGTTTCAACAAATTGACACTTTCGTATGAGTTTGAAGAAGTGTTGGGGTTGGAATTTGCATTATGGCTTGACCCCACCGTGGCCGTCGTGGAAGCTTGATCGAGCAAATCGTCAAGCGACATTGTTGAGTAGAACGATAACGCCTTACTTCTTCTATTCTTGCTATTGCGATCTTTGGCAGTGGAAGATGTCACTGGAGAGCTGGATTTAAGTCTTTCCAATAATGTATCAATGACTGCCTTCGAGCTGTCACCACTATCCTCGGATTTCCTGCTTCTTGGTTTGTGTTCTCCATCAGTACCATCCAGTTTCACGTTATCTTCGTTGTCTTCTTCTTCGTCGTCCTCGTCGTCCTCCTCTTCTTCGTCTTCTTCTTCATCGTCTTCTTCTTCATCATCGTCTTCTTCTTCCTTGTAGTCACCATCGACTCCGTCGTCATCATCATTTTCTTTTTCTCTGGTTTCCTTTTCAATCTGTTCTTTGCTTTCCGCGGCTTTCTTTTCGGGGCTACCGGACTTTTTGCGTCCCTTCTTCAATTTCATCCTCGATTCTTCAATCATCTTCTTTCGAGCTTCATAAGTTCGCTGATCTTCTTCTCTTTGAACATTCTCAATATGGGCTTTCTTGAACTCATTGATAAAGTTCACAAACTTGTTGAAGAAATTGTTCCTACTATTCGGGTCTTTAGAATTCTCACCAAAGTAATCCATAAGTGAATCAAAATCAGTCAATGTTCTTTTCAAATGCGATTGCAATAATGAGTTTTTGATTTTGGCATTTTCGAGTGGGCCCGAAACTATACTCAAAATTCTATCTTCAGGATGAAACAAATCGCAATTACTTAAGTTACCCTTTGAAATTGAATCGCTCACATTAGTGATGGTCCGCTCGTAATCCTGACAGTCACTTTCCAATTGTTCAATTGACACATTTTGTATGTAATTGAGAGAGCTCAATTCATCAACGAAGGATCCAAATTCAGGAAATGCGTTCCTGATGATCTTTTCAATATAATGGAGGAAATTCATTGAGTTTTTATCATCTTTCATGAACTTTAATCTTTGTAATGTATCCAACTTGAATCCCATGGCTTGCTTCGACGAATCATTCATGAAATTTCCCACTGATCTAATAATTCCAAGAACTTTCTTCAAGCTTTCAGATTTTCTTAAACTTTCGGTAGCCTCGTCAATAAGTTGAAGTTTTTTAAGCAAGTCCAAGTAATCCTTTTGGAAGGTCTGCATCAATAGCAAAGCCCGTGACCTTGACTTCCAGTAGTATTTCAAATTGAAACAAAGCTCAAGGTATATTTTATCTGCTCTTTCCAATTCGTCAGAGTTTTTCTCGGGGACTCTTCCAGGGTTTGCAAAATCCATGGAATACGGCGCGAAGCTTCTTATCATGAAATCACTATTTTCGACCAACGTATCAGTGTTGAAGAACTCCAAAACGCTGATGTTCTCCAAAATGTCTTTATCACAATGCAATACTTTGATCACCAAACTATCTACCAGAAGATTGGCATACATGTGCAAATTAATTCCGAACAGCTGTGCCAAATCTCTGGATAAGAACGATATTTTCTTGGGTATTTTGACAGCCCCTTCTTCTTTGCTGCTTTCACCCTTCGGATCTATATCTTTCTTTAATTTGATGGCCGAAGATTTTGCAACAAAAACTTTTTCAACTTCTCCCAAAATCCCCTTTTCTAATAGTTGATCTGATAACGCCGCGTGCTCGATGTCGGTCCAGAATGTTTCTTTTATATCGTCGATTTTGTCCCAATGCATTTGCTTCAATTTCGTCTTGGGTCTTACTATTGCCAAAAGCTCTTTCTTTTGAGTATCAACCTCGGGAGTTTGTGGTGCATTAACTGGTGAAACTGGACCAGAGTTCTCTACAGATGACGTACCACTGTTTCTAGGTGGAGTAGCAGGAATCAGGGTTGTTCCCCCTAGTAAAGTAGGCAATGGTGGTGGTGGTGGTGGTGGTCCACTTCCACCGATAAACGATGGTAAAGGTGGTGGTGGTGGTGCAGGTAACTTATTAATAAATCCAGGAAGTGGTGGTGGTGGTGGTGGTGGTGGTGCAAGGTTAGGTGTTGTATCTTCCTTGGCGCTCTCACTCGAGCTTGAAGGTAAAGCTGGAGGTGTTAATTGTGGTGGTGGTGTGGTAGATTCAGAGTCTTTGTTTATTGAAGAATCCTCAGATTCGACAGGAACAGGCATATGAGCTTGTCCTAGTTCATCTGTCTCTTCATCAACTTTGTCAATTTGATGGAAGTTGGGTTCTGAAGATCCTGCTTCACTTCCATTTGTATTTGTTTTATTCGATCCTTCCGAGAGAGTATCTCCCTCTGCTATTTTTTGCAAATTTTTAGACCTTATCACGTCACCACCATTCTCGCCGATTATCGAAAGCTCGTCTGAATTAACAAAAATGTTGTCCTGAACATCAAATTCCTTTTTGATTGGGGCAACGGTGTTTAGCAATTGTGCAGAAAGGCGGTCATTGGAGATACGATTTGTTGATCTTCGAGATATGTTTCTAGACGGCACAGACAGTGAATCACCGTCTAATTCTACTTCAAGCTCCAAGTCTTGATTCCGGCTAACTGAGCTGCTGTTTCTTCTGTGAAAAGCCTCATTATCACTCAATCTCTTAATAGACCCACTCTTGTCAGAGAAAACGGTCTCTAGTTCGTGGACAATATCGTTACTTCTTACTGAGTTGTGTTTAAGTATGGAAGATCTTACTATGCTTGCGTTTGAACTAGTTCGATGGTGATTTCTTTGTCTTCCCTCTTCAAGTTGTTTTATCTGCATTTGCAATAGTCCAATATGCTTTTCTTGGGACGCAATTTTGTCAGCACTTATCTGATTTTCTTTCTTTAGATTTGCAATAGTTTCGTTCATTCCAAAGCTGGCTTCCAATTCAAGTTGCCTCTTCTCGTTTTCCAAATACTTGACTAATTTAGTGAGCTCTTGAGTTTCTAAAATGGCTCTTCTGGCCGTATCATCGGTCGCAAGTCGGTCCATTAATCTTTGGATTGAGCTGTTCAACACTGAGTTAGAATCGGATGCTATCATACTTGACTCTGCGATGATATGTTGCATAACAGAATCAATAAGAATTAAGAGCCTGTTGATTTCCAATTCACTTCGTCCATTTTCTTTAAGCAAAAGGAACTTTTGGAAAATCGATTTGATATATGATTCGTTGGAGTCTTCAACTTGGTATACTTGGGACTGCTTATTGGTATTGTCGGTTGATTCTTCCGGGAACTGGACTTTGATTTCTTTGTACAAATCGTCGAGACTGACAGTATCAACATACCCTTGACTCGAGACACTTTTAGCACTACCGCCACTATTAGTGGCATTCCCGCTAGCTATGTTAAATAATTGGTTATAATCTTCTTCGGCAAATACCTCGTATTTTTCAATCTCGTCGTTGTTTCTTTCATTATTGATTACCCGAAGTTTATCGAATACTTTTAGCAATCTAGAGTCATTGAAGTCTTTTCTCAACTCAACACGCTTTTGGATTTGAGTGGTTCCGTTCATAATTCCGTTGATCAATAGCAAAGTGGTGAGCGAGTAGTTTCGAATATTCTTTTCAGTGCCATATCTTTGGTCACTACTGGTGAAGTATTGGTCTAAAAACTCCTCGAGACAGTGTAGCCAAGCTTTGAACCTAACAAAGTGACCAAAATGGTCTTGGAGACTAACCATGCTTTCCAAAATATTAGGCAAGTACTTGTGGTTTCGATAGTAACACAAGAAAATCAAAATCTCGGTGACCAATATTCTGGTGGCTATTCTGGGCGTGGTCAAGGAGAAAATAATTGATTTCACTACATTGGACTTGTTCTTCTTGATGACTGAACTCAGTATTGATGCATCGTCGGTAGAGTCGTCATCGTCCATGTCATACTTGTCTGATAAAATACTCTTCAAACATTTGAGGATAATATACTCCTTATCACATTCCTCATTGGATTTGATGCTCTTCTTGTTGATCCGCAGCAACACCACCGAAAGGGCTGTCTCACCTTGACATTCGACAAAACTCAGCACCCATCTGGTACCGTATTTGGAAGACAAAGTGTTTTCGAAAAGTTTTTTTTCCAACTTCTTATATTCCTTCAAGGAAAGATTATCAGTGATAATACGAGACACGTACCATTCGGGTGAGCCGTCTCGACGCTTTTTTAGGGTCAAGAGATCGCTATCAGTGGAGAAAGACGAATCCACGGATTTCTTTTTCAGTTTGGAATAACTAGCATCATCAAGAGTGACCGATTTTTTGCTCGAGCTTCCAAGCTTGGTAATTGCTTTGATTGCAGATAATTGTTTAGATTTCGGTACGGCAAACTGATCACCATCTTCCGACCTATTATCGGAGTTGCTTCCTCTACGGTGTGAGTGATCTGATTCATTCGAGACAGGACGATGCGATCTGTGAGGACTGGATGGAGGGTATGAATCGGGCTCGATATTTTTGGGATTGGATAGGTCATATTCGTTGGCTTTGGTGGCTTGTTTGGTAAGAAGTTTAAGGTCAAAACCACTATTTGTTTCGTGCTCTCTGAGCAACAATTCCCATTTCCGCTTTGTGGGCTGTTCTCTCAATGTCTTCACCGCCTTTTCGGTAAAAACTCTAGTGGATAATAATTTTTCAAATAGTACGTCGACGATTTCTGGTTTGGGGATCTGATTAATATGGGTCGCCACAGCTGCAAAAGACTGTACTGAATGATGAGGTGCGATGCCTAATTTAGGCGAGGAATTCAACAGAGACGGCGAGATTTTCCGTGTAGATGAGTTTGATTTCAAGCGAGTATTTAAAGGTAAATGCGGGGAGTTTTTGAGGAATGGTGGCGACTGAGTATCAGACAACGACAAGGGGGAATTTGCTTGGCCATTTTTATGTTTGGTGGGCAATTGAGGCGGTTTGAGTGATGGTGGTGGAGAGGCCAAGTCCTCGGAAGAGAGCCCATAGCCCGCTAGGTTCAAGCCTACGCCGGCCAACCCGGACGAGGGAGGAGGAAGAGGGTGTTTTGGATCCAAAGAAACAAAACTTCCATTGCTGTTGTTAAAGTTAGAATTGTAGAGATCTGCCTCAGGATAGTCTCTCACACCTCTAGTTTCTTGGGATGTTTGTGGGTTCTGGGACCCCCCAGACACTTGTCGTGGAGATGACTGGGGCAACGAAGAATTGATTCTTTCGGGTAAGTACATCACATGTATAGGCTCTTTAGAATGCACAGACACATTGTCGTAGCCAATTGCCTGGAATTTGTCCTCGTTGTTGTCTGAATCATTTGTGGGCGTGTTTGATGTTTGGCTCGTAGATCGTGAAGGGGGCGTCGTGCCGCCGTTTTCGTCTATCTGAGAGAAGTTTAGTATAGACGTTGACTTGGATAGTTTCTTTATACCTTTGGAAAACATCGACGGCCTTTTTATGCTCTTTAGATCAGTGTCTGTCGAAGTCGTGCTTCGATTCAGATCACTGCCATTCTTCATGGCGCCTGTATAGATTTAGGCAGTGTTTTCCAAAGTCGCAGTCCAGTGGGGCAGATGATTACAGTTAGTAGGAATAAGACCCTGGTACTGGAATGGGAATTGTGTCGCCGATGTATCGCTGCTTTTTGACTCCACTGCAATAACACTAATGTATATGCAAGACACATAGATGATTGGTGTCACGTGAAATAATATTCCTGTAAAACACTTCTGCATCGTGTTGCCGTGACGGTTACTGCGGCAACCACTCCAAGTAGCAATGCGGCAATAGCCGAATCAGACAGGTACTTACTTTGCTATTCTGCCACACTTCCCACTGCGCCAATCTCACCGCACTATCCATACTCTCACTTACCACTACACTAATCTCGCACTATTATCTCGCTACTGTCTCACTATTGCCTCTGTGACTACTCTACAACCGCACTCTCCTTGCTACCATCTCCGAATGTCATGACCAACTTCTCTGGCAATGTAATATCCCCATATCGCTCGTATTTTCTCACCTTTCCTAGCCACTCTCCCCAGCTAACTTCTCCCTAGCCAATGCCTTTGTCTCGCTATCTTTTTCTACTTCTCGCTATAATTGAGTTTTTGTCGTTTGTTTTCTTTTCGTTCTCACGCGACGCGTACCAAAACAGACCAGATCTCTGTAGTCTACACACATCTACCACCTCTACATTTATTATATGCCGTGGTATGAATAAAAAAGATCAAAGAGACCGAAGCGGCATCAAGAGCCAGCGCCCCATCTCGTCTTTCTTTTCGAAATCGTTTCCTTCCTCCAAACCCAAAACGAAGTTCACCCCTCAGAAACTAGAACTCACCCGCTCAAACTCAGTTCTCTCCACCATAAGTTCCACCAACGAATTCGATGATATTTCCAGTTCAGATACATCGCACGATTCTATTGAAGTAAGCAACTTCAGCACTCCTGCTCTAAGCCGTTCCTTCAACACCAATACATTGGCAAGGAATAGCCACTTCAAATCAACTAATATTCTCCCCGATGATGACGATATCCAAGAAATTGCGGCGCCCGTCAGTCACAATACCGTCAAAAGAGAACGACCATCCCAACCAAGAACTTTAGATCCCTTGAAACGTAGCAATACTGCCGGACTCTTTGACTTATTGAATGCAGGCCAACCCCGGAAAATCCCAAGACTAGGCTCGCCATCTTCATTCTCAGCAGAAGAAACCAAACAGCCCGCTGCTTCCCTCAGTGAGGAACAGCTCAAGGTTATCTACTCTGTAGTGAATGACAAGCTCAATGTTTTCTTCACCGGTAGTGCCGGTACAGGTAAATCTGTGGTATTGAGAGAGTTGGTTAAAAAGCTCAGGAACTTGTATAGAGACAATGTAGGGCTCACAGCATCTACAGGAATGGCTGCCTGTAATATTGGTGGCCAGACCCTCCACAAATTTTTGGGGATAGGATTGGGAAGCGGCAGTGTGACTGAAATGTTCAAGAGAATCAATAAGAATCTGTTCCAGTTACAAAGGTGGAGAAGTCTCAAGGTCATAATTATAGATGAAATATCAATGATCGATGGAGAGCTTTTTGAAAAGCTTAATCTGTTGGCCAAACAACTTAGAGGAAACGATAAACCCTTTGGTGGGATTCAGGTTGTGTGTACGGGGGACTTCTTCCAGTTGCCTCCAATTGGCAAGGGAGGGGAGGAACCCAAGTTCTGTTTCGATACCGATGCATGGAAGAACGTCATTTCCAAAACCATCATATTGACCAAAGTGTTCAGACAGAAGGGTGATAACGAGCTTATCGACATGTTAAATGCCATTAGGTGTGGCAAAATAGACACGGCAATAGAACAGAAGTTCCTCAAGTTGGCGCGTAAAGTCAACTATGACGACGGAATCGAGCCTACAGAATTGTATCCCACCAGGTACGAAGTCAAACAGGCAAACATGAGTCGGTTGAGCCAGTTGAAATCACAGCCAGTCATATATAGAGCCAAAGATCAGGTGGCGAATGAGATGGAAAAGAAACAGTTGGACAGTTTGATGTGTGAGGAATTGTTGGAGCTCAAAGAAGGAGCACAGGTGATGTGTTTAATCAACTATTCCAACGACATTGTGAATGGATCGGTGGGTACAGTGCTATTCTTTACCGACTACAAAGTATGGGAGAAAACAATCGAGCTTTATGGAGTACCTGACTTGTCCAATCCTCAGATACTTGAAGAGATGCGGTTGTTATCGTCAAGGATAGGCAAGTCTGACGCCTGGAATGCTCAACAAACTATTACGTATAATCGGATTCCAGGTGAAAGAAGGCTCAAATTCGACAAACTCTGTCAAGTTGCGTCCAGGCAGTCTGTCTCGGAATTATATCCGGTTGTGAACTTCAAAATCAGAGGGTCTGATATTCCGTTGTTTGTAGACAGGCACGAATTTACTATTGATAAGGGCAGATCTGCGGGTGTTTCCAGCGATGCCAACTCCCAAAAGCTAGTCCGTGAGCAATTGCCCTTGCTTTTATCATGGGCTATGTCTATTCATAAGGCACAGGGCCAAACAATTGATAGGCTAAAGGTAGACCTAAAGAAAGTGTTCGAAAAGGGCCAGGTCTATGTTGCGATTTCGAGAGCTACTAACAAGGAGCATCTTGAAATACGAAACTTTCATCCCAGCAAGGTGACTGTTTCGTCCTCGGTCCAGGATTTCTACAATAGAATCAATGTATAAGTGGGTACCACCACCATGGGTTTTCCTCCGGCATTGGTCGCTTTGGAACTGTTATCGACTTTCAGGAGTCTTGGTACCTTTTTCTCGTACTAGTCTGCCAATCTGAATACAACCGTTCCTTACGTTTATTTGCTCTATCCTGACGGCGCAGGTGGCCGAAACTTCACCACATTTAAACGAACGTGTATATAATCATCTTGGGTGATATCCTCATCAGGAACGCTTATATTGTATTCAGTTACGAGGGCGAGACAACCCAACTTGCTCAAGTCAACTATGAACCCACCAGTGCATCCAAATTCACCCTTACATTTAGATAAATAAATGATCTTTTTTTTTTTGCAGCTATTGAGCAAGTTCTGCCATAATAGGCAAAAACGTCCCGGCAAGTCTTTTTCCCAAATCCTGAGCTGAGTCTTATGAAAGAATCGTACGTAGTAGATCATTCTAGGGCATCACTCGTATAATCATTCGGCAGTAGCTATTCTACAAGTTTTGTATGTGGTCAAAGTGTTCTTCCTGTACATATTCTCAGTATGTCTAATCACAATTCTGAACCAATTTTTCATGTTGCGCTTTTATCATTTTATCTGACAAGTCAAAAAAAAGTTTCATTTGCCACTCCCCACTAAACAGTTTTCTTCATGTCGTTCCAAATAGGTAGTGGAGAGCTTGGGGATGTCGGAATACCCATCACCTTGAACTATTTCGCCGGGTTGCCCGATCCCCTGATTTTGGGCGATGCCAATCTCGCCATCTTGTTCAAATCACTTCTCAAGAAAGATTCGATCACCAAAGAAAAGTCACTCTCCGAATTTGTCGAGTATCTTAATAACCCTGATAATCATGCATTCCTCAAAACGGACGAGCTCACTGTTCTCTCGTGGCTTCAGCTCTACCCCAAGTTGGCCATAGCTAACTCGAGAACTGTTCGGATCTTCTCCCATCAAGTACAAGCCAAGTTCCTCGAGATTTTGGGCGGAAAAGCATACAGTAGATACCTCAAAAGTTCAATTCCCGTCTGGTTGTTCGGTTTGTTTGATAACGATAGAGTGGTAGCTACAAGCACCTACAAAACCATCCTTGACAGTTTTCGCAACGACAGAGCCAAAGTCGAAAAGCTCTGGACCTTATTCTACGAGCAAATCGTCAACTTTATAATCACCAGTATCAGCTTGGAAACCCCCGATAGTTTATCAGACAAGCGGTACACCAAGGAGTCCGACTCCTTTTCAAAGTACGAGCGAGTCGTCAGCGGAAGTTTGAGCATGTTGATCAAAATAATCCAGCTTGAGATTCCCCAGGCTAGTGTTGATGATGCCAATGAAGACTCGAAAGCTGTGGTGAAAGAAATCGAAAAGTTGTTAAATAGTGACAATATCTGGGACTACTTGGGGTCCAGCCTAGGTGGAGAATCCATCAATTTGGGCTTGTTCAAGAGCATACTTTCATTAATTCAAGCCATATTGGCAAATAAGAAGCCATTTATCTCATACTTCAAAGACCCAAAAGCATTGTTTAAATTGATTTCCAAGAAATTCATCAAAAATGTCAAGTTCAACTCGTCCAAATCAGCCACTCCTACCTCCAATATTGTATACTCCAACGTCATTGTACACTTCTGGAACACCTTGACGTTGTTGACCGAATTTTCTATTTCTGGAACCGCCAAATCTTTGAAGATAAAGAAGTCATTTTGGGAATTGGGAGGTAGTAAAAGCCAAAGTAGATTATTCGATTACTTGAGGTTGGGTCCATGCAATCTGGATCCATCTTACTATGCAGCCTTGTCGAAGTTCTTTAACGTCTACTTGGCCATGGAAAAGGAAGAAGATACTGATGAAGCCAGCCCCGATGAGACGATAATAAAGACTGTCGTAAAACAATTGGATACACTCATTGCGCTAGACTTCAAAATTAGCGGCATAGAGTGCATTATTAAAGTATTGAATTACTTCCAACTGTCAGAGCTTGCAGAATATGTGACTATTTCCATCTTAGACATTTTAGCCAAAACCAGAGCTCCAGTTAGGCCAGATGATACTAAAAAGCTAGACAACTTGTACAAAGTAGTAGCTACGTTTATCGAGTCGGTTTACAAAGAAGATAACGAGTTCTTTTCCAATATCAATGAAGCACTTGGCCATTACATCGAAAAGACACAGCCGATTGATATTGGCGACTGCAAAGTGGAATCTTCCGGCAATGCCTTCTTTGAAACCTACTTCAAGTTACTAACTCTCTGTAAAATGAGTGACGTAATCCTTGCCGAGTTGGCAAAGCAAATCGGCGAGAGTTTGAACGAAGGAAGTCCTGAAAATGTGGGTCTCTGCTTCACATTTTATTTCTATTACATCTCCACCAACCCATCTTATCAAGAAAGCTTGCATGAAATATACACTAGCATTCCAAGCTTTGTGGAAAAGGACTTTGTTGAACCACCGTTGAAGTTATTATTGGCATTTTTGAAGTATTTGAGCGGAGGCTCTGTGGATATTAATGAAACCATTGATGATTTCTTTACGAAACTTGAAATGGTCGACAAAGCTAAGGTGCCAAAATTCATACTTTCTGTGAGCGAGTATGTCAAAATCGACCAAGAATCTTTCCCTGAAATCTATGCGTACATTGTCAAGCTTTCCGAAATCACCGACTTGAGTACTTCTGAAAGCAAGTTGGTGTACAAGTTCGTTCTGCATGACGACACCATTCTCCGGAATACTATTGCTTCTGCCGGTTCAGATCACTCCAAGAGCTTACAATTCATTCTGAATGTATCAGCGAACGAGTTGGTCGGCTTAGAAGATAGCCCATACGTGAGATCGATATTGGACTCTTCGTGGAAAAACATTAATAACGCAGAGGTCAAGCAGTTCTTGAGCAAAGTTCTGCCCAGTCTCGCGGGCCCTTCTCTAATAGAACACGTTTTGTCGTCGCCATTTGAATCTGACTTCAAGCCAGCTGCAACCGTGTTTCACGAATACAAGTACTCGTTTGACGAATTATCGGATAAAATTAAAGTTGCTATTGACAATATCTATGACGACTCGTTGGCAATTTCCAACCCATTGCAACAAAACATTGCATTACTCAATAAAAGTGCCCACAACTTTAAGCTTGACTTTAAAATGCTTGCAGTAGCCAGATTTGTCTTGGAACTTACCAAGATCAGTGACGACTACCAGCATATTAAATGGGGTGCATATATTGCTGAGTACATCAGTGACTATCTTTTCATGGGACCCAAGTCAGAATTGAAAGATTTTGAAGAGATTCTCAATGTCAGAACAGGCCTTCTGAATGCGGTTGCCAAAGTGTTTGATAACTATGGGTTTGTCGATATCGTGGCGCACATCACAGGTACAGCAGAAGCAACCAATGCATCAGGCTGTTTAGTTAACCACTTGGTGAATGATATGAAACAGGACGAAACCACGAAGTTCTACTCAGCGCGTGTCTACAAGCAAATCGTTGACGGCGCTGTTGACGGATTGTCATTTCAGGCATTCGAGGATGCCAACTTGAATATGAACCAATTGATGTCCAATCCCCTCCAGCTTTCTGTGATCCTTATGAGTGGATTGGAGTTTGTTAAATCGTCCAAGTTTGATAGAATCCGGAACTATGTTGCAGCTGAAATCTTGGGTGTAAAAAGAGAGTCCCAAATCCTTAGCGAAGGTATCAAATGGGTGGCTTTATGTATCAATTTTTTCGATGCTGGAACCTCCGAAGTCATTGCTCCTCATAGACTAGCAATGGTGATCAATCAAATCTCTAGCTGGTTGGATTCAGATATTGCCTACGATCAAGACTTTATACCCATGAGAGTCCTTCTTGCCAGATTCTTGACTGGGTTGATATCAAGTGGATGTGTCTTGCCTGATAAGGTGTGGCCCTTGACCGTCAGGCTTGTCAGTGACAACTTGAGCACATGCCAGTCAGAACTAGACAGCTTGGAATTGAGATACTTTACATTCAGGTTGTTATTGCAGGTACTCAAGGTGTCTGAACCTGTTGATGAATGGACTGAAAGTGTCCAGGATATCAACGAGGAACTCTTGGAGATGATTGTGAACAATGACATGATGGCCAAAGACCTGCAAAAGGATAACCAGGCAGTCGATACGGTGCATTCGCTACTCCAGAGATTATTTGATACCATCCAGCTTTCTACCAAACTAGTGGATGACAAAACCGAACAGCTCTACCAGGTTCTTGATACGTGTAATTTCATTCCTATACAAAGAATAGCAGTTTCCGCGTTAAAAAATCACATTTTGGCAAGCCAGCAGGAGTTTGTGGTGGAATACCAGTTACAAAAGTCCAAATTGAACTCTGATGATGCGATGACGAGCGAATATCAAGCCAAGTTGAACCTGCAATTACTCGCCAACATTGAAACCCACGTAGACGATATTGAGCCCGACTCAGTCTCCAAGGTAAGCAAGTACTTGTGGAGCTGGTACTTGGTATTTGCCCATTTTGAGGACATCACTATCTCGATCAGAAGTGAGTACATCAACCAATTGAAAAGTGGTGGTTCCATCACCAATCTTTTGGATTACATATTTGACCAGGTAGACGTTGGCGACACCAAGCTAGTCAACTCGTTAGTGGGAAGTGATTCTAATTCACTGGGATCCGGAACGTCGACTCCTGACATTACGCTGATATCTTTCCAAGTTTACGAGCCTAGTGTAGGATGCCCGGGAGAACCCATCGAGTTTGAACTTCGTTTCTTGTTGCTTCATCTCTTCTACCTTTCGTTCCGTTTCTTGGGCTCTCAGGTGCAGACTTGGTACAAGGAAATCCGGGATCGTCAGCTCAAACAGAGAATCGAAAAGTTCTCATCCAAGCTTGTCTCTCCTATTTTAATCGGCAAGATCATGAGTGAGGTGTCTCAGGCTAAGAAGACATTAGAACTGAAGGATGAAAACTTGACTATCAAGGTCAACACCATCACCAAGGAAATTAAGTCCACCTATCTTATAGACGAGCAAACCATGGAGATGGTCATCAAGGTTCCTGCAGTTTATCCGCTCGAAAACGTGGTGGTGAACGGCCCATTAAGACTTGGGGTCAAAGAAAACCAGTGGAAGGCATGGCTCTTGTCGTCGCAACGAGTGATTTCATTGACCAATGGGTCGATCATCGAGGCCATCGAGCTCTTCAACAAGAACGTCAACCTCCACTTTTCGGGCTTCGAAGAGTGTGCCATTTGCTACTCCATTCTCCACCAGGACCTTTCACTTCCTTCCAAGACATGTCTGACATGTTCCAACAAGTTCCACGCTGCCTGTCTTTACAAGTGGTTCAAGAGTAGCGGAAGCAGCACCTGTCCATTGTGTAGATCTGCGTTCAACTTCAAGGCTGTACGCTCATAGAATATAGATATCCATCAAAGTCTTCCATAAATATATAATAGCTAACGTCTACTAGAATTGGCCCAAGGAGCACCGGTCATCGAGATCGGCCGCGAGGTATTGGAATTTGGCCGGGCGATATTGGCAGAAGATCGTATGGTATTGACACGGCTGACCGGCTCGTCGTGGTCGTGGTCACCTTTTACACTCAACTCTTCGTTGGTGTCGACAGATATCCATGGATATATCGCCTTTCCAAACCAGAAATGTTGCATCACTGGGAACTTGCCCAACACCTCGACCTCGTACATCTTCAAGAGTCCCTGCAACACCTTGGCCCACTTGTGTACCGTGCAGTGTATATCGTATATAATTGGAGAGTGCTCGTGGAAGGGCCCCAGCTTGATCCGAAATATGAACGCAATGGCGTTGGCATACAAGTTAGTTTCCTTGTATCCATTTATAGTCTGACTGGTAAGTACCTGCGACACCAGCGGAACCGGAAGCGGTACGGGCCCTGTGGAGTTAAACTGCGCCGCTCCAAGTATATAGATTAAGTGGAAATGGTCGTCTAGACCCCATACTCCGTGAGAGCCGGCGGGTTCCAAGCTGTAAACCAAGATCAACCGACGCACCAAGTCGTAGTACTTTGCAAATAGAGTCAACATTTGTTGCGGTGAGATGGTTGTATAGTCTAATACCCCGTACTCAAATAGCCCGCCCAAAAAGGCCAAGTATGAAAGCTCGTGGCCCGTACCGTAGTCAAGCCTCACCTGCGAACCAAATGAGTTCAAGACATAATACTTCAACTCCTCAAAGTACCCTTGCGGGTGTTCGAGGTTGGGCACCCGCAACCTCTCCGCGAGGAGTTCGTCCATCGACGCTATCACCTTATCGTGCCATACTCTGCACTCTAAGCTTCCAAATCTCCGTGGTCCCAGCGATGGCGGTGTTTCGTCGATGTACCGATGGAGCACTTGGATGATCGACAACACCCCGTCATAGTTGGAGTCAATTGCGGGTGGCGCCGGCGTTTCTTTGGCAGGAATGGCGGGGCCGCTAAGCTGCGGGTGGCGAGAGTTGTTGTCGGGCTTCCTGCTGACGATGGATACATCCAAGACCCCACGAGGCAACTCTTCGCCTTTGATCTTATCGATCACTTTCTGCAACACAACATGCAATTTCTGGTACGCGACGCTGCGGCGGAAATCTGCCATGCCCGACGCATCAAATATCTTTTTGGAGGGCGCTTCAAACGCGCTGGTGGTGCGTGCTTCCATAATTGACCTGGTTATCGTCTCGCGTGTACTATTTGCATCTACTTTTATCTGATTTCGCATCTTCGTTCGGTTGCGCTGTATACGAGTGTGAAGTGCGTGCAGCCTCCCACACTCACTTTTACCCATATAATAACTAGTAAATCATACAATCAATACTAGGGATAGAATAATTCTACACTATGGTGGGATGTAGCCTGAAGCAATTGGCATCTCATGAATTTGCCTTGATTTAAATTAAAAGAAATTGAATCATTGCTGACTACTTCTAATAAGCGGCGTAGTCAATTCAACCGCCCGAAATACAGGTTTGATGGTTCCATGATACATCCCAACCAATTCCGCCCTATGGTATTAACTGATTGATGCAAATCGTTGTAGAGCTAATTGCTAACTAATATTTTACGATATTTTCACAATTCTTAGAGAATCTTCATTTTTAATCTTGATCATGTACCTATTGAACATAGTGATAATTTAAAAGTTGAGTTATAAATCCAAAGCTATACAAGCTAAACGTCAGATATGTACCCACATAATCATCTAACGTATCATTATCACCTTATTAAATTGCTTCTGTAAAGCTATTCTAGTATAGTACTTCTTTGTCTGCTGTCCCTTTTGGGGCTCTTCCGATATTCCGAGGCCAGGATCTCGATCAACGAGCAGTCCTCTTCGTCATTCTCGGGGTCTCTTGTTCTCGAACTTTTCGACCGAGAGTCAACGGTTTGTTCTACTGGAAGTGAAAGTGAAAGCTGCGGCGTCTTGAGAAACGAAACCTTCATATCGTCGAACCCGTCGTCCAATCCGACGAAAAGCAGATTGCCGGGCTTTTTGTTGTCCACGAACGGGTTCTGCTCTTCTGATTGCTTTTGGAAGAAACTGTCTATTCTGTTTTGACCCGTCTGGATAGGTCTCCGTCGCGTTGAGCTTCGCGGACTGGGCGTTGGTGATATGTTCTCGTACGATGCCTTTGTGGGAGAAAACTTGATTGCTCCAAGGTTCTCTAGGGTGGTTTTTTGCGGCAGGTATCGCCTTTTCCGAGGTGAGACCCTTTCTGTCTCCTTAAGCCGTTCTTTTTCATCAAATTCCTCCACTAGCTGCTTGTTTAAATAGAGCACTAATTCTCGTGGTAGCCACACGTAGTCTAGTTTAGTGGGACTCTGGTCTTCAGAGTCCGTTCGGGTGTCAGATATTTGAAGAAAAATCTTTGCTACTGTCTCGATTCGATACTTGGCCATCAAGTACGTTGTATCTCCCTCTGTTTTGGTTCTGGTGATCTGTACAATACCGTCAGGATGTGTCAATAGTCGGGCAATTATACTCTTGGCCCTTCCTGGATATCCTGAGGGCACCTCCAACTCGTCTGATGCCGTGACAACTCCTTCACGTGGCTCAAAGTTGCAGCTTCCCCTACTTACATTCAGCACACCCACCGGGAACTTGTAGCTCGAGTTTCTTCGCTCTATGAGCTCTTTCTCATCTTGCGCTTTTATATCATAAGGATCTGCCTCGAGCTCTCCGAAACTAAGTGTGCCCGGTAGAAACTTATACAAGCTGGTATCCACTAAGGGAAACAAGTATAGAAGCGTGTAGTACTCGTCAAAATGGACCCCACTTTCTTTGACGTTGAGGAGCCGGGCAAAAATGTCTCGCGAGTGGTCCTTAATGTACTGGTGTAGATGGCTCAAGAATTCATCTAACATGGTCTTTCTTTTGCTGCTCGGCACCACCAGGTCCCAAAATTGGATCTTATTTGCACCAGGACTTTTTTTGAAACACCGAATAAACATGGTGGAAAAGTCAGGTGGAGGCTCAGTGCTCGATTTCTTGGACGGACTGGTGTGGAAGGCAGCGAACGGCGTGCCACAAAGTGCCAATCGGGTAGCGTTGGTCTTACCTACCCTGAGTAGTCCCTTAGAATAGTCACCACCACCGACACTAGCCAAAAATACCAAACGGTTGGTATTTAAACCGGTTTCCTGCTCCACCTTAGCCATGCAAATTGGTGTCACATAAAACTTGGCCGAGCCGGCTGCCTTTCGAGGAGAAGCACCAATGTCTTCTTTAAATCTGCTAAAATTCCTTAGCATGTTGGTAGCACCAAATACAAGGGTGTCTACGTCATTGGATAGCACATAGTCTACAATGCCAAATCTCTGCAAATAAGCACATTGGGCTTCGGCCTCGCCAGGCGCCTGCAAGTAGTCTATTCTGTAGTCATCGAGAGTCTTGATGAGCATCAGGATCATCTCTGAACCTTCCGAATACTCTGCAGCACTTGTTTCAATAAACTGCTGGAGCTCAGAGTCATAATTGGGGTCCACCGATTCTTGCCCATTCCTAAGCTTATTGGGCTTGAACTTGCCGTCAAACACCACCACGAACGTGATGTTGAGTGCTACCAAGTACATCAATTTGGACACAAAGTTTCGTGACACTGTGCGGAACCCATTCTCTTCGTCTTCGTCCCCATTGATCATCGACTGGAAGATGAACATATACGCATCAATAGCAATTCGAACAGGACGGCCGATTTGCTGCAAAAAAGACGCCGAAAACGCATCGATGGTCACTCGCTCGTCACAGCTGCCTTTGATCACATCCCATAAAGCCGGTATACCCATTTGGTCAGCTCATTCTATCTATATTCAGCAGATTATCTCAAAAATACGTTGCATCAAATCTTGATTTTCTGTACGAGTAAACTTGCGAAATTATGCTTTTCGATTTTTGCGTCAATAATTTAGGTAATGTGTTTAATTGATTTATGCTTATATAGTTTTATGCGTTTAGATTTATGGTTAGCTACGTGCTAGTTCCAAAAATTCGTCCAACCACTTTAACTCTCCGTCTTGTGGTAGTTTCATCAATACCTGCTCTCTGAAACTACTCAATTGCGTCATGACATCGCGGGCCCCATGTTTGTTAGCTAGTGTTTCAAGTGTTGAAAGCAAAGAGTAATAGGCCATGCGGATTTGCTTAGTGGGCACATCTTCAAGTTCATATATCTTGTGCTTGATAGATATCTTCTTGAGCTCAGACAATGTAGACGAGAATTGGGGGTTTTGCTCCAACTCCTGGTTGATCGTAGCCTGGATCTGTGGGCTGTTGCACAAAGCAAAGAAAAGTCTCTGAATCTCACTAAGTCCTTCAGTTCCACTTATATACTGACTGATCTTGTGGTTATTGTGCACTGAGGACTCCCATATCAACGTACTGGATCTTGAGGAGTTGAGCTTGCGCATGTAGTGGATCTCGTCAAAGTCTTTGATGTAATCAAAAGCAAATTTCCAAATGATTCTTTCGTAGAATGGAGAGAGTTTTTGGCTTTCAATAAGTGGGAAGTAATTGTTCTGGGCGTTTTCTTTGAGGTTTTTGATGATAAGCAAGGGTTTTTTAAGATCGTGATATTTTTTGAGGAGGATAATGTCAAACTGGACATAGTTGATAGGGGTCCAGTTCAAGTTCAAATTCAAGTTCCTGAGTTCAGCAAGGTCAAATGGGCATGGCGAGGCCCGCGTGGAAGAGCCCAAGTTCTTGAGGTGTTTGTTCAAGACTATATCGGTCAATATCCTGGGTGTAAGTCTTTTTTGATAATAAAACAACTCCATCAACTCAAAAAGACGGTTTTCGTTGGTCACAGACTTGAGGTAGTTCGCAAGCTCTTTGGGAGACATTTGAAGGACCTGGAAGTTGGGGGTCAGCGAGTCGATGATGTTGGACGAATGAAGACCTACAAGAAGGTTATTGACATACATTTTGGCAGTGTTTTCATGACTGCCATGTTTGTACTTGACGCTCATGACGTCGTCAGGTTTGAACTGTTCAGATGCAGATCCTTTGGCGAAGTTGGTCAACAAAGATGGCTTGAATCCTTGTGCTGGGGTTGCTTCTGATGGTGATAACAAGTTGAGGGCATCGGCCAATATAACGTTCTCAGGACGGTTGTGCACCATCCTGCGAAGTACAAGTGCCGATTTTATTGACCGGCTACTCATACTGGGTGATGGGGTTAAGGTGTAGCGTGGTTTTGCTCTTGCGCCTTTTGTTTTCGGGTGATGGTGCTCATGCTTACGTAAGCGCACTGCTCTTGGCACTTCTGAGCAAGGCTCGAGATACCACGAGATACCACGAGATATTCCATATATGACGGGGCTTTTGCAATCTGAGCAGCCGGTGTACCAGTCCACGGCAGATATTGCGGCGCAGGCAGTCGCAGAGCAAGCTGTGGAAGTTCATTCGCCTAGCTTGCGTGGTGAAGAGGACCTAGGACATCACGATAGTGAGGAGAGACAAAAGCAGAGAGCAGCGTACAGGAGTATTCCATGGCACAGACGGCCGCTGCCATACGTGGTTCTGTTTGCTACGTTTCTATTTTCCCTAGCTTTTGCAGCCAGTGCCTCTACACGGCAAGTGCTCCAGGTCAAGTTGGCATGCAACTCGCTCAGCACGCCAGACACCACCTGTGATCCGAAGGATGCGCAGGTCCTAGTTTCCGATTTGCACATTGCCTACGTGGTTACAAGCTGCTCCATCATGTTTATGGCCGCCGGGCACTTTGTCCCGCTCTCTGACAAGTATGGCCGTAAGGTGTTTTTTGTGTTGATGGTCGCGTTTACGCTCGCGGGGGAGGCGTTCCGGTATTTTGTGTTGTCTCGCTGGAACACATTGAAGTTCAAATTGTTGATCTTGTCAGAAGTGGTGGGGAACTTGGGCGGTGGGTTTCTTGGTTTTACTAGTGTTGCCAATTGCTACATCACCGACGTGGTGGATCCTCGTGATCGAAGATACTACTTCGGCTTTGTTCTTTCGGCAGTGTATGTAGGTGTGACCTTAGGTCCGTTGGTCAGCAACGGGTTGATCAGTATAGGCCAGTCTGCCGCGCGCCTCACCACCATTTCTGGCTACGAGTACTGGCCGCTCAAATTCGAGCTCGCTGCCCTCGCACTTCTTTTGATCGTGGTGGTTTTCGCGTTGCCCGAATCGGTTGCAAAAAAACCAGATCAACACTCCTGCCGCACGCTACAACCACCCACCGGAAGCCGTCTCTACAAGGCATGGGACAGAGTGAACTTTCTCAAGCCGCTCAAAATCTTGGTGCTACCCAAGGAGTACATCAAGTCGGACTCGCCTGCTGAAATTAGGCGTATCCAACGGTCAATCATCGTCATGGTGTTGATAGATTGCTTGGTAATTGGAATGAGCAACATTATAGTTGAAGTAGTCATCTTGTACAGCATCTATACGTTTGGATTCAGACAGCAGAAAGTGGGCCAGTTGATGGCGGTGTTGTTTTCTTCCAAGGCCGTAGGCCTCATCGTGCTTTCCCCGCTCGTGTCCAAATATGTTTTACAGAGGTGCCTCAAATTTACTGCGTCCAAGCAAAATATGGATGCAATCGACTTCACTATGGTATTGTTGGGGGCCGTCAGTGAGTTGGTGGGCTTGACAGGCCTCTACTTTTCACGTTCGCTGACCATGCTCTTGGCTTCGATTATGCTCACCAGTCTAGATCCTTTCATTGCCCCGACCTTGACGTCCACCTTGTCCAAGTACTATCCTGAATCCAAGATAGGCGAGCTCTTTGGGGCAGTGGCCCTTTTGAAAAACGCTTCGGGTATTTTGTGCTCATTCGTGTTTTTGTCTGCATACAAATATTCTTTGAGTGTCCTCGAACGCCCGAATTTGGCCTTCGTGTTGTTCGGTGTAGCCTACGTCCTTGTGTTGATAAGCTTAACATTTGTCAAGTATAGTCTTGGTATCCAATCGCGCATTCAAATTTAGTCCACGACAAACTGTTACATATTACCCAGCCATCTGCAACTACTTACTTGCATAGATACACACAATCATCCACAACTATAATATATGTAGATTTATAGATATATACACATTCTTAGAGGTGGCTATTGTAATTGCAGTTCATATTACTCTCTATTTCTTCTGTACACTCCTATCGCGTTTCATCGGTGGGCTGAGCGCGTATCAACTGAACAAATGGCCCGTTCGACAGACGTACTTGTTTGAATATATGTCGTTTGTCACATCGATCTTATCAACCAAATCAGAAACCGTTCGTCTCCTTCAGGTCATCGTGGCAGCATCGGTTGTTTTTTTCAGCGTCATTTACCTCGTCAAAATCATCATTCTTGACGTCTATACCATCGAAAACGAACAGAAACTCGCTGCTGAATCTAAGCTAGCGCACGAGTACCAGAGATTGAACAAAAGATACCAAGGTCCTAGCAAGAACACCCACCTTACTTCTGAATCACATTCCTCGTTTCACGACGACGACGACTCGCAATCAGATTTGGAAGGCCTGCCAGCTCCATTCTCGCCTCACTCGTTCTATGAAGGAGTAAACAACTCTTCACAATACTTGAGAAGAGACAGTTTTTCCACATGAATTATCAGGTATACTTCCCTAATGACTTGACCCGCAAATTGGGCTCAAGTCGCCTGCAAATGGTATGGGCCATCTTGGGATTCAAGATTGAAAACGTCTATGTAATTGTCAATCTTGTTCCCCAAGATACCACAATACCTCTGAAACTACCCACATCACTCAAAGACATAAAAATAGTCGGTACTTTATACGAGAACCCCATAAACTCGATAGAAGCCCACCCAGGTGACTTGGTCCTTCACTACAACCCCAAAAATAAAATTCCTATAGTCAAAGATACCGAGCCCAATATCTACGCTATGATATCTTTCCAGCCTCCGAACTACAAGAACTTGGAGTATTTTTCCATCAAACCTATATTGTTGCAATCAATGCAAAGTGAAAAGTCCTCCGACGACAAACACAAGTATGATGAGAACTTTGAGCTATTTGAGCCTGTGACACCCAAATCTGACCAGTATTCCATTGCGAAAGACGTGGTGATAGATAAAGTTAACCTGGTGTTGCGTTTCAGAAAAGACTTTGAAAAATTAAAGAAATCCACCAAAGAAACAGACACAGAAGCCGCCCCGTTTAACAACTTCTGGATCAAACTTCTTGTTCCAATTGTAGTAAAGATCCAGCGAGTACTCATATCGATTATTTGGCTTATCAACTATCAAGTATATGGAATCAATATGATTTCTCTTTCGAACGTTATTCGTCAGCTCGATCTCAGACTCAGGCAGATCAACTACTTTCCCATCCAATTTCTTTGCTATTACGACAAGACCATACTCTATAACGAGAACAGCCCGTTGTTGAAAAGCCTACAACTACCAATTTTCAATTCAAACCTTAACATTAATAACTCCAACTACATTAATCTTCACAATTCGACGTGGCTTATTTTCAATGACATTCTATTGGGAATCACCGCTTTCGACTTGTTGGAAAGCAACTTCGATAACATCCAAAGCTTCATTCTAAACCACTTTGTGGACAATACTCTTTTCAACAAACCATCAATGATCATTAATTGGATAGCCAACGACCATCCAGCCGGACTCAAACTCAATGACGAGTTGGGTCGGTTCATGGGCGATTTGTTCATGTGGTCTTTGAGGTGCTGGAAGTTTGTTGTGCGAGATTTTGTGTATTTGAATGTGCCGCCCCAATTGAAATATCAGTTATTTAACTACTTACGGGTATTTATCAAAGTGTTGTGCTATGGCGGGGGATTATCATTCTTTTTGGGATTTTGCATAGATGCAGTAGAACGCTTGACGCTCCATATTTCGTGGTTTTGCTTCATGTCCACCAAAGTATACAATCGTCAGATTAGTACCATCAAGTCTTTGTTCCAATTGTTTAGAGGCAAAAAGTATAATGTGTTGAGAAATAGAATTGACAATCTTAACAACTACGTCATTGGAGCCTCGGACTCGTTTGAAATCGATCAGTTGTTACTCGGAACTTTGATGTTTGTCATATTGGTATTGTTACTTCCAACTGTGGGCTCATTTTACTTTATGTTTTTCTTGTTACGATTATCCATTTTGATAACACTAAACTTCTTGGAAAATATTCAAATCATGGTAACCTTCACGCCAATATTTGTTTTGGTACTCAAGTTGAAGAACTCCAATCGTTTACAAGGTGGAATTAAATTCAAGTATTGTAATACTGTTGAACGAACTAATTATATCCAGCTATCAAACAAATCCTTATCATACGGCGAAATTCTCACCAATTACGTCAAATTGTTTACCACTGCCAAAAACTTCAGAAAACAGTTGTTGCTGTCTTTGATGACAGGTGAGTTGTTAACAACAAAAAGAAATCATCAAATGAAATTTGACTACTTGATGTTACCCTTGAACTACGAAAAAACTATTGATATCTGGGCCACCCAGGAACCCCGACATAACTAGTATGTACGTAACTATAATGTTCTACGAACCGTCTCAATGTAGATTAGATTATGCGCACTTTTCAACTACCCGAATTAGGCAATGCGAGACGAATGGATGCAAAATGAGAACACACTCGAACATACAAACCAAGCCCGTTGTTAGACACCACGCACTGTGATACCTTTCACAACGAACCCATTAATCTAATCCCCGCTATTAAGAACAGAACACTCCTCCATTCTAGAATGTTGGCAGCCTGCATCAAATGTACAAGACTGGTAATATGCAGCATTCGCTCACGTGTTAGCTTTTGTTTCTAGGGCTGAAACCCTTGTTCTTGGTACACCCACGACAGTGCGTCCACACTATTGCACTACGGGTCTTGTACCACCTGGCGCGCTAACTATGCGCGCTCCCTACTATGGAACATCAAAAAATTTTCACCTCTACACTCCCAGCGAATTTTTTCTAGCTCCTAAAAATCTTTCAGGCGATTTAGTTTTCCTTTTACTAGTTTGAAGTGTTTTAACATACAAGGAGAAATTAACCATCAAGATGTCTTTACCTGCTTCATTTGACTTAACTCCAGAAGATGCTAAGTTGTTATTAGCTGCCAACGTCCACTTAGGTTCTAAGAACGTTCAAGTATGTGCTATCCATGGATGAAAAATCCCAAGTAAGGTGGTGTAGATATGAATACGACTGAGCCAGACTCAATGGAAATCTTACCTTGAAACAGCAGAAATGAAATGTCCACGATTCAGAAAAGCTTAGACAAGCACAACCACCCATCATTCAAAACAACCGGATCTGCAATATTGTATCTCATACACCTACATCTCCTTACCTGAAAAATTATAATTTTGATTCGTTACTAACAATTTTCTAGGTTCACAACAAACCATACGTCTACAAGACCAGACCAGATGGTGTTAACGTCATCAACATTGGTAAAACTTGGGAAAAGATTGTCTTGGCTGCCAGAATCATCGCTGCTGTTCCAAACCCAAGCGATGTTGCTGTCTGTTCTTCCAGAACTTTCGGCCAAAGAGCTGTCTTAAAGTTCGCTGCCCACACCGGTGCTACCCCAATTGCCGGTAGATTTACCCCAGGTAACTTCACTAACTACATCACCCGTTCTTTCAAGGAACCAAGATTGGTTATCGTTACTGACCCAAGAACTGACGCTCAAGCCATCAAGGAATCTTCCTACGTCAATATCCCAGTCATTGCTTTGACTGATATGGATTCTCCATCTGAATACGTTGATGTTGCTATCCCATGTAATAACAAAGGTAAGCACTCCATCGGTTTGATCTGGTGGTTGATTGGTAGAGAAGTCTTGAGATTGAGAGGTATTATCCCAGACAGAACCACCGAATGGTCTGTTATGCCAGATTTATACTTCTACAGAGACCCAGAAGAGATTGAACAAAACTCTACTGAAGAAGGTAAGCCAGTTGAAGAAACCGAAGAATCCCAAGCCAACGAAGCTGAAGCTGAATGGACCGGTGAAACCGAAGAAGTTGACTGGGCTGCTGACGCTGCTCCAGCTGTTGAAGACGCTGTTGCTTCTACCTGGTAATTGTAATATTTAATCTTTTTGTATTAAAAAAAATATCATTATCAATTCGATCAGAATGTCATCCGTATCTAGCAAAGTTCTCAACACCCCAACCTTTTCTATGTTAATATATATAAATCATTAATATGTGCGAGAAAGCTTGTAGAGTAGTAAGTTGTGGAAAATGTTATTGTTACTTTTCAGGTAGTACATCTCAATTGTTATCTTTTATTGTATTTCTACATTGTCACTCTTGTCTTCTCGCTGATATCAATATTTTGAGCCAAAAAAAAAATTAGGTGCGAACGTTAACAGAGTAGCGTAGGAGATACAAACAAGAAACATAACGATCAGTTGTAGCAGTTTCTGATTATTCCACTTCCAGCAATAAGCCATATGTAAGTCATGGTGGGATACTTTCTCTCGCAATCAGGATCAGCCCTTGTAAATTTCGCTTCAGTAGTGGCCGGTGCTTTTTTTTGGGTTACCCGGCTCGTGCTCGCCCATAAAATCAGCGATGGCCCGCCAAATTCGTACTGCTTTTCTTCTTCTTTAATTTGATTACCACGGATAGTGGCCTCCAAAATCAAAATCCTTCTAGTCGATCGGGTCGTCAAACTTCTGTTTGGTCCGCAAAGACGACGTGCTCGTTCTGAGCATGTCTGTCTTATGGATAGGCTCGATCGATGCCCCTACTTTTCAGAACAATATCGGGTGGTTCGCTCCACATACTAAATATTGTTTGCATAAATGTTTTGTTTTCAGGAGGGTTTTGTTTTGTACTATTTGAGGTTTTTCCCAGAACAACGAGCCCGGTTTATCGTGTACTTGCTCCTCAATAGGATTTGCACTTCATGCCCGGGGTATATAACTCTATTCTTGTACTTTATTCTCGCACCTTATTCTCTGCATTTACAATTAGCTGCGCAAACGCCAAAAAAACGTGTTTTTTATTTTGACCCGCCGCGTGAGCCGAGATCACGAGAAGTACGGGGAATTGCAAACAATCGACTATAATTATAAACACAGCCGAAACACGGTACAACTGACCTAACTGACTCTATTGAATAGCAAACCAAGCTGCTGCTAGACTTCCTGAAGCTTGAACATTCGTTGGGGTCGCTATTAGAGGTCGCGCCGAAGCATCGCAGACTTAAAATCCTTCTAGGGTGTTACCATGAAGTTTGGACAAAAGGTCCAGGAGTTTCTATACTCCATTAGTACTAGCGACAAGTACTCGGAGTTTGATTCGAGAAGATCGTTCAACCGAGTCAATAAACCCGATTCCGAGACGAATCTCTTGTTTTCCCACCACAACCAATCCACCTCTGAGTTCATTAATGGCGGAAACGCGTCTGATGGAGCAGCTACTGAGGGAGTCCATGAAGTCAAATTGGCTTGGATGCATATCAAGAATTGGCTTTTGCGCAATTCACCAGATCTTCACAGCTCTCTTCAAGACCACTGTACCAGTTCTGATTTGAATGATTTTCAAAAGGATTTGAACATCAAAATGCCCACCTGTGTGGTTGAATTTTTCAAGTTAACCGACGGGCAATCGAATTTCGGTGCTTCTTTTACAACTTCTGCAGAGGGCCTTGTGTTTGGATTGAAATTGATGTCTCTAGATGAAATTGCCCTAATGACCGAAAACTGGCGTAAAGTCGCTCGGATATTCAATGATGAGTTGTCGCTGGTCAAACAGAGTAGTAAGATAAACCAACTATCAAAACTTCCTAGTAGTTATTCCCAGGGAAGTCAGATCCACAAGAAACTCACTCAGCCACATTCGCCTTTGCAGACTCCACACCACGTCAAATCACTGATGGGTGATCTTGATTCTATAAACGAATCCTTTGATTTGGCAGATAACGGACCGGGCTCCTCAAGAGCATCAAGATCTTCCTCGGCTTCTTCTGCTACTACTGCACATACATCTCACTCGATGTCGCCCCATTTGAAGATTCCACCCCAAAGATCAATTCCTCCCGGCTCGATTCAAGATACATATGCCCATCCCATGTGGATCCCCATCATAACAGACGAGGTTGGAAATTATATTGGTATTGATTTAGCTCCTCCTGCTGGCGGTGAAGTGGGTCAAGTAATCTTGTTTGGACGAGAGTTCGATGTAAAGTTTAAAATTGCCGCCAATTGGGGTGATTTTCTTCTTATATTCGCTAACGACTTAGAAGGAGGTAACTGGGATATCAAGACCAACCCTAAAAATAACTATGGTGACTTAATGCTTGGAAGCGAGGGCACTTTGGTGTATTGTGATAAGGAAACCAAGCTAGAAATTCCTTACCTTGATGTGTTGAAAAGTAGAAGCATAAAAAACTGGATAAATACTATCCAGAAATCTGGACAAGAACCTTCGTTAGAAACCAAATTGTTGATAAAAGACTTGACTACAAAAGACACTTTTATGCAAAACTATAAGAATCCCGACTCAATCGACAAATTCATCACTGATAATATCTCCAGTTTAGACTTTCATAACCAAGCATCCAATTCTACACGTTCAAGTATTGGGTCAAATGCCCCGGTATTCAAGAGTCCGCTATCGAATGAAGTAACCAATGATATTATAAAACAAATTGATACAAATAGTCACCAAGACACCATGCAAGAACTCGACGACGTTAGACTTTAATTCATTCCTTCTATTGATCTCCTTTTTACCATATGATTCTTTGTATTATACCTGGTTCACTTGGCCAAGTAAACTCGTAGTTGAAGAAAACTGCCATAGTTGCCAAGTTCACAGTGTTTAACCAGGCAAACTCCAACATGTGTCTTTCCTTACTCTTTGGTTTTATATATAATCTGTACAATATCAACGGAACAATGTAGTAGCGGGGTTCAAATAGCGGTGAAGGGACAATTGTGAGGACAATTGCTGCCACGAAAGCCATCACTGTGATAGGACTTAAGCCAAGTCTAGTACTTTGATTCAAAGTATGGATAAGATTCCATGTGCAAAAGTGGTACAATGGAACCGTGACGTATATGCTGTGGCGATGGCTGATCAACTTTTTGAAAATATAGAATGTAAAGTGTCGATTATCTGCCAACAAGAAGGGGTGGACGATCGTGAAGTGCTCGATAACTAATTTGATGATAACCAACAGCAAGCCATTGAGGAGCAAGTTGACGCCACTCCATTTGAGCCAGAACCGTCCATAATCAATAGCAGTAGATTTGCTCAACCATACTGGCCACGTAAAGAACGCAATAAATACAAAACAGTAAAACACCTGAACGACATGAGCCTTGATTTCGTGGTTTTCCTTGTCGCCAAAAGTAATTCCGCCGTTCACAACTAGGAAAGCCATAAAAAGAACAACATTTAGCACAAACGGTAACACTTGAAACCAATTTTGGAAAAGTGCATATACAAATTTCTGGAGCTTAGCGATGAATGAAGCCAGCTGGTTATCTCTGGTATCGATTTTGCGGTCCAAAAATACTGCCAAAATAAACCCTATCCACACAATGTTGGTCTGGCGGAACCACAAACTGACAAATCCAAAGAATCCACTAAGATACGGACTGGCTGGTTTTTGGATAACAAGAGACAACGAGACGACAATAAATATGGTCGACCATATATCGGTATAAAATAAGAAGTAGTATGTGACCAATAAGGGCTGGCTCACAATATTAAAACTCCAAAACTGGTTAGGACTAAATTTTCGAAGCGCCCTAAGTGCTAACGGCAATACGAATATTCCTCCAACCAAGTTGAGTGATCTCAATACCGAGTAGCTTGCACACACGTTTTCTTTGGTGAAATACTGCAATGTCTTGGAGTATATGTATCCTAGCACGTAAATACCAGGAGGCGTAGTGATTTTATTGTCCCAATGCCAGAATTGTCCCTCACAATATGTCTGACACTGTCTCAAGTGGAAAATTTCATCGATAAACGGATCGGGAACCTTGGTGGCGACACGATGGTGTATAAAAGCACAGAAAACAATGAATAGTACCAGAAAAGTACTTTCGAGTGTATTGGACTTGAAAAAGTCTCTCTTTCTGCCTACCAAAAGTGCCATCCCAGAGGTGCAGTTGTTAGCTGTCAAATCGCGGGGACCAAATCTGTTGATATGCTGGGTCGTGCGCGCCCATCCGATCCCTGTCATTTGCAACCCAAGAGATGACTACTGAGGGGAATGTCTTTTAGAAACTTACGAAGCCTGGAAACCGGTCCTGCTTATGTTATGAAAGTTTTTTGCGGATCTTGGTGAGTTTAGGGCATTTTGGCTTTTCGGTTTGGGCTCTTGGCTCCGGGGCTTTCTATTTTTTTTAGTCTTGAGAATTTGCACCCAAAACTTCAAACCCAAATGGAAGCCAGACTCTTTCCCACATCTGCGTCATCGCTGGCCTATCGTGGCCAGGAGCAGAATAAAGGCTCGGTGAGTAGTAACTGCTCGATGAATAGCGCTGACTTTGTTTTACGGGAAGACATTCTATTTGTACGCCCAGTTGATGTGACCTCGAGCGAGATCTCTGTTTCAGAAGACAGTTTCACGATACCAGAATCGGAAAGTGACAAAGACATTGAAGACAAGAGACTTGCTGATGCGATTGGCTACTCAAATACGTCCAGGTTCTTGAACTACACGACACCCGCTAAGAGTAGCAGCGGCAACCAAAACAGCAGTGGTGGCAGCTCACTAGACCTCGCTGGTCCACTACTATCGACCACCCCGCCTCGACAGGTTGCCAGTATACTAAATAAAGAGACAGAAAACCACGCCGTGGAAAGAAAACAGCCACTTGCTTTGGAGGCTACCAATATACTACAGGCGCCAGGCTTGCGAAACGACTACTACTCGAACTTGGTATCGTGGTCTAGCAACACCCAGAGAATTGCCATTGGTCTAGGCATACGAGTTTACTGGTGGGGGTTGGACAACAAAGTCGAGCTCGTGCCGCTTAAAAACGAAGAGTTGATCACTTGTGTATCTGTATGTACACAGGGCATGCTCTTAGTCACGACAATGGACGGAACAATCTATTTAGTGGATGAGGTGCGAAACAAGGTAATCGACCAGTATCATAATCCTTCGGGATGTGTCTTTTGTCTTCGGTGGAAACAAAAGTCCAAGGTGTTTTTCGCCGGAGACGAAACGGGCGTGGTATCGATATTCAAGGTATCAAAGCACGAGATCAAACTTGTAAGCACCATCAAGTGCGTCCAGCAGCAAATATGCGGTAAGTATATTGCAACCGCGTGAACATTTCTACAAAATACTAACTTTGCAGCAATTACCTTAAACGGAGATGGAACCGAGATGGCAGTAGGTGCAAATAACAACTGCTGTATGATATGGGACGTCAGTGATGTTCACAAGCCAGTGCGCAAATTCGTCTTGGGGCACAATGCCGCGGTAAAGGCCATAGCTTACTGTTCTTGGTCCACTTCACTATTAGCTACCGGCGGTGGGAGCCGCGACCGAAAGATCCGATTTTGGCACACTGCCTCAGGCACATTATTAAGCGAGCATGATACTAATGCCCAGGTCACCGCGATAAACTGGTGTAGCTATAGAAAAGAAGTGGTGGCGACGTTTGGATTTGCCACCACCGGTGCCGCTTGCGAAACGACGTCGTCTCTCCTCTGTGTTTACTCGTATCCAACGATGGTTCCACTTAGAGAAGTCCCCAGTGTTCCCAACATTCGCATTCTCAGTGCCAGCCTAGACGCAGCGTGCACTTCCCTCGTGGTGGCTGCCAATGACTACACCATTCGCATCTACAAGTTATGGGACAAGGGCCACCACCTAGCTATGTCACTTCTAAATACCGGAGACGGCTTGTATGGCAGCTCTCTCATCGATCTTCATGAAGGGGTCGTCAATAGGGGTGATGTTATCCGGTAACGACGCTCCTTATTTTTTAGTCGTGTCAATTTAAGAGTAATGCACCTCCTCCTAACCCGAAAACGTGACTGAGGGGTCCCCGCGAGCTAGTTACGCTATTTATATCCGAACTGTCTGATCTAACCTCTTTTGACACCACCAAAATGTCTGGACCATTAATTAACCGTTCTTTGACGACTATCAGAACAGAGTTGGAGTTCTTGTATGACTCTGAAGTCGTCACCGAAGAGTTGTACAACAAACTCTTGGCGGCCATCCCCACAAAGTACCAAAAGGATATGGTCCCTTGGGGAATAGAAAAGTTGACTACCAGTGGAGAAAACTCAAAAGAGGCAGACTACAGTGCACCTCCAGCAGGACCACCACCTTCTTCATCTACTGATAAGCTTGCCAACGACTTTGCCAAGGCATCCATTGGCGTCCCTCCTCCTTCACAGCCCCCACGGTCATTTACTCCTAAACCTTTGGGTTACTGCAAAGCCTTGTACGACTACAGTTCTAGCGAAGCGGGTGACTTGTCGTTTTCCAAGGGCGAAAGAATTGCTGTCGTGGAGCATTTGTCAGAAGACTGGTGGAAGGGCTATAAACATGGGGCCGGGGCTGAACAAACAGGTGTCTTTCCATCCAACTATGTCAATATCATTTCCGAACAAGAGTTTAACTCGTCAGCTTCTAGCCGCTTGCCAGTAGCACCTCCACCTGAAGAAAAATCAGAACACTATCATGCCCCACAATCTCCACAACCGCCTCAACAACAATACGGATACCAACCATCGCCACCACAATATAACCAGCCACTTCAACCTGTTCAACCCATGCAACAACAACCTTCATATGGTGGCTATGCCCAGTACCCACCACCTTCGACCAACTATTACCAACAACCTCCTCCTCAGCAATACGCCGCTGCACCCCAGCCAGCTGTGGTGGAACAACCCCAAAAACACTCGCACTTAAAGAGTATTGGTGGCAAGTTCGGTAACGCCGCCATTTTCGGTGCTGGTGCCACACTTGGAGGTGATTTGGTAAACTCGATCTTCTAAGTATATATGCTACATTATGAATTCCGCTTTTTTTTTTGATATATAGTATAATTGATGTCTATTTACAACTTATTTATTTACGGCCATCGACCACAGTGTTCAACAACAAAGTGTCGTTGTCCAACAAGATTCTGTTTGGAGAGTTGGCCAAGATAGCTGCGATTTCTCTGGCAGTGTCCAATCTTTTCAATTCAACATAATCCTTTGACTTCTTGATGGCTTCACCGACCAACTCAGCAGACTTGGCTTCACCAGCAGCCTTGACCACCAACTGCTGCTTCTCTTGAATGGCCTTATCAACAACGAATGCGGCTCTTTGGGCATCTTGCTGAGCAATTTGTTTGGCTTCGACAGCAGCACTGAACTCAGGAGAGAATGTCATGTATGTCAACGACACATCGTCCAATTGGATATTGAACTTGGCAGCACGACGCACCAAGTTTTCCTTAACCAAACGCGATATCTTTTCTCTCTGAGTGATCAATTGTGAGGCATTGAATTGTGCGACTACTGACTTCAATACTTCATTGACAATGGATGGCAACACTTTTTCATCGTAGTCAGTACCCAAAGTTCTGAAGATGGTTGGCAATTGCAACACATCGGGCTTGAATAACACTCTACAGGTAATATTGACCATTTGTAAATCCTTGGTACCGGTCAAGGAAGCAACGTTTCTTGGCTTGGCTCTGACATCATACACAATGGGTCTTTGAAACCAAGGTACCACGAAATGAGTACCTTCAGGATATATTTGTGGCTGGATACCGTTGATACGTGAATAGATGATGGCACGTTGACCACCATCCACATTGAACAATGCATTTTGAGCAAACACTGAGACACCTCCCAAGATCAACAACCCTCCGAACCCGGCGAAAAATCCAAACGGAGATCTGGGCGTGGATCCCCCTGCGTTACGGGCTTGAGCCGCTCTTCTTCTCAACTCGTTGGACAAATTCTTCCAGTTCTGGTCGCTCATGGTCTGATGGTTAGTTTGCCGTGGAGTTTCGCCCTCGAAATTTTACCACCCCCAGGGTCACGTGGGAGATTGATCTTAGCTCAGTAAGATTCATGGTGCTACATTAAAATAAGAGATAAATTATAGGTAGGCAGGGTCTCTGCATGTTGGGAATAGTAGGGAGGACTGTAAGAAGGGCTTTTGTTGGTATAATAATATCTTTTAACGAAGTATGATTTTTTAATATTTGTCAATTTTCTTCATGATAATGTAGAAATATTAGAAGACTAGCCATTTACACATGATTTGTCCTCCACAAGATTTCTTTATTGTCACGGAATTTGGTTTGGAATAAATTACATTAGCGTATTTTCTATTTGAGGACATAGAGTATTTACATAACTACTTCGTATATCCGAACAAAGTGAGACAGAAGAATGATAGGCAGTAATACACAGTAACGCGAGTGATTATTAGGCATTTTATGACGGCACACCTTCGTAATCCAACTTTTCATTATACTCCTGGATCAACTTTTTCCAGTGTCTTCTTCTATTAGTATGAATAGGTACATCCCGCAACGTTTTTTCCATGAAGACGAGTATCAAGATGACCACTGCCACCACAAACGAAGGAGCGATCATTCTCACCAATTCAGACCTGGTGACCGTTTCTTGGTACGGGCATTTTGCGTAGGGCCCCCCTGATACGAAACAATCGGGCACTGTGATATCGTTCAAATCGATCCATACTGGATACGGATACCCATCTTCGCGGATACGAGCCTGCAACGAGACCAATTCGATAGCCAGGCCTGGAACACTGAAGTGGTAATCACGAGGGCAGTCGTTATCCTTGTATGTTTCAAAGTATGGTTTTTTGGAGTCGCGAGGGATTGCCCAATCATTTAGATACCAGATACTCCGGCAAGCATATCGGTATTCTTGGTAACAGTCATCTAGCCTGAAGCCATCTGGAAACAACGCGACGCAGCGGTTTTTCAACGCCTCTTCCAGCGAATTTCTGAATGTTTCGGCGGGTTTTGTTTGGGTGACATTGGCCTGCTGGTCGCCCAAATTGTCGGGGTCATCGTCTGAAGTTGAAGATTTGGGCTGCGAAGGCGCCCATGACCAGAACGAAAGCGGGATGAAGGAGTTCATGATGGGTTCCACCAAGTAGTTCAGAGTTCCTTCAGGCACATCAACATCGTATTGGGCTGAATTGAGGATGGGCGAGCGGCCACATTTGATGTAATTGCGGTACGACTCGTTGGTGAATGGGACGTCTGTGCTGTCTATAACAAATCGAAAATGTTCTGTAAGCGAGATGTTGTTGAATATGTTGGTATTATCGTCTGAGGTGGCATTAAGGAGCGACAAGCACAGGCTGTAGTCTTGTGAATCACTGGTTTGGTCTACCCGGGTAGGGATGTTTGAACTAAAGAAAAGAGTAGAGTTGTCCGCACTTGTATAGTTGTATCGGGACAGGTTATCTGTGACGACATTGACAAGCACTCTTTTGTATTCGGTCAATAAGAATGTGGATAGGTCGGGGAGTCTTGAGTCGCTCAGGTTATAGTAAGCGCTTGTGTCCAGTGTATTACTCAACGGTCTCAAGTCTCTGGGCGTGAAGATATAAGAGCCTAGCGTCGCCACTGATGCGGACAAAGACGAGTTGCCCACAGCCACAACGTCAGAAGAGTTCAAGGTGGAGGAGGTATTTGTGCGTACTGACAGGTTTGAGATATCGGGAGCTATCTCTTTGAGATTGAGTAGGAGCTGGAGGTAATTGGCCTTTAAGTTGGAGTTAGTGGTGTCGATGTAGCTCAATATGATGGACAAGACCAGGTCTAGCGTGAGTTTGCTATCACACAGATAGCGCTTGCCGTTCCACTTGATCTTATTATCTGACGTATCTGGCGGCACGGTGGCGTTCAGTGGGATGGGTGCTGGGCATAGCTGCCATCGGTTGGTAAATGTATTCCAGTACAAATCCACCATATATGTTTGGGCGCCCACGGCCAAAAGATCCAGCAATTCGTCGAGGGCGCCCACATTGTAGCCACGTTTATCAAATATCAATGTGTTGAGTGATAATCCGAACGTCGTGAGTTGGTCTATTGGCACTCCCCAAGAAAGGTCTCGTTGCGAGCGGGTAGCTATAGCGAGGTTGGGACTCGTGTCGAACAGAACTGACGTTGCCGCCACCACCACCTGGAGCAATAGAGCTATATAGACCCACATCTCATCATCAATATATATTGTTCAATACAAAGGCGTGTCCAAAGGTGTTAACAGTTGTATCAAATTAATTTTTGGATGTGTTTTTTGTTTGAGTTTTTTGGCTGCATATTTGTTTAGTTTTTGGAGTTTTTTGCGATCACCATCAAGAGATGCAGGTGGAGCTGATAGTGGCGGGTCTTAATGCGAAACAGCGCGAGGCGGTGTGTGCGCCCGCGAACGGCCGGTTGCAAATCATCGCGGGACCGGGCACGGGCAAGACCAAGGTACTAATATCGCGGGTAGCGTACTTGTTGTTGGAACATGGTATTGATCCGGAGCATATCATCGTGACGACCTTCACCAAGAAGGCCGCCAACGAGATGGTGGAGCGGTTGGCGGGGCTTTTGGGTAGCTCTGGCGTGGACGTGTCAAAGCTTCTAATTGGCACGTTCCATAGTCTATGCTACAGAATCGTCAAGATATACGGCAAGATAATTGGTGTTGATGGGTACGTGGTGGCCGACGAGCGCGATAGTGGCCAGGTGTTGAAAGAGGTGGTTAGTGGGTTGACGGGACAGGAACTAGACTACATTTCTGGCCTCCGACCGGATGAGGTGGATGCGCTTAGCGAGCGCGACTCTTTGGACGTTAAGAAGATCAAGCAGCGGATCTCCAGTCTCAAGTCGGCCGGGGTGCTGGAGCTGGAGTATGGTGGGTCGCAGGCCAACCGGTGCTTGGCACTCATCTACACCAAGTACCAGCAACGGTTGCAGACAGAGAAACTAATGGACTTTGACGACTGTCTACTTTACTGCCACAAGCTAATCGCCAACCACCCGGTACTCAACTTTGTTGAGCATGTGCTTGTGGACGAGTTCCAAGATACAAACGAGATCCAGTTGAGGTTGATGTACCAGTTTGCGGGCAACAACAACAACGTCAGTGTGGTGGGCGATCCCGACCAGAGCATCTATGCGTTTCGCGATGCCCAGGCCGTCAACTTCGACAAGATGAAAGCCCACTATCGCGACTGCACCACCGTGACGTTGGACGAGAACTACAGATCCACCGCGGGCATTCTAGAGGTGTCGGAGCGAGTAATGAGACAGCAGAACAACCGTGCAGCCAAGAGTCTCGTATCGCAGTTTACTCCCACGTTCCGGCCTGTTTACCACAATCTCACGTCGCCCGAGCAAGAAGCCCGCTGGGTGTGTTATCAGATCGAGCACTTGGCGGCTCTCCCGTCGTCTCCTGTGGGCTACAGCGACATGGCCATACTTGTGCGCACGGCGTATCAGACACGGGTGATTGAGAGCGAACTAGTCAAGAAACGGATCCCCTACTTCATGGTACGAGGCAAGGCGTTCTGGGACCGCAAGGAGGTGGGAGCCATCATGAGCTATCTTCGCGCCGCGGCCACCGACTCCGACAGGCTCGCGGTGGTGCGCACGCTCAATATGCCCAAGCGAGGCATTGGCGACAAAACATTGGCGGCCATCGACGCGCGGCTTGCAGCCGCTGTCGCTCGCAACCAGCCGGTGGCTCTGGCGTTGCTGCAAATTTGCGGAGACCAGGCCATGAAGCTTCCGACCAGGACTAGACTGGCCATAACGCAGTACGTCGAGTTTTTGCAGGCGTGTCACAGCAAGATCGCGGTCCTCGACACCTCCAACAAAGATGAACTTGCACAGCTCTTCACCTTCGTGTATACTGGGTCAGGTCTAGCAAAGGAGTATGCCAACGACGCCGACGCCGACCTCAATATCAACGAAGTAAAGAGCCAGTTTTGCGAGTTCGTCGAGCCTGTAGAAGACCTACCTTTGTTCAATGGCGGCACGCCCCAAGATAAAGCAGTAGACGATCGTAACTTCGTTGCCAAATTCGTCCATTCAGTGGGGTTGTACGAGACTGATACCAAGACAGACGAGCAACTGCACGGCAAAGTTTCAATCTCTACAATCCACGGGTCCAAAGGGCTTGAATGGCCCGTGGTGTTTGTGCCCGGGTTGTCTGAAAGCTTGCTACCGGCCAAGTTTGCCCTTGAAAGCGGGGGTGACGACTCGGTCAACGAGGAGAGAAGATGCTTCTACGTGGCCACAACCAGAGCCAAATATCTACTTTACATATCCTCGTACACTGAAAGCGAAAACAGCCAAGGAAGCTGGGGCCGAAAACCCATCGTGTCGGTGTCTAGGTTCATAGACAAATTGTCCAAGACAAACATGCTTGCTGATACGCAGGAAGCAATGAGTAACGTCGCCAATTTGCAGGCGCTATACGTGATGCTTGGTAAGAAATGGGACAGCAAGACCAATCTAGACTCCTTTTTTAAACTATACAAAACCAGACTCGTACCATATATCAGAGGAGAAACCATACGAATCACTTTGGAAGAGCCTGACTTGGGATTCACCAGTGCGACCGAGATCAAAAAGAGACAGGGCGCCGGATTGTGTGCCAATACAGGCACATTCAAGGCGCCCCGCCTTGGCCAGACCCCCGAGCCACCCCGTCAGCCCAAGCAACCCAAGGATATCGCCGCCTTCTTTGGCCAACTGCTGCCCAAATTGGCACCCAAATTGGCACCCAACCAAGCGCCCAAACCTCGCCGCGTAGGGCTCGTTAGGCCTGCCAAGCCTGCTGGTCCTGCCGGCCCGAAGCCCGCACTTTCCGCTACGCGCGCGCCCGCCTACAATCGTGATCCCACACAGCTAGTCAATAAACTGGGCCAAAAGGCGCCTCCGTATATACCAGATAGAACGAAAAAGTAACTACACCTGCTAAACGTTGAAATGTATTTATTTTGTGATGGTAAAAGACCATGGAACAGTCAAATGAGTATTCTTATCATCGTCAATGAACTTGGTCACTGCCGAGTAGTTACCTCTAGCCAACATTCCTGAAGGAGCCTCGACTTCAGCGAACTTTCTTTCGTAGTAAGGTTTGTCCTTGGTGTTGGGGGCATAAGAGCCCAAAGGTTCTTCGACCTTCTCAACTCTGATACCTGCCTTTTTCACAGAGTGTAAGTATTTTAAGCCGGTGATGATCTCGTGCTGGACTCTAAATCTCACCACCAATTGGTAGATCGACTTTTCCTTGATGGAGAATTTGATCTCTTTACCGGCTATGGTGTTACCTTGGGCGTCTTCCAAATTGATGATGATGGGTTTCAACTCAGGCTGGTCGGGGAATTCCAATCCAAGCTCAACAACAACCACCTTTCTCTGGTCACCAGCCTTGACGGGATACGCGTTGTCAGCACCCAATCCAAGAGAGGCTTTCCACTTGGCCAAACTTTCGTCTTCGGCATCCAACTTGGTATATTCTTGAATGGTTTTCTTTTCACCAACAGTGTATCCTTCTACGGTTTCCGGAACCAAATCGTCGTCAACATTCGACATGATGAATAGTGTATCCTTGATCTGCCATCATTCGCATTTACTACACGTCAGTTTTTGGGTTGGGACTAGACGAATTGGAGGGTACACGTCTTTGCGAGGTCGAAAATTAGCGAGAGAAGCGAGACAATACAATAAAAGGTTAGCTGGCTTAGCTGGGTTGGCTATTCGTTGGCTCATTTATATATCATTATGGTTTCGATTTGGGATTCTCGAGGTGCGCTGCGTTCGTCTGGGGACCGCCTACGTTCTTTTGTTTGTAGTTTCTCTTGTACTTGGTCCTATGCTTGGGCTTGTCGTCAGGAATAATGATGTACGGATTATTCAAGAGTCTTCTTTCGGTTTCTTTGTCGTACGCACCCGGATAGTACCCAAAGTATTCCTGCGGCGCCGTTGGCGCAAAAAAGTTACCGCCATATGGTTGGTGCGCCTGGTGCTGGCCAGGCGGTATGTGGCCGTGAGGTCCCGGTTGTGCGAAATGAGGTTGTGGTCCGGGGTAGTTCATTGGTATGTGCATTGGGCCCGGTATCGGAGGAGTGCCCGCGTACGGGTATGCCACGAATCCTGGCGGTGGTAGCGGGCTGCTAGCGTACAGCGAGTGCAGTCGCACGCGCTCTTTATTCTCGTCATGGTCGTTAATATGGTCATTATTATGGTCGTCTCCGTCGTTATCTATATTTTTATCATCTTCGTCATCGTCTTCATCGTCCTCTTCTTGTTCAAAGATCTCTTCCCGTATCTTCATGTACAATGCTTCCTTCGACGCATGGTCTTCCCGTATCTTGTCATTCTCACTCTCCGTCACCACTCCTGGGTCGCGCCGGTGCTTCCCCAGCTCGTGCTGCGTGCGCTGATCCGGCCGGGGGTCTTTACTCTTTTTGATAATCATCTTGGGCTTTGCTACCCCAAGATTGTCTCCAGTGTGAGCAATGTTACTGGCCTTGCTTGCCACACTCGCAAACTCGTCTGTTCCCACCAACTCTGTAAATACCTGGTAGTCAAACCCCGGAATGGCCGACACCACGATTTCATTATTGGCGTTGTTCCAATGCTGGAGATTGTAGTATTGGCAGAGTTGATGGCCGAGAAGGCGGTAGTACGAATTCCTCAACAACTGCGATTTGATCGTGTAGGCCTCTTTGGTGTTTCCCTCGCCCACTTTTTTTATCAAGTCCACCAAATCCTTTTCCAAGTTCAACAAGTATATTCTTTCAGACTGCTTGACCAAGGCATTCTCTATCGGTTTAGGAAACGAATTCATGATGCGCCAGAAAATAGTCACAGAATTCAGCTGTAAGGAGCGATATTTGTTCTGTGTCCTCCAATCTTCCTGCTTCTAAAGCTTACCACCACTAGTCGATTGATCTGAAGTTGGTAATTTTCACTCACGGACCTTTTTTCCTCGCTAATTTGAAAAGTCGGGGTCTCACAATACAGATTCGATTAGTGATCAGTATCGATAACCCAAACTACTTTTGGAGAAAAGTTGTCAAATAAACATGAGTTCAGATGATGTAAGTAGTGAATTGAATCCGTACGAGTGACCTCTACTAACAGCATAGATACGTGCCAAACGTTTAGCGAAATTGGGTGGATCTGGTGCGTCCAGACCTGCTCAGAATACACCTAACCTGTCAAGCGCCAATACCATTGAATCTGAACCCCAGAACAATCCCTCGTCTTCAGAAGCGCCAAAACCTTCAAAAGCCTCAACTCCTTCCAATTCTTCCGGATTTTCACCACTTCCTTCGTCGGCTACCCCAACTTTACCCCAGCCGGTGGCAAACACAGTCAAACCCAAACCCGCAACTCCACCAGCACCGCAAAAACAACTCATGGAACCTTTGGATGAATTGAAGCACTGGTTCTATAAAGATTTTCCAAACATACTACTGACACATATCGAAGAGGCCGCCGACCCGTCAACTCAGTTTTACGTCGATACTTTATCGGACCCAGAATCCGGATCTGTGATTAGGGAAGATTACATAGAGGAAATTTTGATGGACCAGTTCACTGATTTCGGAGCTAAACAGACGTTTTCCTCTCCAATTGCGTACTTCCATTCGATTTACCTGGGGGTCTTTCGTGAAAAACGGACCTTGCCCGTCAAATCTCACTTATACAAACAGAAAATAACCGCTCTTAATCAAGTCTCCCGATTGTCTATTTCGTATGGTTTGATTTGTTTCCTAGATCCAGAGGTGTTTGGCGGGGACGTTTTCGAGTTAATTGAGTTTTTTGCATCCAATTCTAATACGCATCCATATTTGGAAGATATAATCAAAAATAGTATCGAACAAGAATCGTTGAAAGAAACTTTGGAGCTCATATTCCAGGTCCTTTCCGGCAAACTTTACAAAATCAATTTGAACGATCGAGCCTACGTCAACTACTTATCGTTGTATGAGTTGTTGGTAAGCTTTAAGCCAGTTGCTTCGGTTTTCTCAACATTGCAAGGATTCCAGCCACCTACCAGAACGCGCGGTTTGGATTTCGAACATAAGACTATTTTGGGAGCATTGCTCAGATTATCACCTCTTGATCCTAAAGTGGGAACCTATTATTTCACCGAGGACCCTAAAAGCTTAGCCAAGCCTCAAATTCACAATATCTACTCGTCAGTACAAAATGAGTACAAGGTGGTTATCAATCGGTTATTCTTTATAGTCGAAAAGTTGATCAGAGGATCACCCCAAACCCGTGAAGATTTGCTTAAATGGTTTGGCGATTTAGTCAATTTGAGTCATTTGAGAAGAGGAAGTCATGGTGACCCAAAAAAACTTCCTGGTGATGGAATGATGTACAACATCTCTATTATTTTGATCATGTTAAGTAGTCCTTTCTTGAACTACCCGACCTATTCAAAAATAGACAAGATTGACATCGACTACTTTTTGCACGATGATTTGATTGATATCAGTGATGAATCAAGAGTGAATTCTTCAATTCAGGAGGCAGCTGACGAATACAAACAAGATGAGTCTGCAAACCCAGTACCCGTCAACTTCATATCTCAATGCTTCTACTTGAGTCTTTCATTTTTACACTATGGTATGGGTGGAATTTTTCTTCGTTACGATAAGTTGAAGACCCAAATCAAGCAGTTTGAGGAAAGAATTGAGATGCTTCAGAATAGTTCTGACCCAGCAATGGTGAGTTTACGTATGTTTCAATTGCCACAATTGATAAAAGCTGTGGGCTCATTATCTTCCACCAAACATTCCATCCAAGCATTGTTCAATTATACCCAGATTCAAGAGGAAATCTTTGATTTCATCATTGGTTCAACAACATATATCACAAGATTGATTGATCCAACCCATCAATACCCATCTAAGAAGTTGTCGATTCCATTATTCGAAGTTGGAAATGTATCTCAGTTGGATGATCATGAATTCTTGAAGAAAAAAACTCCTATCCCTTGGAAATACTACCCTGAATTCATTTTAGAAGGTATGATCAACTACTGTAAATTCTCAACTAACTTTAGATCCTGCCCATTACTTATAAACAGTGAAAAATTAGCTATGCTTGTTGAGTTCTTCACTATCTTGCTTAGATGTCCTGAATTAATCGGTAATCCTCACTTGAAATCTACTATAGTAGAGTTGTTGTTTGTTGGGGCAATTCCATTACAAAATGGCGAGCCAGGGTTTATTTCACCAATCTTTAACAGCAATAAGCTAGTCATGGATAACCTTTTGTATTCATTATTGGATTTTTACGTCATGGTTGAGAAGACAGGAGCATCATCCCAGTTTTACGATAAGTTCAACTCAAGATTTTATATATCCATCATTATTGAGGATTTGTGGAAGAACACCCATTATCGTAACCAGTTGACCAGTTACTCCAAGTCAAATGTCGATTTCTTCATCAGATTCATTGCAAGAATGTTGAATGATACCACTTATTTGTTGGATGAAACTTTCAATGAATTAAATTTAATTCATAACTATCAACAGGAATTGAAAAATAGAGCCAACAATATCTCAAACGAGGAAGAGTTCGGCACAAATGAAGAATTGACTTCAAATGTACAATCTTCGGAAAGAAAAGCCAAATCATACATGGAATTGAGTAATAAAACCATGTTGTTGTTCAAGCTATTCACCAAGGAAGTACCTCAGGGCTTCGTGCTACCAGAAATTGTGGACAGATTAGCGGGCATGTTGGATTACAATTTATCGGTATTGGTGGGACCAAAATGCTCCAATCTCAAGGTAGAAAACCCCGAGAAATACGGGTTTGATCCCAAGAAGATTTTGGGTGATTTATGTGAAGTCTATTCCAATTTGTCGAGCCAGGAGAAATTCGTGATTGCTGTCTCCAGAGATGGCAGGTCTTTCAATATGGAGTATTTCCTCAAAGCCAAAAACATTCTATCCACTAAAACCTTTGTTAATCCAAGTATCATTCAGTCATTGATAGAATTCGCAGAAAGAGCAGAAGCCCAACGTAAATTGGACGAAAACGAAGAGTTAGAACTAGGCGAAATTCCCGACGAGTTTTTGGATCCTTTGATGTTTACATTGATGGAAGATCCGGTCATTTTGCCAAGTTCAAGACTCAGTATCGACAGATCTACTATCAAAGCACATTTATTAAGTGATGCTACGGATCCATTCAACAGAATGCCATTAAAATTGGAAGATGTTATTGACGATGTTGAATTGAAACAAAAGATTGAGGACTTTAAACGTTCGAAAAGACAACCATTGCCGAGCAAAGAACCTGATGGAGACACCCCCATGGCAGACTAACTTCTATAACTAGCTAGGTACATTGTACAACAAAAAAAACTACTTCAATACAAATCAAATTACAGTGATGGATAAAATGACCTACTTTCTCTAAATTAACAAAAGTGTTTTATTAATATACTATTGTACTAAGAGGGGGAGATGAAACAAGTTTAAGCCTTGATAGCGAATCTTCTTTGTGGGTAAGCGATTCTTTGCTTTCTAGCCTTGACGGTTTCAACAGATCTTTCTTGCTTGGTCAAAGCTCTTCTGATAGCTCTGGTCTTCTTAGCTCTCAAGTCCTTTGGTTGGTATTTCTTACCTTTGTAGAATTCTCTGACAGATTCTCTTTGGTTCAAGTTGATGACGGTCAAGACTCTAGCAATGTTCTTTCTGACAGTGTGGATCTTTGGCAAGGAAGGCTTTTGCAACTTTTGGACCTTCAAGTTGGCCAATTCTTGCTTGAGTTCAACTAATTGACTTTGCAATTGTTCCTTAGACTTGGTACGTAATTCAAAAGCTTTAACAGCGACCTATAATGTTAGTAATGTACTCAGAAAAATCAGATTGATATCAAATTAAGAACAACGTAGATGATAGACAGTATCGATATTTCATAGAGTGCTGGAATTATAGTTGATTTGTTGCTGATGAACTTGAAATATGACATTGAATGAACATTCAGTAAGCTTCTTTGGCCCAACCTGTTTCAATATTTAATGTAAAAACTGCCCAGGTGTAGTGGATGGCAGATTTTTCAGTTCGACTAAGTCATTCTTGATGCTGTGACTTTGGTTGTTGAATCATGCTACCACGATTTCTATCTATCTTCAGCCCACTTGTGTTGCTACATGATCTTATTTGGTATTTGCCATCCCATTATATCACATACCATTTTAACTGTGATGAACTATTGGTTATAGAATTCTAAAAGAAGTTCACTCGAAATGTTTGATGTAACGAAAATTTTTTTTGTTCACCAAAGAATTATTCACCTCGCACGACTGTCTCGGTAGCCTTAACAGTAGGTGCTCACTATGGAGATGAGACTCTTCAAGGTGTAAAAGGTAGCAATTTGCAGGTTATACCACGATGCGGCGCGCATCAATATATCCAAATGTAGTAAGTCGCACGGTCCAACTACCAATAGAAAAACATGCGCAAGTCACGCCAAAAGTGAGATTTGAGGGCTATAGCCCCGGTATCTGATAGATCGCATTTACCCCCGCTTCTCGATAGAAAGATCAGGTAATTCTCTACGCGGTGATTAGGGGTTATGATAGAATTAATTTCTAGGATGCAGATCGCTAGAATTGAAATCAAATTGAGTTGATCTGATCTCTTATTTGAAGTTGTAGCGATTAGGATGACGACAAACTGGTAGTGACGTGAGTCTGTCTGTATATATGTATATTCTGTAACTGGACTAGTGTTCATTGCTTGGATTCGTAAGCCACGAGATTTCCGCTATTTCCATGGCTCACGAGCCTTGTTATGAATCTCGTAGTATCTAGTTGGCCCTGAAACCAAATTGACCCCACTAGCAGTATTTTGTCTTACGCGTTTACATTAGTTAATCTATAGCATAGCGCATCAATTAAATGAATACTTTTTGAAATGGCAAATCAAACCTGTTAAAGCAAGTTGCTAAATATTTGTAAGTATCAGAGCAAACTTGCAAGATAAAAACAAAAAAAAAGGTACTATACTCAAATAATAATAGAACTGTAGAGGAATAGGTAAAATGATAGATAAGAAAGATTGCCGGAGTAAAAATAAACATGAATTGGCAACATTCAAACCGAGTATTTTACAGAGTAGAATTGATCGGGCAAAATGTGTAATATTCGCAAATAGTGATTCAGATTGATTGACTCATTGATTGATTCGGAAATTCCCACTTCTCTAGGTTATGGGACGAGGGAATTTTATATTTAAATGTATGCTAATACTAACACCTTTTGATTGAAATGCTCTTTATCGAAAGAACATGTGGAAAAAGGAGACGAGGGAAAAGGTTAGGGGGTTTGTGAAAGAAGAAACCCCAGATTTAGGTTCTTAATGGTTAAGGTCAAGGAATAAGAAGCTCCCGTGAAATTAAGAGGAGTTCTTCAAGTTGGTGGATAACCATTCCAAACCTTCGTACAAACCATCACCAGTAGTAGCACAAGTAGCTTGAATGTACCAAGGTCTTTGACGGATAGAATGTAAACCTAACTTTTCGGTTATTTCAGCTGCATTCATGGCGTTTGGTAAATCTTGCTTGTTAGCGAAAACTAAAAGTAAAGCATCTCTCAATTCATCCTCGTTCAACATTTGTTGTAATTCCTCACGAGCTTCGGCAATACGGTCTCTATCGTTGGAGTCGACAACGAAGATAATACCTTGAGTGTTTTGGAAGTAGTATCTCCATAATGGACGAATCTTGTCTTGTCCACCGACATCCCAGACGGTGAAGGAAATGTTTTTGTACTCGACGGTTTCAACATTGAAACCAATGGTTGGAATAGTGGTGACAATTTCTCCCAACTTTAATTTATACAATATAGTGGTTTTACCAGCGGCATCTAAACCAACCATCAAGATTCTCATTTCTTTGTTACCAAAGAGGTTGCTGAATAATTTGGAGAACGATAAACCCATTTTGATTTGCTAGCTTGTTACGGAGGTGTTGGTGTTTTGTTGTTGGATAATTGATATGTGATGATCTTGAAGTTAAATTCCCTTTTTAATCACACACGCTAATGAATAAAGCTATTAGGCGTTGGATGGATAGATTGATTGATTGATTCAATTGATTAAAGAAAAGAAAAGACCTTACAATTTAAATAACAACAAATCAAAAATTGATTGAACGACAAAAACCTATCAACGAAAAATTTTCTGCGCACACGCTCTTTTTATATTGTACATAATTTAGGAACAAACGTGATCCCTTACATCCTACGATAAGGGGTACGATACACGGGCCATGCCGTCGAATACCGTGTTTACTTTGCTATATACGAACTCTCTTATACGATCATCAATATTCCAAGAAAGACCTACGATCTAAACACCTCTGCAAGTGTGGTAGCCACCTCTGGATATTGTGTGAGGGGTGATTCTGATTTCAGTTTTACGGGCGAATTTGAGGCGTTGCGTGTTCTTTTTCGCGAGACGTATCACGATAGCAAATTGTCGCGTATTCTATTTTAATTATAGCGGTTCAAGTATGCAAGAGCTCTATTTAATATTCCTATTATGTTCGATGTAAAGAATGCAAGTTTAAGAGGAAGAAAAAAAATGTGGTGGTTGTATTTAGCAAATTTCGTCGAATTATTTTCCTACGTTGAATTTGCAACTAGAGAACCGTTGTAGAGCCCGAATAAATACGGCGTAGTTCACGTCTTTATTATCTTGTTCCCAATAGATTTCGGTGAGTCTAATATGCCAAGGTGGATAATCCTGTAGATCAAGATGTGGACCGAAACTGATGAGCAAATCAGGTTCGGGACCCACTAGTTCGATCAACTCCTCGTCGATCAATTCTACACTGATATCCTGGACCGAAAGCTCTTTGTTTATGGCTAGCTCACTCATTGTTTTGGTAAGTTCAACAATAGTAGGTTTTCCATCTACTCTTGAAAGTAAAGTTATTTCAAGGGCCACTGGTTCATTGGCATTGTCTTCAACATTGCTGCTAACTATATTTTTGTGGGGGATCTTGATAGCATACGAGGGAATTGAATCTGTTCCGAAATAGTTGGCCAAATTCTTGCTCAAATACCGTTTCAAAATTGGTAGGTAGATTTCATGATCTTTTATGAGCAATCCGTTGTATTCGTAGATCATTAGATTTGGTATTCCTGCGGAAATTGTCCAGGCCGACAATTCACTTATTTGATTGATGAGTCCATCTATACCTCCATTCTCATCATCTTCATCTTTCAAATCTAGTATACACGAAAGGTTCTTAGGTATTTTGGTTAGTTTATTGACATCGTCACGTATCAACTGTGGCGATTTGGAAGGATAGTAGGCTAGAGTCAAGTACTTCAATACTAATCTTCGATAAACAAATTGCAAATGTTTATAAATTGATAATATGAAAAAGATCTGTAGCAAGATGGCGTGGTTAATTATAAAGATCATCCCACTAATTAAATGGTGTGATAAGTAAGAAAGATCTTTTGGTCCAGATAAAAATTTGAATATGTTCGAAGTGACCCGAGGAATGGATACAGTCTGAATATTAGGATCATGACTTTCTAACACTTGTCTTGGAACGGCCCCAGCCAAGAGCTTATCCAATTTAGGGTCCTGTGTATCTATCGGCATCACTAGCGGCTAATACAATTTTTGCAAGAGTACTTGTCTTGATCAGTTAGATTGGCGTTGCGAACCATCTGGTCACGTGCAACACTCCTAGATCCCTCTCGATCGTGGCAGCGAAGGATAGGGGGAACCGCGAAACCAAGACCAGTTGCATTAGAATGCGACAAATCGATTAAGGCAGAACGTAATATGCAGTAGAGGACCGCGATTAAGCGATCCGAAGTTCTAATTGCTCTAAAATAACTCGGGTAACGCCGGTCGGCCGCGATGTCTTAGCTTAAATCCCCCCTGGCAGTACCCCGCTTACCGAACCGAAGCTTGAAGGAAAGAGTATATTTGAGAAGGTTGTTGCCCTACTCTTCTGGAGTCCACCGCAGCACATGTCCCGATCTAATTGCACTTTCCTTATTGTGAGCATTTACTGCGGTGGGCTATAATGCTTGGCAAGGCTACATCGTTTATTGCCAGCCTATCAGTGGTAACCCCAGCTTTTTTATCGTTACCCCAACCAAGGATAGAAACTTTATATCACCCAAAACCACTGTAATAAGCCCGTATGGCTGCCCCGCTGTAATATGTCTTGAATATGTGTCACGTACACACGCTGCTCTCTTTTCCCCCAAACTTTTGCTCGATCTACCAAACGTCCGCCGCACTTAATCTTCTTACCCCACGCGCCGGCACATTTCTTTTTTTTTCTTCCTCTACCATATCGGTCTTCGAATTAGAAGAATCAGCTTTTAAACTCAAACGCTAAGACAATACTGATTATTGTGGTAAAAAAGACCAAATAGCATTAATTTTTGCTTCCAGCACGTGTGAATAGAACACTCGAGAGTCGGTCTAGCTACTAATATCTTACAAAAGTTCTCATCAGAGCTCTAGCAAAACTATAGACAGAGCTCTTTTTTTTTTTTGAGTTAGGTGAGCTACTACATTTGAAACACCACAGGATACTTTGATAACACCGAAACTATCTAGCTCCGGTAATACTTGGGACTGGCCCTGTATCACAATATCATCACACTCCTTTCAAGTTCGTATGAGAGGGCGGCAAACACTTCCTTATTAACTTAAAACCCCCAATATTCTACTCCTTCACAATGGTATGGCAGGTTCTAGAACGACTACTATACGATAACACTATCGAGGAAGAATATTACCGTAAGATCCGTCAGAAATCATCCTCAAATTCTGCTATTATTGTGGGTTTGGTATCGGCCATGGGTGGGTTTTTATATGGATACGATACGGGTCTTATCAACGATATCCTCGAGATGAATTACGTCAGAGATAATTTTCCTGCAAACAGCTATGCATTCACCACCCACGAAAGAGCTTTGATAACGGCCATTTTATCCCTTGGTACATTCTGTGGGGCCCTTGTGGCTCCTTTGATCTCCGATAACTTCGGGCGGAAGTTTTCCATAATTTTGTCAGCAGCTATAATCTTCAATATTGGTAATGTTCTCCAAGTAGTGACGACTGGAGTACCTCTTCTATGTGCTGGCAGAGCCATATCGGGGCTAGCAGTGGGGATACTATCGGCTATTGTCCCATTATACCAAGCTGAAGCATCCCCTAAATGGGTCAGAGGTTCGGTTGTGTTCACGTATCAATGGGCTATTACCTGGGGCCTTTTAATTGCCAGTGCTGTTTGTCAGGGAACAAGAAAATTAAACAGCACAGGCTCATATCGAATTCCCGTAGGCTTACAATTTCTATGGGCACTAATACTAGCCACGGGGATGTTGTTCTTGCCGGAGTCTCCTAGATTTTTTGTGCTCAAGGACAATGTTCCTAAAGCGTTGGAGAGTTTGGTAAAGCTTAGAAGACTTCCTGCGGACGACCCAGACCTCATTGAGGAGTTGGTGGAAATCAAAGCCAACTACGATTACGAAATGTCTTTTGGCAAAACCACCTTGCTTGACTGCTTCAGAAGCGGTGGCGGTAGACACAAGCAGGGCTATAGAATGCTTACTGGTATGGGTGTACATGCTTTCCAACAATGTACCGGTATCAATTTCATCTTCTATTACGGAGTAAACTTCTTTGCCCAATTTGGACTCAGTAACTACTACCTTATGTCTTTCATCACCTACGTGGTGAATATGGTATTTACGATCCCAGGAATGATTCTAATCGATGTCGTCGGTAGGCGACCGCTAATGCTCTGGGGAGGTGTGGGGATGACCATATCCAATCTCACTGTCGGAATAGTTGGGGTTGCCATCACTAACAACGAAGTGTCTTCCATCTTGTCGATTGTCTTTTCTTGCGTATTCATTGCATTCTTTGCTGCATCCTGGGGTGGTGCTGTGTGGGCCATTGCTTCCGATATATACGGTATAAGTGTCCGTCAGAAAGCGGTGTCGTTGACCGCAGCCACAAATTGGCTAGTCAACTTCACTTTTGCCTACATAACACCCTACTTGATTGATACCGGAAAACACACAGCCGCATTAGAAAGCAAAATCTTCTTTATATGGGGAGGTTTGAACGCAGCCGGGGTCGTATTTTGTTACTTCTTTCTCTACGAAACCAAAGGGCTCAAGTTGGAAGAGGTGGATTTCATGTATGTCAACTGCTCCAGTGCCAGAGCCTCTTCCAAGTTCAAATCTAGAAAAATTGACTACAGTGAATTCGATCAGGATTACTTCGCTAATGTCGATAATCATAATCTTATCGCATATCCTTCGGTGCCATACTCGGGACCAGGATCTGGTCCTGGTTCCAGTCCTATACCTGGACCCGCGTTCATAGCCTCAGACACTGACTCAAACACTGAGCATGATGATTCCAATGATATAATCCGGCCCGTAATACGTGCAAACGTATCTTCGTCCGCACCATCGAAAGATTCTAACGAAAGTAACGAAAAACAATTATCTTCTTCACAAATTACCTGCATTGACAGATCACCTGACAGTAACTTTAAAGAGTTTGTCATACTGGAAACGGCAGGCACGCCAAAAATTCTTCCAAAAACTCAAGACTCCAATCCAAAACTAATCAATAATCCAGAACAGCATATTACAATCGTCCCATTCGACAACATATTGATGCCATCTTCATCTTCATCTTCGTCAGAGACATCCTCAGAGGAAGATGACTAGTAAACATCTTGCAGCAATTCATGAGATGAGTTCATGACTACATATTGAACGATACATCGCAGAAAAGAAGAATCACAGACAATAATGGAATCAAATGACTAGCACAACCCAGTACAGGTATTGAAAGTGCTAATCTTCTACTCCCATCAGAATGCTTATCAAACGGTAAGCTATAGAATTGCAGCCACCCAAAACAAAGCGTTCTTGTTGCATACAAAAGACAAAATTTTCAATTCTATACGATTTTACGATATTGAATTACTTTAGAAACTAATCACCAAAAGTTCAAACTTATCGGCTCTTGTAAATAGGCAGCTAATTTAATGGTAAGTTTTTGGGACTAGTTAGTGCCGTGTAAATACCGCGTGATCCGTCATGTGATCAAACCTCTTCTCGCGGTACGATATATGTACAATGGCGTGGGGCTAGCGAGGTAGAGATTAAGTACAAGATAATGCTGGAACCTTTAACCATATCACAGTTAATAAGTCGCGGAGATACCCAAGAGGCTATCACATCAATCACCGATAATCCCAAAATCATCAATAAGGCCGATGAAGACGGCAGAACACCGCTCCATTGGGCATGCTCGATGGCAAATACAACTTTGGTGGATTGTATTCTCAAGTATGACGTCGACATCGATGAACAATTGGACTTGAGCGGATGGACGCCTTTCCACATTGCAGCAGCAGTCGGATCGCTAGAGATAGTTGAGAAGCTACTTGCCAAAGGGGTGGACATAGATGTTGAAACATCAGCTGGCGTTACAGCGCTACAATATGCAGTCAGTAAAAACAACATCGAGGTGGTGAAGTATCTAATTGACCACAAAGCCTCATGTAGAAAAAAGGATAAGCGAGGATGGACGGTGTTGCACCGAGCAGCAAGTAACGGGTCTCTGCAAATAATAAAGCTTGTAGCAAACAAGACAAGCTTAAACGCTAAGGACAACACCGGGTGGACAGCTATGCACCATGCTCTAGCAGAAGGACATGGTGACGTCGCTGTTTTACTAGTCAAGTTGGGCGCAGATCCAACAATTGTTGATGATGAGGGCAAAGAACCGGTCCAGGTAAGTGTGGACGAAAACGTTGCAAATTACTTCCGCAAGGAAGTAACTTCAGACGAGAAAATATCCCAAGTATATAGTAAAAAGTGATAGCTGCAAATAAGACAATAATAAGATATCGGAAGTGTGCGGGACGAGCACGGGAATATTACGGATACAATACGAGTGGATATCGCAAGAGTGACCAGTCAAGTCACTTGGTGCCCAAGGAAGCGACATGAAGCACGGATGTCTAGCTAGGAGTAGGACGTCGCAATTATTTTAAAGCCGACGTTTTTCTAGAGGTCAGGCTTTAGCGAATAACCGTGGTGACGCTCAATTAGGTTTCCCGAAACGTTGAGACCGAGCAATTGAAGCCCAATTGGTGGAAAAAAAATTGACTCTCATCTGGGGTAATCAGCAACCCGGACGCAATGTCTCTTAACCCATGATACGATAATTCTGCGGTGCTCACGCATTATCGGCATGGAAATTTTATGTCCGAACATTGGGGGACACCCACGGTAGCCGCACCACATCTCCCGCTTCCCACCTCTCGGACGTCCTAGCATGGTTAGCAACAGTTAGGTTATGTGTACACGTGACCTCCGACGCATACATCAAGCGCCAGTGTTCTCGATGCTGCCGCCGAAGGCCAGCACGTGACTATCGCCCGAACAAGCCGAATCCCAAACAAGATTGCTTCGGTGACGCCGCGCACAACTGTTGCTGTTTTAGCCGGACTAGCCATAAACAAGCATGACCAATGCCTAATCGAGACATCGCAGAAGGCAAAAACATACGCACAAAGCGATGACAATCCTTTAAGCAATGTAGTCTGATGACCTTATTATTAATGTGGTTGTTTAGGGAAAGCCCACCATGACATGGAACGTCCAATGAATTATTTTTCCTTGTACGGGACAGTTGAATTTCATTAGCTTTCCGTAATAATATAAAATTGAGGCCCCTGCCAAACTTTTCCCTTGTCTGAGTTTATTATTTTAGTCTTCAATCGTCTATAAGTCGTGCTGCATCCCAATTAGTAATAAGCCAAAACAATCTTGTTTGCTTATATCAAATTATTATATATCCTGACTCAATTCCTCCCTAAATTAAGAAGAAAAAAATCAACTTACTACAATTGATACATAATGTTGGCCATTGGTGATTCTATTTTACGTATAGTAAACTTCGTGCTCCTTGTGATTGCATTGGGTTTAACCGGTTCCCTTGCTGCCACCACCGTACATGGTGGTAACCCAAGAGTCAACTTTGCAGTTTTCGCTGCTGCCTTCGGTATCTTGACCTCGTCCTTGTACGGTATTGCCGCATACTTTATTGCAGCCCTCGCATGGCCCGTTCTCCTCGCATTGTTTGACTTCCTCAACCTTGTCTTCACCTTTGCAGGTGCCACTGCCATTGCCGCAAACATTCACTGTCACTCATGTACCAACAAAGATTACATTGACAACAACTCAATCATCCAAGGTAAGACCGGAAGATGTAGAAAGGCCCAAGCATCCGTTGCTTTCCTTTACATCTCCTTCTTCATCTTCTTAGCATCCGCTGTCTTCTCCTTCATTGGTGTTACTAAGGGTGGATTATTCGGTTCCTCTACCAGATCTGCTCCTAGAGTTGGTGTTCCATCCATGTCCCAAGTTTAAAATATGCAAACCAAAAAAGTATCTTATTGCACTAAAACTTATCGACTGAACCTTAATTACTACCCCCCAACGAATCTACTAGTACACCAGTGGTGTGCGAGTTTTACCCCTTCTATATATTTCTAATTGTTGTATATGTTTTAATATCGTTTGAAAAGAACTACTGATGTAGAGAATCACACTGCGGCGCTGTAGACACTGCAATTGAGGTTGAAATTCACTCACCGTCCGCAAGTTAGTGGTTTGTTGTGTTGCGATATTTGTTTTTCAGAATTATGCATGGCGGCAAATCTGGCTAGACAATTGCATTCCCAATTGCACCCTTAAAGTGCAATAAAAAAAGATGATTATTTGGAAGAATCCAAGTGTAGGTTAGCAGGCTAAAGCCAATGCGGTAGTGTACCAATTGAATGTTTCGCAGCAATCAAGAACGCGTTGTACAGCTAACGTTTTCAGTATGGCTGACACCTTTGAGTTGTGGTGGACCTCGTATTGCGTTCGAATTGCTCACACACTTAACTGTGCGCGCCAAGCTAACCACTGCTTGCCCGCTGGATCCGTAGTCCCTGGTTGACACAGAGGGGACAGCCACATGGCTTCCATAACGGACCATAACCCGTTATTCATTCCGTTGTCCTGTCAATCTACATTGTACCTTCTCCAACTATCTCGGATCTCCCGGATCAACTTGGTTGCCTAGAGACTCGGCTGTCTATTACCATTAGCCTTTGCTACAGATTTGCCCTAGCATAGTCATATGTGTGCTAGAATGTTCCACTCACCTGAACTGCTAGCGCTTTCTCTAGTTTTTTGTAGAATCTGTCAAAATCGCACTAAAAATTTACAAGATACTACTCTTACTCGTATCCTGCTTATATTACTCTTGTATATAATCCCTACTTGTTCTTTCTCATTTTCTTTTCTCTTTCGTATTGGTTCTTCTCTGCACCTTCTATGGTCGAAATAGAATTGACAATGTTGGCCATCTTCTTGTGGTAAGCATCGTACTTCTCTTTCTTTTCTTTGATTTGTTCTCTGGCCACAAATTTGGTTTCTTGTCTGATGTCCTTGAGAGCTTCCTTTCTTTCTTTCTTCAATTGGCTTCTCACCTTGTTCATTTCTTGTCTTTCTCTGTTGTTGTCGTAAGATTTCTTGTCTGGGTTGAAATTCTCTTCGAATTTAGGTGCAAAAGTAGCAATGGCCAATGCTCTGTGATGTTGTAAGGCGAGTGGTTTTCTGTCCACACCGGCGTTTTTGCTGAGCTTGTCGAGTTTGTTCAACACTCCTGTGAACACGCTGGACGCATCATACTTGATCAAATGCTTGAGGATGGCAATGAAAGGCTGGCTGATTTCGATGAAGGCACTCTTGTCCCTCCAGCTATCGATGGCTTTTTCGATAAGCCCACCCAATCTTCTCAATACCTGGTAGCGAAACTCAACGGTAGATTTTTCTTTGACTAGATCAGATATCTTGATGGTATCTACGCTGCCAAACAGCTGGAATTTGGTGGTCTTGTTGAGATTGAGATTGGTCTCGACGACTTTGCTAACCGAGGCCAACTTTTGAACTTGATCTGGACCAAGCTTGAAAGGCTCGGGCACCAAGCATAGTAACGACTTTTCCAAGAAACTGGTCACTTCAGGAATGTATCTGTGGGCGATCTTTTGGTAGTTCAACAATGTGTCGCAGATATAAGTGCCTTGGGCGATTCTTTGAATCGAAGCTTTTGGTTCATACTGGAATGTGGAGAGAATTTCGTTCATTAATATCACGGTGGGTGTGACTATCAAGTGGTAGTGATCGGAGGTCGAGAAGAGGTACCCAATAAGAGTGAAGAAGACCAAGTCTCTTTTGAGCACCAATCCGCTATTCTCGATGATACGCTCCTGGATATGTTCAATCTCTTCTCTGACATTCTGCACCAACACTTCGTTGTACTTTTCGGCCAACTTTTTGATGCCCTTGGCCAACTTCTCCACTTGTTCTTGTTGGTTTTCCTGGTCGGAAACTTCAAGCAAGTGCTGGAACAAAATGCCGACGAAGGTATTCATTTTCTCCTTGTTTCCCTGTGCCAATTGGGGTTGGTATAGTTCAATGATCTTGGCGATATATGCTGAGTGTTTGTCGCTGCTGATTCCAGCGAGACTGGCAGAAAACTCGCCAACTGTAGCTGGCATACTCACCTGCTGTTTCTTGGTAGGCAACTTGCGGCCAAAACCAGGCTCCGAGCCGTCTGCCTCGTCTTCTTCGCTTGCTTCGTCTTCTGCTGCTGAATCTTCTATGGCAAATCCTTCACCTTCTTCCTCGTCGTCACTTCCTGCCCAGAACCCGTCGTCCAAGTCGTCTGCATCGGCTTCTCTATCCACATCCACGCCGTTCATTCTGTTCATTCTATCGGTCTCCAACTTCTTCATTCTCTCTTCATGCTCTTGACGCAACTCTTCTTCGGTTTTGGTCCTGTCAGCAGGTGCAGCTCTTCTGTCGTAGGTCAACTCTCTGACCTTGTTAACATACTCCTTCTCCTCCTCGGTCTTGGTGGAAAACTGCAGCTTGGGTGCCGAAGGAACGTTTCTCATCAGCTCCATGACGTCTCCAAACTCTTCATCTAAATCCATAATGTTCTCCTGTGCCTTTTGAAACTCTTGCTGTCTTTGTTTCTTGTAGAACTTGGACTTGGCTATTACTTCTTTCATAACTTCTGCTTTAGTCTTTTTCCTGGCTGGCTGCTCTTCTTCCATTTGATCTTCGTCAATGTATCTGGTCTTTGGGCCGCTGGCCTCTTCTTCATCGTCATCGCTCAATTGAATGGCTTTACCTGAATGGGTCAATGTGAATCCTCCATCGTCATCGTCGTCATCGTCTTCATCATCGCTGCCAAGTGAGAATACATTCTTCTTCTTAGACCCCTGTCTTTCACGAGCAAATCTCTCCAACATCTTTTCTTCGACACTCAAGTTCTTGTTATTTTCTCCGAATCTTCTGTCTACTAATCCTCCTGTTTTTCCGTGCTGTTTCTTCTCCAATTCGTACTGTGCTTGCATCGATTTCTGCACCGTGGAATGGCTCCGTGTCGAATCGTTGTGTTGTTTAGAGCCCATTTTGACAAATTTGCCTCCCTGTATAACAGTGACATCATGCTTGGTACGATTTACTCTCTGGTCAAACTGGTTGAACTCGTTTCTAATGCCATCAATCACCTTTTGACGGTCATCTCGCCTAGTATCATGGGGAGTCTTGGACTTTTGGTTTTTTCTTTTGCTGTTGGTTTGGCCAATCAACCCTTTGGCCTTGAGCGAAGCTTTGAGCGCTTTAAGTTGAGACCCTGCCATTGTTCTTGTAGCTTAATCTAAAACTTTCTTGATGTCTTCTCATTAGCCTGAAAAAATCAATTCATCGTGCGGCGCGACACATTTCCTATTTGGGACGAAGGTCCCAAATAGCCATTCGAACCCCAAGATACACTATCAGAGCACTAAGTGAAAGAAATTAAGTTCATCAGAGGTTTATAGTTCGACTCTGGTAAAATTTCTCATTTCTCATCATCGCTTATCATTTATAGTTGCTTTCGCCAATAGTTTTCGCAGCCGACTTGGCTGTACTGTGCAGCAAAGAGATAAGCCATGGGATAGAATTAGTTCACATACTCATCTTCGCACATGGAATATACTTAATAGGTTACATAATAGATAAACCGACTGATGCATAATATATAAATGACTTGGTACATAGCTTACGCTCTATTTATATCTTGTTTGTAGAACTGATTCAACATACCGAGAACCCCCAGTTTCCTTCCCCGAGAAGTTTCTTCATTTCGATCCAGCTCATCAAGCTTGTAGTTAATATTGTAAGTTGATTCACTCAAGCTTTGATTCATCACATCCTTGTTCTGGTACATCAATGAAGGAGATGGATCAAACTGTGACTGCACCGCGTTTCCTGTGGTATATACCGTTGAGTTTCGTTTGGCTGGAGGAAGATTGGCGCCTGAGGCAGGGATCCTAGTATTGGCATTGGTACCTCCATAGCTTTCGAGGAAATACATGTACGATTTGATCATCTTTTCGTCTTGCTGATAGTTGTTGTTCAAGTCTGACTCACTCTCTACACTAGAGTCTGAATGATCAGACACCTCAGAATCGCTCAATTTGGCCTTGGTAGGGCCAATATTATCAAGCTCAATACCTGCTGCTTTCGAAACTGCTTTTCTGGATCTAACGGTGGGTGACCTTGAGCTGCGGCTTCGCTTGTATTTCTTTTCGTTTCTTTTGCTCTTGTTCTTATTGAGATCATACATCATGTTTTTGTCCTTCTCTTCAAAGTTGAACATTGCATAGTAGCAAACATAGCCCAAACCGTCTACATGGATGGAAAAGTCGCGAAAGAAATCAATGATCCCACTCGAATTGTTGGACACTTTGAACCAAAGGATAAAAGGAGTCAATATCAAACTCAAGATTTCGTTTAAAATGATTACGATCTTCAACAGGTATAGATCACAAAATTCGTTTTTAACTCCAATAGTATGTAGTCTTCCGTTCCAAGAGCTTGGTAAATAGTGAGTAAACTGTGACACGTATCGCAAGCTTGCTTCAGGATCATACACGAATGTCAGGCTACTTGAATTGGCATTGTCTGACGTGCCGGTAGCTGCATTCGGTGAGTCGACTGAGGTTGTAGTGACGGCCCAAAGTGTACCAAAGAAACTGATGTAGAATAAACTTGATTTTCCTTCGGTAATTTCAAACGACCAAAAACTGTGTTCTTCGTCTTCAAACCAAAGCCCCATGATAACCAAAATAGCCATTATTGCACCCAGCACAAAATTAATCAAATACATTATGTTGACCACAAGAAATGGTCTTGGGAATTGGTTGATGTAGGTGTTGGCCGGCCCGATTGATAAGTTGAGTCTCTTAATAAAGAAATGAGGAAGTTCGTTAAACTCACGAAGCTTCCAATGAGCATATGGTGTAAACTGTCTGAGTCCAAGTAGCGAGGACGGGTTTGATTTGTACTCGTTGAAGTACCTGAAAAAGTATAGCAACACAAAGTAAATCACAATAAACGGACTTAGAATCAAGTTAATGATTGCAGCCATCTTGAACCTGGAGTTTAGTTCTCTCGACAACTGATTGCGGTAATGATCTTTCAAGATATTAGGGTTGATCTGGCCATCTTGATTGAACACAAAATTGTTGATACAGAGCTTCAAGTTCCACTCTAAAGTCTTGGTAAGAACTGCTTTCGAATTGACGAGTGGTATAGATTTAAACGGGAGACTCAATGACATGTCAAAAACTTTTTTATTGATAAGGGCGATCATGTAATTTTCCTTCCGCATAATCCTGTTGGCAATATCGTGGGCATTGAGTCTGACCTTAGAGCTTAAATCGTTACGGTGCTCTATAGTATTGTATCCCCTTTCGCCGCTGGGTCCGTTGGTGGACGTGAGACTATTGTAGTCTTTCAATAGCATTAATCTTTCGACAATGGTTTTCCAAGATATCGTCATCAACTCACTATCATTGTCTAAACCTATCAAGTGCTGATAGAAGTTGCGGATTTCGCGAAGCTTATAATTATAATCAAAGTAAAGTTGGATTATTCTTAGTATAATGTAGCCCGAAAAGCCCAACAATAAGAACTTGACAGGCAAAGGAACTTCGTGGATTATGAAGTTAGGGATAACGAGGTCATGAAGTGTTACTGGTGTCTTCATTTTGAAATGGTCATGAAACAACTGATAGTTGATTCCCCACTTGAGAAATATCGAGAATGACAAGATAAAGACAAGAATCACTAGATCCACCAATCTAGACAATACGATATTTTGGAGTCCCTTTCCTCGATAATAGTAGTAGATATCACTCAAAAACTCGTCCATATTGGTAATATTGGCCCAAAGATAAAGGGCCCTTTCTTTGGGAGGAATTATGAGTTTCTGGTGTCTCTTTCCTATGAACGCTGGGGTCAGAACTGGTCTGGATTTTCGAAAACTGGTACCAGTTGGAGCTGGGGGGCTCTCAAGGTCTGGAGGTTCTTTATACAATGGAAGGGTCGCGTTCTTTTTATAAAATAAGTCTCTCGGATTGGGTATATTGAACTTCAATTTACGGGGAGACAGTGGGCCCGCCACTAAACTGGATAACGGAGCATCTTCTTCGTCGTCATCATTATAGAACTGCTGGTTGGTATTCCAATTGATGCTCCCAGTAGGTACATTTGCAACTTCCAGAGTCTCATTGTTATTAGAGGGAGCATTTTTACGGCGCGGTTTCACACCAGAATCATGAATTGAAGGCGACGGCGACAGCGAGAAGTCCAGGTCTGATTCAGAGTCTAGTAATGTGTTATTGGATACTTGTGGAATGGAAGGTTCCGCGCTTTTATTCAATAAAAGCTCGTCATCTCCATGGATGTCCGGTATCATGGACTCTTCGTCATCAGGCGGCTGGCGGCCCAGAGCAATACTATCAGATTCTGGGTCATAATACTGGTAATTTTCGTGCAATTGGTTGTACACAGAGTGTAGTCCAAATACCCTCGACAAAAAGGTATCGTGGTTGGACTCGTGTGGTGTATTATAGCCCGACATGTGGTACTACTTGTGAGACAGACCTTGCGTTATCAGTCTATCTAAGATGTAGACAGCTTCACGTGACAGTCGCTTTATAGTCATCACGTGAACGACTGTGGTGGTCAGCGGGTTGCCGGGAGCCGTCTGGCGCAACGGGCGCTCGGCCGTTAGAAGCTTGGGGGCGAGAAGATCCGTTGCAGCGAGGACGAATAAAGTGGTGCGGCGAAAACTGGCGGTGGGGCGTGGGACTGCGCAAGGGGCCGAAGACGGGTGCGAACGTACGCTGACCCGAGATTGGGCTCGGGATGTAATTCTGCCGCGAGTTGGGGACAAACGGATCGAGGCGGCAGAGAAATTTGGTCTGGCTACAATAAAAATTGTCTCACATGAATCTATGTATCGTTTGAAAGTCACCTATTTAACGGAAGTATTGATGGCCCTGAATAGTATCTTCCCCCCCCCCTCTTTATACATTTCTTGTGAATAAACCCGAAAACTCCCCCCTCTTTGTAATTAGGTTAAAGAATCTATGTGCCTTTTTTCCTTTCCCCCCTCTCCATTCCCCCACACACCTCTTCATTACATAAGGAAAATATTGAAATTGCGGGGTGATTATATCACAAAAAACTCCCCTCCTTTCCTCATTAGGACTGTGCATAGGGCTAGGATTGGCCATAACCAAAATCTTACCGAAACAAATTTTGATTAAAAAGACAAGTCAATCCGTTTTGAGTAAACAACCCCAAGTTTTCTTTTTCTGCCTGATTGCATTCATCACATCTTTATAATTTGAAAGTAAGGCTGGTTTCCTACTATTCAAAGTACTCAAAGCACGAACTGCGCTCAAAGTCCGACAAAGAAAACTAGGTTTACCTCGACGAATCGTCCACTCAAATTCACCGTGATTACGTTTCCAAATGTCCGACCTTCTGTACAAGGGAACTACTTCAACACCTCCAACTACTGGATATAGCACAGAGCCACAAGATCCAGATTCTCCCACCAACTATGGATCCAAAACTCCCTCCGGAAACCCAAGAATTTACAACTGCAAGCAGTGTAATCGCGCATTCACAAGAGAGGAGCATTTAACCAGACATACGTTATCAACCCACAACAAACTTAAACCGTTCATGTGTGGGATATGCCAGAGACCATTCTCTAGGAGAGATTTGTTGCTCAGGCATGCAAAAAATTTGCATCAAGGTTCAGAAATGGCTGTAAGTAGAATAAGAAAACTGTACCGGCGAAACGAGGCCTCGGGGTCTGGCTCGCCGCACTTGGACGAGGATGAGGGAGAGAGCAATGATGATGGCAGCGCAGAATACACCAAGCACACCATCTCATCTTCGGCATCACCTAATAGTAGACGAAGCATAGATAACTCCGATATCATGAAACGTGAGCCTGGAATCGGTGTGGGGTTGAGAATTGGCGAGAGCTATGGTAAGTCGCCTCATGTGCGCACGGTTTCTGCGGCCGCGCCTGGTGCAAACTCTAGCGCGACTGCTCCCGCTAGCAGTGCGGCGTCGCCCGCGCTAGTGAGCTCAGGCGGTGTGAACTCGATATTGCAAGACGAGTCCTTCAGCTCCACGCAAACATTGGCACCGCTGCCTAAGACGGGCTACGATACCCCGGAAAAGAAACGTATGAAGATTTCGGTAAATATGCTAGTGAGCTAGCGCCACTTTGTAAGTAACAATCTAATGAACATAATGTCTAATCAGAAAAATTCATCGCCCCCTCTGTAGCATTCTGGTACCATGCGGATGCATTGCTCCAGTGAGCAGCATCTCAATTATTTTCTCGCTAATTTTGAGAACACTCAATTATTCGCAACAAAGAATCTCAACAGACATGTCTTCAGGCGTAGGAGTGCCTCAGTTCCAGTACAAGGTACCGGATCATGACTGGCATATCATAATCACCTCTAGCGGGCGGCACTTCTACTTTGACTCAGTTTCAAAGAAGTCATACTGGCAATTGAGCGATGTACAGCAGCAGTTTTCTGGAGATTGGCCGCAGTTCTTGGAGAGCATTGACCTCGATGAGATAAGTATATTAGTAGCGAAGGCTAATGGCTTGAAGCTTGAAGATGAAGATGATGCGAAGAAGCAAAAAGAGGCCAGGAAACTGAATACTCACAAGTTTGACAATCACAAAGATGACAAAGATGAAGTTAAGGCAGATGAGATCAACGATACTAATGACAACGAAAACGTTAATAAGAACAGTAACAATGAAAAGTCTTCTTCTCCGAGCGACAATGGACAGCTTGAAGATGAAGAAGATATAGATACAGAAGCCAGAGACGCCTTTCTCGCCAACATGCTTTCGGAAGAAGGATTCATGCCTCAGGCAGTTGTCTCTGGATATTCTTCCAGTGAAGAGGAAAGCGAAGGTGACGTAGAACAACAACAAGAAGAGGAAGATGACAATTTGGGCCAGAATAATGGCTTGGATGTTTCAGTTTCTGACACAGAAACCGATTCCAAGGCCGCTTTCATAGAACTATTGGAGTCTTTTGGCGACCAAATTTCCATCTACAACCCGTGGTCTATGGTTGAAGAAGATCTCATTGAACAGTTAGTGAAATTTCCTGAATTCTACGCCTTGGATTTCGAATCAAGGGAAGCGATTTTCAATGAGTGGGCTCAGACAAAACTGGCACCAGAGCAATTGAAAGCTCCAGTACCGCCTATTCTACAATTCTATCACATCTTGCAAGACTACAAGTCTGATATAAAGAAGTTGTACTACCAGGAATTTGTGGGCCAGCATCTTGAAGAAGTCATCTCGATTGACCTCAGCAAACGTGCAAAGGAAAATGCTTATATTAAATTCAAGGTGATGATCACCGACTTCTCAGCCTATGAGCGACAGACCAAAAAGTCAAAAAATTACAACCCTCAAGTCAACCTCAAGAAAGCAGCTTTGGAAGAGTTTTTGCAGCAATCGTCTGTCGAGGCGCTTGAGCCAAGTCTACTTAGTGAGATCTTGGAAAGTAATATGAGTCCTTTTGAAAAGTGGATTTCATTGATTGAAAAGGCGAATATACCACCAGAGGTGTGTCACGACTGTAAAAATTTCATAGTAGGTGATGAAAAGCGTCTTGAATGCTACAGCAGCAAAGTCAGAAAGGTCGAGGGATTACACTGCTAGATCTACTGTGATAGTTAAGGATTCGACATGGTTTTTGTGGAAGCCTACAGGTAGGATGTTTCGTTGCCATATCACACCCTAAAGACTGATCAGTATCATGCCCCTTTTTACTGAAAGCTGGGCCAATCATCAAGCAGGAATAATAATAACAATAGTAGTAATATTTGCATAATTGCACCTTATATCATCTCACAATTTGATTTCTAGTGCCTAATAGTTATTATTACATTGAACCTTTGCTGGGGCAATTATAAGTATTGTGCAATCGTAATTCTAGCACTGAGTACGTTCATACAGCAATATTGCATATTGTATCATGACGAAATTACCGTTATACCATGTTACGTGCAAGTTGACGAGAGCTGATAAGCTTTCGCCTAGATAGAAAACCACCTTATTATATCTTGTATTATTAAGTGTTAATACACATAATAGACCATAAAAATCAAAACGATCTTACGTAGAGTATTCAGTCATAGAAAACAAATCACATATCAAGAAGTAAATATCTACACTTGTTTAAAAACACGCTAATGTAATGGCTTTGAAACATCCCTAAGCAGTTCTTTTGGGTGCAAAATAGGGCTTAAATTATTGCTGCGAAGCTCACTAGCGAGGCTCCACCAGCGTATTCACGGTCCACATCATGCTTTCAGTTTCCACGCCTACTTTCAGTCTTACCAAGACAAATACACTAATTGTCAATATCCATATCCATTCACCACACCCACACCTGTTGATTGTCTGACTGTCACTACTCGCACCAGCACCCTCGCCGAATCACCCTTTTTCACGCTAGTTCGTTTTTCCCCATATTTTTTTTCTCGCTACTAATCTCCACTCACTAATGAAAAGAGTAGTGGTTACTGGACTAGGCTTGGTCACACCTCTTGGAGTAGGTGTGAAGACAACATGGAAAAACATACTTGCTGGTCAGAGTGGGCTTGTCTCGACAAAAACATTGTCCGATTACAACAATGGCTGGCTGGATATTCCTTGTAAGGTGATCGGTAAAGTTCCAGAAGGGTCTTTCAGCGATGGCCATTGGACGTTTGAAGACCATTTCTCGGCAGCAGAGGGCCGCAGGTTGGCATTGTTTGCTCAGTACGGGTTGGTAGCATCCAAGGAAGCGCTAGGAGATGCTGGTTTTATCCTGGATTCGCTAGGGTACATGGACAAGCGCCGGTTTGGGGTCGCGGTGGGCAGCGGAATAGGCTCGTTCCACGATATTCATGAAAACTCCACGGGTTTCAGCGATAAAGGCTACAAAAAAGTGCAGCCGTTGTTCATCCCAAAGCTTTTGACCAACATGGCAGCGGGAAACATCTCGATAAAGTACGGGTTGCAGGGCCCACTCCATACTGTTTCCACGGCGTGCGCAACCGGACTTCATGCTGTGGGGGATGCCTACAACTTCATCAAAAACGACTATGCGGACATAATGGTGTGTGGAGGCACCGAGTCTTCCATCCATCCATTGGCATTGGCTGGCTTTGCCCGCGCCCGCTCGGTGGTCACTGACTACAACGATGCTCCCGAGACCGCCAGTCGGCCATTTGATGGTGGTAGAAATGGGTTTGTGCTAAGTGAAGGGTGCGGGATCATGATATTGGAAGACTTGGAACATGCCAAGCGCAGAGGTGTTAAGGATTCAGACATTTACGCAGAGGTGTTGGGGTACGGCTTGTCGGGCGATGCGCATCATATAACGGCGCCCGCAGAAAGCGGAGACGGTGCGTATAGAGCGATGAAAATGGCGGTGGATCGGAGTGGATTGCAGCCTGCAAACGTTGATTACGTCAATGCGCACGCCACGTCGACGGTGCTAGGAGATCGAGCTGAGAATAATGCCATATACGAGCTTTTTGGTACGAGTCCCAGGTCGTCCCACCTTTCTGTTTCTTCGACAAAGTCCTCCATAGGCCACTTGTTGGGCGCAGCAGGGGCCGTTGAGTCTATATTCACCATCAAGGCCGTGAAAGACTCGGTGGTGCCTCCAACGATCAACTTGGATAAGGTCGGCGGACATTCGTCTGACGACGCAGCCAAGTTCGACAAGTTCGACTACACTCCCAATGTTAGTAAACAGAAGCAGATCGACTATGCTTTGTGTAACTCGTTTGGTTTTGGCGGTGTCAACAGTTCCGTTTGCTTCGGTAAGTACTCGTAAACTATTTCGGGGGGAAACTATTTCTTCACAACTACCGATGATCTAGAAAGAGGCGTGGTATCAAATTAAATATTATATACATTATACACTGTATTATATACTCATTGCATTGATCATCTTGGATAAAACTTTCCCAGGCTTTATCTGTTAGACGAAGAGTAACGTAATAATAGAGTGAACGATACTAACTCTAATTGAGAGCAAGTCTTTAGAAATCATTACTTGTTAAAAAATAAGTTGGCCCTAAGTATTGTTATTCCTAAATAAATATGTCATTCCTCATCACTGTCGATTTTGAATTGATTGGCTTCTATATTTTCAAGCTCTATGTTCAGCTCGGTATCGGTTTGAAGACTGGTGTACCGACCACGGTTCCTGTCAAATCTTCTCTGTACGGCTTGTACCACTCTCGAGCTTTGACTCTTAATCTTGGTTACCAAAAGCTTTCTACCGTCACTTCCTACCATTAACCAGCATATAAACCCACTCAATATCATGAATATAAAGATCCCGTGCCAGCGGTGTGGTTCAATGTTCCATATCAGCTCGTGGTTGGGACCCTTGTCTGCATTTTCATATTCGTAATAGTGGTACTTTGCGTCTCCCCGGGGCTCCACAAACTGGGGCCGTGGTATAATGTTATTTTGCTCGGCACCAAAGTGATATACACTTGAAGATGTCGAATGGTAGAAGCCTGTGCGCTTGAGAGTTGCCTCTGATGCGCCTTTGGCTATGGAATAATTATTGTATGCTTGGATATATTCATCATTGGCGTAGAGAATGGCTCTACCCAACGTCCATGAAAATGTAGACCCTTCAAGTTCTTCTACTAATTGAAGAGACTTGAACTGTTCACTCTTGTTTGGGGTTTCGTCTATTCCAAACCGAGGAAACCCGAGCCCCAAATGCAAAAAGTTAAGAATCCACGATGATTTGAAACACAATTTAGCCAATTCGGCTTCCTCAAGCTGGTTCTTCTTTTTCTTGGCCAAATTGAGCACAATCAATGAGCTAAAAGACTCGCTACAGACTTTGGAGGTCTCTTGGTAAATTAGTTTGTAGTCGTATTTATCTGAAGCTACGTTCTCTCCAGATTTTTCTTCCTTATCGCCTCTCTTATGGTCTTTTTCATACGATAATAAAGTGGTTATGGCGTCCCAGTAGCCACTGACACCAATGAAATGGTTGACTTCAAAGTCAAATGCTGGGATCTTATCGTTTAACAAACACGAGCTGACCTTGTTTTCCTCATCGTACTTGTGACAATCCTTATTACCTCCTGTTCCAGATGAATACGGCAGTGTCAGCAACACTGGAAAGATCAGTTTCATACACTCTTTGAAATCACTTTTTCCTGCAAAGTCGAACGTCACGTCTTTGATAACTGCAGAGTATGTATAGCCTATCGGATGGCACGGATCGGGAATGGGAGACCGGATCTTGGAATAAGACCCGTTCTCATCAAAGATATTGTGTTCCTTTTTATATTCGTCGACCAAAGATGTAAGATATCTGATATGTGCACGATACATGCCAAATCCAAGGTACGAGTCGGAATACAAACTATAATCTGTAAACACCGGTGTGTTATAGGATTCTTTGTCATCACGAACAGGCAACTCGCCAAGATTTAGCTGGAACAAGTTGTTTTGGTGTTCAAGGATTTCAGTGGAATTGGGCTGGAAAGCCACTTGCGTCGAAGCGCCCCCCATATCTAGCAAGCCGTAGGTAGAATGGCCTTTGCCGTGGTCATGCAATTCAGGAAAATCAAGCGCTCCATTGAGCGAGTTGATGGCTAGCCATCCGTAGATTCCTTCTATGGCACCGTCCAACACATTGATGTGGGTTGAACATTCGGGTAAATAAAAGTCTGAATTGTTGGTAATGTACGAACAGATGCTGTCCAAGATCACCTGCTGTTCTGTGGGAGTCAAGAGCCTCATGCCGGCAGTAGAGTGGACAAAGATGGGAGTTCGGTAATGCTGGGATTTGGGGACTATCGAGCTTGCTAGCTGTAAGAGAGATCTGAGGTGGTGTTTGCCTATTTTCTGGGGGCTTTTGTTGAATGACGATATGCCTGGTTTGATCTTGCGGTGCCACTTTTTCTCAGTTCCAACTACAGGATACTTTGCAGCTTTAGATTTTTTGATATCTTCATCTTTATCTTCGTCTCTCTCAGTTGCCTCCATCCTTTTGACCAATTGTGGTTTCTGAAAATTGTAGTTGTGTTTTAAAGCATATTCCGGGTTGATCCAGTTGTAGACGTATACGCGAGAGCCCTTCGAGCCGGCGTCTATAATCACAATGTAATCGTATGGAATTTTGTCGTGCTTGTCGTCATTGGTGTTGACGTATAGAGGGCCTTGTTCATACTTTGATTTTTTGTTTCGAGTAACCAAATCGCCCTTTTCGTCCTTCATTATGTCTTTAGGGGTTATCGATCAGCGTGTTGCTAAAATTTAAAGGTGCGTTTATGGTGCGCGTCGTGGACTACCGGAGAGATAAGGGAATTGTCAAAAAATACATTAGATATGAGTTGTGAGTCTGTAAGTTGTGTGATAGTGGTGGTGTTGCTTTGATGTGGTTGGTTAAATTGTGATTAGTGAAATGTTTAGTGTTTTTAGTGTTGTGGTGTTTACTGGTAGCAAGGTGCAACAATAACACATTACGGCAAGCGCAGTGTACCAAACGACTTGGGAGTGGTCTCGCGTGTGCGTCGCCTCGTGCGAAAGGTGGCGTTAAAGGGAACCAAGCGAGGCAGCTTTTAGTCTCAAAGCATAAAGTATTATCTGCGATTGTGCGGAACAAACGATAAAATAATCCAACATGCACATGGCTAGCTGACATGAAAAATAGAGTTAAGCTTCAAGGCAGGCAAAGCCACGTCGAGACTAGGGCGATGAGAGTGCCGACAACAATAGCCTTGCGCTCTGCAGGGTGCCGTAAATGTAGGGTGCCAGGAGGTAATCAAGACTGGGTACTTATTGATCGACAGTTGCAAGGTATTTGGGGGGTCCCCCACGTTTCCAACACAACAGAACCAAAGGATGCGCGCATCCAGCCGATCGTCGTCTTATTGTAAAGCGCGCAGCACCTCCAATCTTGCGATCCCAATCAGGATAAAGGTACTCCGGCCAGTTGCCGTTTGTATCGACGGACGACACTCATAACCCTTCGATTCTTTCCATAATTTATCATAAGCAACCTTGTCTGTAATGGTCTAGATTGGCATCCTCCGTCACTGCGACATCCTAGCACCCAAGCCTAGAATCTCATCAGTTTTGCACCCAATAAAAGTCCGTGCTAGCAATCCGTAGGATCTATGGGCACTGATGGATCTAAGCACTCTGATAGATCTCTGGGCACGCATCAAGTCCGTAGATACGGAGTTTCCTGCGTGCCGTCATTACGTCAGCCCTCCACCTACACTCTGTGCGGGCTCGAAAATGTAGTCTCCTGAATTGCTTGTACAAAATAGTGGGATAAGTCCAGTTGTTGCTAGCTCTAACTATTGGACTAATGCCGCAGTGATACGTCTTTGGTCTTCTTCTGGTGAGCATGCTTGTATATTCGGTGTTCATTAATATGTTCATTATACTCATAGACTAGTTTACTACTAAATACGTGCACATTCCACTAGGACTATCTCGGCTCTGTGAATAAATAAGGGCGTATGTCTCATAAACATGTAGGTTTCATAACAAGGCTACGTTATAATGCACTTGTCGTTTTGCTTGACTTCGGGGTTTTGGATGTTCTCTATATCTCCAAGAAGCGACTCAAATGCGTCCTCTACATTCAAATTGTCCTTCACCGACGTCTCAACGAATTTACAATTGAAAGATGCAGCCAACTCTTTGCCTTCGCTGGTTTCAACCTGTCTCTGGAAATCCAAATCGGATTTGTTTCCAATCAAGATTAAGGGTATGTTATCAGAACCTATCGAGTTGAGAATTTTATCTCTTATGACTTCAATTAGTTCAAATGACTGACGTGAGGTGACAGAGTACACCAATAAGTATCCATGATTTCCGATCAAATGTTTTTCGTTCATCATACTAAACTCGTCTTGGCCAGCAGTGTCCAAAATCTCTATTTCGTAGTCTTGGTTGTTGTATCTGAATGATTTATTGAAGTGGTTTTCGATGGTTGGATAGTACGACTCATCATACATATTGTCGACAAATCTTAGTATCAACGATGATTTGCCAACAGAACGAGAACCGACTACGGCTAATTTGCGTGCTTTGACCATGGTATGCTATTGTATCGTGTGATATCTCCCGTTATCAAGTGGTTGCTTTGCGGTGGTATGGGTTTTACGAACTAGTATTAGTGCTAGGTTTTAGTGCGTCGTATATGAGTAAGCTGGCTCGTGTCTGCTGTGTTTGCTATGTTGTCTTATGGGAACTTTGGTCTAATCCGGAACCTCGATATGTCACAAGTGATAAGGTTCACAAGCGAAACCGATAACGACCAAATGGAATGATTCGCGGAATAAATGAAAAGATCGTATGGACGTTGGGCAGCTATCGGCAAGCGAGGCTGATGGGGCGATGAGGCTGGCACGACGTATGTGCGGGTGTAATTAGAGGCATGGGTGAACTTTTTCGCTGTCAATAGTGCGAGCGAACGGCAGGGCTCGAGCAAATAGGCACACCCACTAGCGAGCCCTGAGGAAATGTTCTGGCGGGAAGGTGCCGGTGACAATTTTCAAGATAAAAAATAGGCGCACGGATGAAACACTAAAATAGGTGAGAAGTGCTCGCGATACCCTATTATATCGAGATAATAGATCGATTGTCCTGCGTGTTGGGCCCGAGGTATTCCAAGGCGGGTATTATTTCCACCGCTTAGTTGTCTATTTAATCTCTACGAACTACAAGAGCTCTTCAATATATTACGGTGTTATGTGAAGAATAGAGAGTGGGAACACAGCACGGCGTGCATTTTGAGTAGTGAATTGCAAAAGATCGGCTGTTCGGCTTGGTCTCGCGCTTGTGCTGGCGCCCGCGCTGTGCATCTTCACTGTCTACAACGCGAATGCCTCCCCGCAACGACCTCGTGCCCGTCCGCTCAAGTGAAACTTTTGTTATTCATGCAGCCTGCGACGTGGATGCGTCACTAGGCTTATGCACTTAAAAGCACTGATGCGTTATTTATCTGACGCTTCTCGGATCCGTTCGCTTAAAACAGTCGTTCTATTTTTCCTACATATACCTCAACAATGCCCCCCGCCACCTGTCGACTCAGCGTGGTGCAATCTCACTTTTCAGTTGCATCACCTAAAACTCCCCTGTTTGGTTCAAATATTATCCCAAACTTAAAAAATTACACATTTTCTCCATAACTTTATCAAATTGTGCCACTTTTGTCATTTCCCTATTTGTTCAATTTTCACCACCTGAGTTTTCTTACCACTTTGTAATACTCTTCTTCATATATTTCGACATCCTGCGTCAATTCTTAGATCGTTCGATGCATTGATGTCAGACTTGACCTACCAATATCACCTCGTCATTTCACGTGTATTTGTCACAGGGCGGACATCCCGGTTCCAATTCAGTTACCGTTCCTAGTCTTAGTTTAGCCAATGTGCGAGTAACGCTTACAATCATACATTAGTTAAATACAATTGAAGAAAATAATTTCGCGCTCTTTGGGGTGCACAATACAATTATTACTAGAATAATAGTGGGGGAACAATTGGGATGATATCCTGATTATTTATGTCTATAAACCTCTTGCAATCAAGCTAATCATATATAGCGATTTATTAATGTTGGACGAGGAGAGTGGTGTTTCGCTGTATATGTCTATTTTATCAAGTTGTACACCGAAATTTTGGATTCCCCCGGACTGGTTTCGTTTGTATTAACGGGGTAATGGCTGGAAGCTGAACCTGAATGATCTCCTGTACCATTCTGTCGTTCCTTTGTTTGCTCATTTTGCGGCAGCAATCCTTCGTCGTCGTCCTGGTCGTGATCATGGTCTTGCTCTGGATCATGTTCTTGGTCATGCTCGTGATCTTGTTCGTTTTCGTCGTCGTATTCCGGATGTAAATCCAAATTCGTATCTCTTCTCTTTTTATTGCCTAATCCGTTCAACTTTTCGTATCCCAAGCACACTTTTTTGGATCTTTCACAGTTGAAACATGTAGGTTTGCGTTCGTCACATTTGATTCTACGCTTACGACAGGTGAGACACCCTGTTCTAGTTCTTCTCTTGATGATTCTTCTCTTATTGACCAATGCATTATTTTCTTCGTAGATTCCCGATCCCATAGGCATTCCCACACCCATCATGGGCATTCCGTTTTCCATTCCTGGAAAATGATGGGGTATTCCTGGGTGATAGTACCCAGGAACTGGTTGAGAACCTCCTAGATTAGGAATGGCCTGTTGTGGAGGCATTTGGCCGCTTGGGTGCCCCATTTGGTACATGTACGGCTGAGAATGTCCCTGGGGTTCATACATCTCCTGGTGACCTTGATGAGGGTTTTGATGAGGATTTGGATGTCCTGGAGGTCCCTGGGCGCCTTGCGGGCCTTGGCCTCCCTGCTGGTAAATTGGCGCCACAGGATAATAGTAGGAAATTCCAGGAGGAGGAGGATTCATCTCGTGATGCAGTGATTGTGCCGGGGTGTATTGGATATTGTCAGGGTACAGGTAGGGAGGATTGCCAGATATAGGAGAGGTCCCTTGGCTCTGGCTGGGATGTCGAGGATATTGTGGTATTGGCGGCAAGTTTGCATGGCTGGCTACCGCGTTCAGGGGATGGGATTGTTTGTTTAATGCGGGAGAAGAAAGAGGGATTTGGTTTGACGACGATTCTCGGGAAAGTGGGTCAATGGATGATGATATACTCACTCTTTGGTTGAGCTGGTAGTTTCCTGGAATTTGGCTGGGATAATGCGTGTTGTTGAAGTAGTCCGAGCCTTGATGAAGTTGTCCTGGAGCCGACAAAGCGCCGCCTTTGGGAGGACCAATGTGGGCAGGCACCGAGTGCGGTTGTGGTTGAGGTGGTTGAGGAAGCTGGTGTGGTTGGAGTGGCGCCGAATTGCCTTGAGTGTACATTATAGACGGTTCTGTGAGTCTTCGTAAGGGCGGCGCTGGTAACACCGTCGACCCACCTTTGGAGGAGGCATAATTGAATTTAGATGAAAACGACGATGCCGATGCTATACGTGGAATAGTGGAAGGAGACCTAGGAGAAACGGACTTCGCTTTTGAGGGCGGCTCTGCAGGTTTGGACGGTGGTGAGTTTTCGGACTTGGCCGTGTTTATCATCAATTCCGACACTGAAGGTAGTTGCGTCATTTTTAAGTCATACGTTGGTTTTTCTTTCAAGCCAATTGGTGCCAATTGGTTAGTGATGCAAGTGTAGGTTGGTTTGGCAGTAACCCTATAGTTTTTACAGCCTATTCCCTAGTTTTATTATACAATTGGTGGTATAATACAGTTGTAAATAGTTTTCACAACCAAATGGTGGGCGGGTGCGGAGGCAGGGGATGACGAGATAAACAAATGGGAACAAGTGGTGTGTTGTGGTAGTTCTGGCCGTGTATGTTTGGTACCTCGTAGTATGTATCACTGTTAGAGTTTCCAGTACTATGACTAACAAGTTGATACTTTATAGGTGTAATACACAAATACTCGAGCTTACAAATTTTGCCTTGGTTTTCCTTGCCGGATATTCACCATATATCTATTGATTTTTTTTTATTTTGAACAGGTGTAGGTGCTTGCGAATTCGTACGCCCAACCACCAGAAAACTGGTTAAACTAGTTCTTTGCGTCTGATACTTCTGTCCTTTGTTTCTTTTGTGCGCATGTTTTTAGATTGATTTTTGATTATTTTTTGCGTCACGTGTGGAGGTTTTAGATACTTCAAATGTGGCCACGGTAAATAATATATGTATGCAACCCGTTTGTTGGGCGCCCGGCTCCTTAAGGGACACGGAGCTGAAATTGGTGCTGCACCTAGAATTAGAGACCTGTGTGAGTCCCCAAGTGGTCCGTACTCGGTTTCGGGGCTCGACTGCGTTCTCCGTCTATTTTTTTTGACATACTGTGGTCTTAAACGGGCTTGAAACACCACCCTGCGCACTCAGGCTCCGGGCTGCAATCTAAGTTGTGCTGGTGCGTCTCTGTGTGAAAAAATTTATTCAGAGAAATAGAGTAAGAGATTAATGCAGTTCCATCATGCATGCAGCTTAGCACGTAACCAACTGATTGTTAAACCTATACACTTATACTAGGCCAATTTTATTCTCTTTGCGCAATAACACAAATATTCCATTCTAACCGACATGCAACACTTCGCCCTCGTATGGGGTTATTTTTACCTCAATATTAGCCTAGATATCATCGTACAGACGATACTGAACTTTTTAACCGCAGTACAGCAGCTCGAACTTTTTTTTTCCTCCTTCTTATAATCCCGGATCTACTTATACAGTTGCAGAATCCCTCAAATCATAAAACTTCCGCACCTCCTCTTAAGTTGCATCAAAAATAAACTGCTCCGGATCGTTCAAGATAATCGAAGTTTGCCATATCGCTCGAGTTTTACATTTACTAGCAATAAGAAACCATTTAGACCTACAAATTTTTGGTTCGGAGTTAGCTCAAATACGACCAGTGCTCCGAACTAGATTGTAACTTTGTCATGTTTGCGCTCTGCATTCATGCTTTGAATTGATGATCCTTTTTATTTTTTCCCCCCCTAGTTATCGAATGTGAGATCATCCTATGAAAAAATTTATTTCCGCTTATTCTTGCCGATATCTTCTTAATACAATTACCTACTCGGAACATTTTTTTCTGAAAAAAAATAATTGTCTTTGTGGTGGGATCTCGTACCTGAATACATACAAGAAACTGGCGAAAACCCCCAACAATTAAATTTACTCTCCACGTAGGTTCCCATATACGGCAATTGCGAGCATTAGACACAGCTTAAAGCAAGAGAAGGGAATACTTGCTTTAGTGGCTCCCACCAGAGCGCTAGCTTTTCCTTTTTGAGCTATTCCCCCAATTGACATCCAACATTTTCGGTAAGGGTCTGTAGGGTTCCTGAGAGGGATTTTCTCCTTTTGAATTTGTTAGTCTCATCCAATTTAATCTCCTAATACAGAGTGGATTCAGTTTCAGTGACTAGTTCAATTTTATTATTGACGTACCTAATATGTAATTATCTTCTGCGTGTTAACGTTCGAGCTCACCTCAATGTGTTATTGCGAAAGTTCATTGAATATTAATCAAGCTTAGAGATTTCGGCCTTATCGGCCTTCGATACATGATTTACGGTAATTGTGGCCATTTAGCATTAAGAAACAAGGCTGTCGATTTCTTTGTGTGGTTCCACATTTGAAGTAAATGTGTGTACATGTTTGAGAGTCGAGAGGATGTCTCTTTGTGCGTCGTACATAATTATTTTTGAATGTAGCATCCATATCAAGCTACATATTTCCACTACAAAATTTGGTTGCTACACAAAACCTAAAGGCCAACAATCTTAATAAGTCCGCTAGCACTGTCAGTAGCAAGGTAAAAAATTCTCACCTGCAAAAGCGGATATGCGAAAGGTTCCAATTTTAAGTTTGAACTCTTACATAACATCATGCCACGCTCGAAATTTTTGAGTTTTGCTAGTTTCTAGATTTTAAACGCACCACTTGCTCGTTAACACGTCGCTATGCAAATACACTTCGAAATATAATTGTATTCTAAACGGAATGACCGGTGAACCTCTTTGTCTAGCTTTGTGTGAAAAGGTTTGACAAACGTCAAGTTGCCATATTTTCAGTGAAGCAAATCTTGCGCTAGCGCAGTTTTACGCCTCAGCGAAAGTCGAGGGCCTGTTCAACTTTGATTTCGGCAACTTGTACCAATATGATCGGACTTACTGCCTCGGTACTAGTTGTCCCCTGTAATCGCCGCGTTTAGTAAAATATGCGCACTTGTATGGGTATAAAATGCGACTAAATAACCCAATATACTTTCTAAGCGAATTTAGTGGTTAGCCAAAGGATATTTTTTGGATTGATCATCTAAAAATTTCTTTTATATATATGCATTACTAGGTTAATTGGGGTGAAATTAGCCTACACGCAAATGAATACACATAAGAAAGGTAAGTGGAACAATAAGTTTGGCTTGACAACGTTTCAAGTCACAAGTGGTGGCACTCGTTATTGAGAATAACATCCCACAACATGTCATGTCATCTTTTTTTTTCCGTATTTCTGATACGGATCTACGATTAAAAATTAGTTCGCACATGCTAAGCAACAAAACTGTGAAGCACTGCATTACGCGTGGCGGTTTAATTTTTGACCTGATACGGACGTAACGAGTGCATTACGGTGAACGAAACTTATTTACCTATGTTCAGATAACGAACTAGCGAGTCCGTTTAGGAGTCCGTGCGTGATGGCATTGTCTGTAGGTCATCTGATTTGGCGTTCCACATTTAGCGCCTCATCCAAGCCATCAAGCGAATTTGCGTTATCTCGCTAGTGGTAGGCTAGATTATTAGGGCCTAACAACTATTGTAATTCTGGTTGCTAGAAAATATATAAAGTCGGGGCCTGATATTAGTCAAGCAATAAAGAAGCCTAATGCGAACCGAACTTTAGTTCAAGAAAAATAAAGGCCCGGTCGACGATTCGGTAATAAATATCTTGAAACCGCGTTAAGATCGAGATCTCACAACTATTATTGAAGAGATTCAAAACCTTTAAGTGATGGATGAAATTTCAGTTCCGATTTGGAGTTTTCAACTGTCCTCATTGCGTCTTTTTGGTGGGTTGTGTTTTACAACCGAGGTTTATGTCCGCGCGATACGAGGATCGCGGCGATTTGAATAAGCCTCTTTTTAGTTGAAAACTTTAAACTAGTAGGATAATATTGGTTCGTACCCCACTTGTAATTGCCAGTTGTAGATACAGTCCAGAAAATAAAAAAATAACAAGCGCTTGGCTTTCTCAGTTGTTCATTTACATTGGAGTATATTCGTCTATGTAAGATGAACCCCGTCCAAAAGACAATAAAGAGTTCCAGTACGTCATCGCCTTTGGTCTAATTTCAGGGCACATGCTAGATGATTTCAAAATGTTGAGCTAGATAGGTCCACATGCAAAAACGTGCCTGGTTCTCAGCCCTTACAAGCACCCCTTCTCGGATTTATCAAAAGTCTGGTGCGTAAATTCTGGCGATACTCGGATTTGAATCTCATGCTAAAAATCAGCTTACACATGTAAATAATAATTCAACATTTTTTGTACTTGAGTAGAACCATAATTGCCCACGGCATCAGGGGGCCTCGACGAAGCTGGTTTCAATTTTCCTATTGATGTGCCTCTCTAAAAACAATCGGTTTCTTCGACACTTGCATAGAGAATGAATTCATTTGTTCGATTTATTCAAATAATGCACGCATTTCATAAAAAATTAAACATGCAATGTAAGTGTAGGCATATTTAGCGTTAAAATAGAGTTAATACTCCACACAATCACGGTTCCGGAGCCACGCGAGAATGTTATTGGCGCAATTAGTTCACTCCAAGTGGCGATTGAAATACCAGATTGGTTTGGTGGTGATGTTGATTGACCGCGACGAGGTCCACACCAGGGTCGCGCTAAATTGTAGCTATTCGCAGTCCCCCCGCGGCTGCGGCGGCAGGTGCGCGCTCACGTGATTTTCACTTGTGCGATGAGCTAAATACTGAAAACGAGATGGGATAAATCGTTAACGGAACAAGCTAGATGTCGGACAGTGAAGAAGAGTTCGATATTACCAAGAACCTCGCATTGTCAGGTGAAGACAGTGATAGCGAAAGCGAAGTTTCAGGAAGCGAAAATGAGTTGCAGGATGTGATTTCCAGCGACGACGAGGAAGAGGAACAACCAAAGAAGAAGAAGGCCAAGACCCAACCCTCCAAAGCACAAGACCAGGCATTTCCATCGTTGGAATTGTCCGACAACGAGGAAGAAGATGACGGAAACAAGCTCGGTTCCAATGATCTTTCGGCATATTTCACCGACAATAATCCGCAGGCCAAAAAAGCCAAGGCAGGCTCGTTTGCATCATTTGGGTTCTCCAAGCTCTTGTTGAGCAATATCAGCAAGAAGGGGTACCGCCAGCCCACGCCTATTCAACGTAAAACCATTCCTTTAATCATGGAAGGCAGAGATGTTGTCGGTATGGCCAGAACTGGTTCCGGTAAAACGGCAGCCTTCACTCTTCCCGTGGTGGAAAAGTTGAAGGTTCACAGTGCGAAGGTGGGTGTGAGAGCGGTGATTTTGTCGCCCTCGAGAGAATTAGCATTGCAGACGTTTAAGCAAGTGAAGGAATTCAGCAAAGGATCAGATCTTAGATCGATAGTGTTAATTGGTGGGGAGTCGCTTGAAGAGCAGTTCTCGTCCATCATGTCGAACCCGGATATCATAGTGGCCACGCCCGGTCGTTTTTTGCATTTGCAGGTGGAAATGAAGTTGGACTTAAAGACCGTTGAGTATATTGTTTTTGACGAAGCCGATCGTCTTTTCGAAATGGGTTTCGCAGAACAGTTAAACGAATTGTTGGCTGCTTTGCCCCCTCAGAGACAATCGCTTTTGTTCTCGGCCACCTTGCCTAGATCCTTAGTGGACTTTGCCAAAGCTGGTTTGACAAGTCCGGTTTTGGTGCGGTTGGATGCCGAGGCCAAGATATCGGACGATTTGCAAATGGCGTTCTTGTCGTGTAAGAAGAACGAAAAAGAAGCTTACTTGTTGTATCTTATGCAGGAGGTGATCAAGATGCCGTTGGGAACTCAGGAACAGATCAAAAAGCTTACAGCCATGGATAAACGTAGCAACGAAGAGGACGAAGAAAACGAGGCCGAGAACGAAGACGGCAAGAAAAAACGGTACAAGTTCAAGAAAGAAAGACTTCCGCCCGCCAACGTGCTTCCTTCTGAAAAGTCCACCATTGTATTCGTGCCCACCAAGCACCATGTTGAGTACATCACCACGTTGTTGAAGGATGCCGGCTACTTGTGTTCGTATATTTATGGTACTTTAGACCAGCATGCCAGAAAGAACCAGTTGTACCAATTCAGAATCGGATTGACGTCCATCTTGGTGGTCACAGACGTGGCTGCTAGAGGTATCGATATTCCTATTCTTGCCAACGTCATCAACTTTTCATTGCCAGCATCCACCAAGATTTTCATCCATAGAGTCGGTAGAACTGCCAGAAACGGTAACAAAGGTTGGGCGTATTCCATTCTCAACGAAAAGGAGTTGCCTTACTTGCTAGACCTCGAGTTATTTCTTGGTAAAAAGGTGTTATTGACATCGATGCACGAAGAAAGAGTTCGTCTTTTGAATGAGAGGAATCCAGATGCACCACCTCCAAAGGTCTCGTATACAGATAGATTGGTGGTAGGATCCATTCCTCGTCTTGATGCTGAAACATTCCAGGAGTTGTACGAGAACTTGCTCCGTAACAACTACGAGCTTGGGGTCATCAAGGATGTTTCCATCAAGGGTGAAAAGTTGTACTACCGTACCAGACAAGCGGCATCTCAGGAGTCTTTGAAGAGATGTAAGGAAATCAAGGAAACTGGATCGTGGGATGACCAGCATCTCTTGTTTGGACCCAATTTGGAAAAGGAAAAGCAACGTTTCTTGGAAAAACTCAATAATCGTTATCTGAAAGAAACGGTGTTCGAGTTCAACAAGAAGGGAAACGACAAAGACGAAAATAGTATGGCTGAATTCATGGTCAAGAGAAGAAGACAATTGGCTCCTATTCAGCGTAGAGCCAGTGAGCGCAGAGCCTTGCTCGACAAAGAGAGAATTGCTGGGTTGACGCACGGTATCGAAGACGAAATCTTCAAAGCCCAGGACGGTGAAGTGGGGTACTCCAACCAGGTCAACGAAGCAGAGCTTCAAGATGCTTTTGAGGATGCTGACACTGTGCTAGACAAAAAGAAACAGGATAAAAAGAACAATTACAGAGACCCTGAGTTTTTCTTGAGCCACTATGCACCCGCCTCTTCTATCCAAGACAAGCAGTTATCGATCACGTCGTCGTTTGCCAACGATGCTCAAGCCGCTACGTTTGACTTGGAGAATGACGAGCGCTTGCAGAACAAGCAGGTGATGAGATGGGATAAAAAGAAGGGTAAGTACATCAACTCCCAGTCTACCGACAAGAAGTATATCATTGGTGAGAGTGGTAACAAGATCCCCGCTACCTATAGATCAGGAAGATTCGACGAGTGGAGAAAACAAAGAAACATCGCGCCTACCAAGGTGGGGGCTCTTGAAGGAAAAGATGCCAACAGCAATGATCGTAGATTCAAGCACAAGAAGACAGAAACTCCTAAGTTGCCTGACAAGTTCAGAGACGATTTCCACAAACAGAAGAAGAAGGTCGATAAGGCTTTGGAGGCCGGATTAAAAGTCAAGGGTTACAACAAGCCAGGCCAAAAACAAGAGATCAGATCGACCGAAGAGATTCGTAAGTCAAGAAACCAGAAGCAGAAGCGTAGGGAAAAGAACGCTCGTCCATCTAAACGTAGAAAATAGAGCTTTAGTGCGTACAAGAGTAGTCGATTATAGAGTAATGAATGCGTATAGAATCAAGCTGTAGTGGAACGGCAGTTACCTGCCCCTGAGCCACCGTCTATTGGCTGCGAAAACCTTGACATGTCAAATCACGCATTTTCGCATAGCGCACTGCAGCCGTGCGGCGCGGCACGTAGAACCGACCAAAGAAGACTCTGTACGGGGATATTAAATCAATACTCAAGTAAATGAGCTGCCCTCACACCATATCAGAGAAAGCCTTGTTTTCTTCGATAGTACAAGATAACCTTCAACTGTCGGATTATTATCCGTAGAGATTATGATGTCTGATATACCATCGCTGCAAGCGTCTTAATAAACTTTGCCATGGCCAGCCTACTAACAATAGTCCAATTTCAGTTTTATTTTGTTAATTTACTTATATTTTAATATACAAACACTAACGGTCTCTTCCTCCTCTGCCGCCTCCCCTGCTATAAGGATGGTAACCTCTGTCACCGCCTCTATCTCTTCCTCCGCCACCTCTTCTTCTTCTGTTGTCTGGACGGCCACCGTTTCCGCCAGCTGGTCCTGAAGGTGGAGCTCTTCTGGGTCCCTTGGGCAAGTTGTTTCTTCTGCCGTCACGATGTGGGTTCTTGTCGTAGTCTCTTCTGTTGTCCCAACCACCGTTTCTACCGTCCTGGTCCCTAGGACCTCTTGGAGGCTGTGGACGTCCATCTTGACCCTGACCCTGTTCTTGACTGTTGTCATCATAACCTTGCTGTTGAGGATTCAAAGGTTGGTCGTGCTTTTCAGCACCATCAGCACCATCACCGGCTTCACCAGTTTCACCGCCTTCCGGAACTTGTCCCAGGGCTACCTGCTGTTGATAAAGGTACCATTGTTGCATTCTTTGCCAGTAATCTTGCATCATTTCGGGAGACATGTTCATGGCTTGGCCATAAGCTGCCATTTGTTGTGGCTGTGGCTGTTGCTGCTGACCATACTGAGTCTGTCCATATTGGTTTCCGTAAGCAGCATAGTTATTGTACTGGTTTTGATGCTGATTTTGCTGTTGGTTTTGCTGGTGTTGGCCTCTGGGCTCAGCTCTCTTGACTTCCATGGTTTTGCCTTTCAATGTCAAGTACTTGTTGACGGTCACGCGGTCTACAGCTTCTGGAGAATCATACGTGATAAACCCAAACCCTCTGGATCTACCTGTGTCTTTGTCGATCATCAACTGGGCGTCGATTATGCTACCGAATTGCGAGAAGAACTCGTTGAAATCCTTTTCGTTGACCATGGGGTCGATTCCTCCCACGAAAATCTTACCAACTTTATCCTGTTCGTCTCTGGCGATAGCTCTTTTAGGGTCAATGAGCTTTCCGTCCAAAATATGGTCGGTTTTGATGACTTCGTCCACAGACTTTGGATCTTTGAAGGTCAAAAACCCGAACCCTCTAGACTTGCCTGTGTTGTTGTCTCTCATGATGGTGTGGTCAAGAACCTCACCAAACTTTGAGAAGTACGAGACTAGTCCTTCTTCGGAGGTATCCCAATTAAGACCTCCAATGAACATTTTTCCGCTTTCTTTACCAATATTGGATGGCTGGTGAACCACTGGTGGTGCCGGGGCCTGTTGCATGTAGGTGGTACCAGCGTTGGCCCCGTAATACTCGCCTTGTTGAGGCTGAGCTTGGAATTGTGGCATAGATGGAGCACCTTGTTGAGCACCTTGTTGGGCACCAGGTTGAGGCACAGAACTAAATTGATTCTGGCTTGAAGTATCGTTTTGTTCTGGCTGCACTGGAGGAGGAGGAGGTGGTGGTGGAGGAGGAGCTGCTGCTGAGCTCAGCTCATCAGTAGGTGCATCATTCAGCTTTGATACATCAGTACGTGCACTGGTATTGGCAGACGTCTCTTGTTTTTGTTCAGGTTCATCACCACTAGAATTGTTAGCATGGTTTCAACGGACTCGTTGTTCTTTTATACGCACTAGATATCTTCGAAGAGGGCTTCGTCTTCATCGAATGTGGACATTATTGGAGGAGGACTATTTGAATACGGGCCTTTGCGGGCAGAAGGTTAAAACTAACGAAGAATCTATAGTTTATTGAGTGTTATACCTTATAAAACTAAACAAAGACTATGTAGATACGAATTTCAACAACTGGAGCGCACATTTCTCTGGCAGGACATCGGCAGTATTTATAGTGGCACGCGTTACCCGGACGTGGCGCACGAGACTTATGGGAGGGGACTGAAAGCAATAGTGCTGGTGATAATGCTGCAAAATACTGTGCCCTGCAATGGTATTGCTTCGCCAAGCTAAGTACATAGTGCTTAAAAATGCTCACTAATGCTGTAGATAGTGCACAGTGTAGCCAAGCACGGGCTTTCCCCCACCGTAAGGCCAGTCTGGTGGACTCGCATGATTTTCCTAGGCAAGGTGTACAAGTATACGTACGACTTAACTATGAAGATACATCTATGTATATCTACAGATATCTACAAATATCTACTTGAGTCTATGTGCGAGTTGATGTATGTCTTTAGATTTATGTATTCGACTATGATTTCAAGGCATGTCATTCTGATTGTTACTGTCTCTCGCAGCTCTCGCAATCTGTCGCGAACTTTCTCACTAATACTTTCGCTAGCTCTCTCGCTAGGTCTCTCGCCGATTGTGTCATGAAAGGCATTCTCATTCCACATTCTGATGGAACAACTACATAACCACATAACCCAACCATGCCCCATCGCATCGTCACCGGAGTGCTATGTTCTCACTTCCCAAACTCTTCCTTATCCAGACTACACTCTGGCTCCAAATTTCTCTCCGCATTCGCGCGATGATTTTTCAGTTGAGCTCATCGCTACATCTGCTCAGTAATGAAGGACTACTTGATATACTTTGCCCAAGCATATCCGAACTTCAGACAAGCTGAGCTCGAGTCCCTTGCAGAAATGCAAGGGATTAACTTTGATATGAGCCATCACGATGAAAAAAACCCCTTTATCATAGTACAGCTCGAGGATGATGATCAAGCCCGCAAAATCATGCAAAGGTCGATTTTGGGAAGAGGTATTTACGAACTATGGGGCCAAGGCCGTGACTTGGAAGAGCTCCACCAGGAAATCAAGAAGTCGCCCGAAAAATGGGACCTTTACATGCAAGATTCCTTCAAATTTGACTTCATAGGCTACATGGGATCAAGAAGTAATTCCACCAAACGTGAAATGATCGAGTCGTTTTCGTACTTGGGATTTGAAGGGCCCATCAGAATGAAAAACCCCGAACAGATATTTACAGTTTTGGAAGAATACAAAGTGAACGGAGTGGATAAAGCAACAGCTCCAATAAAAATGTGGTTTGGAAGACAAATAGCGTTGAGTGCCAGAACTGAGAATGTCTTGGACAAGTACGATTTGAAGCGCAGAAAGTACATCGGAACCACGTCGTTCGATGCCGAATTATCTTTGATCAGTTGTAATATAGCCCAGGTCAACAGTGGCAAACTAGTCTACGATCCGTTTGCAGGAACAGGCTCATTTCTCGTTGCAGCTGCCAACTATGGTGGGATTCCGATCGGCTCAGACATCGATATAAGAACGTTAAAGGGCAAAAGCGACCAGTGCAACATCAAAGCCAACTTCAAACAGTATGGCACCTCGCTACAATTCATCGATGTGCTCAGTATGGACTTCACCAACAACGCATTTAGAGCCAACCTTGGCATTGACACTATAGTGTGTGATCCACCATACGGAGTCCGCGAAGGTCTAAAAGTATGCGGAGCCAAAAACCCTGAAAAAGCCGAGGGTAGAGAGAACGTGGTGATCGATGGCGAGAAGGCCCACTTGAGAAGAGACTTTATTCAACCTAAAAAGCCATACCAATTGTCCAACTTACTAGACGATTTACTACTATTCGCGTCCACAAGACTCCCTGTAGGAGGCAGATTGGCGTTTTGGATGCCCACCGCCAACGACGACTTTGAGATCAACCAGATCCCCCAGCATGAACAATTAGAGCTACTCTATAACCTAGAACAGGTCTTCAACAAGTGGTCGCGCCGACTTTTGGTGTACGTCAAACGAGACCTGTCGTACCAAGGCAAAACGTCCAACGGATTAAAGACCCAGAACATTCGTGATTTCCGTGAACGGTACTTCAAGGGATTCAGCGAACGTAGTAAGTAGCGCATAATTCATAGAATAAACTTTTCCCTAATATTCCCTTAGCCTTCCTTTCCATATCTGGGCTGTATCATTTCGCTCGCTTTGCCGCATAGGTTATGCGCATACGCGCGAAAAGGCACAGATTTTGCACCCAACACCCTCTTCTCAGGGTCTATTCACGGAAAGCAACGGGCCAGATTGGGCGTATGCTTGTAGTAGTCTGAATAAGCATGCACCTACACTTCCCTCTAACCCTAATCCTTAAACTATAAATATGGGATATCTGCCATAATCAAATAGTATCATCAACCATAATGACTCCTCCTACCATGTTACAAACTGCTCCTGTGAACGCTCAACAATTGTTCAAGGTCGAAAAGCCTATCAAGCTTACTTCTGAAGCTGAAAATGCTCAAATCAGTTTTGCTGATTGGGAAAAGTTCAAGTTTGCTCCAATCAGAGAGTCCACTGTGTCTCGTGCCATGACCAGACGTTACTTCGCTGACTTGGACAAGTACACTGAGTCAGATGTTGTCATTGTGGGTGCTGGTTCCGCTGGATTATCTGCCGCATACGTGTTGGCCAAAAACAGACCAGAATTGAAGATCGCCATCATCGAAGCTTCGGTTTCTCCAGGGGGTGGTTGTTGGTTGGGGGGACAGCTTTTCTCCGCCATGGTGTTGAGAAAGCCAGCCCACTTGTTCTTGGACGACTTGGACATCGAATATGACGACGAAGGTGACTATGTAGTCGTGAAACATGCCGCATTGTTCATGTCTACTTTGTTGTCTAAGGTGTTGCAATTTCCTAACATCAAGTTATTCAATGCTACTGCCGTGGAAGATTTGATCACTCGTCGTGACGAAACCACTGGCGAATTAAGAATCGCAGGTGTTGTCACCAACTGGACTTTGGTCGCTTTAAACCACGACACTCAATCTTGTATGGATCCTAACACCATCAACTGTAATGTTGTTTTGTCTACCACTGGTCACGACGGTCCATTTGGTGCTTTCAGTGCCAAGAGACTCGAAGAGTTGGGCAAGGCTCCTAAAGACGTCACCAGAGGATTCAGAAATGAGCCGGCTGCTCCGGCTGCTCCATCTGCTGATGGATTCCAACTTGGGGGTATGAGAGGTCTTGACATGAACAAAGCCGAAGACGCTATTGTAAAGGGTACCAGAGAAGTTGTTCCAGGCTTGGTTATTGCCGGTATGGAATTGGCCGAAGTCGATGGTTCTAACAGAATGGGACCTACTTTTGGAGCCATGGCCCTTTCGGGAGTCAAGGCCGCCGAATCTGTATTGAACGCTTTCGATGTAAGAAAGAAGCAAAATGAGACCGGATACGGTTCAGTTAGAGCCTAATTACTCTTGCTTAGTTTGTTAGTTTATTAGTTATTTATGATTAAATGGAATGATTGCAAAATTCAAATTTGAGCCCGGGCAGTCGCGATGCACGACATAGAAAAATCCGTTGCGACATCGCGACGTCGCGTTGATTTTCAAATTCATCAGTACCACCAAGTACCTAAGAAGGCAGCAATACATACAGTCATCATGGCAGAATTTCTCAAGTAAGTGAGGTGATTATAAAGTCTTTGTGGGCACAACTAACTTTTAGGCCAAAAAACACCAATCCCAGGGGTATTCCCGAGGCCCCTTTCATAGACAAGGTGGAGAACATAGTCAAGAATCCCGAAGAGGACTTTGAGAACATCATGAAGATGTTTCAGGAACGTTTACAGCAATACAAGTACATGGAAGCATCCAAAAGACAACAAGCAGGTGATCTCAACAACAAAATACCGGACATTGAAAAAAACCTTGAGTTGATAAAGTATATGAAAGAAAAGAAGGACGAAGACGAAGACGAAGACGAAGACGACGAAGATAGCAAGCAAATTCTCACCAACTACGAATTGAACGACACCTTATACACCAAAGCCAGCATTGACGTCGAAAACTTGAAATCGGTGTACTTATGGCTCGGAGCCGATGTGATGTTGGAGTACCCGTTGGACGAAGCAGTGGAATTATTGAACGAGAGATTGAGAAAGAACAACGAGCAGTTGAGATTTGTGAAGGAGGATTTGGAATTTTTGAAAGAAAACATCACCACTATGGAGGTAAATACGGCCAGACTTTATAACTGGGATGTGGCTAGGAGGAAGAAGGAGATTAAGTAGCATAGATAGAGTAATGAACATTAAAGAAGATAAAAGTAATTGAGTAGCGAAATATTGACCGTACACTGGCTCACCAAATTCACGACTATCAGCTCACTTGGAGAGGAGTTTCTCTACCAGCATCAGCCTCGAATACATAGAACTAGCTCTAGGATAACTATAATATCAATTATAATAACGCTTTTTAGCAGGGTTGTCATTCTTCAACTATATAACCAATCATTGTTATCAGTAATACGCACTCTCGATGTAGCCAATGATGTTTCTTGTCATGATACCATACAATGATTGAACATTTGCTAGTAATGAGTTCAATTATATCTATTTTATTAGAAACTGAAGAAGCGAAAAACTACACGAAAAAGTGGTGAAATGCTTTTACCAGCACTTATCCAGTTTCATGAATTAATAACAATAAGTCGGACTGGCCAAGTATAAATGAGTCAGTTTAGTATAGTTTGAACCTCTCTGAATGGTCATGACTATGTGCTTACATCTGCGTAGACCAATTCCTGTGGTCATTAATAGCCTGACTCATAAAGTATAACTATCCCATGAACGTTCCAGTCAAAAAGCCAATGCATCTTCATATTTATAAAGATAATCTCATATGGTATTGAATCGAACATTGACTGACTAACATTCTAAAAGAATTTTCATTAAGACCTAAAAGTATCTAAGAACTGGGTTCCCAATGGCCTGACAGGGGTTTCAGCTCTTATTTGGTTGCGCTGGACACGATTCTCATCGAGGTCATCATCTTCATTATTGTCTACCACCACATTGTCTTCTCTAGGTTCACCAACTGCAAAGTACGGGTTTCTAAAGTCAGCAGTCAAAGAATTAAGTCGCTTTTGCAAATACGCTATAGGGCTGATAGTTAGTCTGAAAGCCCAATACGGTATCAACCAAGTCCTGCTTCCAGGAAGAAGCTCAAATGTATGCAATTTTCCTATGAAGAGTCCTACCAAGCACGGTATTATTGACTTGGCTCCGTTGTTAAAGAAAAACAACGTATAGACTAAGTGGATAGCGAAGTGGTTGCTGAGGGTCAACTCCTTGGAGCCGCCCGACCGAGGCCTTTGTGTTTGATCTGATTCCTCTGAATTGACAGGATTGGCTAGCAATATTGTAAACAGGTATGACGTGGGAATGAAATGGCCGTAACAAACGTATATCGAGGACAATATGCCGATTGGGCCGGATGCTACCTCATTGAATAGGGTGGTCAGGTATTTAGGAACATGAGAGGACCGAAATATCACCGTCATTACAAAATACGACACGTAGTAGCTGGCAATCTGTCCGAAACTCATAAAGATAAAGCAAACTAATGCATTGTAAAGGGCAAACACGGTGATAATCGACAAGTATTTTCTCGATCCGTAGAATCTTTCGATGTTTTTGAAGTAAAACCACAACAAGATGACAAACAAGTAGTCCGATTCATTCGTCACAGAGACTTGATACGTTATTATCCTCCAGAACTGTGAATACTCTATGATAAATGGGTCGATAGATAGCCGTACGTAATGCTTGAGCTGTAGGATGGAAAGCACCAAAGCCAAAACCGTGCTGATTACACATGCAGACTTGGTGACAGGTGTATTTGTGAAGCCCTTGATGGGTGTCAATTGTGCCATGTAAGGAGAAGATCGTAGCAAACTGATACTGATTTTGGGGCAAATTGACGCAAATGGTGTCTTCAGAGTCACGTGATACAGAATACAGCTCGGTAAGGAGTAATGGGATGAGTGGGAGGCCAACGCTGGAAATGAAACAGGGTATCTTATGCTACCTGAACTACTCGAAGGGGGGAAGGGGTTTCTGCAAAAGTATTAGAGAAGTAACATAGAGAGTCGGAAATGCTAATCGAGACCTAGAGGTACTCTTAGGTGGCTGTTGGTAATTGAATTCACGTGAACAGCCTGAATGTAAGCGGCCCCAAACAAGTATATACCTCCTACGAATAAATTGCCTTTCCATCTATATATAAGTTCGCAAACCGATTGATATAGTGAGAAGAGTCAATACTGCAAAACCTATCATATGTCAATTTGGTGCAATTTTCGATTACCGCTGCAGCATTAGACAGTACAGCCAAATTGAAGTAATGATACTATCCTAGAATTCCTTTATTACATAGCAAGAAAACGGTTTATGGAAGTGACACTTATATTCTATAAAACATGTAAAATTATCCAACTGATGATTAGTCGTGTTCAGTGACCTATCTATGGTTCACATTTCGCGTCGAATTGACCGTTACTTTCCAGAACTAGTCACAGCTCATTTCGTGCGAAGCGGTCTACAATAGCGCTACACCTCAAGATTTGAGATTTGCCCCCAATTAGCTCATCATATCAAAAGTTTGAACAACACCCTAATTCTTTTTTTTTTGCAGCCACTTTTTGACCGCGTTTCCGAGCTAACAAACAGAACTAATCGCTTATTGCTCAGAATGGGGATTATATCGGTGAGAGATAAGTCGAGCTCTCCTGATTATTGGTTGACGTATGTGAGGCAGTGATCAACCTACACCTCCTCCCATAAGGTCATTCAATACTAGACCTAAAGTATGCTTAGTATGCAAAACCCGTATTATCGGGATTTGGGTATTTGCGGTAACAACAATAAATCACGTGCAATGTCCAAACTCTTCGCATTTCTAGGGCTGGCGCCCTCGTTTCGCGGTTTTGCGTCTATCTCGCCTAAGCACGACCTTTTCTCTCTCCATCACCCACGAAGATTTTTCAATAAAAGTTCAAACCAGTTTCACATCTAGTTCATCAACCAAGGATACAGCAAAAATGGGTAGAGATCACACCACCAAACAACATGCCAGATCTGGTCACAGAGAAGCTCCAAAGTCTGACAATGTCTACTTGAAGATGTTAGTCAAGTTGTACGCTTACTTAGCTCGTATGTAATGGATTTTCATGGACTGTCAAGAAGATGGACTTGCACTCATAGGTTAAGTCTTTGACTATATCTTGAGTATAACCCAATAAAAAAAAGACCGGATTTCAATCCGATGGTTCCTTCTGATGTTTTTACAGTCTTGTGCCAGTGGAGATACCGGCAATACAAACTGTAATGGATTTGTTACAGCAAATCTTACCAGAAAGATCTTTACGAAATATAGTGAAGATGAACCATTCTGCGAGTGCATTACACCGGGTTTTCAGTGTAACATGTGCGTCTTCTGAGCAGAAAATAAGTCCCAAATACTAACAATTTTAGGTCGTACTGATGCCCCATTCAACAAGGTCATCTTGAGATCTTTGTTCTTGTCTAAGATCAACAAGCCACCAGTTTCTGTTTCTAGAGTTGCTAGAACCTTGAAGCAAAAGGGTGCTGCTGACAAGACCATTGTCATTGTCGGTACCGTCACTGACGACAACAGATTGTTGGAATTCCCAAAGGCCACTGTCGCCGCTTTGAGATTCACTGCTGGTGCCAGAGCCACCATCTTAAAGGCTGGTGGTGAAGCCATCACTTTGGACCAATTAGCTTTAAGATCTCCAAAGGGTGAAAACACCTTGATCTTGAGAGGTCCAAGATCTCACAGAGAAGCCGTCAGACACTTCGGTTTCGGTCCTCACAAGAACAAGGCCCCAAGAATCTTATCCAAGGGTAGAAAGTTCGAAAGAGCCAGAGGTAAGAGAAACTCCAGAGGTTTCAAGGTCTAAGCCACCTCACTTCACTAATTTGTCGTAATGTATAATATATGAAATAAATTGTTACGGTATCACCGATGTAGATGTGTTTTCTAAAAATTTAGTATAAAAGCTGGCGTTTGCATGAAATGAAAAGATAACATTGAGAAAGTATTGCAGCCATGCAAAGTGGAATGAGCTATGAGATCGGTAAGCTCGATCTTTGATAGTACGGCCATATAGTGTTAAAGTAGTGACTGATTTGTTTGCCAGATTTAGTGATGAACAATTTGTTTATGTAGATAAGAGAAATCTTAGCAATATATTAGAAGACTTCTGCGCCACTACCGAGATCGCTATCGATTACATCTATCCAGCGACAGCTACTAGAGCTCTTTTGCACCCAACAATAGCTAGGTGTGACCACGTGACCACGTAATTGTCTACATCAAGAAGCAGCAGCGAAGTGATCCCACCATGGATCAGAAGCTTGAAAGCACGTCAATTGGGGTCGTGGACCGATGCAAGGGTCTCATTGATCTTCCTGTGTATCTTATATATCGCATTGTGGCCATTTTGACGGACAACAGGATCAGGGATGGCGCCATCCGGCCGAGCGACCCTGAGCTGGCGGTCCCTGAGTTCTCTTTTGTGCTCAATCATGTCGGAGCAGGACCAAACTATGGTGATTTGGTGTCGCTTTCGAGTACATGTATCTATTTCCGAAAGCTCTTGGGTCCAATTTTGTTTTCCAACTTAAGTCTTGTCCGGCTGAATCAGATCGATGTCGTCTTGTCCACTCCCAGATCACTACACGAATTTTCCGATAGCAAAACGTACCACAGGCAGTTCTTTAAAGAGGTATTGCATGCCAATCTGGATGATTGCATCAAATCCGAGCTAGCCAAAACCAGCTTCAGAAACGGCGTTATCGGCGACACCTCTTTCCGGTGCAAGTACCATACTTTTAGCATTGCCAATTACGTTACGTACCTTGAATGTGAAAGCGGATCGCTTCGTGGCGAAGACTTGATCTTTTTTCCCAATTTGGTATCGCTCAAAGTGTTGGGCCCCAGTATCGGGGTACCGTTTAAAGGAACGCAACAGCCTCTAAACCAGCTCAGAAACTTGGCTATAAACGCAGACACCTTGATACACTACCGTCGTTTCACGTTTCCAGAAATGACCCGGCTCGATCTATTGTTGGATTTTGAGGACATGGATCTGAGACATGGTTTGGGTGCAATACAGGACATTCTTTTGAGCAGTCCAATCGAAGAACTCAACTTTTTTATAGACGTGCCTCAGTCCGTCGCCATTGTAGAGATGGTCCAGATGATGAAAGCAATGAGCGAAGCTCCCAATAGGCTCAAAAGCTTTAACGTAAGGCTCCTCAGCAACTCCAAGCCTTTGGACAATTTCAAAGCCCAATGGACTGTTCTGGAAAAGAGCCTGGCATATGTAGAGATCTTGAAATCCTTTGAGCATTTGCAGAGCATAGTTATGGACAGGGCGATAGTGGAAGTCATCGATATCGACGTAAGCGACGTCACTTCTCCAGATTATATTAAGCCGGGCTTAAGTTTCACAGTGGTCGATGTGGCTCTGGCCGTAGCACAAGACAAAAACTACCACGAGGGCTTGGTTGCAGTAGTCCGGGCTCTCGGAATCGAAGAGTTTAGGCTCCAGTATGGCGAAATCGACAATTCATACAATCGTTCGTATGGCATATTCTGGGACATAATCCAAAAAATAATCGGTCTTCACTATTTGCCGAAGTATGGTGGGCTCAGAAAGGCATCCATAGAGAATTGTTGGTCGGTATCGGACGACATGTTCAGGAGACGGTACTACATGCTTGACCTCGACAGACTTCCTCCCAATGATCCTCAGTTGAAAAACAAGCTAGCTGCTGCCTCAGTTTGGGGCAGAACAAAATTCAACTCGCCCAGGTACAAGAAGCTGGCTTTCTACGACGTGATCCACAACCCCCAAGAACACGACGGAGCGGATCGTGCTATAGTGGATATCAAGCCCACGACCCAGGGAATAAACAAATATTCAGCCTCATCATCTTTCTGGAGCGTGGAAACGTCTTTGAACGAACTAGAACACTATTCGCTTACCTCAAGGCCTAGTGCTTTGCTGTAGTGCTTCTTACACCATGGGTTGCAAATGGCCACATATGGTCGCAAATTAATCACGTGAGTGCATCACTAGCAGCCGCCTACTGATAGCAGAGGAACGCAGCGTGGATACGACTATAATAGATGTGCCCTTGCGGCAGCAGGTAGTGTTTAGTGTGGCTTGAGCGCGTATGTTTGGTCAGGAATTCTGCCCACAACATTGTAACAGGTCTAGATTGATGCTTATTGGTATTGATTCTACCTGGTTCATAGGGCTCCAGCCCTAGTTTGATTTCCGTACGCACTTGCGCGCGTGACTCTCACATAGCCAGAATTTCTCGTTCGCTGAGACCGCGCGCCGCACAAGAGCGTCTTCACCTGACAGTCGCACCAGGCAGAAAATTCAAAGAAAATCGCCTGAAAAGTATACCAGATTTTTTTAGTACCGTTAACAACTAGTATAGACAATATGGCCGGTGCTTCCGTTAGGTAAGTTTATATTGTCAACTGTCGTGGTGGATAGAGAGTACCATGTACTCATCAGATACTTAACCCATTTTCGAGTGGGTCGGAGGACTTCAAGACTACTGAAGAATTTTTCATGGAATAGAGATGATGGATTTTCAACATCTTCACTTTTAACCAACGATTATGATTATTGTATGTCGAAAAGAATTACCGAGAGAGATGACGCCAAGCACTCTAGTATCAGATGGTATCCCTGACATGTTCAATTTATCCCGAACACATTACTAACTTTTCTTTAGAGACGTTCCAGCTCAAGATTTCATCAACGCTTACGCCCAATTCTTGCAAAGACAAGGTAAGTTGGAAGTCCCAGGTTACGTTGACATTGTCAAGACTTCTGCCGGTAATGAATTGCCACCACAAGAAGCTGAAACTTGGTTCTACAAGAGAGCTGCTTCTATTGCTAGACACATCTACTTAAGAAAGCAAGTTGGTGTTGGTAAGTTGAACAAGTTATACGGTGGTGCTATCAACAGAGGTTTCAGACCTCACAGACACGCCGACGCTTCTGGTTCTATCAACAGAAAGGCTTTACAATCTTTGCAAAAGATTGGTGTTTTGGAAATTTCTCCAAAGGGTGGTAGAAAGATCTCCGAGAACGGTCAAAGAGATTTGGACCGTATCGCCGCTCAAACCTTAGAAGACGACGAATAAATAGTTTAGTTTGGGTTTATGTATAATATGTTTCGTTCATGAAAGGTATACTTAATATTTTAAACACTCTAAATTGTATAATCAATCTGTATTGCAGTAGTTCAACTCGAAAATACCCCATTAAAATAGAAGGCTGAAAAGATTGACTGAAAGCTAGAATATTATCACGGAAGTAAAGGCGCTGCATGGAAGTACATCAATAAATTTTTCAAAATTCGTATAATATCATTTTATAACTTAAGCACTAGCATCCAATTATTGTAACATTTTCAATACTATCTGAGATACGTGTTGCCCTTGCTTCTCTCTCAACAACACTTCTACCTCTTCATCTAACCCTATCCATGTCAAAGAAACTTGCTCAGGTAATTCGGATATCCACGTCATATAGGAGTCCACGGTGATACCTTCAGGGAATGGCAAGATTTGGCCCGACTTTTTGGTCAAATCGTTTTCAATTAAATTGAATCCACTTTCAAACGATTCGGCTCTAAATAGATATCCTGAAAGACCAGTTATATATTCGAGATCTTGCTTATCGTCTATCTTACCACCATACGTGATCTCTCCTATCAAATAGTTTATTTGCTCCCAAGGAACTAGCTCCGGCTTGATATTGGTCTTGATCGAGCCAAACACCTTCTGTAAAACCTTAAATCCTGATTTAAAATCAGAATCGTTAATATCGTACTTCTTTTTAAACGATATGGTTGTGAATCTTAACCTCTCTTGGATGATCGAATGAAACCACGCCAATAAGAAGCTGACATGTCTAAATTCCGAAGATGCCTCGCTGCTCAATTCTTGCGATATCGAATTAAGGGTTTCAAAGAGAACGTTCTTCAACCCAGGCTGGTTTTCTTCTATGAACACCTTTGACTTGGTAACAAGCGATGGCGGAATATTGGATGTTAGATTGCAAGTCAAGAATACCTTGAATTCCGGGTTCCAGTTAGTCGAATCCAATTTTCTCTCCAAGTATTTAAGCCAACTAGCGGCCATCTGAACATTTTGAATTAATACCCAATACCCCTTGCTCGAAGCAATACTGATCTCTTTGTTGGCTACTTCGATACCTTCTTTTGAACCCATAGAAACAATGGTTAGTTTATGATTTAAGTCTTTGGCAAGCTTTTCGACCTTGAATGTGGCATCATAGCCTTCAGGCGACGCCAAAATCATTGGCACAATTTCCCTGCTGCTGCTGGTCTCGGTAACCCAATAAGTTAAATCATTCTTCGAGCTATACGAACCATGTCCAGTGTATAGAAAGGAAGACAAGTCACTAAATCCGTCCATAAATATATCCCTCTTCGCAGAAGGGTTCTGCAGAAGGGGTTTAATTAGGTTGAATAACAACTTAAATGTTTCGTTATCATCATTCACATTCAATATGCTTTCGAGATCTTGAATGACATTTTGATTGTCGTATCTGACCAATGCTGAATTGAAAATGGATAATAAGGTTTCCCTCTTGGCATTTGTATCATCGTTGGGTGCACTCAAGTATCCCAACAATATCTTGCTTACCAGTTCTACCTGGTTTCCGATTTCACCTTCGTAGTAGCTCAAACTCAAGCTCAAACCGAATATAACCCTATCAATGTAATTTAGCGACAGCGCATAGTTCGAAAATGTTTCCTTGTAAAGGAGTAAAACCAACTCAGATACCGTCGATATTGAGCCGAATTTTCTGACCACACTCAAGAACGTATCAATAAAGCCCTTCAATCCAAACTTGTATAGCTTGTGTAATCCATTAATATGCTTGATGATGTTAAATATCTTAGATGAGTGTTGGGCCACGTCGAAATAAGTATTTCTTACATTGTCGACAGTATCCATGATAGTTTCAGATTCCTTCATCTTCAAATCGATTTCACTCGACTCGGACTTGAGGTTTTCCAAAGTAATAATAATGGAGTCATTATCGAGAATTGAGCCAAATGATGAATCACTGATTGAGCTCAAGAGCTCCTCCTCCAAATTATACAACTTGACTTGGTATTCACTTTGTAAGTTCACCAATTCAAGTCTCTTCTCTTCTATCTCTGGTTTGAGATCCTGTAAAGTGATATTCAATACCTTGTTTTGCAAGCTACCACTCGTTATTGTGAAGTTAACGATTGACGTCCTCGATGCTACAAATTGTGACAAAGCAATTTGTGAGTCCTTGGTGTATAGGAATAGCTTAAAATCAGGAGAATAGTCAATCTCTTGTTCACCAAACTTGATCATTAATCTTCCTCCATTTTTATGGACCTCTCTTCTCAAAACAGTATTCAAGATTGGATCATAGAATTCGGCATCTTGGATTATAATAATACCTCCAAATCTTATCGAATTTTCAAGCTGCTTAATATATGATTCGTTCAAAAACGAGGTGACAATAACTTTTCTGTTAATGTTATTCGTTGGACTAGAGTAAACCTTGCTTAGAATATTGATTATCGAGCCAGATGGGTCAATCAAGATTGGATACTGTGAATTTTTCATGATAGTAAAGTTTTCGAAATTCAAGTCATCATTCTCCAAGCCAGACTTCTCCCACCTCAATATTTCATCACCGAAGTTTAAATACTGGCTGAAGTTGTAATTGGAGTCAAATAATATGCCAGAGTCTGATAACTTCTTTTTCCATTCTTTCATGATTAGTATTCTTCCTCTTTGGTCAAATGGGCCCATGTATATCAAAAAGGCAGCCGAGAGTATCGAATTGCCAATGAGTTTCTCTCTTTGTTCACCAAACTTCTTGATGCAATTCTTCCATCTTTCTCTCTCAGACGTCAAGTTGTCAATCAATTTAAGACTTCTTTCAACTCTCTTTTCAACGCCTCTCATTTCAGTCTTGATGTTCTCCGCGTCTCTGATTAATGCACTATAGTCATCTTTGTAATTATTAATGCTGTCTTCCAATTCCTTTATCATTTGATCAATAGCAAGTAATTGTGCTCTGGTCTTATTGGTTTTTTCTTCGAGTATTTTGACTTCTTCTCTGAGCGGTCCGATGTTCTGTAATATTCTAGAGTAGTTCAATTGGGCTTCGACCCATTGGAGTAGCGGTCCACATGCCTTACTTGCCCTGTAAACGGCTTCGAAATTATAATCGTCCCGAGCGAGATATGTCCTCTCCATGTATTCTCTTAACTCCTCAGACAATTGTTCTTCGTTGTTGAAATTTACAATGTTGGCAATGAAATCATCTCTTCTGACAATCAATTGCACGTCTCTCCAAGTGTTTGCTTCGTATCCAATCAATACACAGACAGATTCCATAGTCATCTTGACTGCCGATGGTGGGTTGGACATACTTCTGATTTCTGTAAGATGTTGTTTCTTGATATTCTGGACACCTCTTTGGGCCTCAAGAACTGCCGGCTCTGCTTTTTCCAAATCTCTAATCACCTTGGATTTACGAAGTTCAATTTCGACTTCTTGCTTTTCTAATTCTGCCTGAGTCACTACCGAAAACTCCTGCTTTCTCTCGGCCTCATTTTGGTCTGTAAGCATTTTGTTCAACATGAGCTTGGCTTCTTGATCCTTGGCCTTTAAGTACTCTTGTTTTTTGGAAAGTTCCACCTTCAAATCGTTAACTTGGAGTACAGTCTCGCGTAGTTTGTCAAGACCGTTGCTGATATGTCTTTGATTTTCCTCTAATTCAAATTGCTTGCTGCCAAATATCTCAATGAACTTTTGAATTAGCGACATAAAGTCGCTGGGAGAGTTCTGATGGAGCAACGTCATTTCATGGTCAATTCTGTATCTGTGAATAAATATGAACGAATCCACCACTACATCCCTAAAGCCATCTATGTTCTTTTCGATGAACTGGTTGAATGTTCCAGGTATAGTGTAGTTCGACATGTCGAGTGGAACCGTCTCGATGAGGGAAGCAACAATATCATAAAGTGAGTCATTAGACCAATCACCCATCCAACTCAACACGCATCTATTGAATAAAGCTGGAGATGAAATAACAGTAGGACTATTTGAGCTCGTGGCTCCACTAATATTGAAGATGACATGTAAGTTTTCGCTTATTTGTCTAGTAAACCATGAATATAACTCTTCATCAGTGTCCAACAATAACCCTTGACTATGGGATTGCTCAGTACACAAGCTCATAAGCGAATTGAACCCCTCGCCTTCGAATAACCCTGGGATTTCTGCGTTAGCCAACAAGGTATTCATCCGCTCAATAAACGAGGTCTCCAATATACTTGACTCGTCGATTATAAAACAGATTTTATCACCTTTTGCACACCTGATCAAAAGGTCTCTCAACGTGGAGTCGAATTGCTCAATACCATAGTCCTTCTTGACATTCAATTGGAACACTTTGAGACCATTCATCCATGCAACAAACTTACTCAAGGTAGTTTTACCACTGGTAGGGGGTCCTACCAAAATCATGTGGCCCTGAGGCTGTCTCAAAACTCTATCTATTCTAAGAGCATGGTCCAACAAGTCTCCATGTAAGACCAAATTCACCTCGATCTCTTCTTCACTGAATACCCGCAATCTTTCACTGACAAAATTTCTCAACTCAACCTCTTCAACTGACTCGTATTTCAGAGTTAACCAGTTTGAGTAGAGAATTGGTTCGTGGAGTGCAGCATCGATGTCTATATTCTGGAAGTACTTGAGTGTGACATCTCTGAATAACTGCTTAGTCCAAGTTTTGTCTTCATTGTCCACCAATCTATCGTAAAATAGCCTGAGTCCCTCGTGGTTCCATAATCTAGCCAAAGACAGCAAATCGGAATATTCAGATGCCTTGAGACCCTCTGCAATACTTCGAGACCATCTTGTCAATTCTCTAGGCGAATAGATGTAATGTTCATGAGTCAGCGAAGCCAACCGTTCTTTGGTGCTCAAGTACACGTCAATCATCGAATCGGTAATTGTCTTGGTGTATCCTCTCAAATCGGGAGCACATTTCATTACTGCAAGATTGAAGGTTTGGTAGATTTGGTAGAGCGAGCTTTTACCAGGATAGTCGACCATAATAACCGAAGCATGGCGCAAAAACCTATCACTGAGCCTGTGTCTGCCAGGATCATTAGGGGAGTTACAAGCTCCCACAAACTGGATGTTGGATAATGTAACCCACTGTCTATCTTTGATTCTCCAAAATCCTTTTTGTTCTATCATTTGACGGAGCAATGAAATAACCCGTTGGGTTCCATATTTGTCAACTCCAGGCAAATTGATTTCATCACAGAATACAACCACCCATTTTCCACCGACAATAGGAGTCAAGACGACTCCGTTGCTGGTCTTTTTATATATACAATGCTGTTCTAAAGACTTCATCAATGATTCAGGACTAGTATCCTTTGAGAAGTTCAAAGACAACATATCCAAACTTGGAGACTTTCTCAAGGCTTCAAGTAAGGTCATAGTTTTACCAGAACCTGGAGGACCACAAAGTAACAAAGGTTTGTGCTCATTCAAAATGGAGTAAATCAAGTACTCGTGTCTTACAGTATCCAATGTAGGCACAACTGTATTTGGGTTCGATACATGCTGGGGCTCAAGCTCAATGCTTTCAACCTTGTGGTTCCAGCTTTCCCACTCAGATTCAGGAAGCGAAATGTCGAAGTCTATGACACTCTCCTGGTCTATTTTATCGACATCATCGAATACTTTCAAGCCTGCTACAGTCTTTGCAAAGTCTTCTCTTTGATTCAAGTCACAATCACCTGCGAAAGCCCAGATCAATGACAACAAGATAGCCTTTCCAATGTAGGATGAAAAATCATCAATGGGAATATTCCGGTGCTCCATACAGTATACTATCAATCTTCTGCAATACGACTTGACAATTGTTGCTAAGGACTGCAAAGTTCTGTGAATAGTGAAATCCATGATGTGTCCTAACTTCTGAGCCATTTCAATGACTTCGCTTAAAACATTTGCATTGACAAACTTAGTGATGTTCGTAGCCAATTCCTGCTGAATTTTTAAAACTTCCGAATTGTCTAGCGTTAGATCTTCACTCACGTCAAGTGCATTATTGGTAAATTCATGAACGAATAATTTAAACAAGTCACCGACCGGAATCAAAGATGAATCGAACCAAATCATTCCACATCTACTGATGGTTGCAGGCGTAGTCAATTTAAGGGTGTCTACTTCGAAAATCAATCTGACATTGGGTGGTAATGCCAATCTCTCACCATTGGGTAAAGTCAAAATCTTGTTATCATCTAGAACCGAGTTCAAATTCTCGGCCCATTCAGGATCGACGTCACCATCAAACACTATCCAAATTCGTTTGGATAATTCACCTCTAAGATTTGAACGAATCTTTCTTAAGATACTGGTAAATAACCCATCGGTCCAATCTCGAGTAACCGGGTCCAATGATCCATATATCTCATATTTGTTAAGAACCTTACAGTCAATGACAAACGACTGGTGATCTACATTATCAATAACACTTGAGGACTCAAGTACCAGCTTCCATATTGTCGATTTTCCAGAACCTGACTCTCCAACCAACATGAGACCATGATGCGTAGCTTGAATTTGGTTCAATTGTAACGCCTTTGTGAGCCAGTTTTCGTTGCATACCAATCCTTTCTCTTGACAGTACTGCTCGATATGACTGATAAACTTCGAATCATCCTTGTTTTCATAGCTGATGCTTGGAAAATATTTACTTAACAAATCATCCAAAATCAACTCGTCTACTTTAATAAGTTTAGGTGCGATGGTTTCCTTAATACTTTGCAAGACTAGTTTGTATTCCAAAAGTTTTGAGTCAGTCAGATCGCTACCGGTACTTCTTTTGATTGCTCCACATCTAATTAACGTATTCTTCAATGCTCTCAAACCGAAATCATAATGCGATTGATTGGAGGTTAGCTTGTCAATTTCCAAAAAGAAAGGAACAACTACTTGGGCAATGTCTTTAGCCCAAATAAAGGTTTGAGATGTAAGTAAAACTTCAACAATAACCTCTCTATCGGGCTTTTCCATTGAGAAACCTCTGAATAACTTCTTCAAATTCTCAGGAAGTTCAAACCTGCCGACATACCCTGGATTCATAGTCACAAATATTCCTGTTTCGGGGTGAACCTGTATTGATTTACCAGAAATTTCAATTTGACTAGAAGATGATAATCCAACCTCGATGTTCTCAATTTGTGAAGATACAGCACTCAATATGTTCTCATCTAATCTGTTGAACTCGTCAAAACATCCCCAACTGCCAACCTTACATAATCCCAAGAAGATTCTACCCATAGACTGAAAGTCGAACGTGTCATCACAATTGAACACTAGAACCATCTTACCCAAATTGTTCCCGAGTGCTTTTATAGACTCAGTCTTACCTGTACCAGCTGGTCCAAATGGAGATCCACCTAGCTTCTGGTCTAAAGCTTGTGTCATGGTCAAGAAACATTTGTCGATAAGAGGAGTATAGGCAAGCTTTTCAGGAATACCGAGATACTCGAAACCGTACACAAATGTCGAGTTGGCTTGCCTAACAATCAAGGCACTTAGTGGGTCATCACAAGAGTGGTCGTAGAAAAACTGCTGCTGGATATTCCAAATAAACTCTACTTGTTGTGATGAGTGGGCCTGAGTTAATTCGGTGAAAATATCTCTTTGATGGAGTACCTCTATGATCAAGTACTGGAGCTTTTGCCTTTCAAGCATTCCTACATCGTCACCAAGAAGCTCAACCAAGCTGACCAAAAATGCAGAGTATTTCTCGGCATAAACAGGAATTTTTGATTCCTTGATGGAGGTATCGACTAGCTTGGTATATGCAATCTGTATCGCAAGAGTTGATACCTGTACGGGCAAGCTGAATATCAAAGACTTTAAATCCTCTTTGTTCGAATTTAATGTTAGAGCCTCGTACTTCGATATTGATTCTTTAACCATGCCCGATAAAGTAAGCTTGACTTCAACTTCAAGTGCTTTCAACCATTCATTTAATCTCGGGAATTTGATTAATGACACTGGGGTCGAGAGAAACACCTTTTCGTTTTGTTCACTGCTTATTGCAATTATGCTTGAGCTTTCACTTTTGAAGTCCACATTCGAGATACCTGCAAACATCTTCTTGAAATGGCGGTTGATTCTGGTGATGTCAGTGCTTCCTCCGCCGATAATCTCGAGCAAATCTTCATTACCAACAAAGTAGAATCTTGGAAACAATTCTCTTTGCTTCTCAAGGTAATCCGTCAAGGACTTTCTAACCTTAACCAAACTTTCCATCAATTTATCCATGATAGTCTGAAGATCCTGAACTTTCAAAATGTCAATTACTAGATTGTATTTGTAGATTCTTTTCAATGTACTGGTAAACTCATATGTGATATTGGAGAACCGGGTAGATTCTATTGGTAACAAGGCCCTAATATCATTAAACTGGTTGCCAAATACTCCATCCAAATATACCCACTGTCTTTGAACGTCAATCCAAGTATCCAACAATACGTACAACTTATTCAAAGTATCGTCCAATCCAGCAATATCTTGTTCAAAGGCGTGATAATAAGGCGAGTTGTTGATACTCGACAAGGCACTGATATCATTATTGCACTGGTCAAATAGCTTGTTCCAGTTTTTGACCAATCTGAGCTTGTTTTCGTAGTTGAACATTTCGAAAACAATACCTGCCCAATCGCTTTTGATTGTACTAAGCTTTTCTTCGATGGACTGTTCATTATTTGCCTGAACCAATATGTTTTTTATAATGGATTCGTTCAAACTAAAGTTCAAGTTCCATACATCTCCGATAGTAATGTTTTCTACGTCTAGCGAAGTCATCGATAGCTGAGTCAACAACAATTTCCAATGACGAGGCTTCATCGCTTCGCTCTTCAAATCACTCACAAACGAATGTGTCTTGAGATATCCTTTAACCAAAAGTTGTATTTCTTCAAAGGCAGAGTACTGGCGGACTTTCGAAGGCAATAAGCGTGACTGATTCAATAAGTCATCCAATTTACTTCTCAAGTTTCTTGGCTGGATCTCAGTCCACTTTGTAGATTTCAAACTCTCTAATTCTCCCCAGAGAGTTTCAATTGAGGACCACACAGATTTAAGATCGGAAACCTCATCTAAGACCACCAGTAGATCCTGAGGAATTTCTATATCGATATCAAGTAATTCAGATACATTGATAATCGAAAGTTTCTCATTGTGAAGACTTGTAAGCTTCTGTTGTATTCTGTCCAACAGAATAATCGCGGCTGATGGGTTGAGCTTCCCAGAAACTGGCTTTTCCACTGGCCATTGGTTGATGAATGAGCTGATACTATCCTTTATTCTTAGTGATTCTAGCTTGACCTTTGATGAAATAACCTCATAATTGTTTTTGATGATACCATCCTTTCTTTTAAAAAGAGCAGAAATCATCGATATCAAATTTTCAGGCTGCTCCACATATATCCAGTCTCCCGTAAACTTGAATCTCTGTTTGAGTAAAAGTACCTGACTCTGTTTTATTACAGCAAGCTGTTTTGTCCACACCGGCATTTCATCTTTGTATTTGAGATAACGATCGAGATCGGCCACAAGTTTGGAAACGTCGAATTGAATGTCAAGCTTGTTCTCTAATGTATCCTTCGCTTCAACTAATTTGTTGTTGAAACCAATTGTCTCGTCTTGCACCTTTTTACTAAAGATCTTAATCAAATTGTTCTGGAATACCTCGAACTTCAAACTAACTCTAGATTGGACTTTGGCAAAATTGACCATCATGAAATTTCCAAACGTTTGGAAAGTTTCTGAAGTATCAAAAATCAACCTAAGTTCCAATATCTCGCCGATGACTTTCAGCCACTCGGATAGGCTTGAATTTGAAGGAATAATCTTTTGCAAATCTTCATCAGACTGCAAATTCAATTCCCACAAGTTTTGCAACAATATCCATTGGTTGAAATATTTCTCTCCTTGGTCCAAAATAGTATCAATCTTTGTCAATATCTTAGTAATGTATTGGGTCAAAATTTCGTGCTTTGAGATAAGACCATTATACGAGTGCTGAGTGTTAGGTGACGCGATAGCCTCTTGGCTTTCAATTACAGTCAATACTTGGCTCAATTTTTCAATACCAAGCTGTTTAGATGATGCTAATGGTGGATACATTGCAAAGATCTGGTCTTTAAATACCATCTCGTGGGAAAATTCAGAGATTGAGATAATGCTATCCTGCATTGGTTCATCCTCTTCGTATTCTTCAGCATCATTATCTGGGTCGTCCTCTAGTTTCACCTTTAAAGCACGATCAAATAGTTTGAGCAGAACCTCGCATTTCTTCACAAGTATATCTTTCACCTCTTCATTGATGAGGTCGCACAATTTATCAATTCCTACGAAGTCTTCCAATAGTATTTTATTGTACTCAGACTGAATTGATTTAAGCATCTCCTCGATGGTATCAAACTGGAAGTCGCAGGTTTGAAGTTTGTGATAAGTCCCAGATAAAAAGTGATCAAGCTTACTCAATTTGTTGACCTGTTCGTATAGTTTGTAGACGTCGGATTGAAATTTGTTTAGAAAATTCAAAGACTGGATCTCAATTAGAGCACCATTTTTTGAGCTGCTGCCACCTTCAGTAGTATCATTCAACGAGTTCAAATCGAGAGCTTGAGATAAGTAAGCCCAGTCGACTGTCATGATTTGCTGCAAGCTATCTCTTACGGCTAGCTTTTGATTCTCTAAAACAAATCCAAATCTTTGCCCATATGAAGTCTGTGTTAAATCGTATTGAAAAATCTGCTTGAAAATCGTGATATGCTGCGACAACCCAATGATGAATGGATATAGTTTTTCAATCTTTCGGAACTGAATGGAAACACTGACTGGGATTTTGAATCCAAGTGAGCTGATCTGATGAACTCTTTGAGCCATGTCGATTAGTGATGAATCATAATTGACCAATATATCGTAGTTAGCTTCCGATTTATTTATGATTTTTATTAAAGCTCCAGACTTCTCTTGACTAACTAATTTGGAGCTCACACCATCAAGCCAAGAATGAAATAGTTTCTCGGGGTTGAGTGCATGTATTAAATTCGAGACCTCGTTATCGATTTTGTTACCAAGTGAATAATTGTTCCAGTTAGGCCCCAACAACTTGCGAAGTTTTGTAAGATAAAAATTGAGCTTACTGATAATAGACAAGTTCCACAATAGTTCGTTTGCAGCAGACAATATTTCGGCAGCCTGAGCATCTGAAGTATGATGGGCCGAGGGGGCAAAGTTGAATTTGTACAAGTCATCGTAAACTCCTAAAGCAGTGATCTGGTTTTTTCTTGAGGTCAAATTGAGCTCAATCAACATTTCAATTTCCTTATTTGCCATTGATAAAATTCTGAGCTTATACTCATCGTTTATGAGCAGAATCAAGCTATTTGTATGATTGTCTTCATCCGAAACTGAATCTATTTCCTTCGAGTCGTGGGTATCAAAAGTGGAGAAAATCGTCAAGAAATCACTGAAACTTTCACAGTTATTAAATAGGCCATTTAACTGGACGATTATCAATGAGTTGAGTTGTCCATATACATTAAGGTATGATTTCTCGTTCATGGACCATATCAAACTTTCTTGGTTAGATAAGTCTAGTACGTTTGTGGGAATTATGAACTTGTTGTAAGCCTCCGTGAGCTTGTTTGATTCGATAAAGCTATCGTTTTTGAAGAATTTCTCTAGTATAGATAACAAGCCTTGGTGGTTCAAACGAAACTCTTTCAAATAAGCCAATCTCTCTTTGAATTCAGTATACATTACCTGGTTTATCTTGATGATAATGAACTTTTCCTGCCTCTTTCTAAGTAATTCTCTAATCAAGTTTATCATGAACTTGATATTTTGATCAATAAGAGAAGTGATTTTGAGAATTACTGTATTATAAATATCAAGAAATTTGGCGATACTGGAAGACATAAGTGAACTATTCGACAATATGGCTTTGAATTTGTTTGTGATATCAATCAAGGTAATCTCTATCAATTCAATAGACCTAGCGATGGGAAAAGAATTGAGGATTTTGAGCTTTGATTTCAAGTGATTGAATAGATTGATGATTGCGAGCTCAAAATTGTCGAACTCCTCGTTTGATACTGATATCAATTGGTCAATTGGAATTTCTTTTATTAATGAATTGTAAAGCTTTGTTGTGTTCATTTTGTCGTTTAAGCCAATATCGTTTTGAAAACTCAAGGTGATATGAAATCTTTTGGCCTTATTTAAAATCTCTATTGAAGTCTGTACTTGAGGTGAGGAAATCTGTTGAGTTATTGAGACGAGGGCTAATTCCATCGACTTCCAAAACTGGACCTCTTCGGTCAAAGACTCTCCGTCGAGCGGATCATGGTTGAGCCGTGTAATAGACTGGATTTGCTTGATCCAATTATTGACCACAGTTGTCAATTCATTCAAAAATGATGTATCGGCTACCAACTCATCGACGTATTTATCGTAGGATTCATCGTCAGAGTTTTTGATATCTATGAGTTTTTGGATTTTGAAATGAACTGAACTTATCAAGTCAGGGATTTGAATTCTTTGCTGAAGATGTTGCAAAGATATAGATAATTCGTTAAGTTTCTTCTTTGCCAAACTGATCGAAGTCGACGAGGATGAGTTTTTGGAGCCCTCCTCAAGCACATTGGATTGCGAGGTGACCAAATCAAAGTATGGCGACAATCCAAGGTTAATCAAAGTTCTTAACTTTTCAAACATATCATTTGGATCGGTACTTTCGTCTTTTTGGGTCAGGTCTTCCTGGTCAGAACTAATAGCACTGATGGGGATATTAAGAATATTGAGCTGATTTTTTAGTGGCAAAGCACTTGATAATTGCCCATTAAGCTTTATGAGTATTATCACACTCTTGATGGACATATTTTTCGAGAATTCCATCCCTGTGATGTCCTGGTGTATCAGATACTCGTCATGTTCGAATTGTAGAATGTATAAAGTGTCTGGATGGATATTGTTTATGAATTTGGCCAATAATTCTGGCTTAGGTTGGGCCAACAGAAATTCCGAGCCATCTACCAGAACGAAGTTATGAATGAACTTGTGGAGTTGGTCACTCGAGACTAGCGTAGTGATGAGGTCGGCGTTAGCCATGTCAAGGCTACTGAATATAGGTGGACTAGAGTATTCAATGGGATCAATAGGGCCAGAATATGTTCTAGGATACACAAATCGATAGATCTAAGCTTTATAGTGCCTCTGAATCACGCCACGTCTATTTTGTTAGTATTTGTTGATTCAACTTTACGATTCGCGTGTTTCGCGCAGTTTGGATGTTTGGGTGCAAATTGTCGCGAGAAGGGCATGGCGAGGTACGTAGAGAAAGAATTACGATGATTATGTAATTGGGGAAGTGATCAAGCCAGATCACCGTTCTATTGAAAGAAGCTCCCTAGATTATGCGAGGAACGTTTGGAGTGTGTCATGAAAGAACCATTTGGAGTGATGCCAAGAATGCATTGGGGCTGTACTTTTCTGAGAAGCCTCGCAGAGAATCCAAGCATCGGGGAATTGTAGCGAGAGTTGTGGCGCAACGAGCATTATAAAAGCGTTGTGTACGGCGAAAAGGAACCTTGCATCCACGTGCTGGATTGGCCGGACTTACGCAGGCATTTTAAACGAAGGTACGGGTTAGGATCACCAGCACATTCTTCACATCTTGTTTTTCTGAAAAAAAGCGAAATTTATCAGAAAATTGCCTAAATCCGCAACGCTAAATACGCATCAGAATCAAGCAATCTAAGACGCACGACTGGCTATACGATAGTAACTCTGAAATTAAGATAGAAATACGGGGCGCAATTGAGCAACAAACTCACTAGGCCTTGCAGCGAAGATCCTATAGACCCAATACTTAGTCAACGTTTATCTAAAACAAGAATCGAAGTAGACTAGTAATTGCATGTGATAAGTAGTGACTAACCCCAGATGGGCGCTTGGATGGATAATTTAGCCATTTTGTATCTGCGACGACATTCGTTTCTCGCAGAGAAGACAAGAAATCTATCAGAAAAGAAATTTAGATATTTATAGTAATCGATTCTATACGACGCACTGGATGGTGGGATGCGACAATTCTCCGTTAACGTAACAAATATAGCACGGAAAATGCAATGGGTGTATATTTGTCTCTGGACCACTGTAATGTTACTATAGGCTAGATTGGAAATATATATCTCATCAGCCGGCGGCTATTCCGCATGCTTTGTTTCCAGAGCAAAGCATCGTAATGTTTGTTTTGGCCCAAACCGAAAAGTGCTAGCGTTTTTACGATACACGCTCATAATTTCGCCACCCCGCGCTCCGCCCTACGGCTGAACTACCGGGACCATTACGATACGTTTTCTCCGTTAATTCCGCATCGGAACTAAAAAACAAACGGGTTAAGGAATGCTTCCGATCCGACAAAGCTATCAAGTTTCATATTCTAGAGAAATCTGTCATTTGACTGAGGCTGAGACTTGGTTGAAGGCTCCGGATAAGAAAAAAATCCGCTTACTGTAGACCGACATGTTTAGTTATACACAGAGACAGCTTTAGCACCAACAGATAGGACGGTGATTACTGGCGGCAAACGAGATAAATTGGGTGGATATCTCTATCTGTTTGGAGCCTCCCGTGCACTACATCTATTTTCCCTCAGCCTCGCCTCCCCCATCTCCCAGAACCAGCTTTTGAAACAGCCAACTAATCTGTCTGAAATTTGGTTGTGGTATCTGGTATCCTCCTCCTATCAATTCAATTCTAACATAATCTCATCATAATATTGACTAATCCTTATCCCTCACGCGAACGGCAGAGGTCCTAGAACTCTTGGTGCGTCGGTTCGGATGTTATTATTTCCTCCGTAAACCTAATATTGCCACAAAGGACTTAATAACTAATCAAGTACTACTGTATTATTATTGTTGCCGCCACGAAAAAAAAAAAAGAAAACAAATACCGATACTAAGAAAAAATTACTGACAATGCACAGCTCATTAAGTGCGGTAAATATATAAATAACTGCGAGGAACGTTGTGAGATGGAATTAAGTTAGTTGCTTTAATCAATCGAACATTTTAGACTTGAAGTTGATTGATAAGATCAACTTGCTGAAGCGAACATGTCTGCAAATGATTTGAGTGAAGGCTCCGAATACGATAAGTTTGAGAATGCCAACAATGTATCAGAGAATAACTCCATCAATCAGTATCACGGTTTTGACGAGAACACCAACAAAAATATCCAGCAATTGGCCCGTCAATTCACCCGTGATTCCCTTGACGACAATGCTAGTAGTTCCGCTGGATTGTTGAGATACCTTTCCAACATGTCAGCCGTTCCTGGTGTATCTCCTTTCAACCCAGACGAGATTGCTGAGGACTCACTTAATCCTGAAAGTGACAATTTCAATGCCAAGTACTGGGTCAAGAATTTGAGGAAATTGTACGAATCTGATCCTGAATACTATAAACCTTCCAAATTGGGTATTTGTTACAGAAACTTGAGAGCTTCAGGTATCGCTACTGATTCCGACTATCAACCAACCGTCTCCAATGCTTTGTTCAAGTTGGCTGCCCATGGAATAAGATCCATCAAAAAGAAAGATCCTTCTCACTACTTTGACATTCTTAAGTCCATGGATGCTATTATGAAACCAGGTGAGCTCACTGTGGTTTTGGGTAGACCAGGTTCTGGTTGTTCTACTCTTTTGAAAACCATTGCTGCCCACACCTATGGTTTTGAAGTTGGTGAAGAATCTGTAATTTCTTACGACGGTTTGTCTATGCACGACATCGAAAAATACCATCGTGGTGATGTTATCTACTCCGCAGAAACCGATGTCCATTTCCCACACTTGTTTGTTGGTGACACCTTAGAGTTCGCCGCAAGATTAAGAACCCCTCAAAACAGAGGTCCTAATGTCGACAGAGAAGCCTACGCCAAGCATATGGCCAGTGTATACATGGCCACTTATGGTTTATCCCACACAAGAAACACCAAGGTCGGTAACGATTTTGTTAGAGGTGTCTCTGGTGGTGAACGTAAAAGAGTTTCGATTGCTGAGGTCTCACTTTCCGGTGCCAACTTGCAATGTTGGGATAATGCTACCAGAGGTTTGGATTCTGCCACTGCTTTGGAATTCATCAGGGCATTGAAGACTTCAGCTGCCATTTTAGACACTACTCCTCTTATTGCTATCTACCAATGTTCTCAAGATGCCTACGATTTGTTCGACAAGGTTGTTGTTTTGTACGAAGGTTACCAAATCTTCTTTGGTAAAGCCGCCGAAGCCAAAGACTATTTCGTCGAAATGGGATGGGAATGCGTTCAAAGACAAACAACTGCTGATTTCCTTACCTCCCTTACAAACCCTGCCGAAAGAAAAGCCAGACCAGGTTTCGAAGACAAGGTTCCTCAAACCGCCAAAGAATTCGAAGCCTACTGGAAGAGCTCTCCTGAATATGCTGCATTAATCAAAGAAATCGACGAAACCATCGCCTACTCAAAGGAACACGATATCAAAGAATCATACCACAATGCCCACGTCGCAAAACAATCCAACCATCTTTCCGTCAAATCTCCTTACACTGTCTCCTTTTACATGCAAGTCAGATACATCATGTACAGAAATTATTTGCGTTTGAAGGGTGATCCTTCGATCGCGCTCTCTTCGGTGTTTGGTCAATTGGTTATGGGTTTGATTTTGTCTTCCGTTTTTTATAACCAGCCTCCTACTACTGAGTCGTTCTATTACCGTAGTGCAGGTTTGTTCTTTGCTGTCTTGTATAATGCCTTTGCCTCGTTGTTGGAAATCATGGCTTTGTTCGAAGCCAGACCAATGGTCGAAAAACACAAACAGTATGCATTATATCGTCCATCTGCCGATGCTCTTGCGGGTATCATTACTGAATTGCCAACCAAGCTTCTCATGTCCACATCATTTAATTTTGTTTTCTACTTCATGGTGAATCTTAGAAGAAATCCGGGTAGATTCTTCTTTTATTGGTTAATGTGTTTCACGTGTACTTTGGTTATGTCTCATTTCTTCAGATCCTTGGGTGCTGTCTCGAATTCGGTTGCCGGTGCTATGACTCCAGCCGCCATCTTATTATCAGCCATGGTTATTTATGCCGGTTTTGTAATTCCAACCCCTAAAATGTTGGGATGGTCAAGATGGATCAACTATATCAATCCTGTTGGTTACGTTTTTGAGTCTTTGATGACTAATGAATTTGCAGGCCGTGAATTCGAATGTTCTCACTTTGTGCCTTCTGGTCCAGGCTACGAAAACGTCGATATTAGCAATCAAATTTGTGGCACTGTTGGTGGTATCCCTGGTTCTAAATTTGTTTCTGGTACCAGATACCTCTATGAAACTTACCAATACTCTAATTCTCACAAATGGAGAAACTTCGGTATTGCAGTTGCATTTGTTGTTGTGTTCTTGGGTGTTTACATCAGTTTGACTGAATTTAACAAGGGTTCCATGCAAAAGGGTGAAATAGCCTTATACTTACTTGGCGACATTAGAAAAAACAAGAAGTTATCCAAGAAGAACCAGGCCAAAAATGCTGATATTGAAACCGGTAATATTGATGAAAAAGTACCATACAAGGACCAAATGGAAGCAAACAACACATCGTCTGCTTCTTCCGCCACTAATGCATTGACTTCTTCCAAACAAATTTTCCACTGGGAAAATTTAACTTACCAAGTCAAGATCAAGTCAGAAGACAGAGTCATTTTGAATGAAGTAGATGGATGGGTCAAACCTGGTCAATTGACTGCCTTGATGGGTTCGTCGGGTGCCGGTAAGACCACGTTATTGAATTGTTTGTCTGAAAGAGTTACAACTGGTGTCATCTCAAGTGGTACCAGAATGGTTAATGGTCACTCCTTAGATTCATCTTTCCAGAGATCCATTGGTTACGTCCAACAACAAGATTTACACTTGAGTACTTCTACTGTCCGTGAAGCTTTGAGATTTTCTGCCTACTTGAGACAACCTTACTCAGTTTCCAAAAAGGAAAAGGAAGAATATGTTGAATACATCATTGACTTGTTGGAGATGACTGCTTATGCCGATGCCCTTATTGGTGTTGCCGGTTCCGGTTTGAATGTCGAACAAAGAAAGAGATTGACTATTGGTGTCGAATTGGTTGCAAAGCCTAAGTTGTTGTTGTTTTTGGATGAACCAACCTCTGGTTTGGACTCCCAAACTGCTTGGTCTATTTGTAAATTGATGAGAAAGTTATGTGACCATGGACAGGCCATTTTATGTACTATCCATCAACCTTCAGCCTTATTGTTGAAAGAGTTTGACCGTTTGCTTTTCTTACAAAAGGGTGGTCGTACTGTTTACTTCGGTGACTTGGGTGAGAACTGTCAGGATTTGATTAGCTACTTTGAAAAGTATGGTGCTGATCCATGTCCTCCAGAAGCCAACCCAGCTGAGTGGATGTTGGAAGTTGTGGGTGCTGCCCCTGGTTCTCACGCTAAGCAAGATTATTTTGAAGTGTGGAGAAACTCTAGCGAATATCGTGAAGTTAAACAAGAGTTGGAAAAGATGCAACAAGAATTGGTTAAGATTCCAAAGGATGAGTCCGAAGAATCTCACAAGACTTATGCCGCTCCAACCTGGTACCAATATTTTGTTGTCACCAAAAGAGTTATCGTTCAAGATTGGAGATCTCCTAGTTACATCTACGCCAAGCTCTTTTTGGCTGTTTCTACTGCTTTGTTCAATGGTTTCTCTTTCTTCCATGCCGGTACATCTCAACAAGGTTTACAAAATCAAATGTTCTCGGTGTTTATGTTTATGATTGCTTTCACCACCTTGGTGCAACAAATGCTTCCATATTTCGTTGCTCAAAGAGATGTCTATGAAGTTAGAGAAGCTCCATCCAGAACGTTTTCATGGCTCACATTTATCCTTGCTCAAATCACTTCTGAAATTCCATACCAGATTGTGGTTGGTACTTTGGGTTTCTTCTGTTGGTACTACCCTGTTGGACTTTACAAAAACGCTCAACCTACTGACTCAGTTGACAGCCGTGGTGTTTTGATGTGGTTGTTCATTATTGCTTTCTACGTGTACACCACCACTATGGGTCACTTGTGTATCTCTTTCATTGAGATTGCTGATAACGCTGCCAACTTGGCTGTTACGTTATTCACCATGTGTTTGAATTTCTGTGGTGTTTTGGCCACCAAGAATTCTCTTCCTGGCTTCTGGATCTTCATGTACAGAGCCAATCCGTTCACTTATCTTGTCCAAGGTATGCTTTCTACTGGTTTAGCTAACAATGAGGTTGTATGTTCTAAAGTTGAGTTGTTGCTGGTCAATCCACCAAGTGGTCAAACTTGTGGACAATACTTCAAAAACTACCTCGCCTTTGCTGGTGGTAATTTGCTCAATCCTAATGCTACAAGCAACTGTAGCTTCTGTATTCTGAAGAGTACCAACGACTTTTTGGACAGTATCGATGCTGAGTTTAGCGAAAGATGGAGAAACTTTGGTATTGTAATTGCCTTCATCGCCATCAATATAATCTTGGCTGTCTTCTTTTACTGGTTAGCAAGAGTGCCTAAGGGTAACAGAGAAAAGAAAAAGAAGGACTAAACCTGATATATAATATCTTATAAATAATTTCTCGTATGAACTAATAAATCGACACAAGTCATAGAAAGTAGTCTAGAGTTTTTTCCTCATACTTAATAATTGAAAATTATTAGAAAAGTGCCAGATTAAACTGGTACAATGTAGATGTGTGATGCGAAGTGATCAGAAGTGGCTATAGTACAACGATTGTCAGACTGGAGTTATGCGCTCTTAGATTTGCACAGATAGTCTCCCTTTTTCGTCCCTCGTCTTCCCCACGCTACACTTCGCTACAATTTCGCAGTGGCATGTTAAATCAGGCGTAAATCGAATCAGCTGATCGCCGTGCGAGAAATAGTATAACTGGCAAGACCGGGCCCAAGAAGATTGATCCCACCACAATGGCCACACCAGAACAGATCCATGATACCAGCCTCCCTATCAGGGACCGTATGGAAGCGCTCATCAGATTGAAACAGCAACAGATCACCGACGGTGTCAAGGCCATCGACAATGTAGACTTCCACATCGACGCCTGGGAGAGAGGCAACCACGGGGGTGGAGGCCGGTCGATGGTTTTGCAAAACGGTGCCACGTTCGAAAAGGCCGGTGTCAACATCTCGGTGGTGCACGGGAACCTCCCAGCAGCAGCAGTCGAAAGAATGAAAGCCGACCATCAAAACCTCAAGTCGGCCAGCGCCGACGGCAGTCTTGATTTCTTCGCCTGTGGATTGTCGCTTGTTCTTCATCCTCACAACCCGCACGCCCCAACTGTGCATGCCAACTACAGGTACTTCGAGACACTTGATCCAGAAACCAAGCAATTGCAGTCGTGGTGGTTCGGTGGAGGGTGTGACTTGACCCCTTCGTACTTGTACGACGAAGACGCGAAGCATTTCCATCAGCAATACAAGGACGCATTGGACAAATACGACACCCTGTTGTACCCACAGTGGAAGAAGTGGTGTGATGAGTACTTTTATATCAAACACAGGGGTGAAACTAGAGGCGTGGGAGGAATCTTCTTCGACGACTTCGATAAGTTGCCTGCAGATCAAATCCTCCATTTGGTGGAAGATTGTTTCGACGCTTTTTTGCCTTCATACATTCCATTGGTCGAAAAGAGAAAAGATACGCCCTTCACACCCGAGCAGAGAAACTGGCAGCAGATCAGAAGGGGCCGTTATGTAGAGTTTAATTTGGTTCTTGACAGAGGAACCCAGTTTGGCTTGAAGACCCCGGGCTCTCGAATTGAGAGTATTTTGATGTCATTACCAGCTACTGCGTCTTGGGTCTACGATCACCATCCTGAAGAGGGCTCCGAGGAGGACAAGTTGATGAAGGTGGTGAAAAACCCCGTCAATTGGCTTAACACATAATGTACATAAAAAAACACGACTTTGATTTGGTAAATTGTAGCAAATATACTTGCATAAGTAAGCCACCTGGGTCATTATTCAACGGTGACGCCAAAAGACCGCCATGGGCCATATCGGAACTGCCTGGTGTAGCCAGGACGTTGAAATATACCAGCATCTGTGTACTACCCTACCCCGCCAGTCGCCAAATGTAACGACCCGATGAGAGTGGACGCACGTGTTGCAGCACGTGATACCAACCTCGGCTCCCCACATATTCACCAAAGCAGCTGCCAGTGCTTTAGAGACCATCACCATGTCTTATGAGCTCGGCCCACAGGGCAGAGAGCTAGCCGGCACTTTGTACCACAGAGGGAATGCACCACCACCACCACAAGAACTTGACTTTCTTGTTGACAACCTCCGATCGCCCAGCCCTGACTTGACGGTATCCAAAGCGCTTGGATATCTATACCATTACGTCCCATACATCAAATACGAACACAATTTGCGAGTCATCATTGCCAGTTTTCTCAACTCGCCGGTATGTTTTGCTGGAAATACCTCATTTGAGGACAACTATCTTATAATCGAAGTGTTCAAGGTCATTAGCGAAAAGAAGCTCAAAATATCACAGCCCACGCTTTCGCTCAAGACATTCTATACTGTTTTGGAGAAGGAACTTACGCACTTTGCAGAATTCAATCCTCCTGCCAACTCGTGGCGAGTGTTGCCAATAATAGCCGGGCTCCAATTGTCGGACGAAATCAGAGATGTTCTCCACACTCGAAGCAATGTGTTAGAATACCAGTGGTTTTTCAGCAATTACGACGCCAATATGGCCAAGCTTTTCCGCAAGTGCTTACACTATAGTCTTTCACCCACGTTGAACGAAAATATCGTCAACTTATCGATCCTAAGCTTGGCTATAGCCTACAAGAAAAACACCAATCTTGCCGACTACACCACTAACATCTCGAGTATATTTCTCGTCAGACGTATACTTAGCTTGCTCTACCTCAATCCTTTGTCCTTGCCAGGTTATACCAAATTCCTTGCCTTGGATCCCATGGGTGGGCCCAATATGGACGAGTATATCCAAAAGGAGATCTTGCAAAGACCTGTGATTAAGCACATCAACAAGCTTTCGTTTCTTCTCGAAGGATATCTCAAGGACTTGAGGTTTAATCAGCAAGCCGGCGAAGTAGTGGATGAAGTCTTGCTGCATTTGTACAATTTTAACCATCGGTTGAACATTCATATTCGTGAATCGGGCCAGTACAACGACGAAAAGAACTCAGCTAACACAGGCTCACCGCACCAACAACTCTGGTACGTACTAAAAGGCATCCTTTTCCTGCAGACCATCATATTTCAGGGGATTTTGACCCGTTTCGTCACCTCCAATCAGAGCTATTGGCTCCGATCTTTTGGCACATCACAGGCTTTGAAAGAAGCACAATATAGACGTTATTCGCTCAAAATCTTGCACTGCTTATACCAGCTTAATTTCATCTTACTCTCAATTGGACAGGGTGGATTCGACAACTACAATTTTGTGTACTACTTGGCCATTGAAATCGCCTTGGGGTCCCCAAAGGAGTTCCAGGACTTGACGATGCAGATGGTGGGTAACTATACCGAACTCAATTTGCACTATGGTGCCTTAAACTACGACTATGTTGCAAGAACTAAGGTGTTATTTGTGTTGGGCTTGTGGGAAAACTACTTGCAACTGAAGGCCAAAAACGCTGACTTTGTCAAAAAGGAGATATTTGACCTCTGTATCCACTTGGCAGATGACAAGAAGTATACTGATTTTAGTTTGATCGAGGCTGCTCACTCGGTATTGCTTTTGTGCTTTTCCAACCAGAATAATGACGATATCAATGAGAGCATTAGGTACGTCGAGCTCTTGTTCTCTCAGTTCCCAAACAGATTATCATCAAACCAATTGAGTATAGCCATAGAGACAATTGGAAAGAAGATCTTGTCAAATCCCGTTCATCAAGGTGGGACATTCAAAGATTCTACCGAAGAGTTTATTAGCTTTCTCTTGAGTAGAGCCTCCGATATTATACCGGGACTCAATATAAAATCCACCACCGACCAAACAAACAAGTTTGCATCTGCTCAGCCTATCCCAGAAATTGAAGCCAACTCCACCCTTCGTAACATGGATAAGAAATCTCGAAAGGAAGGCGATATCATCGATGCCAATAAGAAAAAGAAGCCCAAAGACATATTCAGGTTGGATGTGTTGCCCCACGCAGATGTAGGCAAAGACTACGAGCTACAAACAAGATATACGCCTGAAACTGTTAGAGAGGCGTACATCGTATCCATTATTAATCTTGTACCGTATCTTCCTTTATCTAAATTCACCCAGCTGCTCAACAGCATTTGGGTGCAAATTACTCGGAGTGATGTAGTCGAAGCCAAATTTTTAGAATCAATACTCTGGAAAGTTTTGAGCGAAAATTTGGACTTGAATCGTGCTGAGTTTGCCTACAGATGGTGGTACATGGATAAAGAGGTACCTCTGAAGTTATAGGTGTGTATGGAATATAAGTATGATGTAAAATTGGTACGAACACGACGGAATATCTCATCGCTCCATTCTGAAATTCACGATGAGCATGATGAGAAGAAGTACTACACCAAATGCCTAGAAAGAAGTCAGCAGCCAAGAAAGCCAAGGAGCAAGCCGCCGCGGAGGTCACTTCCAAGTCTGTGGAGGCTGCGAGCCAAAAAAAGCAAGTGGAAGAACAACCCGAGGATTCTCTCTCTGAGGAGTCGTCTTCGTCTGAAGAAGAAGATGAGTATGGAGAATTGATCACCGAAGATGTCGAGAAGGGAATTGAAAAAGTGTTAGAGACCATTAAGTCTGACCCTAAGAGGCTCTTGGATCCCAGCCTCAAATTTTTTGATGATCCAGAAAAGGCCAATCAGGCTGACAAGAAGGAAAAGCCCATGTACTTGAAGGACTACCACAGATTGAACTTGTTGTCTGGAGGATATAAAGAAGAGGAAGGTGAGTACAATACTGTTGATGGAGAGAAACCATTTGTGGTCACTCAAAGAGAAGAAAGAGACAAATTGCTCTCCGATATAAAGAATGCGTTCAGTGGAGATGAAGCTGAAGACGACTCAGATGATGGATTTTTAAAGAAGGTAGAGCCTAAACCAAGAATAGATGCTGCAGACATAAGACCTTCGTTGCCTGACCCATCGAAAAACGAAGACGAATTTTTGAAAGCTTTCCTCGACAACCAAGCTTGGATCCCATCCAAGAACGATAAAGTCATTGATTTGGACAGAATAGACAAAGATGATGAAGAACAGTTTGACGATGCAGTAGAGCAATTCGAGCACGCATACAACTTCAGATACGAAGACGCCAATGCTGCCGAGATCGTGTCGTATGCCAGAAACCAAGCTACATTGAGAAGATCGGCCACCAAAGGACGTAAGAAGCAAAGAGAAAAGGAGCATGAACAAAAGCAGCTCGAACAAAAGAAGAAAGAAGAGTTGTTGAAGAAAAAGAAAACTACCAAGATAAACAAGGTCATGGACAGGTTAGCGCAGATCAAAGAGGCCGTCGGAAACAATGTAAGTGACGAAGTAATACAAAAAGTATTTGGTGATTCTCTTCTCAACGACGATTTCGACGATGCCGATTGGGACAGCAAAATGGCACAGATCTTCGACGAACAGTATTACGAGGCTGAACCCGAAAAGCCTACGTGGGACGATGATGATATGGGAGAAGACTTTGGTGAAGAAATAGACGAAGAAAACGAAGAAGAAAAGGAGGAAGAAAAGGAGGAAGAAAAGGAAGAAGATGAACCTCCAAAGAAAAAGTCCAAGAAAGAAAAGTTGAAAGAAAAGAAGTCGTCCAAGAAAGACAAGGAGCTGTTGAGAGAAAAAGCCCATGCTATCGTGGAAGCAGGTACCCACTTGATTTTGGACGAAGTTGAAGAAGAAAGGGGAAGAAAGAAAGGTGACGAAATCAAATTCAAGTACCGTGAAGTTTCGCCCGAAACTTTTGGATTGACCACCAGAGACATCTTATTGGCCGATGACAAACAGTTGAACAGTTTCATTGGTATCAAGAAGTTTGCTCCATACCGTCCTAAGGAGTCCAGAATGAAAGACAAGAGAAAGTATACCAAGAAGAAGCACCTTCAAAATTGGAGAAAGGAGGTGTTTAATGATAAACATGGAGCACCACTTCCAGAAGGAGCCAAAGAGAACGAGGTTTGGATTCCTGCCGAAGAAGAAGTCAAACCTTCTAAGGAAAACAGAAAGAGGAAAAAGTGAAGAAATCGAACCGAATGAAAAATAGAGAAGAGATAAGGCAAAATGAAAAACTCTATTAAATAGCTATATAATAATTAAAAACAGTCTTATAAATACAAACTACTCATATTTGTTTGGAAAACTCAAGATTGACTTTGCGGGACCTCTTCCTCTTCTCAAACCCATGCTCCTGATCGATCTTCTGGAAGAGGGAACAGGCCTGTCTATGGTAGGGGTGGAAGTACTGTTTAACCAATAGTTAGCCGAAAAAATACAGCATGAGGCAATAAACACCATTACACCAACAATTCCGAAGAACCAGTGAAGATTGCCCTGGCCTTCACCGGGCACCGTCACGTTCATACCAAACATACCAGTGATAACATTCAATGGAAGCAAAACCGTACCAATGATGGTCACTTTGGACAAAATTGCAGTACCGTTCAAGTTGGAGTAGAACGATTCGACCTGTAACTGGGCCAAGTAGTTGGCATGAGATCTTCCAAAGATTTTTTCGTAAGCCAACAAGTTCTGGAACATAGTGACGACGTGATCTTGGATATCTCCCAAGTACAATGCTATATCAGCTCTTGGCTGAGCGATGCCTCCGTATCCATGGTGGTGCCACTGGTTACTGAAGTTGTTGGACGAGGCACCGGGACCTCTTCCGAAACTGACACCGCCAACGCCACCATGATTGTGGCTAGTTGGGCCACGAGGATCGTAGTCGTGGGGCCCGCCGTAGTCTGCGATCTCATCTTGACATCTTTTGGCGAACATCTTGATGACATCGGCTTTTCCTGATAACAATCTCATAACTGTCATGACTTTTCTTCTGGACTCTCCGACTCTCTGCAACATGCTACTGAAATCCATGTCACGAGTAACAAACACCGAGTCTTCAATGGCATCGGCTTCGTACTCGATTCCAGTAATGACTGGGGCGAAACCATCGGTAATGTCATCGATCAAGGCATAACATAACCAGTCGGCACTGACGTCTACGTAGTCCCTTAATTGACGGACTCTTCTTCTGACATTGGCAGGGTGGGCAATTGGTGAGAAGTGGAATGTCAATACTCCCTCTTTGAAAACCACAAGATACACGTTGATGGGCTCCAAGTAGTCTTCAGACTCACTATCTGGCTCGAATGTATGGAAACACACAAAGTAGTAGTTTCTAAAAAGTTCTACCTTTTCACGGGTTTCTTGCATTCTGATATCTTCAGCGGTCAAAGGATGGATCCCAAAAGCCTTGGCGAGCATCTTCATTTCGGCATCAGTAGGACAAACGCAGTCCAACCACCACGTTTCTTCACCGTTTCTGAACAAGTCACGGACAGTTTGACCAGGTTCAACAAGCGAAGGGACATCAGGTGCATGCACTGTTTCTTCCGATTCGGAGCTGAAGAACGAAAATCTGTCAGGGAGACTAGAACTATTATCGGCGGTGATTCTGGTTCCACCAAACTTCACCTGGTCAACTGTTGACGACTCGTCGCCACCTTTTTCAATAAAGTCTTCTTCAGTAGACAAGTCAGAGGGAACTCTGTCGTTGATTGTCCTAATGGAGGTTTCGTCCGAGTTCTTATTTTTGCTAAACATAGTTTTGTTCAAAATGTTCTTTGGCGTGTACTTGAGAGCGGCTGCGCTTTGAATGCCGTTGGGATTTGTACCGGTAGACTTGGCGTCCCTGGTGCCGACCCTGAATGCAGTCTTTTCGGCAATACTTTGTTGCTGTTCCTTCATAAGTCTTTCCTCTTCTCTCTCTGCCTTGATAAAGTCTTCGATCTCATCAAAGTCTATACCATTTATTCTTACATGTTCCCTTAACATGGGGAAACACACATCTTCTTCGGTTTCCTGAGACGATCTTGAGGCATGGGAATCGGCCTCACTGTCAATAGACGAACGAGAAGGTCTTCTTTCCTTTTTGTTGGTTCTGTCTCCGTCATCACCACTTTCAACAGTCTTAGATCTTGTCACTGGCACATCGGGGTCCATTTCAGGATCACTGGTTGATAAACTGCGGTTGTACTTTTTAGCCACCGAACCTTTTCTGGATATGGAAGCCAGAGCAGGATTGGGGCCGCTTCTGTTGGTTTCGTCACCTGGTCTGGTATGGCCTTTGATAGGATGGACCAAAGACTTGATTTGTTCTGAAAAGGAATGCGATCTTCCGCCAGCTCTTCCTCTTCTGGCAGCAGTAGCCAAGGACCCCGGAGTGCCCCTCATGTATGCTACGCTTGCGGTAGGATCGTCATAAGGATCAACATAGTCTTCAGCATTGTTGAGTAAGAATTCACGGCGCAAGCTGTTCATATAGTTGCGTTGTGGCCTCGAAGTGCCATCGTCGGGACGAAGGTTGCCTGCAGCGTCAGTTACGTAGGTGCGAGGAACATTGGCATTCGAAGGAGGCTGGGATAAACGGCGTTGGCGGCCGCCAGTTGTCGTCGAGAGAGGATCTTCTGGGTCGCTATCGTCGCTCTCGATGGCAGAGCTATGCTCTCTATTTCGGGTAGGAATGGCCTGTGATGAGTTACGGGCAGGTAACGACGGTTCCTGGTATCTGTGATCATCAAGAATTTCATCTGGATTCGTGTTCCCCAAATTTCTGACAGGGGAAGCCGAACGTAAGCTATCGGACTCTGACATTGTTCTAGTTGACCGATGAGCTTGCAATCATAGTCTTTTCTTTAATATACCTCTAGTACAACCCTTTTAGTTCTGTGGAAGTACAAGGCAAGTAGTCAAGGTGCAATGTTTAGTAATCATGTATGTGTAAGATAACTTAGCAAGTACCGTGTTGGGTTTGGCAGCAAAGCAACTTCGGAACAAAATTAGTCTTTTATATATTTGACATTTGCAAATTTTTTTTTAGCCGCCCCAAGGCTGCGGGGGAACGAGGGAGGGGGGCGTGGGCAGCAGTATGAAAATTACAGCAAAAAAAGAGGAATTTAGTGAGGCTAAAAAGTACAGTGAGAATTAGAATACTGCAAAAAGAAGGATACAGAGCGAAGCCAAGCCCAGCTCAAAGCCCAGGTCCCTGAACTAGCACGAGGAACTTAGAGATTGTCCCCAGAGACCATCCCAGAGAACAAGAACAGACTAGTGACATACTTTCTGCCGCGTTGCCATGTGTTGGGATCCTTTCAGTTGAGTTATTTGTGGTGATGAGCTAGCTCGCACTGAGGGATTTTTCCAATAGGTTATTTACGCAGATCTCTCTCTTATTTATTTAAAGTTTATTTACGCAGAAGTGACTTAGCCTAAATGAAGTACGATACGGCCGTTGATTGTTCTAGCACTGCAACGTACTGTTCTATGAAAATACGATGACTCAGTGCCAGAAGCATCCCCCGAAAGACCTACAGCGCCCTCTCTCTTCAATAGATTTATGGCAACGCGTAAGTACCTCTCCCCCCCGATAGACTCAGGCAGAGCTGCCGCTCTCCCGTCTAAATCTTGTTCTCGTCCTCGCCGCTCAGCTGATACTGAGACGCCTCGCCCTGGAGCGAGAGGTGCAAGAGCGAAAAGTGCTAATTTTCAGTCTCGTGGTGCCTCACGCGCTTTTATCACCTGACCAGATCCACTCGCAAAATTTTATCAGTTCATAGTAATCAAAGTTGGTAGAGTCGATAAAACCACCACCTCCTAGCCTTGTACATAGCATCTACTGCATCCACCGGCATACACACATTGCCACAGCCCTCTTTATGTGCATAATACACTAGATCATACAACTCCCATGCTGTTGCGACAGTGGCCCTTCAAGCGAACTTGTCACAACTTGTATTTCAATGTTCGGAATTACCGCCCCACCAAACAAAGGCCTTCGTTCTTAGCAAACAACCACCCTTTCTGCACCAATATCCAACTTCTCGATGCATCATATACCAACTGGTTTATCCGTACTTCCAAAACCATACCGTCCAAACTATTCAACGTATCTAAAGACGAGTCATTCCGAAAGAAACCCAATTGTGCGTTGAAAAACGCAATACCGACATCTGCATCACCATCACCTAATTTGACATATATTCATCCCGACATTACTACGTCGGACGACCAGAAAATACACCTTATACGACAAGTCTCGCATCACATCCACGAGGGCGACCTTGTGCTGCTCCATAAAAATCTAGTCCAGAACTCCAGTTATGTTGATTCCAACATTCTCCTATACATATTGGACCAATCGGTCCGCGATATTCCACTGCTGTCAGCTCAATACGATCTAGGCTGTGAGATAGAGCCGCCGCTATACAAAGTGGCCAATCATCTCAGCACACACAATGCTTACTACGAGTACATCCACTCACGAATACCGCACTTGTACCGAATATGTAAGCAATTCGAGCACACAGTGCCCAAGAATAACCAGCATTTCCAACAACATTACATATGGTTGTGCTATCATACCAACGACATGGCCAAACTCGAGTCGCTAGTGCATCACTATCTTCAGAACCTGAGTTATAATAGACACACTTTGGGGTATATATTCAGTGGATTCATTCTTAATTACGAGGTAGAGTTTGCCAAGACTCTTTTCCAGAGCTTGCTCTCGTTGGGCCGTGAATTACATGTATCGCTCTTGGAGACCATAATTTGCCAGTTGGTGCAGGTAGATGCGTTGTTTGAAAACATGGTGTCGATTTTTCAGAGCTGGTCTACATTGGAAAACGCCGTAATAAGTCCTAAGGTAGTGGCTTTATTGTTAAAGCAGCATTACAAATTTGGGTCTGTTCAAGAATTGGCACTGTTTCAAAAACTTATCCAGAATTATGGATTAGATAAGCACCACCTAGTACAAACAGTGGACTTACAATGTCAGATTCTTCACAGAGATACGGGCGTAGACCAAAAAAAGATCCTGCCACAAGATTTGGTCCGTCTCGAAGACATTGCCAGCACCATCACTCTGAAACCAGCTCTTGAAAATTTCTACTTGCAAATGCTCCAGTTTTTTGTTCAGTATTCCAACATCAAAATGGTACAGTACGCTCTTATGAATATCAAGCACCATAATATCGAGCTTACGGACGATCACTTCAACTTGATTGCAGACTATTATGTCAGACACGGCAAGTTTATCACGTTGGTCAAGTACTTGGAGTCGTCAAGTGCCAAGATCGAATTTCTGGAACACTGGTTGGCCAAGGTTTTTGAAGCGTTTGTCAGAGCTTATCCTTACCAAGCATATGATTTCAGCTTCAACTTTCATTTATGGATCAAAAACCATAACAAGCTCACCCAGGAAAGCAAAGATCGACTCTTGTCGAACCTCCGTATCACCAAACTCAATTCCAAGCTCACACCATACCATTTGGACCGAAACATTCTTGAGTTGAAGAAGCAGAAATACGATTCGTCGTACTGGAAAATAATTGACTGGAAGAAAGACAAGAACGGACGCATGTTACGATTCGGCGACCAGGTTCAGTACAGAATCAATAAGGGATTCTTGGACGTGCTACGCAAGGGCGTTCGTCCAGACATACTGCTTATGCTCAGCACATTCAAGAGACTGGATTTGTCTAACAAACATGCATTGATCGAGTTGATGAAGAAAACAAGGACGTACCAGCCACTTCAAATAGAGCTTGACTTGATCATGCTTCAGGCTCGCAACACCAAAGACTCTTTGGCTCATTACTACGACCAGTTGGACCAGCTGCGTTTGAACTGTAATAGCCGTATCAAGTTCGCCAGGATGTTGATGAACAAGAACTTGTTTCGCCAGTCGAAACAGATTCTAGCCGGAATCGACAACGACGACCTTGACGATAAAGCCCGTATGATCAAGCTCAATATTGAGTTGAGAAATGCCACCATTGGCAGTGATTTCGCCGGTATTATCGGCGCCATAGAGCAGTTTCCTATAGACGAAACTGTCTTGAGTCCGTATATCTACAACCAGTGCTGTTATATTGAAAAGAACTTGATGGCCAAACTCCGTTACTTTGACAAGAAAGCACAATCGCCGCATCCCACTCCAGCACACTTTGAAGCATCCAGACCAGCTCTCTTGCAGACTTTAGAAAGCGTCCGCGGGCTCATCGCCGATATCAGCCTACGCCTCGAAAAGGACGGGCCCCAGCTCTCCACGTCGGTCTCTCAGCTCTTTACGTTTTTGGACGTGTGGATGGACCGTACCCACTAGCATATTGTATATTACTGTATATAGCTGCATCCTACAATTAGAACTAGATCAACACACTTGTATCATCTACTTGATGGAATGGTACAGGAAATTGTCCTGCATATATACCGCTTATTTAGTTGGCCCCAAAATTGGCCCCCATCATATCAGAGTAGGCCATCATGGAGCTGAACCACGATACCCTAGCGCTATGGAGCGGAATTGTAAGTGAAATACGGATTATTGAGACCGCCAAATACTAATACTCTAGGATAAACAACTAAATAGTAGCTTGTTGAGCAAAATCACCTCGATCATCGAGTGCTCAGTGTGCTCAGAAACCATGCATGTTCCATTTACCACGGAGTGTGGCCACTCGTTTTGCTACGACTGTATCAAGAGCTGGTTTGAAAACAAGCTCAACTGTCCCAGCTGTCGGCACGAAATCGAAAAAAAACCGGTGCTCAACATCCAGCTCAAGGATATTGCCCGTAGCATGACCGATGTGATCATCGATACCCGGCCAGACGGCGAAGAAAAGAGCAGTTTAGTGAAACAAAGAAAACAAAGCATGCAAGCATACGAGGCGGATGTGCAGCAGAATAGGCTATTTGGCGACTTATTCCAGTCGGCACTTACATTTGTGGATAACAGTGACGGAGTGCCTCGTTGTGGGGTATGCCACTGGGAAGCGCACGGATCGGTTTGTCTACAGTGCGGAACGCGGTTTAGGATCCCGCGCGAAGAAGAGTACGATTCTGCCGACGACGAAGACTACTACGGCCACACAGGAGCCACCCCCGCACGCAGCTCAGAGGACGAGTACGATTCTGCCGATAGTTTTGTGGATTCGCGAGGGTTAGAGGAGATTGATCGTGATCGGGCTCGTAGTGCGGACGACGACATTTTATCGAGCGGATCTTCGCACGAGGCGTGGGAGGGGTTTGGAGAGGGTGGGTCGGATGCCGACTATCACAGCGGCGCCCCCCACAGTCCCATTGTACTCAATGACGAAGAGGATTACTACGACTCGGACGATATAATAGAGGCACTCGATGAGTTTCATGAAAACCATTTGAATGAGTATGATGATCTGATACAAAGTGATGGCGATGTGCAGCCAGGACGGCGCCGGCGAGTGATAGACACAAGCGATGATGAGGACTAAAATTACGTCCTTGCAAAGTCTCTCTACGATATGCGCACAGAAAAATAGAGAGACAAAAATAGATAGAAGAGTAGCAAGGAGAACAGAGGTGAGAGGAGTGTGAGACAATAGGGAAAAGACAGTGATGCTGGAATGTAGCGAGCCAACATCGCAAACAGCTTTTCCTGGAGCGATGTACATACATGTGGCCTCCCTTGGCCTCAGCGACCCTCGCAGTGCTCTCGAGTGCTTCTCGCCAGGGCAATTGCTTACATAATCGCTGACATACCTCGGCCAATAGACAAACATCCATTGGTGAAAAAATCAACTGATACTTACAACCCAACACACTATCGCCATGGACCCACAGAGAATCATCAAGTTGCAAAAGCAATACCAAAACTCTACCAAGCCTTTATGGTTGAGAGGAAAGCACTCCAAGTTTATCGTCTACCCATTCTACGCCATCTTCACCATCTCCACTGCATTGCCATTGTACTACACTGGTAGAGCCATTGCTGGTGTCAAGGACGAATAGACTTACGAACAAACTTATTCGAATAACCTACATAAGTACGTGTTAAATATACACTTCACTAATTGATTGCATCCGCGTTTTCAACCGTTCTATGCGTTGTTGTATGCCTGGGTTGGACACCCTGTGGAAGTCGTCCAACCGTTGTAGAAGCAGTCTGTCTATCTTGAGACGGTGTTGTACCTTGATGTGCCCTACTAGCATAGCGTTGTATCCAACCAAATGCACTAGCTGGACTTTATCAGCCTCTTCAGCCTTTTCTGCTCTATCTTCTATCATTTTGATCTTCTGATTATTTTTGGTGATATCTTCGAGATCTACCTCAAGTGTAGTATGGTGTTCTGCGTAGTTTACGAGATATCCTAGTATGAAAAGAGCCATGGTGGTATGAGTGCCAGCCTCGACCAAGTTCAAAGCGAAATTCACCACCTGTAGTACTACAAATTCGGGGCCATACAAGAGCTGGGCTATCTCGAGCTGGTCGCTATAGTTGGTGCAGAGAAGAACCATCAATCGCATCACACTGAAGTTGTAGTCTGTTTCTGGCGGAATAGTCTGGGATGATATCAGTCTGATTATTTCAGAGACTAGTCGGTGCAATACCCCAAGACTCTCAAGGTACTTGCCTGATTCCAAGTAGTGCTCAAAGAAGCCTAGTATGGAGATCTGGTGGGTTTCGCCTTTTGCTTGGTGGTACATTTCGTTCATGAATTCAAACACCTCCCAATTGCCAATTAGCCTAGCCATCGCAATCTGGACCTCATTAGGCTCTCTCTTTATGGCCCCAATTCGGTCGACGGTAATGGCCAGAATACCTGCTGGAATATCAGGGATCCTTCCCAAATTACGTAGTATATGCACTTTCTCTTGTAGCAAAGCAGCACTTCCACCAGCCTCAACAAGCTTGAAAATACCCATGCTAACCAACCATACCAAGAACTCGGTCTCTCCAGTGTATTTCACACTGTACTTGCTTAATCGAGTTAATAAACCCACAAGTCTTTTTAGCACTGGGTCAGGTGCATCCACACCGTTGGATTCTACTATATCGATCAATGATGCTATCAAAACCCCGTTTTCGGCCACCAAACCCAGCTGAGGACGTCTCAACGCCAATCCTTCCAAAGTATACTCTGTGGTATCTTTGATGGCGTTGGTCTGGCCAAGCGTACGTAAGTCATTGATATTGGACCTAGACTCTTCATCTTCATTATCTAGATCGTAGCTTGTAGTTGCGCATTGTTCTTCCTCTTCCCGAAGAACAAAACTTCGCTCTTCTCCATACGTTCGGGTCTTTATTGTGGGCGATCTCTTGGGCTTTCTCACAGGTATTTCGGTCCCTTCGACTTCTTTTACCCGCTCGATGCTCTGGTATATTGAGCCGACATCAATTGATAGCTCGGATCCCTCACTTTCCTCTTCATCCTCAGTTTCCACTCTTGCCGGCATGGGTGCAATAGGGGCCTCCTCGATATGTTCGAACAAATTGGCCCATGAATCTTTTTCTTGGGGTGTGATAGGTGAACTTTTAATTGTTGGCTTTCTAGTTTGCTTTGGAGTAGCAGGAAACGCTGGCTTTGGCTCATCATTGGCAACCTTCCACAACTCTTGAGCCAATTTTCTCTTTGGCAGAGGACTAAAATCGAGCCCATTGATAAGCCGGGTGAATTTTCGAGGAGATGTCGTCAAATTGTCTTCCAATGAACTGCTGATCTTGTTGGGAGACCTTTTCTTAGAACTTATCTCAAGTGACGGCATCAATTCGGCTGCACCATTACTGCTTACGGTGGTGGATCCATCACTTATTATTTGCATCAATTTGTCGGAACTTTCACCACTTTTTATGTGAGCATCCGATTCAGCTTCATCGTCACTGGAAAACAACAGAACATCTGAGGATACCCTTGGTTTCTTACGGCTTTTACCGTACACCGCCATTGTAGGTGTTTTATTTCTTTCATATAGACGCACGTGATGTGATAACGAAACGCTAACACCACCAACACCACCAACACCACCTTCGACACCAATTGTTGCACCGGTTGATCAGTGTAAAGTGCGGTACCCAACCAAACCCGCCTCTATTCTACCTCTCTCCTCATTGACCCTTGCTTCCCTACATTGCTTTGCCCACACCACCACTGCCGTCAGAACGCCCTTCGATCACGTGACCACAATACCGGATCGACGTTATTTTCCAAACACCACGTTAACACCGAACAACTTCAAGACACCAAGCCCTCGATGTCCCTCGAACGTAAGATTCGGAGCTTTCTCAAAGGCCCCAAGAAGGGCGAGACGTTCGAATTGAAGAGCGGACTTGTTTCCCAATACAAAGGCGAGCGGAAGGATGCCATCCAGCGAGTTATCCAGGCCATGACTATTGGTAAAGACGTGTCTTCGTTATTCCCTGATGTGCTAAAAAACATTGCCACTTATGATCTTGAACAGAAGAAGTTGGTCTATCTCTACTTGATGAACTATGCCAAATCACATCCAGAACTTTGTATATTGGCCGTCAACACGTTTGTCCAAGATACCGAAGATCCGAACCCATTGATCAGAGCGTTGGCGATCAGAACCATGGGGTGTATCAGGGTGAGTAGAATGGTAGACTACATCGAAGTACCATTGCTGAGAACACTCAAAGACGACAATCCCTATGTCAGAAAGACTGCGGCGATCTGTGTGGCGAAGTTGTTTGACTTGAATGCTGAAATGTGCATTGAGTTTGGGTTCTTGGACCAATTGAAGGCACTTCTTAAAGATCCTAACCCCATGGTGATTGCAAATTGTTTAAGTGCTTTGTACGAAATCAGAGATATGAACAGAGACCCTTCGGTGGAGGTGTTGGCTATAACACCTGAACTCATCAAGAACCTCTTGACATGTTTGAATGAATGCACCGAATGGGGAAGAATAACTATCTTGACCACTTTAAATGACTACGAAACTACCAATCAAGACGAAGTCAACCATATCATCGAAAGAGTGATTCCGCAACTTCAACACGTCAACCCTTCAGTAGTATTAAGTTCCATCAAGACTATCTTACATCACATTGAGCCGATCACCAGCCAAAACCAAAAGAATATTATCCTCAAAAAGTTGTCTTCCCCATTGGTTTCACTCATAAGCTCTTCAATTCCTGAAGCCCAGTATGTCGGGTTGAAAAATATCCGTATCATATTGGAAAAGTACCCTCAGATCTTATCCAAAGAGCTCAGAGTGTTTTTTATCAGATACTCTGATCCATTGTACTTGAAGTTGGAGAAATTAGAGATCATGATTCGTCTATGTAACGACCACAATAGTTCGTTGTTGTTGAGTGAATTGAAGGAATATGCCATGGAATTCGAGCCAGCATTGGTAACCAAGTCAATCAGATCCATTGGATCTGTTGGAATCAACTTGATTGGCTGTGTGGTTAAATCAGTCAATCTTTTGGGAGAACTCATTGATCAGAGAGGCGGAGACTTGATAATAAACGAGTCTTGTATTGTGTTGACCAACATATTAAGAAGATACCCTGGCAAAAACGACTTGATCACTTTGATTATTCCTATAATCTCCAATCATATTGACTATTTGGAGAAGGTCGAAGCGTTATCAGGATACATTTGGTTATTGGGAGAATACCCCAAATACTTTTCGAAATTGCCCGCTAAGTTATCGAAACTAGTCGACGAGTTTTTGGAATATGAGCCCACTTTACAACTTAATATTTTAACCACCATTGTCAAAATCAACGTCAAGCTCTCCAATAACTCGGAATATTCCAACTTGCTTCAAAGAGTTCTCGAAGTATGCACCAAGGAATGTGAAAATGCTGATGTTAGAGATAAAGCATTCTTATACTGGAGACTCTTGTCGTCCTCATCGTCATCTGATGCGACCCAAAAAGTCATTCTCACAAGTTTACCACCTATAAAATCGACAGTGTCTACTTTCAACCCGGTGGTCCTAGAACAATTGGTGAAGGAATTGTCGACCATGTCTTCAGTATACCATAAACCAGCTTTTACGTTTATTGATTCAACCACCGTTGCAAAAGAGAAGAAGAGGTCCAAATCTTCTGCGCACAATGATATAGAAGACTTGAAGAATTTGGCCAAAGAAGAAATTATCAAGAACGTCAAGAACGAAAACTTGCTCGATTTCGATGACGACGATGACGAAACCCAGGGCTCCCAAGCAGGCTCTGGTAGCTTGATGGACGAATTAAACGATTTGTTCAGCACAGCAAGTCTTCCTAGTGGCCCCCCACCGCCAGGCGCAGGCTCTAAAAGCTCGGGTTCCCAGTCCAACAACGATATCCTCAGTTTGTTCAACCCACAACCAACCACTCAGGGAGCTACCAATGCAAACACACCCGCTCCGAAAGATACAAAAGGGGTCAATAATGATATTCTAGATTTATTTTAGTATTTACAAATGTTTAGCTAGAAGAGCCTGAACGATTTCTTGCTGCCTTGTTTCCGTAGAAGAGTCTTCACTCTTTTTTTCGATCTCCATATCATTGGTGCCTGATTTATCAATTGACTCAGCCAAGCCCAAGATTTTGGATTTGACACTTTGGCTCACTTGCTCTATTTGGGCAATCTCCTGTTGCTTGGCCTCGATTTGCTTTCGAAGTAACATGATTAGGCTCTCTCTCGATTGGTGGGGTCTATAGGTATTCAATAGATGATTTATGTTGATGAGTATGAGCGAAAGATCTTTGACTTTGTGTTCAAACTGTTGAGGGTCGATGGATACTATTCCAATCAATTCGAGGAAATTGAGCAATAGGGAATCCATTAGCTTGTGAAGTTCTTTTATTTTGGTTTCTGATGTGATTAGTTCGTCGTCATCTTTGTATAGCTGTTCCCAGTTTGTATCTTTTAACGTAGGGAGCTTGTCTTCGAATGCCCAGATATTACCATATCCTCGATAATGTGTGCCTTCTGGTTGTTTTGGAGGCACCAAAAACTTGAGTTCACCAGGAACTTCAGCATGGGATACTTCTGTGTTTTTGGAATTGGGTGATATTGGAGACTTGGGGTTTTCTGTATCGGCACTTTCAGCGGTTTCTTCTTTAACGTCCCCACTTTGCTTAGACCCTTCATCTTGATGTTCTTCAGCAGATGGTTTACTATCTGTGCTTTTGCTTCTCTCCTCCTTCCACTCCTTCAATTTTTTCAAGTTTTCGTCAGTGAAAAACTTGTAGTACACCGGAGGCGGCGGATACAACGACAGTATAAGATCTTCGTCAACCGTGGCCATGTTTTCCCTATGTAGTCAGCCTCGTCTTGCTCACTCGTATCAACTTTGGGTAGTAAGGTGCGCACGTGACCGCAGGACAAGTTTTGATCCAATCTGGTTGGCATTTGTCAACTAGATTACAACAGTTCTTATCGAGTAAGGATTGTTTGGGGAAGAAATTGTCAAGATGTCTGAAGAGCATGACCGGATGGATGTCGATAGTGGTAAGTTTGAAATAAGAAAAGCAATTTGTGAAATACTAACCATTAGATTCCGAGAGAATAGAACAGAAAGAAGAAATACAGAAACCAAAGGGGACCAAACAGAGGTTTGAAGTCAAGAAATGGACGGCCGTAGCCTTCTGGTCATGGGGTATGTGTAAAACTAGTAAAAAGGAAAAACTAACGAGTACTAACATTTAGATATCCAAATCGAGAACTGTGCCATTTGCAGGAACCACTTGATGGAACCATGTATCGAGTGCCAGCCCAATGCTATAAACAACGGAGACAAAGAGTGTATTGCTGCCTGGGGAGTGTGCAATCATGCCTTCCACCTACACTGTATCAAGAGGTGGCTAAAGACCAGAAACGCTTGTCCTTTAGACAACACCGAATGGACGTTTCAAAAGTTCAGCAGCTAAGATCACTAGAGGTGAATGTAGATTATTTAGCATATCGGGAGGTAGATATGTAATCGCTAATTATACTGTCATATGATTAATGTAGAGAAGTAGATGATAATAAAACCAAAAGACTAATGAGGCTCGATGCGTGGTTTGCTATGAAAAGGGTGCTCAGCTGAGGTGGCTAGTAGTGTTTGCTAGTTGACTGGATCAGCTTTAGTTGCTATATCTTAGACTTCGTTCGAACTTTCCTAACAATACCAAATCCAAGCATCCCTTGGCCACATTTTTCAAGGTGTTCTCCACATTGGTATCATTTAGAGAATTGCCCACGGCTTCGACAAAAAACAAGTACTGCCACTTTTTGAGGTGCGAAGGTCTGGAGTTAATGGAGGTCAAATTGACGCCTGCCAGCTTGAATCCGTCCAATACGTCCACCAAAGCACCAGGATCGTTGTGGTGCAACGTGAATATGATGTAGTAAATGTACAGCCCGGAGCCTGCGTCGATTCGGGAGGGCGTGGATCTGCCTAGCACCAAGAACCGGGTACTATTATTGGAGTTATCTTCGACATTGGGATAGAGAATGGGCAAATTGTAGAGTGTGGATGACATCTGGGATGAAATACATGCAGTGGTGTTGGTGGGGTCGTTTGCAACTAGTTCGGCTGCTTTTGAGGTAGACGACGTGTCGATCTTCTGCACACTGGCATCAAGATTGAGCGACTTCATGAATAACGTCACCTGTGTCCATACTTGGGGATGTGAATATATAGTTTTGATGTTTTCTATTGAGGTGGCTCGGGTGATGAAGTTGTGATGAATCGACACAAACTGTTCGGCCACTATCCTGAAGTTGGGCCCACTAGTGTCTGAGTCGGCCGATGTGAGCGCTGTAGACACGGGACTGGTTTCTGACGCGCTCGAGCTGTCTGGGTCAGTGGTGGTGGCCGAAAGAGTGCTGCCAAGCCCGTTTGGCTCGGACTCTGTATGTCTGGACGGCAAGAACCAGTCTCGCAAGAGATCGTACGTATATACCACTTGGCCATTGGTTGAGTTTTCAAACGGCACCACCGCATAATCTGCTTCTTCTGAGTTCACAACGTCGAAACAATCGCCAATAGCAGCCTGGGCTGAGATCTTGACCTTGGAAGCATCGCTGCCAAACTGCTGGATCACTGCCTGTCGATGTTAGTAAACTACTATTTGTAGTTCTTTATACCGAGACATACCTGATGTGTGTACGTTCCTTCTGGTCCGAGAAATGCCACTTTCACAACCATCGTATTAACCTTGGAACTGTTCCAGTATACGACTTCGATTAATGTGACTGGAAAATATCGTCATCAAGCGCGCCAGGGCTCGAAACAAACTCAAATGAAGAGGCAAACGTCCAGTCACGTGCGAGGCTGCTGACCGTTAACCCTTTTGACTAAAACCATTCAGTCTCGAGTGTTAACACTTCAGTATAGTCCTCGCAAAAATCAGGCCAAAAGCCGTGGCTACAGTGAGACAAGTCATTACCAAAAATAGTGAATGAACATACCAATAGTTCAGTATGTTCTCTATAGTTAGCAACAACCCTCAGTCTCGCGATACCTACAGTGAATCGTTGGTGGCTCTGCATTGTGTTGAGCTCGATAACAAATTCACATGAATGAGACAGGGTTAACCCAAATGAAAAAACCAAATTGAACTATATAAACCCTGAAACAAAAATGAATATAAAGAAAATGTATTAATACACAACTTTGTTGTTGCTAAGTAAACCATTCCATTTATTCAGCAGGTTCGTCAATAGTACCACGTTCGGAAACATAGATACCATCCAAGAACTTACGGATATCCTTGTTTCTGACACGACAGATTTGTTGAATGTCAGCAGCGTTTTGGGAGACAGCTTCCAAGGAGTTACCGGAGATGACCAATTCATCCTTTTGGGTGGAAGAAGCTTCAACGGTGACACCGTCAAAGATCTTGACTTGTCTAACTCTCTTTTCACCCAAGAAGTTTCTGATTTCGACGTAGTTTTGACCGTCAATGTCAACAACGTTGACGTTGATTGGGAAATGCGCGTAAACGTATCTCAACTTGTACTTGTAACCCAAAGTGACACCCGTGATCAAGTTGGAGATAAGAGACTTGACAGTTCTCAAAGCAGCAACGTGCTTTCTGTCACCGTTGTGAACAATGATCTTAACAGCTCTGTTGTTAATCTTGGTGAAGGTAACGTGAATGTGCTTCAAGTCCTTGGTTAATTCACCTCTTGGACCAGTGACCTTGATGACTCTGGCCTTGATTTCGACGTGGACACCTTCTGGGATTTCTAAGATTTGTTCAGTTTGGATGTACTTCATGGTGAACTGTGTGGGATAATGACAAAGAAGGCTAAGAAGAAAAGTAGGATGTACTGAAAATTTATACTGGGTTCGCGATGCTAGACTGAATGAAAAATTTTTCAGTGGAAAAATTGGTGTCGTGTGCGGGCAAATGTGATCGTCGTTTTTACTCTCGATGTTCTCCATACGTGCCCACATGTACTTTCAGCGTAATTACCAGTCTGTGCCAGGCCGGGTAAATTGTTCACCTCTACTAATTGGCTGCTAAAAGAGGCCGCTTAAGCTACATGTATTAGAACTTATTTTAAGAATGTCGTTTTATTAAGTACTTAATATTTGAGTTCGTTTACTCGTCCTCGTCTTGTTCGTCAAGAGTGTCAAAGATGAAAGGTTTCTGATCTTTAGGGAAATCAACTCCCAACTCCAACAATGTACTGTAAGCCTTGGAAAAATCAGCAAAGAACAAGTCTTGGTCTTTGGCGTATTGCTTGACGTATTTGACGAAAATATCGCTGGTTTTTAATACCATATCGGTTGGCAACATCATTATAGATTTGGTGTCGTCGTCTTCATATTGTTTTTTTCCATCCCAGTCTTTTATGTGCCAGCCTTCTAACAATTGCACGTAGAAATCATTGGTGAATTGGTTGAAAGCTGGAGTCCATGGACCATCGTAACCGGAGTTCTGCACATGACACTTACCAAGACAATGGGCGCCCAATAACGCTACAGTTTCTTGTTCGCTGAACCCCATTCTGTTGAATAAACCTTTGACGTACTTTGGATCCTCCTTACTGGCATCAGGTAAACGTCCTGCTTCTGGAACAGTGGACTTGTCGTTGGTGTCAAAACGACCAGGTCTCCACGGAATCTTGGGTCCTCCTGCTTCCTGCACGGCAGTGACACCTCCTAGAGTCCATAAATCTCCTCTAGATAACCATGGGTACTTGTCAAGAAACTCAAAGAGAAATTCACGACCAACAGCCAAACCATTGTTTTCTGGATCGTCTATTTCGGGAGCGTAAATCATTGATCCGGAGTACGAACCACCAGAGTTATCGGACTTGTCGTAAGTACCAGAAGTGTGCCACGACAAACGGCATAATTGTCCATAAAATCCAGCATTGCCGTCATATTCAAGGTTGTCTTGAATCTTTTGTGCAATGGAATTATAAACTTCCTGATAGTCTTTCTTTCCCTTTCCTTCAGGGACTTTTGCAGCATTGACAATCGCTGAACCCGCGATCAATTTGTTCGCGTTGTTGCCACCATTAGAGTCTTGATTTTTGTTGTAGAAGTAGGCAGCCAATCCACCAGATCCTACTAGTCCAGCAGCAAGGTACTTGCCACTGTTCTTACTGAATCTCTTGGCGGCACCTGCAAAATTTAATTGATTCTTAACAGCAATTGAGGCCATATTAGAATCGATAAGGAAAATTGTACTTCTAGATATCACTGCGTATTTGTCGCAATTTATATTGAGAGTTATCGGAACTGTTCTAGAACAAAAATGCTGGTTAATCAGGAAGACACATGTCGCAAAATGTGCCAAACTATTTATAATGACTTAGAGCCAGATTCGAGCGAGTTCTCCTGCATGAGAGGGAACTAAGCTTAAAGCTAAACTTGGAACTACTGACGCCAATTGAGCTTGGCTCTTATAAGCATTACGATAGAGGTGTCCATCGACGTTGTTGGATCTCAAGCGGGGTACACACGCTACTCTGTTGGGAAATCATTCGATGCGCAACCATTTATCGTATAACTGTTCTGCAGCACTCAGCTTTGTCATCGCGAAACACGCTCGTCTGATTGGACGGTCGCACGTCACCTGATACATCGTACAACTTATGACTCCACCGCTAAAACGGGCATTAAACATGTTTGTTCTAATATTCTTATAATTACATTGGTTTATACTCTAATAATACATAGACTAGATCTTAGAATCAATCAATTGCTCGATCCGAAGAGCATCGGTGTAGACAAACGAGCCTTCTTCATTATACGTTTTTGCGTTCAGGCACATCAATCTGATGGCATCCAAGAATGACTCAAACGTATCGAGTTTCTCTTGTTCTAATTGCTTTTTGATTTGAGCAATTGCAATTGGTTTTTTGATGATTTTGTAATAGTCTGGATATAATTTTCTTGATGGCAACCTTTGGAAAATCTCAGAAACATTGTGTCCGTCATTTTCATCTACAAGTTGGTTGATTTCTTCAAGAACTTGGTGACATTTGGCATTCAAATCTTCCCCCGCATCGTTTGCCTGAGGGGTTTTGGATCTTCTTTGCTTCTTACGAGGCTTAAGGTCCGTATCCGAGTCTAGATTTTCATCTTCGTCATATCCACCTCTCGAGATACCTTCATCTTCGTCCTCTTCATCGTCATCCTCCTCTCCCAAATCCGCATCATCGATTTCGGTCTCTAAGATGCCTTCTCTCTTTGCCCGATTTCTTTTTCTTCTTGCAACTCTAGCCTCTTTCCGGGCAATTGCCGCTTCCACTGTATCATTGTCATCGTCCATTGCCATCAACCATTGTTCTTCTGTCAAACCGTCATCGTATTTGACCCTCTTCTTATCTCTTTTACGTCCCAATTCCTTAACATCTTTCTCAAAATGCTTAGAAATGTCTTCAGTGAAAATGCTGGGCAATTCGGATTTCTCGATTAACCTTGAAGGATTCACATCTTCAATTTTTCTTTCCTCATCAATTTTGGTGAAAATTACCTTTTCTTCTTCTGAACGAGCTAAAATCTCATTTAGCTCGTCATCATCCAACTGGCCCTTCTCTTCGGTCTCATCATTATTGGCTTCTGCCTCTAATAACCTCTTTAAGTAGGCTTCTTGTTCCTCGGCCGTCGATTTATTATCGAACTTACCGGCTTGAATAACTTTACCATCAATATCTAATTTTTGATGGGCTCTTTCCAAAATAACCTCTTCCACAGAGTCATTCGTAATCAATCTTAAAATCCTCACTTCGTTCTTCTGCCCAATTCTATGTGCTCTATCTTGAGCTTGCAAATCTTGATGAGGATTCCAATCGGTATCAAAGATAATGACGGTATCGGCAGTTTGTAAATTCAAACCCAAACCGCCAGCTCTGGTAGACAAAAGGAAACAGAAGTACTCGGAATCAGGGGCATTGAATAACTTCAACATATCTTGTCTATCCTCTGCCTTCGTAGAACCATCTAATCTCATATATTTCATTTCTCTCCATCTTAAGAAGTCTTCCATGATATCCATAACTTGAGTCATCTGGAAGAACATCAACACTCTATGGCCAGTAGCTTTAAACTTGGGTAAGATTCTATCTAACAACTCGAATTTACCACTGACTCTCCAGATTAAATCATTGGTTAATTTGGTTGAGTTCAATACTGATTCAACCTCTTCAAATACAAAAGGATGGTTACAGATCTTTCTTAATTGCATGATCTTGTTATTCAAACCTTTGATACCAGACTTGGCTCCTCCCACATCGGCCCCAACGAATAATGCATTATGCTTCAACATCTGTTGGTACAAAATATATTGTAAGCCAGACAAGTTACATTTCAATACCAGTTCAACCTTATCAGGTAAATCTTTTTCAACATCCTTCTTTAATCTTCTCAATAAGAATGGTCTCAAGACTTTATGTAATCTTCTGATGACCAATAATGATTCTTCTTCGGTCAACTCGATTTTTTCTTGAGAACCGGTGTTTGCAAATGGAGTATTGAACCACTCATCAAAAGACTTGACGGAATTGAAAATTCTGGGTAACACGAAGTTCAAAAGGGCCCATAATTCGGGCAAGTTATTTTGCAATGGAGTACCGGTTAAAATTAATCTGTTCTTCGTTTTGTAATATTGATTCAAGGTAATTGACAATTTGGAAGTGGCATTCTTCATTCTATGTCCTTCATCGATAATCATATGCGAGTAAGTGAACTTGCACAAAACTGGTCTTTCTCTGATGATATATTCGTAAGTGGTCAATAAGACTTGAAAATTACCCAGTCTAATTTCCCATTGCATTGATTTTCGTTGTTGTGGTGAACCCTTGTAAACAATCACCTTGACGCTTGGAGCCCATTTCTCAAACTCCAACGTCCAATTGGTGATGGTCGATAAAGGCACAATGACCAAGAACTTGTCCTCTCCCTTCTTTTCAATTAAATGAGTAATTAATGAAATAGATTGAATGGTTTTACCTAAACCCATCTCATCGGCCAATATACCATTCAACTTATTATTGTACAAGGAAACCATCCATTGTAAACCTTTCAATTGATATTCTTTTAATTTTCCTCCTACCAAGATCGAAGGTTGTTCGGTAATTTCTTCTTGGATACGATGGGCAACCTGATAGTAGTCTATCTTTTCACGCAATTCATCTACAGAGTCTTCCTTGCTTTCACCTGATGTAGTTACAGGCACCTCGTCTTTAATAGGCTCGTGTTCCATCTGTTGTGCTCTCACCTGTTGTGCCAAAGAATCCAAGAATGTATTCGTCTGTTTCAACAAATGAGTAATTCTGTGATCCTTGGTCTGATCCAACAATTTAATATATGCTTCCTCATCATTGGCTTTCAAAGCTTGTAAACGTTGCTTTGCGGTTTTCTCCAACTTCTTAGATTCCTCCTTTTCGGTGTATTGATGGAAATTACTGATTTGTCTGGCAAGGGTTGTGGATCTATAAAGTTGACGTTGGGAGTTGGTAGATCTGATATAAGTTGAGGTCTCTAAAATTTGCTCCACTTTGGTTACATGCAATTGATGTTTAACTTTTCTAGCTTCGAGTTTCTTAAGTTCTTCAAGCTGAACCGCAAGTAGATGAGGGTTGACAATTTCCAGCTTATTTCTAATGTTGAAGGAGCGCTTCTCTTGCAACGATAAAGGGTGGTTCACGAGAGCGGGGACAATGTATTTAGCTTGGGTGGCTTCATTCACAATGATGCTATGTTTCAATTGCTTCTGCTTGGAAAGCAACCTTAATGACTTAAGTTCGATGAGTGCTTTGATTTTCAAGTCGTCAAGTCGTTGTTCTTGACCATCAATAGTGAAGGTTCCCAAATTTACAGGTAAACTTTCTAATTCTTTGATGTGATTATTTATCTTGTTGGAGATGATTTTTTCAGTGAAAAAGTTGCCGAGCGGACCAGATACGCCATCTACTTTGACATTATCAGGGACTTTATATCCTAGCGATTTGGCTCTCTGGTGGAAATCGGTAGTTGTGAATGAGAATATATGGTTGAATATTTCTTCGACCAGGTCCTTGGCTGGTACCACTTCAGTCCTGTCGGAGATTTTGTCTTGTAATTCGAGTTGAAGTGGTTCAGGAAGATCATAGTCTTTGGAAAGCAATTGTAAACCGGCAATTTGTTTACCAAATAATTCAACATCGAGTGAATCTTCATCCTCTTGTTTCACTTCGTGTGACAATATTTCCAGTAGGATTTCGTCTTCACTTTGCTTTAATTCATCTTGAGATCTTGAAATTTGACTCAACACTCTCTCGATCTGTTGCCTCTCTGCATGGGTGGAATCTACATAGGGAGTGATAGATTCGAGCGCAGTTCGAGTGTACAACTTATCCGCTTGGGTTTTTAACAGTTCATTTCTTGCTTCCCATTGGGTCTTGTTATCCTTTTCGTTCTTCAAAAGCGTGTAGTACTTATCAATCAATTCATTTAATAGTTCTTTGGTGGTTGGAATTGAAACACTGGGGACGGGAGATTCTAAGCTGTGGCCATTGGTGTTTCCATTCCCATTGGCATTGGCAATATCTTGAAATGAGCCTGGAGAATTGGAGACACCCAAAAGTGCTGAGCCATTCATAATGCTCCTTTAGATTTAAGATAGTTGAAAAGTGAGCGTGTGTGCTTTAAACCAGCAGTGACGGGAAAGGCGGAACGTGTTTATATTCTGGAACACTTATTTATGTTTCAAGCTAATATACAAGCGCAGAATGCTTGCGCGTATAAGTTTAATCGTTTTAGAAGTGTGACGCGCCTGCGATACGTTTCTGGCCGATTGATGAGAGCCGATATAGTTTGTATAAAGTTGTTATTCAATTTGCTTTTTTTCTCCGGTGGTGAAGAAAAACTTTTTGGGTGTAACCTGTAAAATTGAGCTGTAAACTGTAAGACACGGAGAGGAGGATCTATGGGACGGCTGAAGGAAGAGTATTGGCCAGTGTTGTACGTTGTTGTTCTGGTTGAGCCTTCGTGTGGCTGTAGTGCTGAGTATAGCTTGGTCGGTAGACGGGTGCGTCAAGAATATGCTTTCGGTGAAGAGGTCTAAAGAGTTTAGCGCGTGAGACCAGCTGCAAAATATCTGATACACGCTAGATCGACGCGATATACGAATTGGGTTCAATAATATTTTAATTGACCTATAATACAAGAGGTTTGGCACTTATCAAAATCACGTATTTCTTAAGAAGCAATATTGCGAGCCAAAGATTCTGGCAAGCTCACCAGAAGTGTCGTTTGAATGCAAAACATTATGTAAATTATAGTTCGTCACTTGGGCAAGTGCGATAAGCTGGTTAGTAAATTTGTGCGCAAAGAGCGATGCCATTCGATCAGCCATACGTGTTATAGCTAAGAAGCAACCGATTTGCGCAATTTGGCATAGGGGTGAAGCCCAGAACAGTGTACGATTCGATCCATTCCCGTACGTCTGGTATGTAATGCATGGAGTCTTCAAAGTGAAGCATTTGCTTCTCTTATAATTGTGATGTATAATTTGATTTTTTTCATTTCACCAACAGTGTAACTTTTCAGTAAAAACTACAAAATTCTGGCAAAAGTCACTCGATCGAAACAAAGAGAAGCCAATTAACCACTCAACTTGACACAGTATGAAGATACAGTCTGTGGCCTTTGAAGACGTAGATTTGAACAGAACAGCTCAACCGAAAGTTCAGTATTTCTCTCACTCACTAGTCCGTTGAATAAATCCTTTTTGAGGTGCAATTTCTCGCGCGCATTTGATTGCAAATTCGACACATCTTGATAATCCATCATTTCGTAGCGAACTTCGATGAAAAGGAGAGGTACTTCAACTCGTGACAATCTGGACTGAATCAAAGAGTTGTAGCTCTCTTCAGCCCCGAGCTTCTCTCCGATCGAAGTGTATAATATCAGCATTTCCCGAATAATGGTCTCAAATCGAAGGACGAGAACTTTAGCTACCCCGACTCCGTTCTGCATGACTTAAATAATAACAGCCATCTCATATTCTATAGCCGATTTGCGGGTTCTAAATTAGACACATGCCATATACGTTGCACATGACTACTAAACACAGACTTGTCGTTATCTGCAGATAAATCTGAGATCACCTGACTTTATAGAAAAATCTTTTCGTTTTTAGAACCGAACGAATATCAACCTTCATTACTGACAACACCAACAGTCGATCTATATTCAAACCAATAATCCAATATGTTTAAACAAATCGGACTTAGAGGGTTACCGGTCAGGACTGTCCGTTTCAATTCCACCAGTACCCAAGGGAAATTAAATTGGGTAGACTTTTTAAAATTGAAAAAAGAAAATCATGTAATGAACCTTACAGCTTCCGTAATCACAACGCTTGCAGGAGGATCCTTGACGTTAGGATATTTGGCAAACCTTGAGTTTGATCCTGAAAAGCAGATTTTGGGTATGGATCCAGTAATGGCTTTAGGAGGAAGTGTAGTGCTTGGGGGATTTGTAGGATACTTGGTTGGTCCTACCATTGGAACATCCCTTTTCCAACTCAAGAACAGAAGAATCCTTGCCACCTTCAAGGAAATGGACCAGAAATTCTTAAATAGAATCAAAGCAAATAGAGTTGATCCATCTTCACAAAGTTTCTCCAATCCAGTTCCAGATTACTACGGGGAAAAAATCTATTCATTGAACGGGTATAAGCAATGGTTACGCGATTGCAACGCTTATAGACGTAAGACCAAGGAATTCCTTTAGGTGAATAGCATGTAAATAATAAAAACAAAGGATAATATAAGATAAAAAGAACTTAGTTAGTGGCAAAAAATTGAAACCACTGCAAAAGAATGAATCAGAGATGATCTATTGCTCAACAGCATGTGTCTAAAAAAAAATACAAGTGTTTCGCATTGAGTCATAACGTGACATGAAATTACGTGTCTTGTTTAGTCTTGTATTGTTTGTATATGTATGACCAGCCTGGCGCTCCAAGCCTTGTTGCATCGTTAACGGCTGCCACTCTAGTCATGCTTTTTTCCGGCGCGGGCTTCTGGCGGATTTGTAACCGAGTCTCCACCAATCATGCTCGCGTATTATCAAATTGGCTCGCGCGAACAAGTCTTCTGTGATGATGTTCCGGGGAAAATAGTTGACGTTCACACACAACGGCTCAAGAATAGAGCAAGTAGCACTGAAATAGCAACACAACCCGGGAAAGACCCAGTGTAGATACAGCGTGCCCTCTGAACTCTTTCTCTCGTCCACTGCAGCTTATTCATTGCTGGTTGCGTTGTCCCAGCGTACCCGGCACCCTCGGATCGGCCCCTAACTCATTAGTTTTCTCGCGCCCCGGCATGTGTCGGAATTTTCAACACTGGGGAGTGAGACATACAAAAGAAGGGCCCTTCAAATGGCGCCAATCGTTTATATAGACTGGTATCTCTACACACCGGAAGCCCAATTCCACTACGAACAGTTTCCACTGCACACTCGACTACTATCTATTCAATCCCCGCTTTATTTAGTTCAGCCCATCTATTCTCAATCTTTTAATCGTTACGACTAAAGCACGAGAAAAAAAAACTCACTTTATATTTAAACAAAACTTAAATCGGGAGAAAAACTATTACTTTTTTTAATTGCTATAAATCTTTTCTCAGTTGATGAAGTTATAGATTTTATAACTGATTATACCTAATTCTCCAAAATGCTTAGAGCTTTTAGAAGTGTGATTCCTCGTACCCAGGTTTTGAAGTCCCAATTAAAGCCTGTGGTTAGAGGTAATGGCCATATTTTAACATCCAAACGTGCCTTTGCCAGCGGTACCGACACCTTTTTACAAGGCAACAATTCCAACTATATCGATGAGATGTACGATGCATGGAGACAGGATCCTTCTAGTGTCCACGCCTCTTGGAACGCCTACTTCAAAAACGTCGAGTCCGACTCCGTTCCAACCTCACAAGCATTCACCGCTCCTCCAACTATTGTGCCAAGTCCTGCTGGAGGTGTTGCCGGATTTGTTCCAGGCGCGCAATCCTTGAGTGAAGATGTTGTTACCCACTTGAAGGTGCAATTATTGGTCCGTGCTTACCAAGTTAGAGGTCATCAAAAAGCCAAGATTGATCCTTTGGGAATCTCTTATGGTGAACACTCCGAACTTCCAAAGGAATTGACTTTGGAGTACTACAACTTCACCAAGGAAGACTTGGACAAACAAATCACCTTGGGTCCTGGTATCTTGCCTAGATTTGCTGATGCCGGCAGAAAGACCTTATCGTTGAGAGAAATCATCGATAACTGTGAAAAATTGTACTGTCAATCTTACGGTGTTGAATACATCCACATTCCTTCCAAAGAACAATGTGACTGGTTGAGAGAAAGAATCGAAATCCCAACTCCTTACAAATACTCCACCGACCAAAAGAGACAAATCTTGGACCGTTTAATCTGGTCCACTTCCTTTGAATCTTTCTTGGCCACCAAGTTTCCAAACGACAAGAGATTTGGCTTAGAAGGTGCTGAGTCTGTTGTGCCAGGTATGAAGTCTTTGATCGATACTTCCGTTGAATACGGCGTCGAAGACGTCGTCATCGGTATGCCTCACAGAGGTAGATTGAACATGTTGTCGAATGTTGTTCGTAAGCCAAACGAGTCCATTTTCAGTGAATTTACCGGTTCCAAGGAATTTGATGAAGGTTCTGGTGACGTCAAGTACCATTTGGGTATGAACTACGCCAGACCAACCACCTCTGGTAAGCACGTCAACTTGTCTCTTGTTGCTAACCCTTCGCATTTGGAAGCCGAAGATGGTGTTGTTTTGGGTAAGACCAGAGCCATCATGCAATACAAGAACGACATTCCTGAGTACAAGAAGGCTATGTCTGTTTTGTTGCATGGTGACGCTGCCTTCTCCGCTCAAGGTATTGTTTACGAAACCATGGGTTTTGCCAACTTGCCAGCTTACTCTACTGGTGGTACTGTTCATGTCATTGTTAACAACCAGATTGGTTTCACCACCGACCCAAGATTCGCCAGATCTACATTATACCCATCTGACATTGCCAAGTCCATCAACGCTCCTATCTTCCACGTGAATGCTGATGACGTTGAAGCTGTGATCTTTGTCTTTAACTTGGCCGCCGAATGGAGAGCCACTTTCCACTCCGATGTCATCATTGATGTAGTCTGTTACCGTAAACATGGTCATAACGAAACTGATCAACCATCGTTCACTCAACCATTGATGTACCAAAAGATCGCTGAAAAGAAATCCGTTATTGACTACTACACCTCTCAATTGATCGAGGAAGGAACTTTCACCACCGAAGATGTCGATGAACACAAGAAATGGGTATGGAACATCTTGGAAGAATCTTTCAACAAGTCCAAGGACTACCAACCTACTTCTAGAGAATGGTTGAGTACTCCATGGGAAGACTTCAAGTCTCCAAAGGAATTGGCCACCGAAGTCTTGCCACACTTGCCAACTTCTGTTGATGCTGATATCTTGAAAAAGATCGGTTCCGAAATCTCTCAAGCCCCAGAAGGTTTCGAAATCCACAGAAACTTGAAGAGAATCTTGAATGCCAGAAAAAAGGCAGTTGAATCCGGTGAAGGTATCGACTGGGCTACCGGTGAAGCTTTGGCTTTCGGTTCTTTGGCTTTGGAAGGTTACCACGTCAGAGTTTCCGGTCAAGATGTCGAAAGAGGTACTTTCTCTCAACGTCACGCTGTCTTACATGACCAATCTTCCGAAAAGACCTACACTCCATTGAACAACTTGTCTGAAGACCAAGGTGTTTTCAGTATTTCCAACTCCTCTTTGTCTGAATACGGTGTCATGGGTTTCGAATACGGTTACTCCTTGACCTCTCCAGATGCTTTGGTCCAATGGGAAGCTCAATTCGGTGATTTCGCCAACACCGCCCAAGTTATTGTGGATCAATTCGTCGCTGCTGCTGAATCCAAATGGAAGCAACGTTCTGGTTTAGTCTTATCTTTACCTCACGGTTACGATGGTCAAGGTCCTGAACACTCCAGTGGTAGAATCGAAAGATACTTGCAATTATGTAACGAAGATCAACGTTACTTCCCAAGCCCAGAAAAGTTGGAACGTCAACACCAAGACTGTAACATGCAAGTTGCCTACCCAACCACCCCAGCCAACTTGTTCCACATCTTACGTCGTCAAATGCACAGACAATTTAGAAAGCCTTTGGTTCTTTTCTTCTCCAAGTCCTTGTTGCGTCACCCATTAGCCAGATCTGAATTATCCGAATTCACCGGCGATTCTCACTTCCAATGGATCATTGAGGATGTTGAATTAGGAAAGGCCATTGCTCCAAAGGAAGAAATCAAGCGTGTTGTTCTTTGCTCCGGTCAAGTATACGCTGCTTTACATAAAAAACGTGCTTCTATTGAAGACAGAACTACTGCTTTCATCAAGGTTGAGCAAATCCATCCATTCCCTTACGCTCAATTGCGTGATGCTTTGGATTCTTACCCTCAACTTGAAGACTTGGTTTGGTGTCAAGAAGAACCATTGAACATGGGTGCCTACTCTTTCATCGCTCCAAGAATTGCTACTACTCTTGCTGAGACCTCTAAATCAGACTTGACTTTACGTTATGCTGGTCGTGATCCATCTGCTTCCGTCGCTGCTGGTTCTAAGTCTATGCACACTGCAGAAGAAGAAGAGTTCTTGAAGGATGTTTTCCAAGAAAATTAGTTGAAATTTTGAGATTTTAACCCTCCTCTTTTTATTTATAGTCATATATTTAATCGTTTATTCAAACTGTTTTACAATATTTAATTGTAGGCGCTAACCATATCGTAATCGATATCGATTTGAACTTTCTCAACGTATTGCGGAAGACCCAGCTCGATGGATTTCATCACCGCTTCAATACATAATAAAGCTCTCAAGGCATCTTCACCAGAACACTTTATCTCTGTCTCCGTTCCTTTAATCAAATTAACAAAGTGATCTAATTGCAATTCAAAAGGCTGGGGCTTTCTAGGAGCTACATATTCGCGCATTCTGTGGATTGGAGACATTTCCTTGATGTTTGGTGATGGTGTGGGAGTGAGCATTTGCTTTGATTCATCCAGATGAACCAAATCATGACTAAGCTTGACCTTTTTACACATCAAAGGTTTGACCCAAGATCTGTCATCGTTGTAGTTGTTTTGCATGCTGTTATTGGCATTATACAAGGATGGTGAATCTTGGTAATATAGCTTCATGTCAGGCACTGATAAGGTCCCGTGACTTCCGAATATTCTGTAGAAACCAGCTATAGAATCGTTGAAGGGGATTGTGGGGTTTTCGCCGGTTCCTGCTTCAAACAGGAAAGGCGAGGTAACGTTGTCGGAGCAGATAAATGTACCACAGCATCCATTCGCAAAACGTAAGGTAAGGGCGGCGCCCTCGTCAACCAAGGCTTGGGGGTTTGCTCCAGGCATATCGGTACGCTGTTTAGTGAGCAATTCAGCATAAACCTTTTCGATGGGGCCCAACAAGTATTGTAGAAGGTCCAAATCATGGATCAAGTTGATCAAGAGCGTGCCGCCGCCCTTTTCAATTGAGGATCTCCAAGGCTTTTCCAAGAAATACGAGGGTGGCTTACATGATGTCCAAGTACCTTGGATTGCAACCAACTGACCCAATTTATCCAAATTGTCTTTGGTCGAGATGATATAGGGATTGAAACGCCGATGATGACCAACAAGAAGCTTGACGTTTTTTCGTTTACAGTATTCGATCAAGGCTCTGCAGTCAGACGCAGTAGGAGCTAAAGGTTTCTCCATCAACATGTGGATATGTTTGGAAGCCAATTGAATCCCGATGTCAAGGTGAGTGTGATTGGGAGTTGCCACAATAGCTCCAGTAGGATAGCTAAGGAGATTTGTATCGCAGTAGTCAAACAACTCTTGCAAGCTTTTGAACAAACGAGTGTTGAGGTTCTTTGCCACTGAAGGACCTTTTGCAGAGTGATCAACAATAGCGAACAAGTCACAATCGGGTCTGTCGAGGATATGAGATGCATGTCTAGGACCAATTAACCCAGCACCAATCACGATTAGTGAGATGTTTTGCAGGTCAGAGTTTGGAGTTTGGGTAGAGTTTACATATCGATAGCTATTGGTGTGATCCATCATACAAAAATGGTGTGTGAGGTAGCGAGACACCACGAGATATGGTTCCTTTTATAGTTGTAGAATAAACTTGGCGGGAAAAACTAAAAAATAAAAAAGCGCCATCGAACAAAAGATAACGACGGGTTGACAGGCACCAACGCGCGCCAAATCGAGGCGAGAGTCATTACCAAGGCCAGTGGGACCATAGCCCACGGACAAAGCCTACCAAGGAAGGGTCGTAGCAAGGATACTAGCTGAAGATACGCATGCTAGGATGCCGGGGACCTGACAACGGTTCTTAAGCCACTTGCAGGCACCGAAACATGTAAACATAGCATCATCCAAGATAAGGCTCGAGATAAGAGATAAGCCGCCATGGGTGCAAGCCCACGTGTGGCGCGCGAGACGGTGATTAAGTTTAGGTGTTGAAATTGTCGCACGATGCAGGAAGAGAAGACCGGCAGTGGTTTACAACCGTGGTATACAACCGTGGTGTCAAGTGACAGGACAAAGTGTGTTATCTGGTAGTTTCTAGTTATTATCTACTAGCTACATCTTGGCTTTGATCGAAGTATCGGACCCATTATCGTCCGGTTCCTCCGACGTAAACAAGTTGGTGCACAAATGGTCGATCACTCCCCAGCCGAACCCATTGGTGAAACGGCGCCGTACCACGATGTTATTGTGAGCATCTGGCGGTAGGTTCACCAACACCTTTCTCCAGTTGAGTTTAGACGTGTGATACTTTTTTGCAATGCGCGCCTGCTTGCCTAACTTCCACTCACTGTAGTTGAAGAAAAAGGTTTTAAGTTGGTGCGAAGTCCCCTCGTCCTGGTGGCCCTGCGGCAAGTCTTTAAAGTGGTAGTACTTGTCGTGGAAAATGACCGAGTCTCGGTGTGCGGGGTCCATGATGTACTCGGCGGATGGGATGGGGCACAAGATCGTATTTATGGCAGACTCTATGGCCGACGCCTTGGGCGGCACCGCAAACGTGCTGTAGGTATCTGAGTCGGGTTCGAGGGTCTCGTCATCGTCGTCGCTGGAGTCGTCTTTTAAGTCCTCATTGAGAGCAGTGCCCTTCGCCGTTATTTTGAGCAACGCGCGCTCCTTTTTAGAGAGTTTTTTCTTAGAGGGTGTATTAATGGTGTTGAGACTGAGAAAGTCGCGGTACTTTTCCACAAAGCCCTTTTTCTTGGTGCTGGAGTTGTTGTCATCATCATAGTTCTCGTCGTCTTCGTCATCATCAGGTACCTCTCCTATACTTTCTCGGGTGGTGTTGGTGCTTATCAGATGGTTGTCGCTGCGGTCCTGGCTCGCGATCTTCCCGCCTCTTTTCTTTCTGATCTCTCCCGCGTCGCCTAGCGCGCGCCAGTCTAAATATAGTAGCGAGCTCGTGCGGAGCGGCACTATGCCGTCATTGATGGCATTGGCATACAACGTTAAGTGCTTGAACTGCTCCAAAAACGACAGGAGTGGCTGGTCCGGCAATACTTCGAGCACCGGCTTCATGAGGCTGCTTTTCTTGATCGACTCACTTTCGGGACTTTCTTTGTGGTGGTTATGATGGTGGTCCCTTTTCAAGTCTTTAATGCTGGGTATTCTCTTGGAAAGAGTCAAGTCGCGCCCTGTCTTTCCTAGTGTTCCCAAGTCCAAAAACCACGAGATAACAAAACTCATCTCACTAAGGATCCCGAGCAATGGCGCGGCCATGCAAACCAAATTGTACGGCTGAATGCCATGGCTTTTGAAGTAGTCGGTGCCGTGGGTTAGCAAGATGTGCTTCATGGCATACAACTGCACCAATCCACCCAAAGAGTGGCCTATAAATGAGATCTTTCCTATACGGAGGTTCTGAGCACCAAGATCGTCAATAACCTTGACCAAGTTTTCTCCTGCAGCCACCCCTAACTTCTTGACCCCCTTTTCGGTACGCCCAGCGTTGCCCCGATACCCTCTCACTAGTATATTTTCTTCTTTAGGCACTTTACTCACAAGAGTATCCTTAAGGTAGAGCATGTCTGCTGTCAAGTTGGAGAACAAACCATGCGTAACCCATACAAGGTGAATAGGCTCATCAGGGTTAGGCGCAGCATTATTCCAGATATCTTCAGTAGTTCTTTTAACAACCTTGAGCTGTGGATTTCGCGATTGACCCCATTCGCTGAATTCTTGCTCATTGGGCGCTTCAAGCGTGCTCGCTACCTTGTTGCCTAGAACGGTGAGCGAGTTTTGAAAAGATCCATGGTTTACCTTCTTGAGTTCTTTCATGTCGTCGCCAACCATGAGGTCATACAATATGGTTGCTTGTCTATTGATGACGATCTGAGATATGACATCGACTTCCCACTGGAACAAGTCACCCTCTGAAGTAGACTCGACCAAGGAATTGTTGTTGAGCACGAGCCGCACGTTGAATGTTTGGCCTGGTTTGATTTGGTTATCAAACATGACCTCTCTGTTGGCCAATGGGTCTTCTGGTTCGAATTTGGTCTCGAGATTGTACCGATATGGCACAACATGACAGTAGAGTATAAACGGTCCGTTTAGAAGATGGATGGCCCGCAAGCTTGTTTTCTCTATATTTTTCAAGCGAAAGTAGATTTCATGCTTCTCGGAGTCTATTCGATGGTACTGTATCACGTATCGACAGACATCGCCGATTCCTAGGCTATGTTTATCCCTATACCATAAGAACGGATTGTACATGTCTTGTGATGATGAGTTGCCGCCGAAACTTCCGAGCGCGCGTGCTTCAATAAATATTTGTGCTAAGCGGAGACGGGTGTGACATGTGAAGAGGTGGAGAGAAAGTACCAGTTTAAGGAGAAGGAAACACCGAGGCTCTCAGATCAGCCTTAGACTAGTCTTAGATACGATGTAAATACTCTTCTATGACATGCGGTGAAGATGGTAGTAAAGTGTAATAGCGATTTCTCGTGGGGAGATCTGGAAAGCTTCCGCGCGGCCTGGTGGTAAATAATCATGTCAGGAAAAGCCACTGAGACAAAGACGAGACTCAGAGCAATACCAGGCTGTACGAACCATAGGCCAAGTATAAAGTCCATGGGTAGTTTCCGTGGGTTACTACATCTGTCTTCGATACATTTGTTGTTCTCTTTATTAGATGGTATATATTTCGCAGCCTGTTCCGAGCCCAGGCCAGCAAACGGCGCCCGCCAATTTTCCGTTTTGCAGCCATTCACATTTACTACTTCCAGTTGGCAGCCAAATTCCAGTATTTACAATAATTCTTAACAGCAAAAAAAAAAACCCTACTTCTTTCAATGTCAGCTCATAGTCACTTCAAGCTTCACAATCTTCGCCGACCTGCCTCTGTGGAGGACACAGAATCCGATTCTTCAACAAAAGTAGCAGATTCCACCTTCGAAACGTCTATGGAGGCGACCCACTCTAACTCTCTCGCATTGGTTCTGTCGAAACGCCACTTTCAAAAGGACCAAGATACGGATGCGGACTCCGTCCATTGGGAGAACGAAACTGAAGAAAAGGTTCTTACGAAAGCGTTCACCACTTTAGAAACAGTCTCTTCTAAATTGGCCAATTTGAAGACCGCCTTGGATACAACTTTTGCTACTGCTGGAGAAAAACCCAGCTCTCTCCAAGTCGACTATCTCAGACAATTGCTTGACTCTACTTCTGCGGATATTTTAGCTATCACCAGCGCCCAGCAGCAGAGTGCTAGCAGGTTGCCCACAGCACAGGTTACTATACAAAGGCTCGGGAACAAGCTCTCAGAGCTATCAAGTGAAAATAGCGGCTTGCTTAGCAAATTGAGTGGAAGGCTCGATGAAATCAATAGGCTTGAAAAGCTTGCTGAGCTGACTAAAAACGAGTCGTATACGCTTAGATTCCAATTGGAGAAGCAGTCGGCCCAATGTGAATTGCAACAAAAGCTTATTAACGAGTTATCAGGAAACCTCTCGGAGGAAAAGCTTAGATCATCGTCATTAACTAAAAAACTCCAGGACCGGGCTACTGTGAGCCCCCTGCTGACGAATCAGGGCATGCTTGAAAATTTAATTGCCACTACTCTTGAGACATGTTTTGGCAAGTACTCCCAGTCACTTGTGGCTAGCAGCTCCAACAAGAATACATTTGCTGACGTCAATAAACATCTCGAAAACCTAAAGTGCTCTGCTTCAGAAATTCATCAAATATACAACATTGTCACTCAACTCAAGACCTCACTTCCAAAAGATTTTGCAACCATTATAAATGTGATCAAAGAACGCAACACCAACAACTTACAGATAAGTTCAGATAATTCTCAACTCTCACAAAACAAAATAGAAAGCAACTTAAGTTCAAAAAGCCAAGAGCTCGAGCTTCTTCATCGGGATTACAAGAAACAATTGGACGAACAAGCTAAGAGCCATCGCATTCAAATTGCCAATGTGAACAAATCTCTTATCCAAGCAGTGTCATATCGTGAACACTACAAGCAAGAGCTTGATAAAGGGAAGACGGAATGTGCTGAGATCAATGCACTCAAGGTGAAGTATGTTTTGCAAGACAAACAGATAACTCAGTTAAATGAAAAGTTAGCTAAAGTGACCGTAGAAAGAGATAAATTAAATGCGGATTTGGAAAAGAAGAAGTCTCAACATCAATCTCAGCAAGATAAGAAATTAGCAGAAAACAAAAAGCTAGCAGCAATCATCTCTCAACGTGACAAGGCAATCGATGACTTGAGAAAACAAATCGTCGCAATAAGACACCCGCAAGAGAAGCGCGAGGTTGACGAGTTGAAAAAGTGTCTAAAAGAAGAAAACACCCTTCGAGTTGCTATTCAAAACAAGCTCAATTATACGGAAAGTATATTAAGGCAACTTAATAACCACAATGTTAAGAATAACGAAATTTACAAAGCAGAATCTGTAAGGTTCAACCAGGAAGTTGCCCAATTGAAGAAAGAGTTGGGAACCCAATGGAAATACAGGGTTGAGCTCGAGATGAAATTGTTGGATGTAACCAATCAGTACAATTTGGCTATGTCCAACACCCATCGTACCGGTGATCTGAATATATACAATAATAACAAGTTTTTAATACCAAGACAAGAGCCTATCACCAAAGGAATGCAGAAGCGGGCATTATCCAGCCAAAGTTCAAATCAAGCCAAGCGACCAAAGATGTCTCCGATTACTGAACTCAAAGAATAGATCAATCCTTTTGAAATTCTTCAATCAATTTGTCATGGTGGAAATAATGCATGAATTTGACTGGTTTCTTTTGCTCGGGTCTATCAACATGTAAAACGGGTACATCATAACAGTACACGTCGAACCATTTTGAATTTTCTGGTTTCATAATATCAATGACCGTCAAATCAAGATCTTTGTTCTTAATTTGATCACTCTCTAGCACATCATATAAAATGTTTTTGGCATTAGTACATAACATGCAAGTTTCTTTTGTGAAAAAAGTCAATGATGGTTTATGGGGTGATGAAGCTGATGAAAACAATCGTTGATTTTTGCTTATGTTTAAGAATGCTGGTCTGTAGAATTTGGAGAACATCTTAGCTAAAAAAAATGTACAAGCCAACTTTTTAGTATTGTATTTTGACGGGGCGCGAAAAATAAAAAAATGAGAAGAAACAAATGATTCCGCCCAGGATCGAACTGGGGACGTTCTGCGTGTTAAGCAGATGCCATAACCAACTAGACCACGCAACCTGTTTCTTGTTTTCTGCTTCCCGGGAAATTTATACAAAGGGGTGTGCTGAAAGGACGGTTTGCAGCCCGACCGCACGGGGTTAAGAACAGCCAAACAGCCGAGATTCTTGTCGCGGAGACGACTTATTCAGTTAGAGCTAGACACACGACTGGCCAACTCTGAGGCCTTGCTAAGCCTAACACGTGTACTCCTCAACTGTTCACAACCAACTATGCAGTCTATGCAGTTTTACCTAACATGGTACTGCAGGTTTGCGAGCATAAACATTTGCATCACTGAAGGAGATCTGCGACCGTTCAAAAGCCTCTTTTTTAGCCAAACGGTCTCAAACCTTATTTTGCAGATTTGGGAACTTTAATGCGGTTTTCATAATTAAGATGTAGAGGATATGTAGTTATGATCATTTTTAGATTGATTTAGTAGTCGAGACTATAGAGGTTATCGGTCTTAGGAGTCCCATCCGAATCGACCGATAGTCGGAGAACAACGTGATTGTGGCATAGCGTGCGTAGAAAATACATAGCCTTGGGGTTAAATTTAGTGTTGGTTGTAATTTGTGGGGTAAGGTATTGGCCTCCTACTGCCATGCTAGTTCCAGGAAACATGCGAGTACTGGTAGGAATTCGCCCAGATGTGATGCTTGCCCCACATTTTTGACAAAAAATACTATTGTTTCGTATGTTCAGGGTGGTGCCAACGATTTGGTGTCCCGCACCACAAGGAGTTTGATGTGAGGGATAAACGTTCAAAACCTACCCGCAGCGCTTCAGCGACACTGGAGTTAGCTTTGGGACGGACTTGAGGGGAAAGTAGCTGGAAATGGCAGCACGAAAAAAACATCTAACGCTATTGTTCGAGATTTAGTCAGCCAAAATTTCTTAATTTTCGGAGTTTGCACCACACAGTCTATGTCAAACGAGGAAGGTGTGGGTAGGTAGACACAACCTGAACATGTATGGCAACTGGTAGATTCTAGCACCAGACTCGTTGTGGCTGAAGCCACCAAGGAGGTATGTGGTTTGTACTGCTAATGGAAAGATCATGGCAATTATCTCACATCTCGGCAGGGCTTCTACGCGACCTCAGCGAGTGGGGAACCAGCGGGCCCCACGAGCAGAGCTCGGAGTTTTTTTTGTTGGTCTACACGAAGGGATCCCCCACATTTGCAAGTTATATTTAAGGTTGGGGAACTCTCGGGTATACAGCACACCAAGATAGTTCAAACCTCAAAATGTCAAACGACGAAACCCATTCAGAAAACTCCCTAAAATCAGCCCCAACCAGTATTGGAGGCACTCACACCTTGGGTGAAAAGGTATCCAGAGTCGAATTTGCGGGCGATTCGGACGAATATGTGATCATAGGCAACCAACGTTACTTGAGACATGAATTGATGCAAGCCTTCGGTGGTAGTTTGATGCCTGGTGCGGCACCATACCCAGAAATCAACATCAATCCTGCTCCAGCCGGTCTTTCTGCTTTCGCCTTGACCACTTTTGTGTTGTCGTTGTATAATGCGCAGGCTATGGGAATCACTACTCCTAACGTGGTTGTTGCTTCAGCCTGTTTCTACGGAGGTGTGGTGCAATTTACTGCCGGGGTGGCCGAGTTTTTCGCCGAGAACACTTTTGCTTCTACTGCATTGGTGTCGTATGGTTGTTTCTGGTTGTCCTATGCTGCCATCCAGCTCAAGGCTTTTGGAATTGCAGCTGCTTACGAGGATCCTGTAGAACTTGCCAATGCCGTTGGATTCTTTTTGCTTGGCTGGGCCATTTTCACCTTTATCCTTGTTTTGTGCACTTTGAAGTCGACCGTTGCATTTTGTTCATTATTCGTCACGTTGTGTCTCACTTTTATCTTGTTGGCTGCAGGCGAGCTAACGGGTAAAGTTGGAGTCACTAGAGCTGGTGGTGTTATGGGTGTGATTAGTGCGCTCACTGGATGGTACAATGCATTTGCTGGTACTGCCAACAGACAAAACTCGTACTTCATTGCTCACGCTATTCCTTTACCAGGCAATGCTCTTCACTAGCGAACCTATTTATTTATTTATTATTTATTAATTGACTAATGAATTCCTTATTTATTCAACATCTGTAGAGCACTACAGAAGGGAAGTGGGTTGTTATGAATGATTCTCAAAGTCCAGGCCCATACCTATAACAAATGACTTTGGTCTAGGCGTATTGGCATTATGATGATGAATGATTACGTATGAAACAAGTAATTTGGCGTATTCAGATTTACCTGACAAAAGGTTTCGTAAATTGACGGTTGATCTGTGTAGAATGCATTTAACTTGCCCTAACCAAAACCTCTTTAGCTTCGTTTTACGTCAAGCATTGCCACAAATTAAAGGGCGATCCCCCAAATACATCATTCATAAATATAACAGAGTAGAGAATTCCATCACAAATGAGTCCAAATCATAGTGGCTCCTTCAAAGAATGGGTAATCATTGGATAATATGCACTTGAATAGTGTATTGATCATACTACGTATCTGGTACTATTTTTCGCAGTCTGATTTTCCAACCAGAAGGCAAATCGAATAATCGCACTATTCTTACTCTACAAGCATGAAGATATACTGGGTTCTATTTGTCTGGGTAAGTGCTGTATGGGGCTATAGCACCTCATCCAACCTCGGGCAGGTTTCGGATAGAAACTTCAAAGAAGAAGTGGTGGAAAGTGGCAAATATGTGTTTGTCGATTTCTACGCCGACTGGTGTCGTCATTGTAAGGGACTTATGCCGGTTATCGAGGAGTTGGCAGATATATTCGAGCCTTACAGCGATTTGGTCAAGATAGTGAAGATAAATGGAGACAAGGACGGGAAGAGAATGGCCAAAAAACACGCATACCAAGGTTATCCCACCATGAAGTTGTTCCATGGTTTGGACGAGCCAATTGAGTACGATGGCGCCAGAGATTTGCAGTCGATCAGCAACTTTATCCAGCAAATCACCAAAATCAGGCTTGCCAGTGACGACATCCAAAACAAAGAAAAGATCTATGAGGCCCAAAAAACCCAAGAGTCCAAGACAAAGATCCTTCGCCTCAACGATTTCAACTTTAACCAAACCGTGTTGGACACCACCAAAAAGACATTGTTGGTATTTTCAGCCACATGGTGTCCCAACTGTGCAAAGTTACAGCCGACAATTGAAGAATTGGCCAATGTAGTCTATGCTAACGAGAACAACTTTCAGATTGGTAAAATCGAGCTTGATACCGAGCCGGGTGAGGAAATTGCCGACAGGTACAATATCAAGTCGTTGCCCAGCATATTGTATATCGATCCAGTCCAGGGCGAAACTCAGGTAATGAAGGGTGACAACTCTTTGAAACCGTTTGTGCTGAGAATAAACAAGGTGGCCGGATTACACCGTGATGTAGAAGGTCATTTAACCCCGGAAGCTGGGCGTATTTTGGCATTCGACAAGGTGGTGCAGCAGAAAATGGCTGCTTCTGATAAAACAAAAGCCGGTCTCGAACTTTTGGATGAGCTCCACAACCACCAAGACAACGGCATGGTTTCGTACTACAGAAAGCTCGTCAACAAAGTTATTAATGGAGAGACCCGGTTCTTTCCACGCGAGCTTGAAAGATTGAATCAAATCTTGACGAACGATATCGACAAGCTCCAACCTGAGACCATTGACTCCATGAAAAAGAGAAGCAACATTCTCCAGGTGTTCATATAGATAAGAAAATTAAACTCTAATACATGATATATACGATCTTGAGAATTTAAGATAATCAACTAATTAATGATGCGAGCGAAAGAGCGAATACAAGGTCCAGGATTATTTATGCAGCGGTCATTGTTGAATCATCACAGATAACCTCCAAAAATGCCTTGTCCACCTGCCACTTCTCTTCTCTCATGCTATTTGAGGCAGATATTAGCCAGTTCACTCACATCTACATATCGTCGAGCCAGCTACTATATAAGCAAGTGCTCAACGCATGGTTAGTTTCATGTTGGTCCTTGAGTTAGTTCTCTTATTGTCTATCAAACAAATTATCACCACGAGATACGATCGTACTTCTGGATAATCCGCACCTTCTCTGGCCACACCTTACCGCCATTGACTATACACTCGTCGATTATAGGTTGGCAATTCGAAGGCGTACACCTGGCAAGCCAGATGTTTTTGGCTGATTGTCTTAGGTATATAAGAACATTGGCCGAATACTTATGGCCTCCAATATGGTTGATAAAACTCACACACACTCCGCCCGGAGTGGTGTCTCCATGATCGCGCAACAATTCCAAGTCGCGGAGATAGATATCCATCTCTTTTTTCATTATGGGGGCTGTGATGCCACATCTCTTATCTCTGGTACGATGCGAGCAAAGAAACACATGGGCCTTGTTGGTGTCAATCTCCACTGACACCTCTGGATATTCTGGATACTCTAACCGAGGCTCTGCTTGCTTGGTCCGTGCCTCCACAAGGTTACTCACCACCAGCGACAAAACCGCACTCACATTGGTAAGCTCCACATTTCTGACCCAAACAAAGAAGGGCAAAAGAAGAATATCGCCGCGTTTTTCGTCAATATAGTCTTGGTCAGTAGTATGCTTATCTGTAGAAAGCGATGAGCACGTCACTTTGATCGACCCGATCTCAGAATACTTCCCCGATGCCTTTTTGCCCCACTTGGCGGCTTCGTGGGGGATGGTATTGGCCGTGCCGGTGGCGTCGTGGGGCCAGTCCGTTTTGCCAGTGGCTACCACCACGTGAAGGCCATAGGGACTAGTAGACTCCCAGAGAGGTGCGTCGTCCACCTTGACGGAAGCAGGGAACCGTACTTCACAGGTGCTGCACTCGGAGTCGCAAGACGACACTTCAAAGCCCTTCTCTGCCACCAAGGCAGCAAGTTTGTCGGGTTTGTCTTTGCCCAATAGATTATCCAAAAGTCCCATGGCGGAGTATGACGATACAAGAAAGAATCTGGGACAAACAAGCTATATATATGCTGAAATTCGCCACTACTCCTTTAATAGCTTCTCTAGCAGACATACGAAAAGTTCGTGCGGCTCATCCTTCGTTCCGATTGCGGAACGTATCCGGCGCGATCTTCCATTCCGCGAATTGACCTCTCGCCTAATCGAACGATGTAGCTTTTAGAAGACAAACGACTCCTAATCGGCCACAACTTCAAGCGTGGTGACACCAATTGTGGCTGACGCGCGATCTGGAGCCTGGGTATATATTATTTGCTGCCAATAGTCCCCACTCGTAGAACCACCCATGGTGTGGGGGTTAATAACCCGTCACTCTCCGCACTCTTCTTCCATCACTTGCTCTCCACGCGTCTCGGTCTCTTTATCGCCGGTTTCCGCTCGTCTTGCTTGAGTTGCTCTACTGGTGTCGCAATGTCGCGCTGCCCGGTTTTTCTTACGCGCAGAGCCAAGACAAAAGCAGGGGCCAAAACATCCGTGCCGCCCCTCGCCTGGCCGCACAACCTCAAAAAAACAACGTTTACAAACTCATCATCACTACTTTGTAGAGGTTAAGTGTGCCCTGTGTTCAAGTACAACTACCGCAAAACTACAAGTCTGATCCATGTCCCTTGATAGATAATGATACAGGTAGATTCTTCAGCGCCTTCAGCGATAGTACCATACGGTAAATCAGCAAAAGACACCGACAACAGCAGTCACGAAACTGAATCCATCATCAATAAATCCATCAACTCATCAAAACTACATTCGCTTATGGTCTCGTCCACCGCCGCAGCTACTTCTGCGCACTCGTTACTCAATCACAACCAAAAACCGGCCATATTGTTAGCCTACGACGACAACGACGACATCATCGGCGCAAGCGACAACTCCAATATTACCCATAATATTTCCTCGAGTCCCACATCATTCAAAGTATCGCGTTCAGATACTTCTGAGGATACAAACGACACTTCTCCGTCATCAATAGACGAAAGATTGAACGTAGGCGTGTCCAGTACCACCATCGATCAGCACGAAGAAATGTCGGCCCACACCCTCGAAATCGACCCTTTACACATCCCAGCCCACCGCAATTCACCGCGTAACGAATCTGCTTCGGCACCGTTGCCGTCTGAAGATTCCGCCGTCCTTGATCAACCCAGAAGACACACGGCTCCATATCCATTGAGCGCCAGCTACGTTAACGACCCACGCGCTGATATACAAGCATCAAGACGCTCGTTACAAACTACAAGACCACCTATACCCATTTCCCGAAGCACCTTTCCTACATATCAAAAAGCCGTGCCCGAACCATCCATTGGGCCCAAATCTGACACAACCAGCATGGAGATTATGAGAATGCGAAACTCGATATTGGTCAAGCGAAACCTCAAGAAACGTAGAAAGGAGTTTCTTGAAGATGAAAAGGTGTTGGTGGGCACAAAAGTCAGCGAGGGCCATGAGAATTTCGTTATGGCCTACAATATGTTGACGGGGATCAGAGTGGCGGTCTCGCGTTGTTCGGGAGTAATGATGAAACTCAAAGATGAAGATTTCACCACCACAAAGAAGCTTTCGTTTAAAATGGACGGAAGCGAATTGACCCCTTCTTCAAAATACGACTTCAAGTTCAAAGATTATAGTCCTGCGGTCTTCAGAGAACTCCGTGCCTCCTTCGGTTTGGACCCGGCAGATTACCTTGTTTCAATTACTGGTAAGTATATCTTGTCAGAATTGGGCTCACCAGGCAAAAGTGGTTCGTTCTTTTACTACTCGCGAGACTTCAGATTCATCATCAAAACCATCCATCATTCTGAACATAAACAATTAAGAAGAATATTGAAAGATTACTATACCCACGTCAAAGAAAACCCCAATACCCTAATTTCACAGTTTTACGGGTTGCATAGAGTCAAAATGCCCACCAAGTTTGGAACAAAAAAAGTCCATTTCATCGTGATGAATAACTTATTTCCCCCACATCGTGATATTCATATCAAATACGATTTGAAGGGCTCTACTTGGGGAAGAATCACAAAATTAACTCCGGAAATGGAGAACGATTTATCTCAAACAACATTGAAAGATTTGAATTGGTTAGAAGGTAAAAATCAAATAAAGTTTGGTCCTCAAAAAAGGAAACTATTTTTCGATCAACTTGATTCGGACGTCAAATTCCTCAAAAAGATCAACGTTATGGATTATTCATTACTTTTAGGAATCCATGACGTCAAGAAAGGAAATACTTCCAACCTAACCCAAAAACTTTCGGTATTCGATCCAAAATCGTCAGATAAATCAGAATTGATCAAGACAAACCCAAGAGATATCGATAGAGTGAATGATTTACCTAGTAACGTATTCCCTGGCCGGTCCAAGTATGTGTTTTACGGTCATGATGGTGGAATTAGAGCAACAAATGAAGAGAACGAGCCGATATCACAGATCTACTATATGGGCATAATTGATTGTTTAACTGGATATGGTACCAAAAAGAGATTGGAGACCTTCTTTAGAACCTTGAATCATCAAAGAAGTACCATATCGGCAGTGCCTGCCCAGGAATATGGTGATCGTTTCTTAAAATTCATCAAGGATGGTACATCTAAACTTAAGCTGAAATTTACTTAAAAGTTTAGGCTTCACGTCAGACCTATTGCTTGCATTACCTACCTTCAATTCGTGATATTTCCTTGGAGATTTCGTTTCTGCTCTGTCCAATTCTTAATACGCTGTTGTTGAGCATCATAACTAGCAGCTTTAAGTATATATACACCCATTCAATAGCTTTAATAAATTCGACTAATAGTTTCGTACCCATATCAATTGTAAAGTAGCGTGGGAAGGTGCCCACTTGGCAAGAACTATCTCAATTTAATTTTGTCGTGCTAGCGATAAAGAGCCAATATTAGTAGCACATGTGGCTCGTAGATGGTTATACTCTTGCACGTGCGAAGAAGATTACTATCATCGTAAAAGAATTGACCACCTGTTCGAAGGCTAGGGTAGCTAACTGTAGGTGTAGACCACTAACTGACTACAAAAGCTATTAAGCACATCTTCAAAAAACTACACTTGGATCCAAAAAGAAAGGTAGATGCTCCAGGAGGGGTTTGAACCCACGACCGTCGCGTTCCTCACACGACCGTGACTTTTGGCATAACCAATTCGTCGTAAAACGGCTATAAGCACGAAGCGCTAACCTCTGCGCCACTGGAGCATTGAACAGCTGCGAGACAACTGTGGCCAATTTTTATCTACCGCGAATCGAACCGGCGAGCAGCTGCGCGAGCAACGCGCGCTACAACTACACCACACAGTCTAATTCTTGGGCGATTCGTAATTTTCTGCCTTATCAATCGTTTCTGGAAACCAGAGACAAGATAATTCCAAAGCTAATCGGCCCTTCGAAGTGTAACCTTGTCTTTGGTGAATTCCTCATGCACTGTCAATGCAAAATGACAGCAACGGATGCAAAAATACTAAACAAGACCATAGCTGTATTAGCCGATGTTCATGCACAAACAGCAGCCGCACTTGATATTCCTGTCTACACTAGTCTAGCCTTTCAACCAATTGTATTACGATCATGATCAAGATTTTGTATAATTGAGAATACTTGCAAGATATATTAGCTACAGTACAGAATTGTGTATCTTCCGCTCCCAGACCAAATTGGCTTTTTTTTGATGGTGCCCGATCACGTGCCACAAAAAGGTGTTGCAAAATGGAAGAACAGGAATAGTAAACCCAACGTGTGGTCACGAAGACTCGATAGTTAATACAATTGAGCAGATTGAAGAACTTATCCAGTATTTGGTGAGATATAGGCCTCAAAGTTTGCAAAGTCTATCGTATGGCCAGACGAGGCTAGGTTTATTGCATTCCCTGGTTTGCTTAGACCCATACAGTGCTAGAATAGCACGTACCAGTCACTTGACTAAGCAAAACTACCGATGCGCTGTGGGCACGCCATGCTTTCTTGTATTGTCAAAGTTCTGTTCCCGTCATAATCATGGAACAATATAACCTTGTCTATATTTTGCAATTTTCTACAATTTAATTGCGATATCAGATATCCAGAAGTGTGAAGATGTTTGTTTGAAGGCTTTGACTCAGTTACACTAGTAAAGCAATTGAGAGCAATGGAAGATTCTATTTGATTGCTAGGGGCTAGTGCCATATCCCTATACGATAGTGGAATAATTTAAGTACGGTTGATGTTAGAGAGGAGACACACGTGACAAACCTCGATTAATCAGTCCAATGAAATGAGACATAGTGCCCACTAGATCTTCAAGTGCTAATGGTATATTTGATAAGTCGGACAAGTCCGGTGGTCGTCAGGCAGTGGCTGAGATCGATATCGATATTGCAGCAGCCCAATGTGGGCAATTCACAGGATATCGCCAGCACCACCACGAGTGAAGAGAACATCAAAGATGTGGAAAAATTGGTGAGCAACAACACGCTAGAAGTTGCCGACTTCAAGGCTCTTGGCAATCCACAGACACTTTTGAGTATCAACTCACCTGCATCGGTCCCCCTTTATGTCAGAAGAGGCTCATTAGTGTCGATATACGGACTCAATGAAACATCGTCAATCTCCGCAGTTCGGAGCAGCTTGGAAATTCTCCACCCCATAAAAAGACTTATATATGGAGGTTATGGATCGGGTTACCAAAAACTTGTTTCCACCAGTCCCTTTTCCATCTTGTTAAGCTCTACAAGCCGAAAGTTCTCGATTTTTCAGCCCAACACAACCAAGTCGTTTGCGCAGTTGGTATTGGATGGATCCAATGACTGGGCCATACTTAACAAAAATGCCCTTCAGGCATACACCGGAAACTCACTTTTGGTCACATTGCACCAAATCCCCCGGAAAATATCTCGAAGCTTGCACAAACGATTAAACTTACGTGGAACCCAATATACTGGGTTGTTCAAGTGGAATCATGCTGGATATACCTTGCTCAGTGGAAGAGGACAAGTGGGTTTGGTCGGAGATGGTTCGGTATACCACATTAGCCTAGCAGATCAAGAAGAGTTGCTTGTGAACAAGAAGAATATATTGGGGATAACTGTGAATGGACCCCATGATTTGGCCAATTGTGTACACAAGTACTCGTTTCCAGTCGCCAAAGTAGTCGAAGAAGTGCCTGTAGAGTCCATTGGCATTATCCACAATTTACCCATAAGCACTTACGCTAAGATCAAGAGATATGGCCGTATAATAGCTGGATACTTTGGCAAAATCGGTAACCTCTTTAGGTTATCAAAAAACACAACGTTCAATTTTTTAGTGGGAAACCAGGAATTCGTCAAAGTATTGGGTCCTCGTAGTATTTTGTTGCAGTCTAGTACTGGTAATGGGTATATTTCCAATACCAAAACCAGCACAAGCTCGGGAAGCCAATCTGTGGCTGCTCCTGCTCCCACATCGGCAGACTACTTGAATTACGTGACGGTCAATAATGGGAAAGTTGAGTTTGAAAGCACATCTGATTTCCAGGCTTCGGTCAAAGAAATCGAGGGTAAAAAGTCTAGATAGGTAGAGATTATTCAAAAGATATTGAGAAAACCGAGTCGTAGACCATAGAAGTACAAAACGCAAGTACCAACAGAGGTATAAGGAGGATTGGAATTAGCCTGATGATTTAGCTTAACGTTCTTCTAGATCATATGAATTAAACAAAGTAGTGAAGATAGAAATACTATTTCATCCGAGAAAATAGTGTACATCTCACTCCGTGTGGCTTGTTAAGCTAATAGTCGGAACCATCTTGTTTGTATCATTGCTACACAATTATCATTAACCTACTCTTTGAGTGGAATGAGCGAGTTGCTCAATTGATGTATGTTTCTTGATAGAGAATTTCTTACTCTTGTCTACTAATTAAGTTTTACCGTTCTATGAATATACAAATATTATTGAATAATTCCTAATTAAAGAAGTGAATATGTCGGTCGTATCACATTACTTTGCCATTTTATTTCTCATATGGTTGAGAGAAATGGGCGAAGTTCCTTGATTCAGCAGTATCGGTTGAGACTGGGAGTCTTTTTGGGTACTGGTAGCCTGAACTTTTTGAGGAGGTTGAGAAGAGTTGGCGCGAGTGAGATGCTGCATTTTGCCGACGTCCGGAGGCGATCTTTCGTGTTCTCTTTTCAGGTTGTAGTTGGCGGACAAGCGATGATCATGGGGATCACTTGTGGAACGCCTGGTGGAAGTATTCCAGAGGTCAGTAAGCAGCGAAGGCATAGCGAGTTTGACCGACGAATTAATTGACTCGTTTCCTCTACGAATAGGTGGAAGCTTGGTGGATGTCTCGTCGGTGTTGCTTAGTGATTCTCCAATAGACGAAAGGGTGACGTTTTCGTGGGAGAACGGATTGTGTCCGCCAATACTTGGGAGCCGCGAGTCTGGCTTTCGGCGTACCACCTGTTCCCGATCGTGTTTTTTCATGTTGGAGGTGCTGAGCGAATTGGCCCGTGGAGCCACATCACTGATAAGCGGAACCACTGGTTGAGGGGAGGAGTTGGAGCTGTTCCAGTCGGTATATTTTGGGTTAGGATTGCTGCTGTACAACATGGACTGTGTTGGATACTGATAGTACTGGAGCTTCTGCGCCTCTTGTTTGGGCTCTTCGTCTACAGGAAGAGGCTCGTCCGCGTCTTGTGGAAGCTTATCACGCTCGTGTTTCTGGTCCATTTCGTACGGATGTTCACCAAACACTCTTCTACTCTGGTCCTCAGCATAGTTTTTGATATTTTGGTTCTTTTCATTCAACTTCTTTTTCGAACTGGCTTTGGTTTTATGAAGAAGGCTTCCGATCTCTGAAGAGATGGTATAGGGACCAGGAGCTTTATGCGCTTTAGGCTTGAATGTGCCCACACTATTTTCTCCCGAAGTATTCAGCGAAGATGCCCGAGCACTGTTATTGGAAAAAACATTGACAGAAGATAAGCCGCTTTGGGAGGTTGAACCGTTTGAGCTCTGTGAAGGATTTGGGTTGGCACCAGCATCCAATGACGAAGTGGAATGCCCATTGGAGTTGGTATTGGTTGTGTTGGAGTTGGATCCATTGGAATGAACGTTGGAATTGGAGCCAGATTCAGGTGAGTCCGAACCATCTGAAGGTCCGCTTATGGTCAAATCATCAGACTTGCCGTCTAATGATGGACGCTCATTGGGTCGCGAAAATTGTTTGGCTGGCTCGGCCTCGGTAGGCGATTCCACTGAATCCGGAGAGTCATCGGTATCACCCAGGGCCTTCTCGGTATCCGCGTCATCAGAAGAGCCGGTTTTGGTATCGGTCTTTGTGGGCAACTTCATTGGAACGGGATCACTTGGTTTCAATGCATGCTGGAACAAGTTGCTTGTATAGGCTGGCGCTGGCAGGCTGGCGCCCGAAGGGTTTTGTGAGGCTACAGAGCTACCATTCTTGTTGATTCTTCTTTTAAGCACCTTCAATCTTTCCGATGGCATGAATACCACCGGCGAAGCTCCGTCAGGGTCACCGTTAACTGGCACCTCATAGTTGTGGTCGTTTTTCGCACCCAGACCGTTTTGGTTGCGGGTTGGGTAGTGCCGGGCATCTGACCCTGCGTCGCTCTGATCGGCGGTCGCACCGCCAGGATGGTCATGCGCGCCGCCGTGGGAAGACTGCATCCGCACAGGTGCCGCGCCAGGAGTTGTGGCCAGGGGAAAGTTGGCGGGAGGAGTCGCGTTGGCGTATTGCGGTGGTTGTGGGTAAGGCGTGGCCGAGGGAAAGCCCAGGTAGTACTGGCTAGGTTCCTGCTTCACCCCAGGTTGGTTTTCGCTAATGTTGGGCTCGGGCAGTTTTTTCGCGGTGTGTTTGGTTGGCGGTCTTGCACTTTCGGGGTATGAATCCACCAACGAATACTTTAATATGACTTTGTTAATGGCCTTGAACAAATCATTCCATTTAAACACTTTCAAGTCTTGTTCGATGTTGCGCGGCCTTGGATCTTCCATTGACATAAGTAATTTAAAGAATCGCTCAAATTGTTTGTTCGAGCGCGAAATCGTGTACGGTTTGAGTGACTGGAGATTCCGCCGTATTCTATTCTTTTCTTCGATGGTGAATGATTCTTGAACCAAGTACTCGAGGATCAATATCACGTCCACAGACGTCACGATGTTGAAATCCTTTTCTTTCCAGTATATACATGAGATGATGGGGGAGGTGTGGTCGTATTGGTCTTTTCTGATGGCTTCGAATTCTGCGAAAAACTCGTTGATCGACACTCTTGAAAATTTGAACCTCACTAGTCTTCTTTGGTTTTCGATTTCTTCTTCCGTCCAGTCTTCATTCATTGACCGTAGATCGTTCTTGAATATTAGTTTAACTGGCGTATTGACCTTATTGAGGTTCTGATGCACATACAATGGGTCGAGCGACGACGTACGAATGAGGTTGGGTGTTCCCGTGTATCTCCTGAAGGTAGTCAAGGGTCGTATATTAGAACCGTCAGGCTCTCGTAGATCGACTCTCTTATTTCGATTTGATTTAGGAGACATGTTTTTAGATGATCATCAACTTGTTCCAATAGTAGGTTGGACTTGTGGCGAGTACAGCGTGGTCAAGGACCTGTAGATAGACCTTGAGATAAATTTGCGATCGAGCTGGTGATAGTACTTTATTTAGCACTATTCGGCAAGGATCAAGTGGTTGTTCTGTTCACTCTATGTCTTCACAAATGAGCAAATGTATCAATCAAACAGCTATATATCTCTCAAAAAGATGTAGCAAATATTAGGGATACCTCGAGTTTCTTCATGTATTAAAAGAAAAAGACTTGCCACGATTCGAAGTAGCAAGGATTGAGCCCACAAAAGAAACACATCAGAAAATGCGAAACACAAACATGACTCGCCACGACAAAATTTTCTGACAATAAAGACGGATTGTGAGGCTAATTTCCAAAAAGTGGCAAGGGGGATAAAATAAAATCGACATTTTTGTAAATGTGAGAACACAAATAGCAATTACATAGGTGTTGCTGCGTTAACCTTCGAGAAACTACAGATATTTTAATGACCAATTTTTTTGTCTGTACATGCATTATTACCTAGGCACGCTGTTTGTCTCAGATAGTGAATCTTCTATGCAAATTTTTGAGCGTGGCCGCCTGCGCGGAAACCCGGGTTACCACAAACCAAACGCATACAACATAAGTCAGTCAGCACTCCCTCAACTAAACCTTATACTTGAAGTGAAGTATCCCGCCCCTAATCCAGCTAATACCGACGCCCCTCAACAGTAGACGATTAGTCAATCTTTGGTACAGTCTGCGTCATCAACCTCGACGTCATCGAGTCTAGGCGTTCCATCAAATATTGTATGCACGACAATTCTATTGTGCGTGAGGCGCATTAAATTTTGAAATACTTCGTCTTCAGGTGATATCATCGAGTATGTGTCTGCGGAACAAATTACATAAATCTACGCGGAATACGTTGCAAAAATGACCGATGTATTCGGGATTCTTGTCGAGGCTAGGTTCATTTCTTTATCGTAATCAGACCCTACTATGGTTCATCCAATTCTTGTCCATCTGATCTACATATGGGGACCTTTTGTAGCTGAGTGTCTCTGTCGTAGAAGTTGAGCGACGCGGATCAGGAGACTCTTTGTGGCCGAGGGTCACTTGACTACTGCGTAGGACGTTACCTGAGTATTTGATCGCACCCGCCGCATTTTTTTTGTCTGATAAATGTATATTCATTCGTCTAGTTTATGTCTTGGTAGGCACACATTTATCCCTTGTCAGACATTGACAAACAAGAAAACGCAGTCATAGTGTATTCGCAACAATTGAGATAAATCCGATAGATTTGACAATTTTGGTTGCATTTGGGGTATCAAAACTTTTCGGAGTTCGGACTAGATTGTAACACACTATTCGTGGCAAGTATCTGATCCAACAATCCAGGATGCTGTAGGCTGTGTTCTGTCTACATCATATTAGCGTCATAGCACAGATACGATGTTGTAACTCTTTTTGTGTACAATTGTAATTCGCCTATAACTTCTGCCGTAAATATTTAATAAGGACAATACTAGGGTTCCGCGCACATGATCTTACCACCACTAGCCTCATGGCTTATTGTCCAGTCGTAGTAGTAAGTCCAACCTTGATGAATTGTTCGGACTCTGCACGACCTTCCCATATCTCTATAGCGTTGATCGCCGAACATGTGATACATCACGTGAAAGAAGAATTGACCATGACGAAGGCACGCTTATCTCCACGTGTAGATGGGTAGTGCGTGACTCGACGCTCTACCGCTCGACCAGAAATTCAAATTTATCTTAACGCCAGTTCTTACTAGATAACGGTAACAGGTAGTTGGAATGACTGAAAAGGAAGAAGCCATTTTCCGTAAGTAGATACACGAATCTGTCAAATAATAAGCAAGATTGATTGCTTCGATTTGTACTATTTTTTTGGGTGTTATACTAACTTTCAGGCTCTGCGGAAATGTCTTTGATACAATTGTACGTCCCAACCGAAGTCGCCAGAGAATTCATTTACAAAGTCGGGGAACTCAACGCTGTTCAGTTCAGAGATTTGAATGCCAAGGTCAGTGAGTTTCAACGTTCATTCGTCAAGGAATTAAGACAATTAGACAATATCGAAAGGCAATTCGCCTTCTTCAAAAGAGAGCTCGACCAAAGAGAAATTCCAGTAAAAGCTTATCCATATGAGTCTCAGGATTTGGCCCCTCAATCAGTCATTGATGGATATGCTGAAGACTCTCAATTGTTGGAAGAAAGAGTCACCCAATTGATCGACTCCACCCAAGTCTTATCAGCCAAGCAAACCGATCTTATTCAGTTCAAAGCTGCCATTAGCGGAGTCGATAACTTCTTTGCTTATCATTCAGGACCATCTGATAGTGGAGTTTCTGAGCAAGATGCTCTTCTTTCCAACTTGGAAGCTCAAGGTCCGGTCGAGTCCAGAGCCTCCAATTTCATCACTGGAGTCATTGCGCGTGAAAAAGTAGGTGCTCTTCAGCAGATTCTTTGGCGTGTATTGAGAGGTAACTTATACTACCATAGTCAAGAGCTTGAAGACCCAGTCTACGATGCCAAGTCCGGTACTCACGTCAACAAGAACTCGTTCATTATCTTCTCCCACGGTAATTTGATCCAGGACCGTATCAGAAAGATCTGTGAATCATTGGATGCCAATCTTTACCACGTAGATTCGACTCAAGAGCTTAGAAGCGAACAGCTTGTAGAAGTCAATGCCAAATTGAACGACTTGGTGGATGTTCTGGAACGGTCTGAGACAGCCTTGACTTCCGAGTTGATTGCCATTTCCAAGGATTTGGCCAAATGGTGGCAGGTGATTGCTAGAGAAAAGGCCGTTTACCACACCATGAATCGTTGTGATTACGATGGTTCCAGAAAGACTTTGGTGGCCGAAGGTTGGATCCCTACAGACGAGATTGACGAATTGACTGCTACCGTCAAAAGCATCGATTCGTCGCAATCTGCCGCTGCCATCATCAATGTTCTAGAAACTAGCAGAACCCCTCCTACTTACCATCGTACCAACAAGTTTACTGGTGCTTTCCAAAGCATTTGTGATGCTTACGGTATTGCCACGTATCGTGAAGTCAATCCTGGTTTGCCAACAATTATTACTTTCCCATTTATGTTTGCTATTATGTTTGGTGACTTGGGCCATGGATTCGTCTTGACTTTGGCAGCTTTGTTTTTGGTGTTGAATGAGAAAAAATTGAGCGCTATGAAGAGAGACGAGATCTTCGATATGGCTTATACTGGTCGTTACATCTTGTTGCTTATGGGTTTGTTTTCGATGTACACCGGACTTATTTATAATGATGTTTTCTCCAAGTCAATGACTCTCTTCACTTCGGGTTGGGAATGGCCAGAACACTTTGAAATTGGAGAAACATTGCACGCCAAATCCGTGGGCACTTATGTTTTCGGCTTGGACCCTGCTTGGCACGGAACTGAAAACGCCTTGCTTTTCTCCAATTCATACAAGATGAAATTGTCGATTTTAATGGGTTACATTCACATGACTTATTCTTATGCCTTTTCTCTCGTCAACCATATTCACTTCAAAAGTATGATTGACGTTGTGGGTAACTTCATTCCTGGTTTGTTATTCATGCAAGGTATTTTCGGATACTTGTCATTATGTATTGTCTACAAATGGACCGTCAACTGGTACGAAGTCCAGAAACAACCTCCATCGTTGTTGAACATGTTGATTTCGATGTTTTTGTCCCCTGGCACTGTTGTTGACCCATTATACTCGGGCCAATCATCTGTCCAGCTTGTTCTTTTGGGTGTGGCATTGGTTTGTGTGCCTTGGTTATTGCTTTTGAAACCATTGTATTTCAAAAGAAAACTCGACAGGGAAGCTAAGGAACACGAATATCAACAGTTGAACAATGACGAGCTCTCGTCCGAAGAAGAACATGCTGCAACTGCCCTTGATGACGACGAAGAACACGAAGCCCATAACTTTGGTGATATCATGATCCATCAAGTCATCCACACCATTGAATTCTGCTTGAACTGTGTTTCACATACTGCATCATACTTGAGATTGTGGGCCTTGTCTTTGGCTCACGCTCAATTGTCCACCGTCTTGTGGTCCATGACCATTGGTAACGCCTTTGGTGCCACTGGATTCAGTGGTGTTCTCATCACCGTATTCTTATTTGCATTGTGGTTTACCTTGACAGTTGCAATCTTGGTGGTCATGGAAGGCACATCTGCAATGTTGCATTCCTTAAGATTGCACTGGGTTGAATCGATGTCCAAGTTCTTTGAAGGTGAAGGTAAACTTTTCGAGCCTTTTGGATTCAAAGACTTGTTGGCCGATGTGTTTTAATTGACATTGGCAGACTTAATAATTAAAAGTAGCCTAGATAATACACTCCCATATTAACTGTAAAAGTAAGATAATCGTAGAAAGCAGAAGTATACGAGAAAAGGCTATTTCAGTTATATATTCTGCTACAACCTCCACTTGACTAATATTAAAATAAAGTTGGATCCTCAAGAATTTGGTTCCTAATGAACTCTCGCTAAAATTCTGATCGCTGATTTCGCCCTGTCGCTATTCTCGCCAGATCTCGGGAGAATCAAAAGTAACTAGCCCAACATAAAAGTATCCACATACATATACCGGATAGTATCCCAAGTCATTTGGATCACAAGTGGCAAGACTACATATGGTGGTGACAATTTATTCGTTATCTCGTAGCCAATACTCTGCATCCTGTATCTTCTATATCTTGGGCTCATCGCATCGCATCGCGGCATCGGGGGTCGCTGAAAAATTCACCAGCGACAACATCTCAAACCAGTGAGCCACCATGTCTATCCCGTTGAACGTCATCCTCAAGCAGCTAGAACTGGCCCCCGAGTCCATTATCCCAATATTGTCTGCTTTACATTATGACAAAACTATTTTGAATGATATCAGCAAGCCTGACAGTCGTCATTTAGTGTCTCGCGCCTTGAACCTCGCCAGATCACCAGTAGAGTACAACAAGTGGTGTGGAACCAACCTTATCCGTGTATTGGGAGCCAACTATGCATTGTTGGCTAGTGGAGGTATAACTATGTTGAGCCAGCTAGTCAAAAACCTAGAGAACTACAACGAAACCATCAACTTGAAGATTTTAACCAGTACCGTTGAAGCCATCGATTATCTTTGCAAGCAAATAAGAGGCAAGCCTACGTTAACTAGAGAAATCTTGACCCCTAACTTGTCGTCTATTATTACGTTGTACTTGGAGAAGCTCCACTACTGTCCATTGCTTATCATCAACAGCTTGAACACCTTGGTCAAGAACCATCCTACTACCTTCAGACCTTTTGCCAACAAGTTGGGCAGCCGTCTTGTGACGTTTCTAAACACCGCAAACTTTGTTTCGTACCCACAAGCTTTGAAAACTGCCATTTTCAAGACATTGGCCGTGCTTCCTGTGGTTGAAAAAGCAGACCCTGAAGTTAAATGGGAATCCAACGTTAGAAATCTTATCAAAGAAGTTCTTTCTGTGTTGTCAATTTACAGCGAATTCTTGACTATTAGCGACGATGCTGATTTGGTCAAATTGATCCAGAAGTTGCCCAGCTTTGACTCTGAATCGAGCGCAAACGACAGAATTCTTTCCACCATGGATATCGACATCAACCAGCCCAAAAGCTTCTTCCAGATCTCTGTCAGAATTGAAATACTCGTTGGTCTTTTGCAAGCATACATGACTACAGAAACCCCTTTCAGTGTTCGAATTCCTTTGGGATTATTGGTTACGCTCAACGAGGTCATTTGTTCTATCAACCTCAAGTTTCTTGCTTTCAAGTTTGATGTTCGTGATGAGAACTTGAGAGCTTTGATCAAGAGTACCACCATGTTAAACCACAAACATTCTGTCAGGTTCATGACGGCGTTAGCAACCATTTTCAAGGGTAACATGCTTCCGCATTTGAGTAACATTCTCTCGTTCTTAGAGATTGTTATTCCATTCAAAAATAAAGAAATCGACTATAATGGGTTGCTTTCTCATGAGGAGCTTGCTTTGGACTTATTGACCTGCGTGGAAACCTACTTGAATTTGGTAGCAAATCTTGGTGACAACTCGCAATTGTTGAGGTTTGTCGACATTGCCCTTCTTTTGGTAGAGCCAAGATCCAACGAATCGCACGCTAGCCCTGAAAACAAGGACCGCAAGGTTCAGGGCAATGGAAAGAAACAGAAGAAGAAGAGAAACAACGATGCTGTGGCATTATCAGACTTGTTATCACACCAGCATCTTTTCATAGAGAAGATATCTACCACCACCGTCAAGGTGGTACGTAGTTTTCTCGGAGCTATTATTACCAAGGTCAGTCTCCCTCCTACCCAGCACTACAAGATCATGAGATATCTTATTTTGGAAACCGTCGGGGCCAAGTTCTACTCTCATGAAAACAACGTGCCTTCTGAGTTGAGACAGCTCTTGATCAACAGTGTATTGTACCCTGGATTCGAGAAGATTTCCCTTCTTCCTATAGTGACCAGTATTTTGCCAAATGATCCGTTGTTAAGTGTGTTCATTAACCCCAGATTCCCACCATTGCCTACTTATATCAAGAAGCCAGAGATGGGAATCGAGAAGGAAATGGCTCGAGGGTTTGAGGACGAAGAAGAAGAACAAGAGGAAGAAGAAGAAGAACAAGAGGAAGAAGAAGAAGAAGAAGAACAGGATCAGAAGCGCCGCAAGGTATCCGATGATGCCAATATTCTGCGCGAAACTGCCAATGCTAGTGGAGACGGGGAAGTCGAAGTACCTGTTGCAAGCACCAGCTTTACGCCAGTGGAACCGGAAAAGATTTTCGTTTCTAAAGAAGTCGACCAAAATGATGTCATGGAGTTTGCACAGGATGAACCTCAAGTGGTGACCGAAACCATCCAGGCAACCACGGTGACCGAAACCACTGTACCAGCTCCAGTCCCAGCTAAGCCTTCTGCAGAGCCTTCAGTAGCAGCTGACGACGACTCTGATTTCGAGATTCCAGAAATTGACATTGACTCCGATGAAGAATAGCTTAAATAAATTTCATCAATAAACTGATCAAAATCACACTACTCTTGTGGTGGGTGCAAAAAAGTGTATGCACGACCGACTGCGAACTGTAAGTTTTCTTGGTAATAATTGAGAGCGGTTGCAACTTTTGACAGCAACATGGGAAGTCTTGAAGCTGTCAAACCACATGTTATCAGCAGTGTAATCGCCTGTGTAAGAACTGCAAAGAGATCCTAACCGATTCATAGGCGATTTGGGAGTCTGCGTTTTTATCAGCAGACGCACCAACGCCCCGAAACCGAGTCCGGAGCTTCTAGCACTCCAGCCTTTTAATGCAGACAAAATCTTGACAATGTTTAACCGCCTTAGGTTTCTAGAAATTTCATTAGTTTCTTTATTTTATCTGACATAGACTACTCCGCTTGCTCCTGGAGCAACCTCTGACCACACCTATGGGAAACAACCAGCTGCTCCCAAACAGTTGTGGCAACTTTGTAATGTAGATGACCATTTGCATCAACGACACTATGCACAATTGGGGGGCGGGTCTTGATTCCAGGGGTTAGCCTACGCAAATCCTTGGACTAGCGCTCATAACTCTGGACCGGGCTGAGCTGACCTCATTAAACATTTAAACATTTAGGGTCCTTATTTCGCAATACATCGATGATATACTAGTTGAGTGCGTGGCCACGCTGCTGCAAACGGCGTCAGCACCATAATAACTAATATCCACGCGTAGCCGCATTTGTTTGGACCCTGAATGGTCAATCTCTGTACGCAAAATAATCAGTCTAAAGTAGCAACTAAAAATTGATTAAGAAGCCACAACATGACGAATGATGCATCAGCTTTGACTACATCGCGACCACATTCCTCGTATCTTACTCTACTTGGCTGTATACGGACATTAGCCCCTGATCATGACTTCCGCTCCCCATTGATACCCTCTCAGTTCACGATTTCCATGTAGAGACTTCGCATTCGCGTCGCACTCGTGCGTCATCACTTATCTAACTAAATATTTACAACCGCGCGAACTCAAATAGATCGAACAGAAGGACGGTTCGCAAAGCGTACACAACTTCTCCTCAAGATCTCTAATTGCATATCAGCATCGTGTATAATCCATGCTGCTAGACCGGACGAAAGTCCAGCTTTTGTTGACGGAGGATTTGTCCCCCCACAAAATCGCCATACTAATTCTAGTCAACGCCTACTGCACCAACCATATCCCCGAGCTTCGGCTCAAACCAGTCCTAAATTGTATCAGCCAGCTCATAACAAACGAGACTATCTACTCAGGCCTGGAATTGGTTGTTATACCCAACTTATTTGACGTTTGTCGTAATGTTTTACATAAAGCTATCGTACTGGATGGCGACAGTCAAGACGCTGTGGATGATTCGATGGAGATCCAAAAACACATCTTGAATACGTTCTGGAGCATCAATTCCGTCGAAGATTTGGATACCTGCATATCTTCACTAACCAACATCATCGTGGGACCCGAAACTATCTACGAATCTATCACTTCAACCATACGACAGGTCTCTTCTCGGTCGATTCTCGGGTCTTTCATCTTCAAAATCATCTCATCGTTTCGTCTACTCAAATTTGACGAGGTGTTTTTATTGTTCGAAGCTCTAGTCGACTACAGACACCCTTCAAGAAAGCTCTATTTGCTGTCGGGAGGGAAATTTGGTGACGAGAATAAGCCAGTACAGACCTCGAAAGATAATCATGCGACGAATGAAAATGAGGTTCCGGCATCTTCTGACGACATTCTTTTCTTGAAACTTAACCAGCAATTGCAGGATAATTTGGGCACCAGTATCTTATCTTCCAATAAAACGACCAGTTTGGAGCCTCAGTTGCCGGCTCGAAAACCAAATAAACTCATTCCTATACCGAAACACGATCTCCAGATTCTATTGGACAAACAAATCAACCTCTTGGAATCGTACGGAACGCCCATGCCGAGAGTTTTAAAAGAAATAATGATCCTAATGACTTCACCTAATTCCAACACTTGCCTGATCCAAAACATAAACTTCAACAATTTACCGTCATATTACTATATAAAATACCTTGAGAGCCTTCATGACTCAAATTATAACCGCGCATTTGAAGCCTTACACCAGTACTTTGACTATATGGTATCTAACAACTCCAAGTACTTTTACCACTTTGCATTAATATCCCGAGCTTCGCTACACCAGTATTTTGGCGAGGATGACAAGGCCATCGACTCCATCGAAGAAGCCATCTCTGTAGCCCGAGAGAACAAGGACAACTCGACACTTACATATATTTTGTCGTGGCTTTTTAATTTCATCAAAAACAAGCCTGAGTTGTGGAAACGTCAGAGCTTTTATAATAATAATAACGAATCGCAATTGCTAAAGTTCTTGATTCAAAAGTCCCAACTGGTTTCATTGCTGTTACATTCCATGAGCTTTAATTTTGCTACGCTCCAGATAATGAATAGAGGCGAGTCTACGGATGGCAACTCGATGTCGTATTTTGAATCCATATTAAAGGCAACATACATATCTATAAATGACAACAGAGCTTCGTTCATCAAAAGCACGGAAATGCTATCGAATATATGGTGCAAAGTAGGAGTGCCTAGTTTGTGCGAGGTATACAATGAAATCTCGGGACTATTTACTGATAAAACCACCGAGAAGCTTGAAATACAACTTCGATCTAATTTTCTTAGGTATATCAAGGGAGAAACAGAGATAGCACATCGAGAGACAGAAAAACTAAAGGACCATTCAATCCTCAAGGCTAACCATTCGTTATTTAACACCATCCAGATACGCGGCCTCATCATCTCCATCAAGCTCAATTTGAACAAAGGACGGTATACAGTATGTGAAGAGCTCATTGCGTTGCTTGAAGACAATCAAATCAAAGAACTTGAGCTCAAAAATGAATTACTATTGCTACGAATCGAGGTAGAAATTGCCATTGAAAACTATTCCATAGCTCTAAGTCTCATATCACGGTACTTGGCCAAAGAATCCCAGGATATCTCGCTAGTCATAAAATTGAATTTACTCAAGTGTAAAATTTTCAATCTCAGTGGCAATATCTCCAAAGGTTTGACTATAATAATACAACAACTCGACCGGGCAACCAAGATGGGATTCCGAAGCTTGGTGGTGGAAGGGCTTTTGATCTTAGCCTCAACCCTCAATAATTTACACCAGTATGACGATTGTCAGGAGCTACTTGAAGAGGTGATTCCCACGATAATATCAGTGGGCAACAAACAGCAAGTTTCTGAAGCCCATTTGGAGTTATCGCGGTGCTATTTTGGCCAGTACAAGCAAAACAAGAAAGGTGGGGTTTTTGGGAAGAGCCTACGGTTTTTGAATCTTAGCATTATAGGATTCAATAGTCTGACTAACCTTGTACGGTTAATGAAGTGTTTTGAGTTCGAAAGAGAGATCGCCATCTATAAAGCGGACCAAAGTCTACTAGAGCATTCGCAGCGCGGAATCGATAAATTGTCCATTAGATGTAAGGAGGACGTGTAACACATAAGGAGTGTATATACTATGGAATAAAAAGAATCACTTTGACTTGTCGTCGGCATCCATACGGGCCAATATAATAGCTGCACTTTTCAACTGTATCACGTTGGCGACCTGCTTGAAAAACCAGATGGGGGTGCTCAACCATGCCAACACCGTTCCCAACCAGAAAAAGTCGTAGTAATGAAGATACACGGCCACGTAGAACAATTCGTTGACAAGACACACAAGAAACAAGAAATTGCGGTTGGTGTAGTATAACGACAAGATCTTCAGCTGTTTAGAGTCGACGTTCTTGTGGCTGGCCGAGCCACTGGACATCATGGCGTACATATGCATATAATGACTAGCAAGATCAAGCGAAATCAACATTTGCCAGACGAACGTGTAACCTGGGTAGATCAAACTCAAGTAAGCAATCAACGACGAAGTGGCACATCTATCGGTGACCATATCCAAAACGGCGCCGAATCGAGTACCTTGGTTGTACTTGCGGGCGGCCCAACCGTCGAAAGCATCCAAGAACCCCGAGATTCCGTACAACACTAACGTGTAAATGGGGTGGTTCTTCATGCATACAAACGAAAGAATGGCAGTGAAGATCCGAACGTACCCAATCAAGTTGGGAATGTAAAGAAAGATGTCATTGGTGGTGACAGCCGCCGTGTGTTTGGTGACTGATGGTTTCAATGCATTTCCCTGGTCGGAGTGAGACATCGTATCAAGCAACAGTTGACGGTGTCAATTTTTCGAATTGATCAGTAGATAGAGTAGCGGCGAGCACGGAAAGATTTATTACGGTCACATGGTCGGGAAATCGGCGAGATGTTAAGAGGGAAGAGACTATTATTTACAGGGAGAAGAGAAGCTACCGTCGATAGAGTGTGTAGAATGATACTGTGGGACAGCGACAGACCTTCAGCACTGGAGTGCAGCGAGGTACTGTTGTGCAGCTGGTGATGAGTAGTGGTTCCTACTGTGGGGCGCGTTGGCTCGAACAATAAAAACTGGTGAAGAGAAGAGTAGAAGTGAAGGAGTGGACGAGGGTAGGAGTGACGAAGCACAATCGCAAGGATGTTAGACAAAATACAACAATGGCGTAGAGATGTAGATGCTTGTGACTATGTAGGTACTGCGTGTTGATCAGGTGGTGTAGAAGTGGCCAGCTGCCATAATAATGGCACACGCGTACTGCAGCACCTGCACCGAGGTAGCTGATCTTTCGCACTATTCTCCCGCTAAGCGGCCCCATCTAGATAGCGACTGGTGCCAACCGTCTGGGGGAAGTCTATCGCACAACACCAGTGTACCATGTCTACACGACGGGCACCTTCTGGCCCACAATGTATATTATGGTACCGCCCCAGGACAACTACTTTCATATTTGGCCATTGCACTTGATGGTTTACCACTACAGATCTCTCGCTAGCTCTCTTTGGTCGCTTCGCTCGGTGCGCTCGCAATTTCAACGGTGAATTTCTCGACGAAGAAGTCACTCTTCAGCCATGGCTGAATTCCTCAATTATAAGGTCAACTTGACCCTAAAGGATGGTACATCCTCGTGTGGAGTCATCACACATGTTGACAGTAAGCAAATATCACTTGGAAACGCCACCCAATCAATCAATCCGTCTATTGTTACCAACGTGCAAATCAACAGCTCGCAGATTGCCGACTTGAAAGTGGTTCAGCTACCACCAGACTACTACAAATCGAACAAGAAAAATGGCCATAAGAAACAGGAGTCGCCCGCAGTACTTGACAACGCCATAATCTTCGCCAAACCTTCGACCAAGGGTGAAGATACACCTCGCTCGAGAACAAAAGCCAGATCGAAACAACATACCCAATCACCTTCCAGCTCAGTGGATTGGGGCCACGACAAAAACAAGGCCAAGGACTTTGATTTCGAAGCCAATCTTGCCATGTTTGACAAGAAATCTGTGTTTGCAGACTTTCAAAAAAAAGACACCGTCAGCCCTGGCGATAGATTGGTGGGCCACAACAAAATTGACAAGAAAGAAAAGTACGACAATGATGAGATGGTCTTGGACAACAAGAAGATGGACAACTGGGACAAGATCGGCGGCCGCAACCAAAGCGACGACAACTTGATCAAAAGAAAGTCGATCCCCAGCTCCACCACCCCTATATTCAAAGACGCCAACGGCTCATTCGCCACTGCAAATGTCAAGTTGGTCCACGCCAGCAACTCTAGTCCTATTCCGCTCAGCTCTCCAGTTCAGCTCTTGGAAATTGAGCGCCTTTCTAGTCAATCGTTTGGTGTCACTACCACCATTATGACCGAAGTCTGTGCTACCAACTTGTCGCACTTGATTACAACCAAGATGTTAGGCAGCACATCGCGCTTGAGGAAGAATAACCACAACTTGCCCCCACTAGTTTTGCTTTTAATTGGAAGCTCTCGGTGCGGCAGCAGAGCATTTGCTACGGGCCGTCATTTGACCAACCACGGAGTCAGAGTATTGGCGTTTGTGATCAATGACGAAGACGATTACCAGACCGACCCCGACTTGATTCAGCAGTGGAAGCTTTTCGAGAAGTGTGGCGGAAAAATCGTCAAGTCCAACTTTCAAGAGCTCCTTTCCATCATCAACTACCAGTTGGATACACCCGTAGAGTTGATTGTCGATGCATTACAAGGATATGACGATCATTTGGAGGATGTAATCTACCAAGAACAACACCAAGAAACGCTTCACCAGCTTGTGCTGTGGTGTAGCGAAAGCCAGCAGCTGAACAAAATCTTGTCGCTAGACATTCCGTCTGGAATAGACGGCGGATCGGGAACGTTGCTGGACCAATCGTTAAGAATGAGCTGTAACTGGTGCGTGTCAATGGGCTTGCCCATTACAGGCTTAATACATGCCTACAAGAACGGATACTTGGAGATCGGCGAGGTTTCTCACTACTTGATAGACGTCGGAATTCCTAACAAGGTGTATGGCAGCAAAGGAAACTTGCGAAAATTCGAAAAGTTCTGGTACACCAGTGAGACCGCCTACAAGCTTGATGTTGTAAGCGACTAATCGAAATAATTATATATAATAGACAATATAGTGGTATAGTTACTATCTCATATTGTAGATCTAGTGTGTAGTTAAGTGAGTATTTGTGCGTAAATTCTGGCACGCCGCGTAATCTTTGCGCCCGACTTTTCATTTGTTTGCAAATGCAGATCTTGAATATCCATCGAATAACTAAGGGCTCTACACAGCGGTACACCAATGTCGTTATTTGGCAACACCAATCAGAGCACCAGTAACTGGAAACCAGCTGGAGGACTTGCTAGGTCCTCTTCTTTCAGTGGACCGACCGGTGGCTCATTGTTTGGTAATTCCAAACAGACATCCACCACAACATCTGGCAGTCTTTTTGGCCAACCAGCGACAAACTCATCGAACCAGCCAAGCCAGAACAACTCAATGGGCTCTAATACCTCTCAAGGGGGACTTTTCGGCAATAATAATAGTACGACCACTTCTAATCAAGGTCTCTTTGGAAACAACAATACTAGTAATTCTACTAGTGGTGGTCTTTTTGGAAACAGCAATACAAACAGTACTGGAAACACCAATTCGAATAACACTGGACTTTTCGGAAACAGTGCTACAAATAATTCTAATAGTACGGGTCTTTTCGGAAACAGCTCGAACAGCGCAGGACATGGAAACACCAATTCCAATAGTGGTGGACTTTTCGGCAACAACACAAGTAATTCGACAAGTACGGGACTCTTTGGTAAAACTGGTAGTAATTCGGACACCAACTCAACGAGCGGTGGACTTTTTGGAGGTAATAGTGGCACCAACAGCTTGGGCACCAATCAGAGCTCAAATACAGGTGGTCTCTTTGGTGCAAAGCCTTCTGGCCTCTTTGGCAATTCTGTCACCAACAACAATCTCTTTGGCAATTCTGGCAATTCTGGCACTTCCAATAGTCTCTTTGGAAATTCTACCTCCAAAAATTCTGTCCAGCCCAGCATAAACTCTAATCCGTACAGTTATGACCAGGTTATTACCAGGTTACAACCAGGCCCCAATATGCCCCAGTCCATAACAGCCAATTTGCAACCAGCCAGCTCCAGTCCCGACATCTCTGAACGGAAAAGAAGACACTCTTATTTGGAAAAGAAGGATACAGTCAAGTCATCATTGCTCAACAAGCTTGGTCAGACATTCAAAGTGCTTCGGAACCCAGCCAACTCCAACTTTGAGCTCATCAAGGGACTTTTTACCAGCTCTAACTATTTCAAATCCGAACCGCAATACTTGCCTTCAACAGTCCAAAACCCACGTAGTGCAGTTGGAAAGAAATCCATCACCTCTAAAAACACAGGCTATGGTGATAGAAGAAGAGGGAATGTTAAGCGGTTGGTCATCAAGTCTAAGCCAGTGAAATTCCATCTCATTAATGCCGATAAGGTGTTGAACACTAAAAGGAGAAGAATCATGTCGCTGAATGTGAAAACGCTACAAGACGAATCAGACGATGACGACTCAGAAGACTCCATCAATCCCTCAGCTCCGTTCAATAACTACAATGTCAAAGATGCAAAGGTTTTATCAGGAGAAAGCGTTCAGTCAAGCGACAATGGTGTTGATTTGGATTCCAGAGAATTAAATGATGGCTACTGGTGCTCCCCTAGCATTCGCGACTTACTTAGCTTATCGACAGAACAACGTACCAAAGTTGAAAACTTTATCATTGGAAGAGTTGGATACGGCCAAATTGCATACGACTATCCTGTAGATTTCTCGTTGATTATCAAGAAGTCCCAGGAAAATAACCTTGCTTTAAACAAACAACTTTTTGACAAAACTCTCAAGATTCAAAAGAAACTTGTTTTGTTTCAAGAAGAGTGCAAGGCTCCTATTGGCGAGGGCCTCAATGTTCCTGCTACTATTACATTAGAAGGAGTCGAGCCTCCTAAACACCAATCGATTCCTGAGTATATCAACTACTTGAAGAACCAAATTGGAATGGAATATGTAACTTACGATCCTATTACCAAGTTCTGGATATTCAAAGTCAAGCATTTTAGTGTTTGGGGGCTAGTAGATGAATTCGAAGGTGACGACGAATCCGAAAGACAAAAATTGATTGAGCTTAAACGAAAGCAAGACGATCAGGAGAAGGACTCCATCTCTGAGTACTCCAAAGTTTACGAAAACGATATTTTTACTCAGGAGATAAAAAAGCAAAGATTATCCCAACACACCAGCGGAGTACCAGGAGGATGGTCTGGGGTCAGATTTGCCGACGATACGAAAAGCTTTGATCCCTTAAGAGCAAAAAAGTCCTTGGTAGAAAAGGAGATTAATAATCAAGTCGAATTATTCAATACCAACCAGCGAGTTCTGCAACTAAACTCTCAGGTTAATGATATTACCATCGACTCTGACGATTCCCATAGCATAGATGATCAAGAGAGTCAGAGTTTAATCTTCGACATTGTAAAACCCAAAGAGTCTTCGAATAAATTTGACTACTTAAAGGATATGGTCAGATTTTTACCCCGAGAGGCCGATTTAGACGAAATCGTCCAGGAAAAGGCTTACGAGCCAGAACTAGAAAATGAAGGAGCATTCGATTCAATCCAAGTCTCTCAAAGTGTTCCTACTTCCAAGGATTGGTTGGTCCAATTAGAATTGGCTAATGATATCAATTCTCCATTGAACCCATTCATTATAGAAAGCCAAAACCGCAAGAAATCATTGACTATTTCCAATTTCGATGAGATGATCTTTGGAGACCTCAATAAAAAGTTAACAGACTCTGTCAAGACCAGCTCAACCACACAAACTGAGTCGGTTTCAGAAGATATCGAGACTATAGACGAAGATATCTATACAAACAACATTTCCCAGATTTTGGAGTATTTGAGGGTCAATTCAAGTATTGGTACGAGGCAAACTAATGGAGAAGGAAAGGATTTTCCTATAGTTGAAGAACTTCAAGACCATTGTGGGGCATTTAAGCTTTCCTTTGACAGAATAATAACTTATGGAGACGTGAAACATAACTTGGAGGAAGAACGAACCTTTGAGTTATTGAGTGCTTTGTTTGATGACCATAAATTAGAGGATACATTTATTGAAGATGACCAAACCTTGATCGCTCGCTTGAAAGATATCAAAAATAAACAAGTATTTGCAGAATGGATCAAAAGTTATTCCAAGAGTGATATCGAAAAGCTTATTAACAAGACAGGCGATGAGAATTACTCACTTGAATTGATATTTATCAAATTGTGTGCTGGTAATTTGAAAGGAGCTATTGACCAGGCCATTTCTTCTTCGAATGATCACCTTGCAGCCATCTTGACTATGGCGTATTCAGATGACAATACCTTCAAAACATTGATCAATAACCAATTGAATTACTGGAAAGATAGCAATTCATTGGACTCTATTCCCAAACCAATTGTCAAGATATATAGGATCTTGGCAGGAGATTTCCAAAGCGTGGAATCCGAATTACCATGGAATTTGGTGCTTAGTTTGAAACTCCACTATGGCAATAACTCGTTAACTTTACCTCAGCTAATCCAAGAATTTTTGACTAATACCAGCAATTCTAGCTCGGTGATTGATATTCTCAAGTTTTATGACAGCGTCCAGTCCAAATCTTTGTCGATCGAAATTATAGTCAACTCGGCAAATTTGAATACCAAATTCAAGTGGATTACTTTGAAAGTATTGACTCAAAAACTAGGATTGGAAAAGTCTGACAAATTGTCTTTGTCATTCGGAGATTTCTTGAATAGAAATGGATTGTGGAAAGAAGCACTCTTTGTATTCAGCCACATTGAGGATAACGAAACGGCCAAAGACAGAATAAGGCACGTTATAATTGACAACATCAAATTGATTACTGGGTATGGAATCATAGACAAAGAAAAAGAACTTGTCGCTGATTACAAGGTTCCTCGCAATATAATCAACGAAGCCATTTCCATCAGCAAGGAAGCGGCAGGAGACTACTGGGGCCAAGCATGGGCATTGGTGAGAGCTGAATTATGGGAAAGAATTCATACTACAGTCTTGGAGCATCTTGCGCCTGAAGCCGTGATTTCGAATGTTGGAAAGGTGAGAGAAGAATTGGTTGAATTGCTTTCTAAGTTTCCCCAATCAGGACTTGTCATTCCTGATTGGAATAAAGGTGCAGGACTCTACTGGAAGTATATCCAGCTCATTGATGAGAAGGATAGCAACGAACAAGAGCTCTTGGACTTTTTATTGGCCAATCTACCTCTTGCCAAGATCCCAACGCCACACACCCGAATAGCATTGAAGATCATTTCTAGAAAAGTGGGTGATTTAGCATTAGAAAGAGGAGTTTCAGATGCAGAATCCAAGATCAACAGGCTTATATTGGGTAAAGTGGATCAACAATACTTTGCAGCCAGACTCAAGCAAAATAAATAGACATGTACAATAATTATATCAAAGAATCTTGCATTAATAGCCGTAGATATCAAGCACTTAGAGTAATCAAATTAGGACGAACCCACCACATCAATTAAAACGGCTTTTTAGTATGATGGAACAATTTAACTTTTTAGCTGCAAACAATAGAACGTATACATCTTTAGTACGAAATACGAATAGGCTGTCCGAAACATATTTGCTTATACCTCTTCTACCTATTTGTCCTCTTCAGTGGTTATCTTTTCGGCGTTTCTTTTGCAGCTAAAATATAACACAAAACCATTTCTCGTCATTAGTAAGGAACAAACTACTAACTATAACTATTAACCAACTACTACACTACATTCTTTTCTACACCAGAGGATAATCAAAGTACTTCAAAGACTATAGCATACTAATAGCCTAAGGTCTAGATTCTGCAAAGTACCAAACATTCTTTCCGTCATTAGCATATACATACAGTCAAAAAATGTCTCCATCTAAAGACATTAGTAAGACCCAGTTGACGGCGCCAGAGCCCGAACATTGTCCTGGGCCTGAATCAGAGCAAGCAGGAAAGGGAGATGCATGTAACGGATGTGCCAATCAGAGTATCTGCTCGTCACAAATGCCCGTGGGACCGGATCCAGATCTTCCGCTTATCAACAAGAGATTATCGCAAATAGACCATAAAATATTGGTGCTCTCAGGTAAAGGAGGTGTAGGCAAGTCGACGTTTTCGTCAATGTTGTCGTGGGCATTAGCGGCTGACGAGGAGCTTGAAATCGGTGCCATGGACTTGGATATTTGTGGCCCTTCGCTTCCCAGAATGTTGGGAGCGGAAGGTGAAACTATCCACCAGTCCAACTCAGGATGGTCTCCAGTATATGTAGCTGACAATTTGGGACTTATGAGTATTTCATTTATGTTGCCCGATCAAGACTCGGCTATTATATGGAGAGGAGCAAAGAAGAACGGGCTCATTAAGCAGTTTCTTAAGGATGTAAATTGGGGCGAGCATTTGGACTACTTGATAGTGGATACTCCGCCCGGAACTTCTGACGAACATTTGTCTGTGACAAGCTATATGAAAGAAGCAGGAATAGATGGTGCATTGATAGTGACTACTCCTCAGGAAGTGGCATTATTGGATGTCAGAAAGGAGATTGATTTCTGTAGAAAGGCCAACATCAAGATCTTGGGCTTGGTGGAAAACATGTCCGGCTTTGTGTGTCCTGGATGCAAGGGTGAGTCCAAGATCTTTAAGCCTACTACAGGAGGAGGCAAACTGTTGTGTAAAGAGTTGAACATTCCATATCTTGGAGCAGTTCCATTGGATCCAAGAATAGGGAAAGCTTGTGATGCTGGAGAATCGTTCTTTGACAATTATTCGGATAGTCCTGCTGCCACTGCTATTTTGGATGTGGTGGACGGGTTAAGAGACCAGATCGAGTTGTCGGTAGACAAACTAGCATTGGAATAAAAAAAGGCAAGTAATTCAATTAATAGAGGTACAACTGGTTCTGGAAACACAATTTTGTATTGAACTACTGACCCGAAACAAGAGTTTAAAAAGCTAAGTTGTGTAAGGAATCATAAGTTAGAGTTTATTTTACAGTTCAAGTATCAAGGTAGAGAAAACGAGGATAAATATAATAGGCAGCAAGATACCAAATAAATTAGATAGGCCACCAAATGAGTCCAACAACTATAAACACTGGGAGATCATAGAATTGAGGTGGAATTACGGTTTATGGACGATAAACACTACGCTAACAATGTTAGTCGGGTTGGACTCAAATAGAGTCGGCACTATCAATAAGGCACTCCTTCGTACATAATGAATACAATACAAGAATACTGCTCGCCTGTTGTAGCCAAGAAGTTCTAGAAGAACGGCGAAAGTTACCTTGCTCAACGAAGGGTCAACTGGCTACTGGTATTTTCAAACCCAGCCAAATAAGCATACCATGGTTGTATCTGAGAGTTGTCACGTGATGCGACATGTCTCGATAAGAGATTACATTGAGAGTAGCTAGTGTTAGAGAGTGTGGTGTAGGATTGATGGAGAAATTGATACAGGTGCATCCTCTCTTCAAGAGCTCGCGTCTAAACTCGCTCTACTCCAACTTCGACAAACTCAAAGAGCTTAATCCCGAAGGATACGAGGCCAACATCGAGGCTTGGAGTCGCCTATTGCAAGAGTTGATCCACGAACACTCCTTTGATTCTCAGGTATCTTTTCCTTCCCAAAAGCCCAGTTTGGCTCTGCTGCTTAGCTTGCCAATATACGGCAAGCCTTCTAGTCTTGGTACGATTTTGAACGAGCTAGTTGAGCGCAAAACCCTTGTTCCTTACACAGTCTATAAAAGCTACCGGGGCCCGTACCAAGAAAAAGACCGTCTCAAGCCTCTATCGGCGTTATCATGGATAGAATGGGGAATGAAAGCTTTGGATATAGGCCCTAAGTACTCCGCTATCGATCGAACTGGTGGTCTTACAGATGATCGGTACATTTTGTATGATGGTTTGAGTGAGCTTGGAAACAAGTGTAGTCAATTAATTCACAGAGAAATTGACAAAACTGGATCTTATACCGACAAGCTCTACAGCGGCTCAGTATTGTATGCATTTCTTCACGAAAAACTCAACATTTCAAAGGTAGATTTTGAGTTGGTTTTAATATACTTGTCTCGAGATATAGGTGAGTGCATAGTTCTTGAAAAAGAAGTGAGTTATATTCGGTTTGGTGACTCGAAAACAGAGATTACTGAAGATGAAATACGAATCATCAACATAAAGTCCACAGTCTATACTTTAGGCAATCGTCGCAAGTATTTGCAAGCCAAATTAGAGCAAGTTAACGAGGAACTCAAGAAGCAAATCAAGTTCAGTGATGAAGAAGAACAAAGGAATAGGATCAGGGGCATGATAAAGACCAGAAAGGTATTTTCCAAGTCGTTGGAAACATGTAGCTACTCCTACGATGAACTCCAGCATATTTTGATGAAGATCAATGACTCCTCAATGAACATTAATATTCACCAGCAACTAATGAATAGTGTTGCGGTTATGAGGAGCTTAAACTCCAGGGTGGATATTGATCTGGTAGATGATATTAAGGCTGATATAGACGAAGAGATCAGCAAAGCCAACGAAGTGGAGCAGGCATTGGTAGGAGACGATGACGTGGATGTAGAAGAAGAATACCAACAGATGTTAGAACAAGAATGGAAAATAGAGAACAAAAGAAAACACAACAATGGAAAGAAAGACGGAGAAGAAGACAACCTTAAAAGTGGAGAGAGCAATGAACAACTTCTTTCAAAGCTAGATGATTTGAAATTGGATCCTGAACGCCAATCTGGTGTAATTTCGCGGCAAACGAAAGAGGCTCAACTGATTTCCGAGTAGAAATTGGCATACTGTTGGTAAATTTATTGAAGCATCTTTTAATATAGTTGACAACTATTTTGAACCGTGACATTAACAACCATTCAATAATTTGATTTAGGCGTTCCCAAGTTTACAATGATATACAGCCTTGATTTGACATGTCTTCAGCTTTAACTTGCATATCAGTCAAGTCACATATGTTTTTCACAGTTTTTAGCGAGTTTTATTAAGTATATTCTTGAATATATACCTACACATCCGTAAAGAATAAATATGTGCAGAGTTAGTGAGCAAAGACACTATAGAATTAAATTTTAGAGTATATTAGTGATGTTTCGCCTTTGGCCCTATTCTTCAAACCCTGGGAAATTTTCATAGTTTACCTTAACAGTTTATCCCAAGATTTGAAGAATTTGTTGAGTCAAGTTGAACAATTCCACCTTTGGATCATCAAACTGTTCATCGTTGCTTTGTTGATGTATTTGTGATTGCGATTGTAATTGTTGTGATGCGCTCAAGTTTTTGATTCCCGAAAGAATCGACTCGTTTTCTTTGATCAAAGAGTTGATCTCTTGGTTGTTTGATTCCAATAACTGTAATATGGTCCATAATGCAATATGTTCGAACGTAGCACTATCACTCTGCAAGAATCTTAACAAGAATCCATATATACCCTTATCAGGTTGTGCCCAGTTGTTCAAGATATACTGCTTATGCTCATTTGAAACTCTGGAACACAAATTGGCCAATGCAGCAGCCGAGTTTCCACAAACTTCACCATTTTCACTAAATGTCAATGGTATAAGCACATCTATTATCTGACTTTCGTATAACTTGGGTTTCAAGTCATCGGCAAGGGCCAAAATGGCAAAGCATGCTGAGATTTCCAGCTGAACTGACAATGGTACCTTCAACACCAATTCCTTACATTTATCAACGGCACCTGCAGCCAAAAGAGCAGTTCTGTTCTTCTCGCTAGAGGCCGCCAAATTTCTCAAAGTCGAAACTGCGTGGCACTGGATTTCTTCCAGATCAGTGTAATCCAACAAACTAACCAAAGGTTTCAAAAAGCCTGCTTCGATAATCAATGCTTCATTCAATGGGTGAATCGATATGTTTCTAATACATGCAACTGCCGCCAAAACTAAGGGCTGGTGGTTGCAGGTCAATAATTGGACCAAATGTGGCAAACCGCCTGCTCTAACAAGTTCGACTTGGTAACAGGAATCGGAAGCGAGGTTTCTCAAGGCTAGGGTGGCTTGGCATTGCACTCTAGGCGAAGGAGAGTCCATTAAGTTGACCAATTGGCTGACAAGTTTGGGTTCTGTGCTGGCCAATCTCTTTCTATTTAATTCATCAACAGCAATGTTGGATAAGGCAGTGGTACAATAATATTGAACGTCGGCATCGTCGTTGGATAACAACGACACCAACACTGGAACAGCACCGGCGTTGACAAGTTCTTGTCTGTTTTCACCCGAATGGGTCATATTTAAGAGAGCACCAGTGGCATTTCTTTGCACTCTGATATCTTTGGACTTAGCAAGTTTGGTCAATGGAATCAAGGCACCACTCTTGGCGATTTTGGACTTATTGTCGTCTTGAGTAGCCAAGTTGGTTATGCACCCTACAGCATTGCATTGTACTTCGATGTTGGTCGACATCATGTGTCTAATCAAGGGTTCCAAGCCGCCCATTTCCACAATCAATATTTTGTTTTCGGTGTTGACAGCCAAATTACCCATGGCTCCACAAGCAGCTCTCTGGACTTCGGAGTCGTTGCTTTGGAGTAAAATCAAAATAGGTTCCAAAACGTCACGGTTGACTTCACGGACATCCTTTTCGGTAATTTCGGCGAACGCCAAGGCGGCACTTCTTTGCAAGTCAATGTTTTCTGAGTACACTAACGTACTAAGAGCCTTCAAAGGGCCATTGGAGAAGAAATCAACGTCGGACCGATTTTCCAAATATTGCAAGAGCGCAGAAATTGCTTCTCTTTCGTTTTCTGCCAATAGTAACGGAGCATGGCTGCCGTCGGAGCTTCGAGAGCCTAGACAACTACAACAAACACCCATTAGGAATATGTACCTAGTAATTGGATAGTTGATTGAATATTTTCCAACAAATACGAGGTTTTGGCTACTTGAGGCTACCGTGCTTTGAAGTTGCCGTCAAGACTGGGTCGTGAATAGATGGATTGTCAGTTTTGAATTAATCCCGTTGCAACTATCTGAACAGTGTGACGTTGAGCGGATACGGGGGTGGGTTTGAACGATTGATGAAGGCGTTTATAAACGATTGATGGATGGCAAGAAGAAATAGAATGTTTAATCGTGACTGAGCTTTTTTCCTTTTGGATTACGCTGGCGAGCTTTTGTGACACTCATTTTCTTGCTTATCTGGGACGTTTGGGAGGGCGACGACGACAGTAATGTAGAGAAGTGACACGAGGCAGCTATACACGTCAAGCTATACATATCAAGCTATACATGTCTAGCTATACATGACGACAATACGAATTGGTAGAGATGGTTGTAGAGGTGGTAGAGATATGCTCGGCTAGAGCGACGCCAGTAGCACTGTAGTGTGAGAAAGACTTCGCCGGAGTTTGAAGAAGGGATACGAGGATCGGACATTGTGTGTTGTGTGCTGGCGTCTGTGTGCAGAGCTTTATGGAGGTTCTACAACTGGACTAGATTAAGGTTTGGGCAATTAGGTTTAGTAGCGAGGGTTGCTATCCCGTATTAGATTAGGCCAGCTTCTTTAGGGAATGCGAGGGTGGTACTATTTTAGACGCGTAGTGCACCCCTCCCGCACTCATAAAAAAAAAAACAGCTTGCTGCGGAGCCGTTTTTGCTAGTCGCATGTCTAGAACAACTAATGGCTGCACAGATAGCCAGTGAGTACTAGATGGGTCTACATAATGTAGACCTTCAATGTGGACCTATGGTGCAGACCTCAGTTCAGACTGTAGTGCAGCACACATGTAAAATTATGTTAAAAACATACTGAAACATTGGAGATATCGGATAGGCAGGATCTACCGAAAGACCTACAAAACCAGCAGGTTGGCTGCAAAAGATCATACTAAGGTAGCCGCTTATTCATAAATTCTCTGCCGCAGCTACCCAACAACAATCGGGCGTGTGGTCTAGTGGTATGATTCTCGCTTTGGGCGACTTCGGTTTCCAAATATGCGAGAGGCCCTGGGTTCAATTCCCAGTATGCCCCAATTGTTTTTTTTTTGGCTTAACTTGTAGGCCAACCTATCCGCCTTTACCCCCACACCTGGCTGACCATACAGCCCAGCTCCCTGTTCCCGGCCCCGAAACTTCAAGGCTCATTTCCGGTAGTATGCATCGAACGTTTCTCGCTGCAACTTATTAGACCCCCGCTGTACTCCGCACGCGCGCTCGTGGCTGGGGACAGACTGCTCCGCGCGGGCTCCTGCAGCCGCCCCGCGAGCCTTCGCGAGGCCCCGTAATAAGGTTATGGTTGCTTGTGTGGTTCCACCTACTATATATTGAGACGATTAGCAATAATAGAAGGTAAAAAAAGCACCCAGAGGCACATCTGAAAAGTACATTTGAGTAGTGGACCATTATGCTGAGTCGACAAATCATCCTTCGTTTGAATAACCTAGGCAATCCCGTTGATATCGGTACTAATAAAAATGGTGTCTTCACTTTACCATCTTTAGCTTTACCTGAAGAATATAAGGAAGGAGACGTCTTGTTCGAATTGCAAGTTGTATTGAATGCTGCATCTACTGTATCAAGACACGGAACCCTTTATACCAATGTGCCGCAATCGGCCAATGCCAAGTTTGACCGTTTGAAACACTACGAGTATCCAATTGATAGTTCATTCCATGAAGACTTGAAGATAAAACTTCCAGTTTATTCGCCGGGAACTTACAATTTTTTCATCAAGTACAAGAACGCAAAGAACGAAGAAGTCGACACTGAAAAGTTATACTTCAATGTTCCGCCTAACTTGCAAATCAAGGGTGAATTCTTACCGTTCAACGCCATTGATGTCCAGACAGTTGTGTCCAAATGGATCGGGCCATTGAGCAATTGGGACAAGTTCTTTGGTGTGGTTGCCAACAAAGGCTACAACATGGTTCATTTTACTCCATTGCAAGAACGTGGAGTGTCACAATCTCCGTATTCTATCTACGATCAGTTGAGATTCGATCCCGAGATATTTTCTTCAAATGAAGAAGCTATCGAGGCAGTTTCTTCAGTATTGTCCAAGCACAACTTGTTGTCTTTAACTGATGTGGTCTGGAATCATACAGCCAACAACTCGGCATGGATTAGAGATGCCCCCGGTGCGGGTTACAATACAGAAACTGCTCCTCATCTTACTGCTGCCATTGAATTGGATGGTGCTTTGATTGATTATTCGCACAGTCTTGAAAAGTTGGGACTTCCCACCGAAATTAAGTCTGAAGATGATCTTAATGTGTTGGTTGGCGGAATTGCACCACATGTTCTCGACAAGTTGGAATTATGGCAGTACTATGTGTTCAACAAGAAAAATTTTCTTGATGATTTGGTATCTAAATTTAATAACGAGACCTCCGAAATCAAGCCAATTGAGGCTCCAGCAGAGATTGACCGTGAAAACTTGGCTCAATTGGCCCAGTACTTCTTGAAGGTTGCTAACAAACACGATAAAGTTATCTTGGCAGGTAGATACGCCAACCAGTTGGACGTTTTCAAATTTTTAGGAGCTTTTTACGGTTTGTTTGGCACTTCATTTGATTTGAATAAGTTGGAATCAAAGGCTTCGGCCATTATCGACGAAATCAATGCACCACTTTACGCTACCTACGATGATGATGTGAAAACTATCAAAGAACAGTTGACAGGCAGGATCAGATTCCTTAGACTCGAGTCAAATGGCCCCAAATTGGGACCCATTACCGAAGACGCCCCTTTGACAGAGCCGTATTTTACCAGATTTAAGGGCAAAGATGGTAAAGAATGGGCCTTGGCCAACAACGGATGGATCTGGGGCGGTAATCCGCTTGTGGATTTTGCGTCGGACCAGTCAAAAGCCTATTTGAGAAGAGAAGTCATTGTATGGGGGGACTGCGTCAAGCTTAGATACGGTAAGTCCAAAGAAGATTCGCCTCAGCTTTGGGATAGAATGATAGAGTACACCAAGCAATGTGCCAAGGTATTTAATGGGTTCAGAATTGACAACTGCCATTCGACTCCTCTTCATGTTGGAGAGGCTCTTCTTGATGCCGCCAGGTCTGTTAACCCAAACTTGTACGTTGTAGCTGAACTTTTCAGTGGATCTGAAGAAATGGACAAGATATTCGTCGAAAGATTGGGTATTAATTCTTTAATTAGAGAAGCCATGCAATCGTGGAGTGTTTCTGAATTGTCCACCCTTATTCATAAACACGGTGGAAGACCGATTGGATCGTTGACGTGGTTACCTTTGGATGACTTTTCGTATCCCGCCAGCAAGGAGCCCAAAAAGGATTCGTCTATCGACAGCTATAGTGAATTAGGCATTCCCAAGGTCTTAACCAGCTTGGCTCCTCATGCCTTGTTCATGGATTGTACTCACGATAACGAAACGCCCAATCAAAAGAGAACTCCTGAAGATACCTTGCCCAATGCTGCGTTAGTTGCATTCTGCTCCTCGGCAATTGGATCGGTCTTTGGCTACGACGAGATCTATCCTGAGTTATTGGACGTGGTTGGTGAAAAGCGGCACTATGATCTCGAGCTGGACAATGGAATTGGCAAGGTCAAGCTGAAATTGAACGAGATCCGTCGTAATTTGGCTTCAGAAACCCAGGATATCTTGAGAGATCACGAAATGTATATCCATCACGAGGGCCAATTTATCACTATTCAGAGACACAACTCAAGAACTGGAAAGGGTTGGTTTTTGATTGCCAGAACCAAGTTTAGTAACCATGAAGGTGACCAAACTTTAAGTCCATTTGTGTTAGGAGGCACCAAAGTCAAGCCTGAGTTCAGTTACACTTTGAAGGTAACTGGAGAATATCAGCCAGACAAAAATTATCTTAGAGGTATTCCTACAAAGGTAGAGGAAATTGCCAGTCCTGTAGTAGAAGTAAATGGCCAAGACTCTATGGTCAAGACAGACTCAAGCTTTTTGCCAGGTTCCATTGCTGTTTTCTCTACTGAGATCCCCAAAGTAGACCAGTCGTTGGACAAATACGCCAAAGAAGGTGCTGTTGAAGCTTCGCAAGATCTTGACTTGTACGATCTCAATGCCTTATTGTTCAGATGTGAGCCGGAAGAAAAAGATGCTAGCGGGGGCTCCGACGGTCCTTACACCATTCCCAACTACGGAACATTGGTCTACGCTGGATTGGAAGGGTGGATGTTGGCTTTGAAGCACGTTATCTGGGAAAACAACCTCGGACATCCTATCTGTGACCATTTGAGAGAAGGAACATGGGCATTAGACTATGTAGTTAACCGTTTGGAAAAGTATTCCGAAAACTCGCCCGGACTCAAAAAGTTCCAGGACTGGTTGAAGAGCAGAATCGACGCTATCAGAATTGTGCCATACTTCTTAAGGCCCCACTACTTTGCTTTGGTGGTGGGAATTGCATATGAAGCAGCCAGATTCAGAGCTTTGAGAATCTTCGAAGTCGAACAGATACAATCAGGCACTAACTTTGTGCAGAAATTGGCTCTTACGTCTATTCAAATGGTCGGAAGAATGAAAAACACCTCGCTCAAAGCCAAAGAACAGGTTCCATGTATTGCAGCCGGGCTTCCTCACTTTAGTAACGACTACATGAGATGCTGGGGTAGAGATGTGTTTATTTCATTCAGAGGTTTATTGTTGGTTCCCGGTAGGTACGAAGATGCCAAGCAGCACATTTTAGGCTTTGCCCAAACTTTGAAGCACGGCTTGATTCCAAACTTGTTGGACGCCGGCAGAAACCCCAGGTACAACGCCAGAGATGCAGCTTGGTTTTTCCTTGCTGCCATTCAGGACTACGTCAATACAGCACCAAACGGCATTGATATTCTTGACGAAAAAGTCAAGAGAAGATTTCCACTTGACGACACTTATATTCCGTACGATGACGAGAAGGCTTTCAGTTACGGAACGTCCATTCGCGATGTGATCTACGAAATACTTGCACGTCATGCCAAGGGAATCAAGTATCGTGAGGCCAATGCTGGACCAAACTTGGACTCTCAAATGACCAACGAAGGCTTCGATGTAGAAGTATTTGTAGACTGGAATACAGGGTTGGTTCATGGAGGATCTCAATATAATTGCGGTACCTGGATGGACAAGATGGGTGAAAGCACCAAGGCGGGATCCAAGGGTGTTCCTGGTACTCCTAGAGATGGGGCAGCCGTTGAACTTCAAGGGTTGCTCAAAGGAGCATTGAGATTTGTGAACCAACTCAATGAAAAGGGCAAGTTCAAGTACACCGAGGTCGAAAAGCCTGATGGAAGCAAGATATCGTTGAAAGAGTGGGAACAGTTGATTCAAGATAACTTTGAAAGGTGCTTCTATGTTCCTGAGGACTCGAACGACGACAAGGATTACGATGTAGACCCATCGATTGTCAATAGAAGAGGCATTTACAAGGATTTGTACAAGTCAGGCAAACCTTACGAGGACTATCAATTGAGACCCAACTTCCCTATCGCTATGGTTTCTGCGCCAGAATTGTTCAGTCGTGCCAAAGCATTGGGAGCTATTCGATTAGCAGATAAGGTTATAAGAGGACCAGTAGGAATGAAAACCTTGGACCCATCGGACTACAATTACAGACCATACTACAACAATGGTATTGATAACGAAGACTTTGCGACTTCCAAGGGCAGAAACTACCACCAGGGCCCCGAGTGGGTTTGGTGTACTGGGTACTTTTTAAGAGCTTTCTTATTGTTTAATCACGAAAGCGACCACAGCAATGGAGACCCTTCAATCGAGATCTTGACTGCGCTCAACGAACGATTACAGGGCCACATCAAGTGGATCGACGAAAGTCCATGGGCTGGGTTGACGGAGTTGACCAACAAAGACGGCGAGGTGTGTGGAGACTCGAGCCCCACGCAAGCATGGAGCTCAAGTTGTTTGTTGGACTTGTACTTGGACTTGTGGAACGACAGTCGGTACAAATAGAGCTAGAAACCAAAATTAGAATATGATGAGAAAAGCTGAGCCAATAGATGTACACTGAGATGACGGTACGTTAGGATGATTGTGCCAGCTTTACTTCAGCTTTTGCTACCAAGTAGATCTTATACAATATAATGAGAAGTCAAATTGTGCGAATTTTATTCAGTAGACTACACACTCAGGCATAGGTGATTGTCATTCAAGTATCCAAACTATATACACCACCACTAGTCCGATTACCACTGCTAGATCTTACTCATCGGCTATCACTTTCCACCATCTTATCGGACTTCCATATTGGTAATTCGCGGCCCGATCGCGCATTGCAGCTATAAGATAACATCTGAGCAGTGATAGCGTGGATCAAGTTCTCACAACTCTCACGTCCTGGCGCTATTTCCCAGCGCTCGTCCACAGAACACGCACAGTTGGCTCTGTTTTGTGTACCTCATTCCAACACTCTATTATATATTTCGATGCTACAAACACATGCACTTGACAGCACTTGGTGGCACATGACAATCGAGTATCCATGGATCTACAGGTGAGGGGTCCACCACACTGCCGCCATTATGCCCGCTAGCGCTATGCCCACTACCAGTTTTTGGAGAGAACACCCGCAGTGTGTTGTAGGCATCCCTGCCCCGTTCTTCGGACGCCCACACCCACCACTTTTTCGGCTCTGGCCTGCCGTACCGATTTGTTAGCCGCAGTCACCTGAGTAGCGGGGTTAATGCAAATATAAATTGCAGCAAATTCCTGGGGTGGGACATGGTTGTGAATTCTGAGTAAACAGGCTGGCATGTTGAAGAGAAGCATCAGGAATCAATCCAAGCTATTAAGCTTTGTCAGACACCAGACAACGTTGTCGTTGTCTTCCACACTCGCCACTTACCCCACAACTCACACCAAGCCAGGTGACGAGCCATATCTCACGCCCAGTTTCGTCGACAACAAGTTCATCAAGTCCACATCAGACACCTGGTACGATATCCATGACCCTGCCACCAACTACGTAGTCCTGAAAGTACCGCAACTGACGGAGCAGGAGTTGGAAACCGCCATTGCCTCTGCTAACGACGCGTTTGAAGCCTGGAGCAACACCTCTATTATCAAGAGACAGGGCATAGCATTCAAGTTTGTGGGGTTGTTAAAAGAGCACATGGATAGAATCGCCTCGGTGATTGTGTTGGAACAAGGAAAAACGTTTGTAGATGCCAAGGGAGACGTCACCAGAGGGTTGCAAGTGGCCGAAGCTGCCTGCAACATCACCAACGACTTGAAGGGAGAAACCTTAGAGGTTTCCACAGATATGGAGACAAAGATGATCAGAGAACCGTTAGGTGTAGTCGCATCCATCTGTCCGTTCAATTTCCCCGCCATGGTTCCATTGTGGTCGCTCCCATTGATTTTGGTCACCGGTAACACCGCCATTCTCAAGCCCAGTGAACGTGTTCCTGGCGCAGCCTTGATTATCGCCGAGTTGTTGGTCAAGGCAGGCGTTCCTCCTGGTGTAGTCAACTTTGTTCACGGAAAACATGCCACTGTCAACAAGCTTATAGAGGACCCCAGAATCAAAGCATTGACCTTTGTGGGTGGTGACAATGCTGGTAAGTATATATACGAAAGGGGTACTGCTTTGGGCAAAAGAGTCCAGTCCAATTTGGGTGCAAAAAACCACTTGGTTGTCTTGCCTGATGCCGACAAGCAAACATTTGTCAATGCGATCAACGGTGCTGCTTTTGGTGCTGCCGGTCAAAGATGTATGGCCATTTCTGTGTTGGTTACTGTAGGAAAGACCAAGGAATGGATCAACGACATTGTCAAGGATGCCTCTCAGTTGAAAGTTGGAAGCGGATTCGATCCTGCATCGGATTTAGGTCCATTAATCAGTCCAGAAGCAGTTGCAAGAACCAATTCCATCATTGAAGACTCTATCAAACAAGGTGCCAAGCTCATATTGGACGGTAGGAATGACCGTCCCAGCGATGAAAAGTTTGCCAAAGGTAACTTTGTCGGCCCTACAATTTTAACCGAAATCAAGCCAGGTATTCGTGCCTACGATGAAGAAATTTTTGCTCCGGTGTTATCGGTAGTCAATGTCGATACTATTGATGAAGCCATTAAGTTGATCAATAATAACAAATACGGTAACGGTGTATCGCTCTTTACTGCCTCGGGCGCATCTGCTCAATACTTTAACAAGAGAATTGACATTGGCCAGGTCGGAGTCAATGTTCCTATTCCTGTACCATTGCCAATGTTTTCATTTACAGGATCAAGAGGCTCGTTCTTGGGCGACTTGAACTTCTACGGAAAAGCAGGTATCACTTTCTTGACCAAACCAAAAACCATCACCACCTTGTGGAAATCCAGCACGGTGGGTGACGAAATCTTGAAGCCATCCACCTCCATGCCAATTCAACAGTAGTCCCACCATCAAAACTCTATATATAAAAAATATATTCTTGATTTCGATATTTTCACGTGACATGGAAGGGGCCGCATACCCGCGGATAACTGGTATGAGCACCCGCGCGAAGCGGCCGGCCGGATATGGTTTGCCCAACGATTATCGATACCACCCATTTGGAAGATTCGCGACAATACTACCGACAGTTTCGGGCCCGGCGCTCCGTGGCCACGCAATGCAAGCACTTCGTATGTGAGACATAGACCACAGAACGGTGTGGAGTGGAGTGGACTTGAACACACGAGCAATCAATACATCGACTTATATGCGCCGTTCTAAGATGTGGTTGGCAGGGCCAAACAGCAATAGGCCCAAAGATGAAATCTTTCAACTAAATCGGACAGTGTCGGATTATAGCGTGGGCTATGAGCTTTGGCAGTCTGCGCGCGCATAACCATTTATTGTTGAATTCCTGGGGTAGAACAATACCAATTCTGCTAGCATAATAATATGTGTGTCGGCTAGCAAGCTAAATTTAACACTACCAAATCGTCCGTTGCTTATGTGTTCACTATTGCTTGATTCAATCTTGTTTTGCCTTTGCGCCCCTTAATTATTTTTGCACCGACGCGAGCATACGGCAGAGTCAAGCCCCTACTGTCGGCCGATCGCCCATACTCGAACATTCGAACGGCCTAGCACTCTTGTGGTGCAATTCGTAGCGGTGGAGGACGCGTAACGTTCTGGGATATGTGGACATGTGGTTTGTGCGATTATATGGAGCAACTCTGTTCGTAAGGTACAAAATATCAGATCCTACCGCCAAAGCCCGCACATAAATTGTTTTGTCCAAATGTGGCCACTGGCTCAGAGCAGTTGCAAACGCCGAGACCGCCGAAGGCCTAAGTCGCAAAAATTGCCCAATCGCATAGCTAAAGTTACTAAACAACAGACAAAAAAAAACATTGCGGTATTATGGGCGCGAATTCTGACATTTTGTCCCTTCACTCCGACAATTTCGGCGGGAATTCATATTCCGACTGGCGTGCAACCATGATCCCACCCGAAGTTTTCCGTTCCGGCGACTCTATTCTTTTTCACTTTACTTATATAAGTTAACTCCTTCTTGTGTTTTATGATTTTGAGACATCTCAAATATACCACAACCCCAATCTCAAGGACGTTATGATATAGCCATGTATTGTAAGTATACTTTGGGAACATCGCTCAACTGGTGTGACTCGCTTGATGATTCATGTCTAGCAAAGTTTTTTTCCAAGAAAGTCTGTGATGGGCCCATTTTTTCAATTGGTAGCAACAAGGTACATTTAGGCATTGGGTACTTGTATACAAAGAGTACTTATAAACTAATACTTGTATATATTGGACAGTACATCGAATTTGGACTACCTTAGTTTGTTTGTGTGTCACTATTGAAAAAAAAGGGCCTTCTTCATCTCTGTTCGCCTGCTAACCATCCAGCTAAAATCGTACAGTCTAACACCTGTGCCTCTGATTCTATAGAGCCAGCAATAAGTGGCTCGAATTCCGATTGCCCTCTTATTGTAAAAACTTCCAAACAATGGGTATTGCCACCAAGACCCAAGCCTGGAAGAAAACCCATACCGGTGGTTGACAGCAATAGGCCCAAAGACAAGGCTAAACAAAAAAAACCTACCAAGAGAGTCGTTGCCAATGCATCCAAAATCAAGCAAGAGAAAAAGCTGGTCGATGAATCGCCCATACCAAGTGCTCAGGAAGAATCACAAAATGCACCTGCCATAATATCTTCGTTGGGTCGCAACATCAAGATCATCGAATCCGAAAATCTCGCTCTCAAGACCAACTTGCTTTCATTAATCCACGACTACAAGCACTTGAAGAACTTGGTGCTCAACCAAGACTACACTAAGCCTGTAGAAGAGGAAGCACTCGAGAAGAACGTGCACAAGAGGTCGTTTGACGAGGTTGAAACCAAAGAAGAGAGCGATCCAGTAGACGAAATCGCCACCAACAACTTGATGAACGAACTCATCAACGACATGAATGACTTGTCGTATGACAACAGAGGTATCAGCGAGATCATCGAGGTTCCAAAACAAAAGTGCGGCAGAAAGAAGAAAAATTACCGCAAATTCAACCACTACAAGGACTTTGATAAGTTGAATGTAGTCGAGGACTCGGATCTCGAAATCAACTTTGAAGATGACGACGAAGTTGAGGACGACGAAGACAATGCCCACAGCCCTACCTTCTCGTCGTCGACTGGACTTTCGAGAACAACGTCGCCATCTTCGGACTTTGAAACTAACTCGTTGATGAGCACCCTTACCAGATCGACGACGGTTTCTTCCGTCAATACCATCACCAATCCGATCCTCGAAACCAAAAAAACAAGCTACCCTTTCAAAAACTCCACCAGATTCTTCGATATGCCCAAATACGAAGAAGAAACTTCAGACCTGTACAACTTCCAATTTGATGATGCCATGGGTTCATCGTCTCACAACAGTCAGGACCAGTACAACATGGTCAACGACTTCTTGGAAGAAAAGCTCATCACCAACGACTTAAACTACTACGTCGGCACTGAATACGAGACCAACACCAGATGGTAAAAAAACTCTAGATTCCTGCCACCTTATTTATTATTTATTTCACGAAGCGGACAAAACTTTCCATTATTTATTTTCACTTCTTTTGTTACGACCTTATGCTTGTTTGCCTTTAAGATTGGCATTCCCAGACAATACATATTTTACTACTCCTACTTTCAATATTCAGCACTGTATATTTTGGTTAATGTCTAATTAACAGCAGTGAGTCCTTCTCCCCCTTCCAACAACACATTTTCGATATTTTTCAATGCACTAGCGGCAGTGTAGTCGAAGTTTTCCTCAGTGGATGCTCCAATATGAGGAGTCAAAACCACATCTTCTCTGCCAAATAGTTCAGGATGGACTTTTGGTTCTTGCTCGTAAACATCCAAACCCGCAAACAACACCTTGCCCGACTTCAAGCCTGCAACCAACGCATTTTCGTCAATGACCAGTCCCCTTCCAATATTGATAATTCTAAATGGCTTGGTAATATCGGTGATGACCTTTTCATTGACCAAATGATTGGTTTCGGGGGTTGCAGGACACGCAATCACTACCAAATCGACGAATTCTTTTGCATCCAGAAGAGTGGGTACGTACTTGGCCTCGTAACCCAAATTGATCGATTCTTCAGCAGACAATTCGGTTCTCTTCACATAATAAATGTTCATACCAAGGTGCGACAACTTGCGTCCAATGGTCTTCCCTATGGTTCCGAATCCCACAATCACCACATTGTGGCCTCTAGGAGATACCAAAGGTCTGTTGTTGATTCTGTGGCCATACGAGTAAGCCGTTGTAGGAATATACTGTGCAGTGCCCTGCACGAAATTGAAATCACTCGTGTTGTCCAACCCACTTCTGGCCAGAAGAGTGCTGTTATTTTCCAAGTTAAAGTGACGTGGGTACACTTGGAAGTTGCGGAAACTCAGAATGGTGTTGTACAATACCAAATCAGCCACAGGCTCGGCTGCTCCCGTGGCTGGAACATTTGTGAGAGCGATATTTCTGGCTCTCATTGCAGGACCATCGTAGCCATCGTAGCCTACTGAGCAGATGGAGATGACTTTCAACGATGCAGGAGCCGCTTCGAGAACCTTGTCTTTGAATCCTCCAACGGGCACGAATCCCAACCATGCACCGTAAATCCCCTGGATATCTTTGAACTCGCCAGCGAATTTTTCAACCAAATCCTCCACAGTAGTGATTTGGTAGTTGATGACTTCGAATTTCTCTTGGAAGGCCACGTACTCGGGTAACGACTTGTTCAATTCGCCAATAAACAATACTTGAGGTTTAGACATCCTGGATGGTGGTCTATCAGTCTGATGTGCTTGCTTTGGGATTAGCCAGTCCGTCAAAGCCGAGGTCGATTTTTGGTGCGGCACGATCGAGTACGGTCTCGGGGTACCAATGCCGTACATCGGCGCCAAGAGCTATGGATTAGGGTTTGGCAGCAGACTTCGAGTGTTCTCGTCTGGAGACATCGGATCATCCACAATCGTGCTTGTCCCAATTCTAGCACTCTTGTATGTGTGTGGTGTGTTTATTGTCCTAATTGCAGCTACCGTTTTGTGCCTCGCACGCACTCCGCCCATTTACAACGACAGCGAAGCGCAAGCTACATGGTCTGCAGCACACAATGGACGTCGTGGAGTTTCCAGTCACCATACCCAACCAACCAAAGGTTGATAAAATCATCAACTACAGCACGTACGCCTACGTGCTGGTAACCCTCGCCGTGGCACTTGCGACCGGCTCGCTTGAATATGGGGTCTACGCATTTGCAGCAGTATTTGCCGTGACGACCGTGTTGGTAGGTCCCAATTGGCCTTACATGCAATCGGAAAAGAGCATTGAATGGCTTCAGGTAAAGCTATAGCTAGAGCAATTAATACACATACATCTGTCCGATCACACCTGTAGCCAATATTTTTCGAGTGCCTGAGGGAAGTTCGAGCCCGCGAGCGTTACTTAAAGTTGGATTGCTTCGCACAAGTTTGCCGCCAATCTACCAAAAATACCATGATCGCCGACTACACCCAAGCATCCGAGCTCTTTTTGGGCTTGGACTTGTCAACGCAACAACTCAAGATCATAGTCACCGACAGCAAACTCGCCGTCTATGATACATTCCACGTGGAGTTTGACACCGCCTACAAGGACAAATACGGCATCCACAAGGGGGTCATCACCAATGGAAACACCATCCACAGCCCGGTGTTGATGTGGCTCGACGCAATTGACGATGTATTTCAGGACATGCACAAACAGAAGTTCCCCTTTGACAAAGTTGCCGGGATCAGCGGGTCGGGCCAACAACACGGGTCGGTTTACTGGGCGCGCCAAGCCGAGCAAAAGCTCCGGAGTCTAAACCCTGACCACACCTTGGCCCACGAGTTAAAAGATGCCTTTACTTTTGACGTATCTCCCAACTGGCAAGACCACTCCACTGGAAAAGAGATCGCCATGTTCGAGGACATCATTGGGACCGAGGACTTGGCTCAGATCACTGGTTCGAGAGCCCACTATAGATTCACCGGTCCCCAGATCCGTAAACTTGCCACCGGTGTCGATCGCAAAAAGTACCAAGACACCTGGCGTATCTCTCTTGTATCGTCATTTGTAGCCAGTGTGTTGTTGGGCAAAGTCACTCCGATCGAAGAGGCCGATGCGTGCGGCATGAACTTGTACGATATCGATCGTAGGGAATACTTTGAAGAGCTCCTCGCGATCGCCGCCGGCGTCCACCCCAAATTAGACGGTGTGGATGAGAACTCGCAAGAGTATAGGCAGGGAGTCGAGCAATTGCGTGCCAAGTTGGGCGAGATCGAGCCGGTCACCCACGCCAATATCGGCTCCATTTCCAATTACTTTGTGTCCAGATACGGCTTCAAAAGTGGCTGCAAAATCTATGCGTTCACAGGTGACAATTTGGCCACCATTCTTTCGTTGCCCTTGGCCCCCAATGACTGTTTGATTTCGTTGGGAACCTCCACCACAGTGCTTCTCATCACCAAGAACTTCGATACTTCGCCTCAGTACCATCTCTTCAAGCACCCAACTATGCCAGACCACTACATGGGTATGCTTTGTTACTGCAACGGATCGTTGGCCAGAGAAAAAATCAGGGACGATCTCAACGAAAAGTATCATATCAATGATAAGTCGTGGGATAAATTCAACGAAATATTGGATCAGTCGTCTAAATTCAACGGGAAATTGGGTATCTATTTTCCTCTAGGAGAAATTGCCCCCAATGCATCTGCGCAAACAAAGAGAAGCATTTTACAAGATGGCGAGATTCGCGATGCAGAACTCGACAACGGCTGGACTGTGGAAGACGATGTATCCTCGATTGTCGAGTCCCAGGCCTTGAGTTGTAGACTCAGGTTGGGTTCCATGTTGTGTAATGGTGAAAGTGATGTGTCGCAACAACAAGACTTGACCGAGGAATTCAAAAACTTGACTAGCAAGTTTGGCGAGCTCTATTCTGATGGACAACGAAATAATTACGAACAAATCGCCTCCAAACCCAACAAATGCTACTATGTGGGAGGAGCTTCCAATAACCCCAGTATCATTAGCAAGATGGGCTCAATTCTTGGTCCTACCAACGGAAACTACAAGGTAGAAATCCCTAATGCTTGTGCCCTTGGTGGGGCTTACAAGGCCAGTTGGGGATATAGCTGCGAAAACGGTTCCGCTATGAGCTACGAGAAATACATAAACCAGTTGTTTGAAGTTAACAACGAGTTGGCGCCATTTGATGTGGAAGACCACTGGAATGACTACCTTGACGGAATAGGTATGCTTGCCACCATGGAACAAACATTGAAGCATGACTAGGCAGATTTCTGAATAAATAGTTCGTAATCTCACTAACAAAAAAAGTACCATACTTTCGCCAATCTCACTAATTTCTCTACCTCAAACTCGCTAAATTACTCTAATTCTCACTGCTGCGACATTAATTTTTCAGCACTAACGATGCTAGTCAAGGCAGTATCTAAGGCCCCAAGTGTGGTCAGAAGGAGTGATTTGAGATGGATACGTAACTTTAGCCTGCTCTTGAAACAAGATCCCAACTCCATCACGGTGGAAAAGCTCAAATCGGCCCAAGCTCCCCACGATGACGAAGCCAATCCGGCTGTCCGCCTAGCATTGATCAAAGCGATCAACTCATCGAGCAACAATGAAAAGAAAGTCTTGTTCGAGCATCTCATACCCAACTTCTCGCTCTACTTTCGATTAAAGTCTGAACAAAACGTTTTCAATACCAATGAAATCGTCGCCCGTTTTCTCGAGCTCAATCCTGGAAGAGTGCATCAAACCTGGGACTTGTTCAAAACTCACGAACCACAACTTTCTACAAAATTAAGTGCAGAGGTGGCCACCATTGTGATTGAAAGATTGATAAACGGTGAGTTGTATGAATTAAAAGCCCTTGAAGAAGGTGAAAAGTTCCAGATCTCCCAGTCCAACTTGCCCAAAATCTTGTATTTGGTTAAAAAATATCTCTCGCAACCTGAATCTGAGGATGTAATGGTACTTTTGATCGACAGGTTACTTGAAGACGGATACGTAGACTTTGTTTCTTGGTTAGTTGGTAATAACGTTTTGACCAACCAGATGTTGGCAAGCTATTTGGCCCAAAATAAAGCCAGCGGTTTAGGTTACTTGACAGTGTTTTCGCATCTTTTGAAAACTGAGCCTCAGCTTATATCACCGGAGCAACTTATTCGTGCTCTCAAGGAGGTCTATACCAACAAAGGAATAAGCCAAGAGCTTGAAGCTAAGCGTTCACTTCCTGAGTACCCCTCCGGGACCTTGGACATCGAACTGCTCGCTAAGGAAATCATATCATATATTAAAACTGCCGAGCTTGATCTTGCAAAGAATCCCCAGTCGCTCCTTTTGCGCCTCCAACTAATTGAAGTATACGGTATTGATTTGGGAGACTTGGAAACTGCCATGAAATTGTTCCACCATTACCAATCTCATGCTAAGTTCGGACTCGAATTGGTGCAAAACAGCTTGTTCAAGTGCTACTCTTATCAGGCCGTGGCCCAAGACAAAGAAATATTCTTGAAAATAGCCCAAACCATACTTCCTGCCGAGGACCTTTCCATCAAAGTGTTACAGACCATGATTGTATCTGCCTCTAATTTTGATATTGAAGCTTCGTTGGGAATATACAACGATTACATTCAACAAGTATCGAGGAAGGTAAATGAAGCTACCAAAAGGTCATCTTCTGGTTTGTTGACCGAGTCGTTAATATTGAGCAATCTATATAATAATGATAGAAACTTTTCAACCTTGATCTTGGAAAAGGCCACAGAGAACGGATTGTTGAGTGACGAGTACGAAATAGCTCAGATCAAACAATTATTCAAGGCTTACGGATCTTCGTTTGTCGAGGATGACGACTGGGAAAAGGCCAGAGTACTCTTCAAGGATTACGTATTGCAGTACCTCAGGAATTTATAGAGTAATAAAAAAAAGACCAGAAAACAAGGTCCCAATATAAGATAATACGCTAGTAGGAGGATACGAAATAGTGTAGAGATTTTAGTACTGAAAAAGCGAAAAAAAAAAACAAATCGGGGCATACTGGGAATTGAACCCAGGGCCTCTCGCATATTTGGAAACCGAAGTCGCCCAAAGCGAGAATCATACCACTAGACCACACGCCCGTTTTGTATGTTTTAAAGTTATGCTGAATATACATAAGCGGCCAGCTTATTGTTCTTTCACCAACCCGTACTACAGCTTCTTTATGAGTGAATCCTCAACTTCTCGTAGTAAATTTACATAGAGAGGAAACCAAAAGTGGGAAAGTTGAGTCTTAGAAGTCCAGCTCTTTGAGATGTAAATGTTAGATAGAATGATATGCTCAAGCTTTATTGGCATATTTCGAATTCAAGATAAATATTTGGAATCGTGTTGCTTTGAGATCGGCAGTTCCGCATTGTGTAGAAAATGTCATTAATTTACATTTTTATTCAAAAACAAAACCGTTTTAAATTAATCAGCTTACGGCACCTTTGTTTCAAACTGTTCCTTGATTCGTTACAACAAACCTTAAATTCCTATTTCGTTCATACGGTTTCTATACTTCAAATTGGTGCTACATAACTTGGCGCGCCGCATGGCTGCAATTTTTGTGGTGCGATTTTGCATCCACGATATTCGTTACATTCGGCAAAGGCCTACAGCTTCTTCAAAACCACGATGGCACAACATTGATTCGGCTTGTACGCGAAAGCAATTTAATGCCCGTAATTAAACACTTTTGGTCAAATATTGAGTAGATTTTCTATAAAATTACACAAATACCTACCATAAGCGATACTAAATCAAGCTAAGTAGTGCTACATTATAGACGGCACCCACACTTTCTGGAAATGGCCCAGTATGCTACTGTTTTTGGAGCCATCTTGTCAGTTCTGGTACTTCCACCGGGTAGATACACTAAGATTGACAGCCGAGTGTAGCACAGGAAATTTGACAATGATCGGTTCGTCATCTTTAGTTTATCATCCTTTGCCTATAGAGAGGGTTATTTTTTACTGGGTGTACGTTAAGTTTATTGCTACATGATATTTAACTAAGCTTCGTTAGCTTGAGATTCAAAAGGAGTAAGTTTGGAAGTACCTTCAGCCCAAGATACACCGTTGTAGGTGATGTCTTTAATAGCCTTGACAATATCTTCAAATGAGCCTCTAACTTGTTTGGTCGAGTCTCTTTCTCTTAAGGTTACGGATTCGTCTTTGACCGATTCGAAATCGATGGTGATACCAAATGGAGTACCTAATTCATCGTTTCTGGCATATCTCTTACCAATTGAAGCGGATGAATCGTCGACTTTGAATGGGACTTGTTGCTTTCTCAAGTATGACGAAACTTTTTTGACAATAGGCTGCAATTCAGCAGTTGATGATAATGGAACCAACAAGACCTTGGTTGGTGCAACCAAAGGAGGAAGTGACAATACACCTCTGTCAGCATCACCAGCTCTAGCCCAGAATTGGTGCTCAAAGATAGAGTAGATAATACGTCCGATACCGAAGGAAGGTTCAATGACGTTTGGAGTAAATTCACGAATGTGTTCGGTTCTGGTGACCTTTTCGATCTTGATCAAATCAGTGTCTAATTCGGTTTTGTCAGCAAGACCATCGACTTGAACAACAATCTTACCGTTGTCTTTCAATTCCTTTCCTAAGTCCTCTAATTCACACTGGGTTCTAGCCAATAACCACTTCTCAATGACACCGGCATCCTTTCTGAATTTGGGACCGAACTTCTTCTTGGAAATTTCGATCTCGAACTTTTCCACGGTTTTTGGTTCTGGCAATGGCTGTCTAACAACAAGCTTTTCGTTAGTTCTGGCAGCGTGAACGCTCAAATCGTAAGCAGATCTGTCGGCACAACCAACACATTCAATCCAACCATAAGACGTTTGCAATTCAGCATCCCAACAATCAGCAGCATAATGGGCCATTTCGTTGGACATGTGTTGTCTGAATCTTAATCTCTTAGAGTCGACACCAATCTTGACTAAGAACAAGTAGATTCTGGCAATGAAGTAGCCCAAAGTTTCGTTGTCAACCAATCCGGATTCAACGGCTTCACCAATAGTCTTCTCAACAACTTGAGTAGAACCAGACTCTTGAACGTCCTTTGGCAAGAAACTCAAGACGACGTCTTTAACTTCATGGAATCTAGCATGAGACTTGTCTTCTGGGTCAATGAAATGTTCAATTTCAGCCATCAAAAATTCACGAACTCTCAACAAACCAGCTCTAGGAGCGATTTCGTTTCTGAAAGATTTTCCGATAGAAGCAGAGGCAAAAGGCATCTTTTCATTGTTGAAATCCAACAACTTGGAGAAGTTCAAGAATTGACCTTGAGCAGTCTCTGGTCTCAAGTAACCCTTCAATTGACCAGAAGGACCAATGGCAGTTTCGAACATCAAGTTGAACTCAACTGGAGGTTCCAATTTTCCTCCAGTGGCTGGGTTATTGATTTCGTACTTGATGATCAATTCACCTAATTGAGGACCAGAGTAACCGTCGATTTGAGCCAAGATGTTTTCATATTCTTTCACGACTTCATCGTCAAGCTTGACGTTCTTGATCTCCTTAACCTTTTTCTTTCTCTTTTTCTTTTCGGCATCTTCTTCTTCTTCAACAACTTTGATACCTCTGGCAGCCTTGTCACCCTTCAAACGGGCCTCCAAAACTTCTTCAACCAAGTGGTCGGCTCTGAAAATTTCACCAGTCTTCAAATCTTTACACATCCAATCGGCAAACTTGTCAACGTGACCGGAAGTCTTTAACACTTCATGAGGAGTTAACATGGTACAGTCAACTTCCAACATGTCTTCTTCCAAAATGAAGTGTTTTCTCCATGTGTCAATAATGTTAGCTTGTAATGCACATCCTGGTGGACCGTAATCGTACAAACCGGAGACACCACCGTAAATTTCAAAAGCTGGTGCAAAAAAGAATCTTCTCTTCAAGACTTGTTCCAAGGCTTCCCTGTTGAAAGGAATAGTTGGGGATGCGGACATATTAGCTTTACTAAATCGGCTGATAGTCCTTCCTAAAATACGATTTATGCTAGAATTAATCACTTTAGTGTCGATATTCTAGTGTGCTGAAGCGGCTCGATGGTAAATTTTTTTATTGAGACTTGGAGTAGCTGGTCACGTGAATGGTGACTAACCAGACTGCCAACCTTATTGGACTATATTCCAATACAACCCAACTAAATTTTCGCAGTTTGGCCTATATCGAGTCACAACAAGTACTCTATAGCCGGGCTATCTTGTATGACTCAACAAACATTCTTTTTCCTGCGCAAACTATACTACCAGCAAGGTCGAGAACAATTTTGCACCCAATTTAATCGAGCGTATTCGTAGTGGACCCTCGCTATTCTAGATACAAGACGGGGCAGTCTAAAGAGGATTATACTAGTTCGGTAGTCGTTGAGCTCCAAGCCTTCCTGCTCGAACTGAGTTCATGTGGACTTCCGACAGAGTCACACAAACTTATCACTTGGTGATCTCCATTCTTTGTATGAAATGTTGACAATATTTTACGGGGTTCCCTTGCTCTTTTACAAACATAGTATGTTTTGTTCAAGATTCTCATTAATCATGCAAACTTTTGCGAGCTTTCTATATACATCTCTTCATCATAATAATCTTCAGTATTCACATCAAAGAATCTTTTTTTGATGACAATCAGAGCAAAAGTGATGATGCAAGAAATTGCAAACACTTTATCGAACCAGGCATCAATGAACTCGACTTCTTTCATTGAATTTTCTGAGCTTATGATGTTACTACCCGATAATGACAAGATCTTTGATATCTGATGTGAAAGGTTACTTGGTAAATTGGTCCTGATCAAAAGAGCAGTTGCAATGATATAGACTCCAAGTAGTTCTGCTATAATCAAGTGCTTCAACCAGATTTTGACGTAGCTCTCTATTTTGTTTGACGGCATTAAATATCGGGTAAACGATTTGAATGTGATTACAACGTTGGAAAAAGAACAAATGAACAAACTGCCTGATAAAATGAACCCCACTTGATTGATAAGTTGGGACTCACTTACAGGAATAGTGGGGAAAATTGACAATATAAGCTTGGTCAACGTTATTGCCAATGCGTCATTTGAGGTGTTTGTGTGCTCATTAGAATGATCCAGATCCACTATTATGTTGGTGTCTCGAACTTGCGAATCCACGGTTGAAGTACTAAAGATCAAGTATGGCATTCTTATCAAGACTACGTTGATCACTCTGTATATACAGTAAATGGCGAATGCATTATTAAACCAGCGGAGTACTTCATTGAATGTGTGGCTTCGTTGTTGCTGACGTTGTTTCTGTTTGTGTTGATGTAATTGTTGTTGTTCGATGAATTTGAATAGTGTCTTCAACAAATCATCATATATATGGTTTTTTAGTTGTTTCAATGATTCGATTTCCATATTGAGCTCCCGTTCTTCCAGATCTTCACTGGAACCTTTGGTGAGACTCGATAAACTGGCAAAAGATTGGACCTTGTGCATGATGCCTCCGAATTTGTTTTTAGACATCACGAGGTTTGAAGACGAACTGTGAAGACCCAAACCGCCAAAGGGTCTCGTAGGTCGTAAAAGATTGTCTGACAGCTGCGACAGATAATTGTAGATGGTGCCGCTTTTGGCCACAAGGAGATCATTTAAGCTCGACTTCCTTTTGCTCAACAAAGCGTCGGTGTTGTTGTAAGACATAATTATTCTATTGATTTCTGATTCTGTGACCACTTGTGCTCTATCGGAACTTGGCATATTGGGCGACTTGGGCCCGGACTTCATCAAATCTGCAAACTTCACGTCAAGAGCAAATAGTTTGTATGGAGTGGAAGTACATCCAATTCCCGATAAAATTGAAAGAATGGTTATGCCTGCAATGGAGACTTCGTTGATTTTTCTTTCGATTATGGATCTTGTATCTGGATTGTACGAGCCAGGTGTTGGAGGCTTGAAACTTTGAGAAAGATCCCCACACTTGTGAAGAAAGAAAAGCCATCCAAGAAAACTTCCAACAGTAGTTAGGGCCTTTGCATAGTTATCTTTCGATATTTCGAAAGTCAATTTCAGATTGACTAGTAAACTGATAATGAGAAATGGTTGCACCAAAGTAAGCAAAATCATAAGGGAATCTATGATGAGCTTGAACAAAGTGAGTCTTAGATCTGCACTGAAGTAATCCACTAATTCACACATCATCAACAATATGAGTTCGATTCCCAATGCAATAGTAGTGCTGAATATGACCCCTACAACATTGTCAGCCTTTGAGAAGGTAGATTTTAAGGGGTTGGAAACTGAAATATGAGGTTTCTTGTGATCATCCTCGTCATTTTCATCCACATTGATGCGATTTAAACTAACGTGGTACGGAATGCATACATTGGTTTCCATATAGTTGTTGATTTGGTCGCGGCTGACGCCGACATTCCCAGTGAAAATACGGATTATATTGTGGTCGTATACATAAAAGTAGATCCACGTGGCTAGTACCCCGAAAGGTATACATCCTACGATCAACCCAAGCATGACATAGTAATATGACAGATATACTGGATGTTGATATTATAGAACCATCACATGATCGAGAGGTGGGGATTTTGGCTGCGCGCACGACCTGTAATTAGTGAAAAAAAAAGTTGAGTGTCAATGAATACATAGTAAGCCGACAGTAGCGAGTAATAATAAACAAGTATCCAAGATGCCGATGCGTATGAGATCAGAGAAGAAGATGAGGAAGCAGCTCATCGAGCAGCTCAAGGCCAGAAAGATTTTGGGTGCCAGAATAGCCGAGGGGTTCAAGACCAAGCAAGACTTGATTGATCTTGGATTGGCACCACAAGTTTTCATGTTCAAGAATCTTTTCAGCGGACAAGTGTTGTATTCACAGGTCCCAGCATACCACCAGACCCAAATCGAAGAACAATTTCCCCGTCCCAACTGGGAAAACAGAAAACCCAGCAGAAGAAACGACTTATGGAGAATTATGTGTGTAGCCACGTTCGACAACTATGAAAATGCATTGGCTGCCTACAAAGGATTGGTTCAGTTGAGACATGCCAGGGATGTGTTCCAGAAAAAAGACGCCCAATCATTAAGACACAAAAATGACGAGGGTAATATCTGGTACTCGGGACAATACAGACCCACCTACACACAGGAAGCCGTAGCGGACTTGGCACATGTAGTAGATGAGTTCGAATTGGCTAACACCAAGTTGATGTGGGAAAACTTGTGGAGAAAAGGTGCCGATGAGCACTGGAGATTAGATTTGGTGGAGCACGACGAAATGCCCCCATTCAATCCAAGAGACCAGACTGTGTTATTGGATGAGTTGAGGAGTAGGGCAGTTGAAGAATTTGCCAAGTTGAGAGCAGCCGAAGCCGAAGCCGAAGCCGCTGAACAGAAGGAGACCCAGGCTGAAGTTGCCTTGTAGATAGTGTACATAGAATAAAGCATTACAGAATAGAAAAAAATGTAAAGTCGAAGAGACGTTAATTGGAAGAAGTGCAATACGCACTGGGAAATCGGAGAACATAAGCAAGACATGTATATCAAGAAGTACGAGGCAGCATATATAACGTACATATTAGTACTAAAGCCGCGATTTCGTACCCTTTTAGGAACCGATTTGGCTGCAAGGGCGATAGATCACGCGACCCACGCCTCACTGGTGGCGGATCGGATACCTCAGTCGGCCTTCGCTGGCGCGCGCGCAGATAAAGCCTGCAAAAAAGTAATAAATCTTAGCGGGTTACTGAAGAGTACCTAATTATCAAGACACTCAGGACACTTGGGAACCAATTAGGATGTTGTGGCCACGTTGTACGTGGCAATAGAACAATCTCATTCAACTCTTTCTCTTTGCTCTTGGTGACCTGCGGTGTGACTGTGGCTCGAGCGGAGCGAAAGATAATAGCATCACCTGACATTGCCCAATTAGGCCACAGCGACCGCTAGCAGAAAATTTTGTGGCCGCACAAATTAAGGGCCGATGACAAATTGAGGATAGAATCCACCAAAAAGTGACCACAACAATTTCGACATATACCCCACACACATCCAGACAACACCGCCAATCACTACACCGTGGTTTGCAATAAAGGTACTAAGTCCCATACACCCTGACCAGTTCATATCTGAAAGAACCGCTATTAAGATTGCAAATTTGCGCCCCGTCGTCTGGTGCCCTCGATTTCCTCAACTGAGGCGTTAGTTTAAAAAGACGGTGCACCGCAATTTTTGATCATATTGTTAGATACACATAGCCATGGATTTCTACTACCGGAAGCTGATGGGAAACGGTACCGTCACCAGTAAGTTTCGCCTCAATAACCTTCCTACCACCATTCAGCTGAGACAATCAAGCTTGAGAGACCTGCTCAAAAAACCGATCGATATTTCGCAATCCAAAGACGAAGCACGTATAGCCGAATCGGAGCATGCTACAAACGAAGACACTCAAGAATCAAGTAAAATTACTGCCGAGTTACCCAACAAGTCGGCCGCCCCGATCGAATATCCAGATACACACCGTCGTAATAACTGTAACCGATGCTATCGTCTTAAGAAGAAATGTCTGAGAGAGTATCCCAAATGCAAAAACTGCGAAAAGACTGGCGCTGAATGCGAATATGTTGTTCGCAGTAACAAGAGACGCAAGCGCAGTAGTGCGCCAAAAGTCGCAGGCGAGGGCCTTTTGGAGACCCGTGAAGCCAACGACGAGTCTCGGGTATTCCATGTATTGGCCAAGCCAAGCGAAAAGGAACCTCAGAATGCCCACAAGCTTGTTTCTGTGTCTTCACTATTAGCTAGCGAGGCGGAGGACAATACCAAGAAAGATCCCGCCCGCCGTATAATCAAAAAAATCACCACCGCAGAATTAAGCAGCAGCGCACGGAGAGCCAAGGAAAAGCCTGAATTGCCCTTGGCAGAAAAGCTCATACTCAAATCTTTGTCATCAAATCAACAAGATGTGCCGTCCAATCTCCGCGAGGAGTTGATCAATATGAAGTCGATTCCGTTGGATCTCCCGACCATGTTCCTGCTCAACTATTTTGAAAACTTTGGATCCAGGTATCCATTTATCGATCAGAAACAGTTCATGACCAGGCTCAATGCCATAGATTTTACCCATGAATCTATTATCAACTTGGACGTTTACGTTCTTATGAGCATAGGCTGCTTGACACACGAACAGAAACAAGACGTGAAAAAGCGCGACTTATTTTCACAATACTTCAACGAAAAAAGTATCGAATCCGTCATAGATGTGCTCAACTTGAACCTCACCCAAGCCACCAGCGAAGAAGTGGAACAGAACTTGACGTTGTTGCTACTCTTGACTCTCTACAGCATTGTTTCATTCAACGAAGATTTGTGCTGGTGCATACTAGGGGTGCTTGATCGTTCAGTTATCAAGTTGGACATGTACAAGCAATCAACAGACTCCACTCAGTACAACACCCAAAACCGTATTTTCTGGTCGATCTACAACCTCGACAAGGAGTTGAGCTTAATTCTCAATAAACCCAGCCAGTTTCCAGCATTGGAATTCATCAAAACACCATACCCACTTACAGTTTCTTATTCTGAGGACGAGAATCTTGATTTAATCAATCAAGAGATCAAATTCCATCAGTTCGAAGAGTTTTTACTTTCACAATCACTCTCCGGAGCAGAGCAAAATCCCGAGAAGCTCAAGGAAGTGCTGTTGGATTTGGAGAAATGGCGAGTGGCCACCAGTTCTATTATTCACCAGAAATACGTTCAAACGCCTTACCTCCCAGACTGGACATCATGGATCAATCTCAACTACTATTATCTTCTAATCGAGCTCGACCAGATATCTCCCAGTGAGCTGACCCAATTCACCCTTCATTTCTTATCCAATTCATTTGCATTAATAATTTCAGATACCGAGACTGAATCCAGTGGATCCAAGCCTGATATAAGAATCAGTATCAAGAGCTCTTTGTACTGGCATAGTCGTCTATTCAAGGTTATCAAATACTCGTTGGATTCGTTGCATAAACTTATCGACTCCAACACAGTAAGAAAAGTGGATCTCAGTCTTCGTCTGACTGAATTCACCAGTAACCTTCAATTGTTTGTCAACTTGCTAAAGTATATATATGGCAATGGAGAAGAGGGCTTGAAGGAACCCGAGGCTTCGATAATAAGAAGAATAGGAGTGGCGGCAGAAAGCATGAACCAGCTACATGCGAAGCTTATGGGATTCAACGTAATGACAGGAAAAGACGAAGAGAGAGTGGAATTGGCAAGGTTTGTGGAGACTGTAAGCAACAGAGTATGACAGTGATGAGTTTAATTCATGTATTATATTATGATTGAATAATTATTAATGAAAAACTAAAAATTTTAGTGGAACGAATAGTAAGTAAAGTTAATGAATAGACCCCAAAGCGACGAGTGCCCCGTAACCGTCTAGTAATTAATCGTCTTCAACTGTCTTGTAATTCTTGTAATAGTTTGGCTTACCTTATCAGGTCGTGCGCGCACAAAGGCAAATCGCAGTCCAAGTTCACCAAACTTTGCCACTCCAACATAACGGTACAACAGCACCAGACGCAATGCCACCTAAAGCAGACTGGGATAAATACGTGGCACCTGACGAAGATGACGAGGGTAATCAGGACAAAATTACACCATTGAGTGAAGGAGATATCCAAGTGTTGAAAACATATGGAATCGCTCCGTACGCCACATCATTGAAACAACTCGAAAAGGACTTGAAAGTTATTGAAGAAAGAATAAAAGAAAATATCGGAATAAAGGAAAGTGATTCCGGTATGGCCGCTCCCCATTTATGGGATGTGATGGGAGACAAGCAAAGAATGTCTGAAGAACAACCATTACAAGTTGCCAGATGTACCAAGATTATCGAGGCCACCAACCCTAATCCTTCAGACAGAGTATTGCAAAATGCTGACAACAAAGCCAAGTATGTGATTAATATAAAACAAATTGCCAAGTTTGTGGTGGGTTTGGGCGAAAGAGTGTCGCCTACCGATATAGAAGAAGGCATGAGAGTTGGTGTTGACAGACAAAAGTATGAGATTCAACTTCCATTACCGCCAAGAATTGATCCTTCGGTGACCATGATGACAGTCGAAGAAAAACCCGACGTGACATATAGCGATGTTGGTGGATGTAAAGAGCAGATTGAGAAGTTGCGTGAAGTGGTCGAGTTGCCACTTTTGTCGCCTGAAAGATTTGTGAAGTTGGGTATTGACCCTCCCAAGGGTATATTGTTGTACGGGCCACCAGGTACCGGTAAGACATTGTGTGCCAGAGCGGTTGCCAACAGAACTGATGCCACATTCATTAGAGTTATTGGATCGGAATTGGTCCAGAAATACGTCGGTGAAGGTGCCAGAATGGTGAGAGAATTATTCGAAATGGCCAGAACCAAAAAGGCTTGCATTATTTTCTTTGACGAAGTCGATGCTATCGGAGGTGCTAGATTCGACGATGGTGCTGGTGGAGATAATGAAGTCCAAAGAACCATGTTGGAGTTGATTACCCAGCTAGACGGTTTCGACCCAAGAGGTAATATCAAAGTGATGTTTGCCACGAACAGACCCAACACATTAGATCCCGCTCTTTTGCGTCCCGGAAGAATAGATCGTAAGGTGGAATTCTCGTTGCCTGACTTGGAAGGTAGAGCCAATATTTTCAGAATCCATTCCAAAACTATGAGTTGTGAAAAGGGTATTAGATGGGAGTTGATTTCAAGATTGTGTCCAAACGCCACTGGTGCTGAGTTGAGATCGGTGTGTACCGAAGCAGGTATGTTTGCCATCAGAGCCCGTCGGAAAGTGGCCAACGAGAAGGACTTCTTGAAGGCCGTCGACAAAGTCATTAAGGGTAACTTGAAGTTCAGTTCTACCAGTCAATACATGCAATATAATTAAATAGTCTATATAATATTCTTATATACGATATTATGAAAGGTTTTTTTTCGTAATTTTCGTGGTGCTTTTTAGTCCCACCACGAAACACATCCCATTCCGTCAGTCTGGCACGAGGCTAGCAATGCATAGGGAGGAGCTTTATTAACGGGTTCGGTTAGTCCTTGCGCCTCGCTTGACGATTTGGGTTTTATATTCACAAAGATCTCTTCTTCCACTCTGAACCTGATCTTTTCATTTATATCAATGAACAATTCGGTTTCTTCATCAGGTTTCCATACCCAAGCCTTTTCGACGGGTTTGAATTCACATCCTTCAAATATATATGACTTGGGAATGAATATTTCGTCAAAAAACTCCATTTTCACCTTGATTCCTTCAGCTGTGCATTCACTGACCCATCCCGTGAGAATCTCTCCAATAAATGGCTTCCATACTATACAGCGAAGTCTTACTTCCACAAACGACCCGCCATCTCCTGGTTTCAACAATCCATCTTTTATGTCCAACAAGTCATACACCGATATTACTAGCCCAAGATTACTGATTACCTTGTTGGCGTACTTTTTATTGAGTTCATCAGTGAGACTGTGCTGGATTGGAATGTTGAAGGCATGCGGTGGAATCCGTACCAAGTCACTTATTTCCGATAATATGAACATTGAATTATTACAGTGAGTGGCTCTATAAGATGGTTATGGTAGTTTGTGTCTTCTTTTGTTGCGTGATATACTCCTCTCAACGTTTTGCTGTCTCCGTAATTTTTCTAGTCAATTCGATGAGATGCGAAACTCAAATTGCACCCAAGGCAAGCGAGTCTTAGATTAGCGAGTGTTTACAGAGAAGAAGTATTTGTGATAATATGGACGGAAAGATCAAGAAGAAAATCAATACTACCAAGTCTTCAGATAGAAGACTTGCAGGAAGTCGACAGGCAGCACAGTTTCTCCATAGTGCGTTCAAGCCATCCACAACCAAGATCGCGAGCAGTGGCAACAATGCAGATAACTCTGTCAAGACCGTAAAAAGAAGCGGAGGGGGCAAGAGCTGGGAAGATTCCAGTCTATTGGAATGGAATCCTAAACACTTTCGGCTATTCGTGGGTAACCTAGGAACCGATGCTAATGACGAATTGTTGGCGGGAGCATTTGGCCAATATCCAAGTATGAGCAAGGTTAAAGTGCCGATAGATAATCGTACCGGGAAGAATAAAGGATACGGATTCGTGGCATTTGAGGGTGCTGACGATTATTTCAAGGCGTTTAAGGAGATGAACGGCAAGTACGTGGGACTTCATCCAGTACAATTGAAGAGAGCTGAGACCCAGATAAAAGCGACCAAAAAAAGAAAGTAGAGAATGTGTAGTATAATAATAATGAGATATGAATAATGCTGAGCAGAGTAGGTATCCGCCGTTAGTCAGTGGGAGAGGATATATAAAAATATCTGGAGGTGTGTAGGTATGCTGCTTACATAAGCGGGTATATAAATTTTCATTCTCGAACTATTCAAAACCACAATGCTTTCTTTGGTGCCACGACTGATAGGACCACGAGGTCCATCGAGCTTGGTGCGCAGCGTCTTGGCACGCAGCGTCTTGGCACGCAGCCACCAGATCAGATTCAAGACCAATTTACCGCAAGATTTCAATCCTAAAAAGAATCTAGTTTCGGAAGGAGAGTGGAAGGAACTCAAGCATCATATTCCTGGAGAAGGAGACCAAAAAAACGAGATCAGAGATCGGATTCCATATTTCCCTTTGGCAAAGGAAACAGTTCCAACATTGCTTCCGAAACCGGGAGTTCCTCAGGTAGGAAAGAAGTATACGTTCAGACAGGTGATCTCGATTCTCCAGAACAAAACTGCACCTGAATTGATCTACGAGTCGGAACCTCACCGTCTTTATTTTCTCGCATGTTTTTGTTGTGCAGTAGTGTTCACAGTATATGGATTGGTACTTGCCGAGTATGCATGGTTCCAGTCCAACAAGGACTACGAAGAAAACGATAAAGAACAGAGTGAAGCCCTTCGTAAACGTGAGTGGGTAGTCTCACTAGGAAGAAACTCTATCTACAGTATTGTTATGCTCGGTGCGGCGTATTGTTTCGCAAAATTCCCTACCAGATTGGTAAGAAGGATGTGGTACTTGCCTGGCCCTGTTGAACATATCAAGTTCACAGCGTACCCATTATTTCCTGGCCGCCCCACGCCCGTCATCACTGTTCCGTTGGAAAACCTCTTGAGGCGCCACAAAGCTCGTGTCTGGACCGGCAAGGGATTCTACGGTACCGCCGACAACTCGATGTTCTTCTTTGTATTGAAAGAATCGCTTGCAGGAGGTAAGAAATTTAGAAACTGGGTTGTTGATAGAAAGGGATTTTTCTGGTCTGACGGCAGGGTGTTTGATTATCTTTTTGGTAAAGAAACATTGGCAGAGGCCGAAGCTGGAATTCCTTATGATGAACAAATCGGAATAATGAATCGCGAGGTCAAGAAGAAGAAGCAGCAATTGAGAGCCCAGCACGGTCCGTTTTATCAATTCAAGTTGGGGGCTCGTGAGGCCAAAGAGGATGTTGCCAAAGTCAGCAGTTATGTGAGTGGGTTGCGCGGGCGTGGTAAGATTGGTGACGGAAAGAAGAAGTAATGTAAATAGAAATTGTAACTAGAACATCGTAATGTAAGTAAACTTTGTATGTATGCCAATAACAAGTAGTATATAGAACATGTGGAATGGCCTTGTTCTTCAATCAGGGGTTGGCGGAGTTTGTTCAATTGTCGATTAGATTTGCAGCCATCAAATTTTGACCTAAGTAGGAGGTAGTGCGGGAACTGCAGCACTCTGGCCCAAAACAGAGCGGTCGTCTGAATGTCCACTTGTCAACAGAGTTTGTGCGTATGTATGCTGCACTCGAGAGCATCATGCCAGCGCAACGACCCTGCTGTATCTGCTGCAATGTGCTACCTTAGGATGATCGATTCTCTAGGATAGCCGCGATACTTTGGAACCTTGCGGCCCGAGATAGATGCAGCCTAAATGCGACTTAAAGTTTACAGCCATTACTCAAAACATGACAGTATACATTGAGTGCACTTTTAAGCGACGGAAACTTGATCGCAGTCGCATCCAGTCGAAAAAAAAAAGACAGGCTGTTCGGTTTGTGGACTGGTTGCGTAGCCTTGCCCGCTTACCTAGTTATTTTCCATGTACCCTTATCACAAGATTTGTTTGTTTACGTCCCTAAATGTAGTGCGAATGCGAGACAGTGCTGGTCAGGATGGCAAATAACACGCTGTCACCTCCATCCGCCACATTCGAGTATATTTACCGTCTAATATAGTTACTCTGCATAGCCTTTGTACGTAGCTGCTTCATGCAAGATTTAAATCTATCGCCCTCATCTCTCTACACTTGTCCTCTCTGGTCCGTATGCCCCCACGTGACGACGCGGTCATTATTGTTGTGAAAAGCCCCTTTTGCCAGACCAGCTTATCAACGACGCCACTCGACATTCATACCTTAGCCGACGCGATTTCAATAGTTTCACCACAGCCCGTTTAACACCGTCCCCCTGTCTCTTCACTTGGCGCTAGCATTTTACATTCCCCTCTTCCCGCAGTCTTGCGCCATCAACTCCTTGTTGCCCTTGAATCGCCACCCACCAGTTTTGTGTCACGAAACGGCGACAAACTGGCGACAAACTTGCTCTCAAGCTCAACCCACCACAAGAAAAGTATCTGTTCACACAGCCTCCCTTGTTACGTTAGCGTTACCTGTTAAATATCTTTGGTTCAATTAGTCCCAATAACTTATTGAAGCTAAATCAACCTTTTCAATTCATCTGTGTCGACCCATCCCTTTCAACCCCGACCCCTTCCCCTTCCACCCGCACTTGAGTTGCTCCACACGACACGACGACCACTTATTCCACCTGGTTAGTTACAAACATCAGTTTGATTTAAGCATTCACTTGTTACTTGGCTGTTCATCTTACCCGGCCCGGTCAGTATTGCAAGTTTTGATTACATATCCAATTATTGTCTATTCCATATAGATTAATATTCGGCGATTTTCATCGGCAATTTCCAAATTTCACTCAAAATGGCTGCCATTAGAATTCAGAAGCGTAAGCTTGATCAGCTCGATAATGATATCAAAAAGGACCCTTCTTCCATCATGTCTAAAGAAAGAACAAACCATCACAAAAAGCTCAGAGTGACATTCAAAGGCCTGTCGAATACCGTATATGTCAGTTCTCCCGATGAACCTCGTCTGGATCATTACGTTCATCAGAGGGTGACTGCCCCCAATTCGCCTCCTGAACAACAAAGATCGCCTTCCCCTACCGACGACTCTCGCAAGCAACACGAGCTTCATCTCCACCAACTTCACTATGACAAGCAATACGAAAACCTGCCACTTTTGACTCCCAAGGACGAAGATGATGACGATGAAAGTGACGATAACCGCAACCATAACAACAATAGCAATGAAGTCGAACATAAACTCTACCCCAACTCTCCAACATCCACTACATGTTCAACCCCTCCTACGAGCTCCCCTATTAATGACACTAACGACTTAACAAGCTCGAATGTTCATGCTAAAGGACCAAATTATGCCGACCTCAATACCAACCCTGATTATATCACTCTCACTTCCTCGCTCCATTTGCTCAACTCCACCTCTTCACGAATCTCCCAGGAAATAGTCGACTTATCAAACTTGCGAAAATTCCACGAGAATATCCAAAGTAAAGATGAAATAATCGATTTCTACATGAAACTTCTCAATAACGAACTTAACCTTCCAAAACCTTCCAAAGTATTGAAGGCTCCTACGATTGACTGGAGTCGCTACCATAGCAGTCTCGGTCAAGTTTCCAAAACTTTTGAATCTGAAACCGCACAAAAAAATGACACCACGTATAAAAGCCTCAGGTTGTTTGAAAAATAAGCCTTATCAACACAGACTGTTGCACGATTTCTAATAGAGCATGACCTTCCTTTCCTTCTTTTCCTAATAATGATACCACTAGTTGCCTTACCGTTTACACTTGCTTTCCAACCCCAAAAAAATCAGTCTTTCTAATTCTCCTATCATACTTTTATATGTAAATAGAACAAATTTAACGAATTCATATCACCAGTGAAAAATAGTAATGAGCAATAGAATTGCATTGGCATGCAAAGATTATCTGTAAAAATTATGGCATTTCTCGAGACAACAACCTATTCGATGTCCTACTATTATTCTAAGTAGATGTGTTCTTTAACCTACATACAGTTGACTGCACTTGCCGCTCAGCAAAACCAAGTAAATATTCAGTACTTGTGTATTCACTACAGTGCTACCATATCTACATTAATATCACATCAAGGTTCTATTTTCTACAGCTCGACCAAATGAACTCATAATTATCATTTCCATTGATTGTTTGTTAATCTTATTTAACTATAATTTCGCAGCCGTTCTCGCCAACTGCGAAAAGCAGCGAAGCTTTATAAAGAGATAACTTCACTTTATTATGAACAGTTTACTGGTCGATACAGGCTTTGCTTAGTCTAGTTAGGCTTCTTACGATCTTCACCTTCTTCGTCTTCACTATCAGTGACCAAGAATGCATCAGAATTAGCAGGAACATCGGAATTCAAGGGCTGCCACTTCTTGCCAGCAGCTTCTTTAGGGGTATCAGATTGTTCTCTGGATCTGACGGGCAAGGCAGGCAAATCACCCTTATCGTTATCTGTCATGCTGATTCTGTTGTGGAAATCATTAGAAATAATTTGTGGGTCCTCGTCGAAACGGCTATTACTACGTCTGTTATCGCCATTGAACGATGAGCCTCCTAATGCTCCAAATAACTTGGGGTTTTGTTTGGGAGGTGGTGAAGGCCTAGAATCCCTTGAGTCGTCGCCATCAAACTTCCTAGCAAGACCAGTTACCCAACTATTCAAGGTACTTCTAGCTTCCTCGAGTCCATTGGTGAACGTCTCTTTGATCTGTTCAAACTCATCAGGACTATCATTTACATCTTGTGGGTGTGACTGTTTATGTTGTTGTTGACGCTTTTTTTCCCGATGACGCCTTCTTCTTCTTTCGTCTTCAAGTTCAAATTCTTTTTGCAACTTTCTGGCCAAAAGTTCGTCATCGGTAAGTCCTTGATCATTGGAGAATGCTACCGATTTCTTGTTCAGTGCTCCTCCACTGCTCTTGAGTGCTGATGCGGGTGCACTGGCACTTACGGGAGTGGGGATTTCGGGCTTGAAGCTTGGATCAGATATGTATAATAAGGCATTGAAGGCTGGATCAACATGTCCCTGCGACGCAATTAGAACAGCAGTGATTAACTTTTCCTCTATACTAGGAAAAGCTTCCTTCAAATCATTGGTAATTTGGGTAATTGGATCAACCGGTCTGGGTGGTTGTGGCGGAGCTTCTTCTTCTTTCTCGGCGGATTTGCCAGTTTCTTCATTGAGTGGTACCTCTTCAGTCACTTCGGTATCTTTGGCTTCTTTAGACTCAATGGACTCTTTGGTGTCTTTGAGATCTTCGACATCTTTGGTGGCTAGGGAGCTTTTGGTGGCGTCAGCCTTCTCTTCTTCCTTCAACTTAACTTCTTTTGGATCTGACACATCCACGATGTCCACAGGCTCTGTGGACGCAATTGATAGTTCTGGTGCTTTGTTGCCTTTCTTACTCATGTTTAATCTGCTCTAAATGTGACGTTTGGGGTTCGTTGACTGCTATCAGCCAGAAACAGCCATGCTGGCTGTTGCGCGGGAGGCGTAAAATCGGGCACCGCACGTGACCAAAAATGCCTATATAACGGGCTCGAATTTGGCCCTTCTTGGCCGTGTTTTTTCTCTGATAGTATTTTAATCAAACTCCGAAATATTGCTAGAGCTTTGTACCAGTGCCGTTGATACAGAGTGTGGACAGCGGAGGCAAATTGACAGCTTGGAGGCTCACCGGTCAAATTTATTTGACCCGAACCTTTGGGCTTACATTCGTAGACAGTAGAAGAGTTACTCCTTGAGATTTCTCAACTCCGAAAGACTATAAAAAATATATAACATATGTCTTAGATATGTGACACTGCCGGACACAGCGAAACCTCAGCGAAACCTACATTGTCATAATAGTGGTGGACTCTCATGATTGTAAAATTTTGTGATTCCGCAAAATAAAGTAATTTTATAGTGCAAAGCCGATGAGAGGATCTGGCAAGTAACTAGAGCAAAGACCTACTTGAATTTTCGCGTAGAATCAAGGAAAGAGGTAAAATAACCAGTGGAGTAAATTCTATGGACTGGCGTGCAGCTTTTTTCCTTCTGCTCAAAGGTGCTTGGGGTTACCTGTATCAACATGAAACTCTTGCATTTTTTGTATTATTTGTAAAATTGAGCAAAAATGCAATTGCAAAACTGGCTTCGGGTTAGTAGTTGAGCGGACATTCATCTTTATTCGTGATTCCAGCCATTGTTTCCAGCGCTCCAAAGCAGCCCAATTTTATATCTACATCCTTGCACTCCAACATAGCACTACTCTTCTACATTTCCAGTTTCTCAAAACAGCCCGAATAGCTGTCTCGAACATGGTTTCTTGGCTGGCTCACTTTGTGAATACTATCTTATTACGTTTATTGGATTACATGCATTCAAGAATAGATCTTGTTTTCCCAGTCGAATGACTTTTCAAATTACTGACTCAATTCAGCCTTTCTTTGTTCTTTGGCTTCCTTCAATTCCTTTTGTCTTCTAATAAAGTCCAAGTTTTGACACTCTTCCCATGCATGTTTGTCATGTTTACAGCTCACTGAGGAGTTGGCTGTTTGTCTAATAAGACATGTATGATAAAGGGCAAAGTATGCAGCACAACGATCTCTCCAACGTAATGGCACCTTGTACTTTTGCAAGTCCTCTTCCGAAACTAAAAGGTTAGTGTTCACATCCAAAAATCTGCGTTCAAGCTGTACTTACGAAGTGGTGGGAATTCTGTCACTGACATGATTTGTTCGTCTAATGGCTATTCGTGATTCTTCTTGTTAATTCAATGTCAGTTTTTTTGCCCAATTAAACTTCGTTCAAAAAATCACGCTGTGTGCAGGAAAAAGTTGATCGTATTTTAGTAGATAGCTTGAAGGCAGAGCGATTCAGAGACAGGAAAGATGGGCATACTTGGAGCTTTCGAAACCACACTCTGCGGATGCTACGATGGTCTATGCAATGATGTCTTATTAAATATGTAAAGGGTATGCAGCAGGGTTGTTGACCCAGGTCAAGTTATACTAAACTCTGCAACAAATCTACTGCAACTGTAGACTTTTTCGATGTTTTGGATAAATGAACGATATGGTAAAGTTTACACATTACTTGTTCAATGGGCAGCTTTTTGATGGTTTTCGAGTCTTTGCTTCAATGCAATGTACTGACACTTGTAAAACTCGTCTTTGGCGCTGGCACAGAAGGAGGTTCCCTTATCAAGACATTTGTAGTAGTTGATCAAGTGGGCAGCACATTTGTCTCTGTGAAAGAATGGGACGTCATGGGCGTCTAAGTCCTGCTGTGAAGCTGCTGGGTTAGTAAATTACACACATTAGACTTCCTCAATCTACTTACGGATAGCTGGAAACTCATACGATTCAGAGTGGCCTGTCATATTGTATTGGTTTGATTCTAGTACTTCGGTCAATTCTGTTCATTTTCATTGGCGTTTTTCTCTTAGCTGAGTCATCGATGACTAAGCATGCTCGCCAGCTTCTGCAAAAAAACTGCCGGTCCCAGGAATCGAACCTGGGTCTGTTCGGCCACAACGAACTGTACTGACCACTATACTAGACCGGCGCTTGGTAGAAATACAAGACCAAAAAGGAATTTGAGGGGGGCTGCACCAAAATGCAAATCTTGGACCCTCTAGAGCAAGTTGTCTCAGAATGAAAGTTTGCTTGCTCGTTCTAGGTATCAGGTTGGAATTAGCAGTCATAGCTTGCTTGCTACTTATTTACTTGCTCCGGCTCGTTGGCCAAGTACAATCTCAAAATTTATCGACTAGATCACCTTTTACCTTGGTGCCAAGTGCTTATACTCAAACGTAATTACAAAAATATGTAGTGAGGAAAAAAAGAGCATCAGAAATAGATCTAGGATATATGATTTCCGCATGTTACAGAAACTGCACAGAAGCTTATTCTTGATTTCTTATGTACCGGGTATGGTTGCACTAGAAGGGTACCAGTGGTACCAGTACTGCATGAAGACCCTATGTTGACTAACCTTCGACCGGCTATGAGCTTAATCTACACGAAACCCCCTAAATATGATTCGTTCAGTCGGATCCGGGCCTATAGATCGCGACTCAATTCTCTCGACTAAATAGAACTAGTAAGCAGCTCAGCTTTAATCTAACTAAGCAGTGAGTTCAGAACCTAACAGCATCATATTTGATAGCGTATCACGCGACTCAATTATTAGGCTTTAGTGTGAAGTTAGTTGATTAGCACCCAGTGCAGGAACAGCCTAGTTAGTAACATGCAAAGAAGACTAAATAAACTTATAATCGGTAAAATATACTAACCGTGCCTCTTTAGGAAATTTGCCTCGATTACTTTCGGGCTTATACCTGCATTAACAAGACTTATTTTTATTTACGAACATGCGCAGGGGTGACCCGAAGGACTGGCCAGATCACAGAGCCATGCGAACGTGTGCCCAAGGAACAATACTTTACTACACATTCCACACTCAATTATCATTAATCGGAGATTTAAGTTGCGCACCCGTGCTAAAATGTAGGACTATCGGTTTTGTAAAAGACATGTTCTGAAATATTCAAAATTAGCATCGCCATTCGCCACTGGCCATACGTTGGGTGGTCCGATTTATTTCAATTTTTTGTTGCTTTATACAGCTGTCTCGACGTACTGCGCCTGTGAGTTAATGATACGTGGCTAGGTCGCTTGGAACCCTAAAAATTATGATTTGCATCTTTTTTTTTGCGATGTTTCATACCCTTTTTTTTTGTCGACCTGTTTCACGCATCTAAGGCGGGTGTTGAATCGTGATGATCGTGGCAAGAAAAACGCCGGGTCGAAAAATCATTCATTTGGTGGCTTTGTGGCGTATTTCAGCTCTTTATGTCGGGCCTTACAAAGCTACAACTAGTCAGAGGTGTATGTAAAGCTCCGAAACATGATGGAAGATGGACAAGTCATTTGTTGACTCTTTGCTCACTTCGACTAGTAACTTGACTATTATTTTGAGTTTTTGAGTGAAGTGGAGGATCCCCAGTGACTGCACATAGACAAACATTCTATGTATAGAACTCGCATTTTTTAGGTATTTCATCTAGTCTAAATTTTAGAATACGAAGTTCAAGCATGTGTTCTCTTTTGCGATCGGATCTTGCGCGGATCGTTAAAACCGCGCCCTGGAGTTGCCTGATACTAGGGGTGAGCCTGCCATTGATCAGATCTAGTTGTATCTGGGCGCATATGAATTTCATCTAATGATCAGTACGAATGGCCAAGGAACGGCATTTCAATTGGACCACATGTATCTTGAAGCAAATAGAATTCTAGAATACCTGATTTGCAGAACTAGAAGTATGGAGATTGCAGATGTCTAAGTGACGTTTTTGTGCTTTCGAACACATAAACTGACACAATAAAACAAGCGAAATTCAAGAACAATCCTTATGTATGTGGGGGGTTTCTTCTTTTCTAATTTTTGCGTTTGTCCAAGTGCTACTAACCCACTTTTTATCGATCCGGTCTTGCTATACCTTGTACCTGGCAAAGATCTCTAGATGCTTTCCATTCTCTATCCCCATAGGTAAAGTAATTCACGCACTAGAACCGTAGTGCACAAGAAAGCTAAAGCGTAGTTTGGCGAAAGCCACATTGCCAGGATGTTAGAAATGATTGTGAAGAAAAGCTTCGCAAAAACAGTCTTATGCAGGATAGGTGCACTGGACTGTGAATCTTGGCCAGTTGGATACTAAACCCTTTATTTTTAATGTTGTAATTTCTTATGTGCATTCCTATGATTTATCATCTTAGCTGGGGCATTACTAAAATGACTAAGCATAATTCCAGGATGATAAATCAATAGTCACCTACAATATGTTATTAGGTATAAATGGTTTCAAATTGTGTCCTCGGGACTATTGTTCTCGGAAGTGCATTAACTATCCGGAAGAAGCTGGTTGATCGATGCATCCATTGCTTTTCATCTACGTACACTTTCTCCAAAACATTTCTTGAGCAAATACCTGCTTAGGGTCTCTTGTTACTCTGAACTACCATACGTCAAATGGATACTAGCTCTGGTAGAAAACGTGTAACTTCTTTATTTGCCAGTTTTGATTTACAGTTATTTTTTATGCAATATTTTTCCACAAGTCAATCAATGTTTCACAATCGAAAGTAAGCGTCTATGCATATGCAGACACCAGACTTTATCCGCCCAGGGCGTTTTTAGATAAACATGTCATCGGACACCTCAAATCTGAGGTTGTAGATGGACCCGATTATATTCATGCCACAATATGATAAATTCGTAAAAGCTTTATAGTGAGTTGGAAACATGTCCGTATTGTTTTTACGTGAAACGAGAACATTTGTGAAACAACATAGCTCTTCCGTGCAATAAATCCGTGTAGTGCAGATGCAGCAACAGTGGTTGCCGGCAAGGAATTCCGATGATACAGATTTTAATCTTGTGAAAAATCATGAACGTCCCATCGGTTTCAGGGCTAATGTGTCTTTACATGGACGCGGCTAATGTGTTGAACTGCCCTCGCTCTTCAGATTTATTTTTCATTAACGAACAAATACATGATAATTATTGTCTGTATAAAAATAATATCAAAAGTTTTTGTAGTGTGTACAAATCGTATTGCACGCGAATTGGAGAACAATAACCGGAAGCTGTTTCAAACGCGACCCTTAAATCGGTAACGCCGCGTGAAATGAAGGTGAATCGATAGGTATTGGACTGTAAAGTCAGTAGGGAAAAGTAGGGATAAGCAAGGACAGATTGATCGTGGATCCAGATCTGAGCTTATTTCAATCTTAAGGCGATGACTACACCAAATTTCGAGCTCCTCCACTCCCATGCCAAGACCCTTCATACCGCCCCAAACGTTGCGTTCAAGCCCCGCGCTGCACTGAAGAATCTTAACACCTCCAAATGCATCAAGCTTTTACTTGATTAGGCACCGTTTAGTGAAGAGATGAATAGTGCGAGTCCTGCAAAACGTAATAAACGAGTTTATAGTTGGATATACATTGCGCTCTGTTATGTACAGTCAATTTCTTCGTATTGAAAAAGGACTAAAAAGATTAAGCCAAACAACAGTTAGTACCTTCAGTATAGAGCAGGACAAACAGACATAAAGACAGACATGCGCAAAGGTCGCATCATTTAGACAAGATAAAAGCTACGACAGGACGACGTCATGATTTGTGTGAGTTGTACAAGTAAGTACTCGTAGTAGCCGACACTAAATGAGAAGATAACAAGACAGTCTGATAGCTGGGGTATGGTTGGTAATTATCCTCAAGATGCATAATTTGGTAAATTGCTTATTCTCGGTAAAGCACTACTTACATGCATCATATTATTTTATAGGCTTCAAAAGATTCGCGGTGACAATCAAGTTTGTCAGCTTTAGTTGTCACCCACAGTCGCGATCATATGCATTTTTAGAAAAAGTTTCGAGGAACCCGAAGGCTATTGTACTTTCAGAGAATGCCGAGGGGCATTTGTGATATCGGTGATGAACTCAAATGGATGGTTGATTTTATCATTTATAATGGACGGAAGTGCTAGCATGGGTCGAGCCTTGCAAGGAGTCAATCTTAGGCGGAAGCTTCATCTGTGGTCACCACTAAAAAATAATTTCGTGCGTTACTCTTATACTAGTTTCGCTGTAATATTCTAGAAGTAACACCGGTGTATTAGTTATGGTGATTCACTCTTTTTTCGCTTATGTGAATCACCATACTGGAAGACATGGTAGCGCAGCACCGGCTCGGCCGAGTTAACACATTATCGGGAAAAGGACTATATTGTTAAATTACAATGTGACCACTACGAATTAAAGTTTGCCATAAAATAAGAGTGGTTATCCGAGTAGTGAAACAGGAAGCCCACTTGTGAGCTATTTTCGGACCGGGATTCAATATCTTTTTTGTTTTTGTTCAAAATTCGGTTAAGTGATCTAAAATTTGACAAGATTTGAGATATTGCGAAAAATACTCAAAATTGAAATGCTTAGGACAGCATGATCAAGCTTTTCAAGATTTCATCTGCACCACTCGTCACCAATAATATGCTCAGCATATACACAAAGGGGTTCGCCCCTTCTTTAAGAAATGAAAGGGTCGGATTTAGCAATTATACTAAGAATCTAAGATCATTAGATATGATCCTATGTATTATTTGCGTCCGCCTTGTATGGGCACAGATTTTGTTGCGGGGACAGGGTGGGGGACCAAGAGGGTAGGGGAGTAGAGGCGCAGAGAGCTGTAGGGCTTGCAATTTTGGGCTATATGATGTAGAATGGATAATTGGTGAGGCTTGAGCTTGTAGACTGTCTGTGCTTATCGATGTCAATAATTTTCACAAAAGACTATCTTCCGTAGTATTCCTATATAGGGCTCGGAAAGTTTCCCCGATTGTGAAACGAATGAAGGTTTCATCCTACTTATTGTCTTTCATGGATTCCCCGTCGCCCGAGTTTAAAGAACTCACGCCTGATTTTCGGTGTAAAATCGGGGATCATAGAAGTTTCGATTGAATTTTTTGTCTGTCGACTTCTACTTGCTATTTTTGGATAGTCCCTCCTGAACATGCATGATAATTCTTATGCACGAAACGCGCATTACATCTGTATAGAAGTCTATTTTTCTTTTTTTTTTTTCGACCTGAAGCAGCGCAAAAAAAAAATCGTGCTAAAAAATAACTGCAGGACGTGAATTGAGCGGCCCTAGCCGATTTTAATAGATATTGTATCAATCTACGAATCTAGTATTCTAACTTAAATTCGTGACAGGGCAGAGTAAAAAAAAGTATATATATCTGAGATTATCCGTGGAGAGGATCCTCGATTGCATCAACGAAGTCGATTTACGTTAAATAGCTAATCAAAACCCCCCACCTACCTTACTGACTCACTCTCAAGGAACAGTAAAGCAAAATAAAGGTCAATAATCCAAGTGAAATGGCTTCAACTACCGCTACCCCTGCTGCTGCTTCTAGTGTAAGACTTCCTTCAATCAGTGAGTTGACTTCAAGGTCGCCAATAAGTGAAGAGTCACCTTTATCATTGAGACTGAAGGAGGTTCAAAGTTTAAAATCGGCTGCTATTGCATTCAAACATCCTCTTAAACCTTCTAACGCTAACTACGTGACGCATGGACCACTTGAGCAAAACATACCTCACTTACCATCTTTATACTACGACAAAACAGCACAACAGGGCCCATTGTCAGTGATCCAATTACCCCAACCTCAAGCCCAGAGCCAACATCAACCACCACAACCCCAACTAGCTCCACAATCACAGCAGATATCATCTACGTCTTCAAGCCCTGGCCTTCACCACCAGTACTATCCATACCACCAAACCCCAGTCATGGCTAACAAAGGAGTTCCACCTCCACCACCTCAACCAGTACCCGGTTCAGTAATGAGCTACACTACATCACCCACTACATACTACCACCAACACATGTACTATCCTCCAAGAACCCATGCCGCACCAGGAGTCGGTCCATACACTATGTCGCTTCCGGAAGTGATTAATAAACCAACCAACAAGTGCCACAGATGTGGAACCACCGAAACCCCAGAATGGAGAAGGGGGCCCAATGGAGTGAGAACTCTTTGTAATGCTTGTGGATTGTTCCATGCTAAATTGGTGAAAAGAAAAGGAGCTGCTTTGGCTGCCGAGGAGGTATTGAATATCAAAGTATGCAAAGGTAAAAACGGCAGAAGAATAAGTTTGAAGAAGCATTCTTTGAATGAAAGTTTGTTGAAGAGCAACAGCGCCAAACCTCAAATTCAGGGCTACCGTCCCGCAATGGCAAATGCATTGCCTTTGCCTCCACCAATGTATGCCACGCAACACCCTCCACAGCCTGAAGGCTACTCTCATATGCCTCCCCACAACGGTGGATACTCTGCACAAATGCCAATATCTTTAGTTCGTCATTAATAGTTAAGTTGTTAGTTAGTCATTTAAATTTAAAAAAATAGAAAATGAATACAAATAATACATAATAGAGTACAAGAGATAGCACGCCATTGATATTATGTACTTGGCCGCGGTCCTCATGAGCTTACTTGTAGCATCAGGCGTTGATCATTCGATCGATCAGCTAACTTTTGGAGTGGGGCAATAATCATACAATAGTTCGCGAAGGCTTACCATCTGCGAGAAGACATTTAAAAACGGACACCACAGGAATGATTGGCGAAATAGTTAATGCTGATGGCCGGACAGTCCAGCACTAAGTCCGTCAGATGCGCCGTACGACTCGATCGCAGAACTCGGCTAATTCTCAGGTGAAAAAAAATCACTACCCGGAGCCATGTGCGTTCCTCCCGAACCGGAGCTTTCTGCTGAATTGGAGTCGAAGGATAAAGGTGTCAATTCATTGGAGTGGCTCATGATGGAACTAGCTAGCAGCCCTGTCAACATCCTGCAGAACTCTAAATGTAACATGCGCGAGATGCATCGATCGGGCGAGTGGGCACGTGACCATCAATCGAACGCATGCGAAGCCTTGACTACCCTTCAAAACTGGTGCCACATGCGATCATGGCAACTATTGTGTTAAATGAGCACTGGATAAGAGAAATAACGCTCGATTATTTCGAGATCTGTGACAAACGTAGGTTAGCGGCCATTTAAGCGAGTAGCTTTTGCAAGCCCCAATGTACACACATTGAATTTCAACTGGATATTTTTACCCAACATTACCATACATCACCCAACTACACTAGCAGCAACATGTTTACGTAACCGGCGTCCTCTAAAATAAACCCACTAGGCATTGGGGGACAGCCAACGATCCGTACTGCGAATTTAAAGATTAATATTTTTTGCTTGTGGCGGACCATCTGCGCGTAAGATGCAAGCGTTGCGTACCTTGTCAAAAAGAAACCCACTTAGGATTCTAGAATCTGCCGCCATGTGCATAAACAATTTTGTGGCCGTATCAGAATAATAGGTCAATAACTCGTAATAATTTTCTGCCTGAATTTTCTACGTGGATATCGGCAAAAGGTAAATCTAATTGGGACGCAAAATAAAGCTCGAAGGTTTAACTTTGCATACTGAATAATTAAATGTGAATAAATAATAGGTTATTCGTTTCAGAATCCGAGTCTACACAACAACTTAAAAATAGGCTTTAGACAGACTTAGTAAGTGAGTGCATATATGGTTTGTTTTCTGTCAAGCCTCGTGAAGGTTACAGACCCGGATATATTCAGTCGTCATATTAACTGACTACGGCAATATTCATTCGGTTAAAGAATGTAATATTGAGCTGTGATCGCACACCACAGGCAGCAGAAACTAATATTTTCTGTTTGGCGTAGCCCGGCGAAACGATAGATGACGCTCGAACTGTGTACCTCAGAGCGCAATTTTCAATTTTGGTATTTATTGGCATGTGATGTTTTGGCGCATCTAATTAGAAAACCAATCGAAACTTAAAATCGACATAGCAACACTACGAGCATGCGGGGCTTAATGGGTGGCTGCTTGCTTACCTTCTAGTGACTAATGGGATCGATCCGATCCAAGCTTTCTTTCAAGATGAATCACCCCAGCAGGAATCTAAAGTTGCGTTCTCGATTATTTTTTGATTGCATATGCGACGTGCGTATTTTTGCGAGAAATGTTGCGTTAACTTGATCGAATTACTTACACCTCACTTCTCACTCGACCGCAATTAGCGAAGATCTGGAAATACCTTTGCCATGCCGAATTTACTTTATATTTTGTACACAAAAGTGATTAATTTATTGTTGGATGTATTAATAGGTTACTACAAACCTACGTAGGTCAACTAGGCTTACCCTAACTATAATGCCTCGTCAATACGCAGGAAATCGTATTTGGGAATCCAAACTACCTCAGTTCAACTAGAATAGGATAACTGTCAAGTTTCACATTGGGCCGTCAAAAAAATATTTAGATAATGTGATTCTGTACAAGAGTAGTTTCTACCGCGTTAAATACGTCATCATGAACTCCACTCGTGGGTCTGGCAATTATGTTGTCCCAGTCCTGATCCTTGTAGACACCTGTTCTTAATAAGAGGGACTCCCAACCGTGATCGTTGGCGCCCTTAATGTCTGATTCAGGATTATCCCCCACCATGTATATCTTCCTAAATGGCGAAGCCTCGGGGGCAACGCCCAATTCAGGTAACTTCTGATCTGTGATTTGGGATCCGCTCTTCAACCAGTCAATCAAGATGTGATGGGCAAAATCATACTGGATCTTGAATGGCTTACCCAAAATAGTAGATTCAAGGTTCTGGTGGCTTGTCAATCTGTTGGCTTCGCGGTACAAGTTTTCAATGATAATTCTGAATGCGCCTTGTCCAAACCGTGGCAAGCTATAGTCGTTGGCCCAAAGGAAGTCGTTATTGCTGAACACTATAGGAATTGCAGGTTTCTGAGGGGTTTCCAACGATTCCCAAGCTCTTTTGGTGCCGATCAAGCCACCCTTTGAGTTCAAGAGATCCAGAACTATTTGAATATCAGTACCCATGTCTCTTGGGTCGTTGAAGACAAGAATGGCGTCTATAGGTTTGGAAATACCGATCTCTTTCAAGGCATATTGCTCCAAATCTTGCTGGGTAAACCTGTGATGGGGCGAAGCTTCGGGAAATTGCCGGATAATATCTATAGGCATCAACACATCTTTGAAGCCATAATCTTGAGCACACTTTCTTGCTTTGTCTTGAGGTCCTCCCACCACCATAACTCTGGAAAACGTACGGTTTCTGGCAAATGCCTTCATGGGGGTATGACTTTGAACTAGTTGAAGCGGACTGATGGGAACCCCCAAAGCATTCGACACAAAGTCTGCTCTGCTCTTTTCGCTGATTCCTCCACCGTTGGTTAGTAAGATATATGGAACGTTGTTCTTATTAAGCAACTCTAATGCATTGCGGGCCCGTGGTATAGGATGAGATCCTCTGAGAAGAACTCCATCGATATCGAAGACAAACGCAATATCCGGGCTAGATTTGGTATATCTTGAAGTTGAATTGACAAATGAACGCGCGAAGAACCGACTAGCTCGGTGGTATACTGGATAACCTCTAATCATGGTTGTAGTCTATCCAATTGAGTTGGCGAGATTAGATAGGCATAAGTCACGTGAAAACATTGAAAAGTAGTGCTCGGCCAGGTAATACTACCTACCACCTACTAGACCAATTGAAGGAACGACAAAAGCGACAAGCTCTCAAGCTTTTCCACAGTTTACAATACTCAAGTGTATTATGTGTATTTCTATAGATCTGATGAATAAACAAGATCAAACAAAAGATGGCTACGTTTATGAGTCAAAATAACCGGTCTCAATGCCCTAAATCCTGCACATCCCATACCAAATAATAGCTGCAACTGTTATTTATACCCGACAGTAGGCTGTATTGAAGATACCCCGAATTGACTGGTTTCTGCCACTTCATCTATCGTCACCAGTGTGATTTATGAATGGCCGGTCTGGCACCAGGCCCGACCTCTATCCACTTGTAGTCCACACAATTTTGATTCCAACCACCAATTAATGCACCCCGCGGCCACGATACCAAAACTGTCACTAATAGAAACCGCACCCATGCTAAACTCTCTCTGAGACTTTGGCACATCTTCACTTACTGACATAAAGGTGTTGATGTACAGAAAGCCGCCTAAAAGCCCTTCGTAGAAAATGAGAAGTAGTAATGGCCAGATGGAGAGGAAAGGTAAGTCCCACATCGATTGGGCCAAGGTGATCAAAACGTTGATAAATTGAAGTCCCGATAACCAGTACAATTGTCTGATTCTTATGCCGAAATTGACCGAAGATCTCGACACAAAGACCCCTAATTGGTAGAGAAAGCCGTACACCACGTAGATGTCTCTATAGGACGAGAACAACTGGCTGGGCAACTCCTTCAAAGGAAAGAGCAACGTGGGGGATATGCCCTGGTTGATGACGTATTCTGACATGTAGACTGAGCTTAGCGGAAGCATGTATGGCACAAACAACGGCCTTACTTTTTCAAACGTCGCTACTACATGAGCTTTGAACCCAGCTGACCCACCAGCAAAAGTGTCTGGCACACTAGTTGCCGAAGCTTCCAAAGGCTGATACTGAGGCAGGGCATCTGGCAAGTGATGCGAAGGAAGAAACCCATAGAATATTGCCAAAAAACCAAAAGGAAGTATCAGAAATATAAACAACACCAACCACACTTGCATGCCCAAGACGTTGGTCGTGAGCATAAAGAGAAAACTACCAAACAAACCAGCGCCGCCAGTCCCTGACGAAAAGCCGCCAATGGAGCAGTCCTCGTCGAAATAGTGGGTGAGCTGCAAAAACGTCACTTCGCCCAATCCTGATGAGAGCGAAGCCATCATGATCCCACCTACTTTGATGGCCGTCAGATCTTGGGCCGACAAGCTGATAAACAACATTCCCACCGAGGAAAGTGCCACCAACAGCCACAATCTCACATGGTAGGGGATCAAACTGACGTAGAGTGGAGCCGTCACCTTAAGGGCGAACGATGGAATGACGTCGGCCAACAACACCACGGCTTTGGGTGTCGACAGCCCCACCAAATCAATTGCCGCCGAGAGAATAATCACATACAAGATGTTGTTGAGAAGCCCAAACACAAAGAACGAGATAAACACCCGGTTGCGTTCCGGAATGATCAACATGGCTATGAAGTGTTATTGATAACCTGGTGAGAGAAGATATGAGGGATGTCCGGGTAAAAAACAGCTCGGTGAACAAAAAGACTGAACAATAGCGCGAGGCCAGCGACGCTAGCGAGGCCAGTGGGAGAACCACGTTGTAAGCAGATATGTGCCTGCATAGGAACAGGGCGCTAACGTCGGAGACGATGAGTCAAGAGGGCCGGAGTGCACGTGAGGTCTTGGCTGGTTCTGCTCCGGTAGCAGTTCCAGCATGATAGCGGTACAAAACGAGACAGAGTAGGATAGTAGTGCATCAGAGCGAGTCAGACACGCGATGGCTGTAACTTTTCAGCAACTTCTGGCGCACAATTGTTGCAAAGTGTTCTGCTGCAAATATTCTGCTAAAATTTTTCACGCCTCGCTCCGAAAAACGATATCGGAGCGAAAATCATATTTAAAAGTGCAATCTATTCATTACTGCAAATACCAGCCAACAATGAGCAAAACACCTATCCCAGACGAATACGACGACACCAGAATCTTGGGCTACGATCCATTGGTCCCACCTGCATTGTTGCAGCACGACATCAAGGCCACCAGTAAGTCCTTGGAAGTGGTCATAAAAGGTAGATTCGAGTCATCGCAGATTCTCAAAGGCAAAGACGACAGATGTTTGGTGATTGTGGGACCATGCTCGATCCACGATCCTGCCCAGGCCATTGAATACGCCAAAAAATTAAAGGCTTTGTCGTTGGAGTTGGAAGACGACTTGGTTATTATCATGAGAGCATACTTGGAAAAACCACGTACCACCGTGGGCTGGAAAGGTTTGATCAACGATCCAGATGTGGATAACTCGTTCGATATCAACAGAGGTTTGAAGATTTCCCGTCAGTTGTACTCTGACTTGACCTCTGTTGCCGGTCTTCCTATTGGTTCCGAGATGTTGGACACCATTTCGCCCCAATACTTCAGCGATTTCTTGTCATTTGGAGCCATTGGTGCCAGAACCACCGAGTCCCAGTTGCACAGAGAGTTGGCCTCTGGCTTATCTTTCCCTATTGGTTTCAAAAACGGTACTGACGGTGGATTGACCGTGGCTTTGGACGCAGTCCAAGCATCTTCCAAAGGCCACCACTTCATGGGTGTCACCAAAAACGGTATGGCTGCTATTACCACCACCAAGGGTAACGACAACTGTTTCATTATCTTGAGAGGAGGTAAGAAGGTCACCAACTACGACGCTGAATCCGTTGCTGCTGCCAAGGAAGCTATCAGCAAGTCGACCGACCCAAGCATCAAGTTGATGGTTGACTGTTCTCACGACAACTCGCAAAAGGACTACAGAAACCAACCTAAAGTGTTGGATGCTGTTGCCAAGCAAATCGCTGCTGGTGAAAAGACCATCATTGGTGTTATGATCGAATCCAACATCAACGAAGGTAAGCAAGGTATGCCACCAGCTGGCCAAGGTAAGGAAGCCTTGAAGTACGGTGTTTCCATTACTGACGGATGTGTTTCATGGGAGCAAACCGTGGAAATGTTACACAATTTGAGTGCTGCTGTTAAGGCCAGAAGAGCATTGAACAAATAAGTACACAGTCTTGCCAATTGAATAATATGTAAGTAGTGTAAAAGATGTGTCTCATCCTTAAAGGTAACCCACTCATAGATTGGGCCATAATTGTAGCTTCAAATCGCACAACAAATGGGCAGACAACTAATGTAACTACAAGTGAATACATTTTTCTTTGTCCTTCATGTGCTACAAGTAAGTGTAATATTTGTTTTGTCTTGATGTAAATATATGATCTAGTTATTTTTATACCATGGCAATCCCTCAAGCTGTTCTCTTATCTTCTCATTTTCCTCATGCGGAGTATTATCGGCCACCATTTCTAAGAAATATTTGAGCTCTGGGTTGGTTCGCTGGTAATTATGGCGTTGGCCAAACGGATTGCGGGCTATCTTTTTGTCTAGTAAAGGAGATTTCAAACCGTACCAATCCTGCTCAAATAACAGGGCCGCGAACTTGTGCTCAGCAGCCTTTAATTCACTGAAATACGGTTCTGGAGTTGGTGGTGTGGGTGAATTACCCCAGTATTCTACGTTTGTATATCCCAATGCCTTTTCTAAATGAAGCAGAATGAACCGGAAGCGCTTGAATTCGAATCCTACAACCATAATCGACGTAGGATACTTCTGATTTACCTCGTAGAAACGGCATATCAGAAATAGCACGTTTTCAAATGAGTCTCGAGCGTACGTTTCAGTGATGATTCTGTCGAATATTTCCTTATTTTGCAGCAATTTATGCGCCAAGGCAAGATACGACTCTGCTTCCGATACAGGGCCCGAGTTTTTTTTGGTTTGTCCGCCCGAAAGCACTAGCACCGCATTGGGGTCGCTCGCTACTACCTCCATGCCGTGAACAATGTGCTCCTTAAAGCAAAGATGGTCAATTCCTTCGACCTGAAACTCCGCCAAGGCCCATTCGCTTCTGTCGTCACCCTTCGATCCGGGTGTCCATATCGAGTGACACGGAAGGATAACTAGCTTTGAAACCATGCTACACTCTCATATCCTAAAACACTCAAACGATAATAGAAAAATCTAATATGCAGGCAAGGTCACCTGATGGAGATAGTGATAGCAGCCTAAAAGGGCCCGCCAATGGCAATAGGCTGCAACGACGACCATGACGTGGAAGATCTGGTGTGATGCGCCAAAGATATCCCACTTGCCTGCAATGGGGTTGTTCAAAAGTGACTGCTCTTCCTGCTCAACATATGAGAAGCGTTCTGGGATACGCATGGCGTACAAGACGGCCCCAAATATATAGAAAAAGCCCTCCAAGTAGAGCCAATTGATATTAGCTCGCTCGCAAGCCACCTTGTATCCAAAAATTCGGACGGCTGCAATTACTGGCAAGACCCCGGAGAGACCAAAAACAATAAACATTGCCGAGCGGGCCGGACGGTACACATTGGTGCTAAACTTGGGATGAAGCGTCATCACCGTGCACCCGAAACCAAGTACCAAGAACAACACCACAAAGAACCTCTGGTTCCCGGGGTGGTCGTAAAAGGCGAAGTTCACAATCGAGAGAAGGGAGCTCGTGATTAACACCACGATGCCAAAGTAGTCGAACTGGTTACCGATCCGGCTCACTTTATGGGAGTGTGACTTGGTACAGTGGAATACCAGGGACATGAGAAGACATCCGCTACATGCGGCACCGAACTGTGCAAAGTTCCATTTTTCCCATACTCCCAAGTAGTTGTCGTAGATTTTGAGGTACGTGTTGATATAAAGCACAACCCCAATCAACACGACCGACGATGGTAGCAAGTGCGAGTAAATGTTGACGGTTTCATTGTGCAAGTATAGCAAAGATTCGAAACATTTTTGAAACGACGATGTTTCCTTGACGTACCCTGAGGTTATATAGTGATTATCCTTCTGCCACTCATCCAACTCGTGATAAAAGTGGAGCTTGCGTGACTCAGTAGTAGCCGGCTGCTCTACGTACGTGCTTTGGTTGGATTTTCGGTTTCTTACACTCATGTTGTTGCTGCAAAGAAAATAGGGCAGATTGAGATCTCTTTGTAGCGCCGGTCACGTGAAAACTACCCCACAAACCTGCACCAGATCCAACAAAATGGTTTCATAGGAAGAAGCAGCTCACCAGTTTGCAAAGAAACAAACTTCAGCAAGGGGATTGTCAACCGACAGAGTTTGTTTCTATATTACATTATGGACATATAATTCGTATACTGACTCTATTAATTGCTTTACTCCAGTTGAAAAAAACTATTTGAAAGAGGGAACTATTCCCTCGCATATCCTCGAGTACTGGGTCATTTTCTTACCAATATCTATAAATTCAGGCGACTTTCTCCTTTTCATCTTGTCTATCTTTTTATCAAATATCTCACCGGTATAGAATATCTTCCACTGCGATTCAGGATTGCTCAAAGACCCGCTGCAGCGCTCAAAATACCACTTATTCACAGGGTTGTTCTTGCGCGAACGCCATATAAGCTCATATGGATGAGACTGCAAGACGATTTTGAATATGATATCGGCCATACTGGGAAGTCCCTGGTTCAGTTTTGCTATGACAAATTTATCCAAGTATGCAATTTTCGAGAGCTCTTTTTGCCATTCAGGCTGATCGTTCTGGGGTTCTCCCGCAACAGATTCCCACGTAATGATGGCAGCTCCATCGTAGTCTCCCAATATCACTAGCGTAGCCAAACTGCTTTCAATACGATGGAAATAGTTTTCTGTATCCAAATCCTTTCCAAACGAGTCATTGATCAAAGCCACCAACCTATTTTTGTCGATCAAACCGTCAGCAGCCAAGTTCTCGATGCTCAAGGGTTTGCTATAGTAATTCGACAGATCAAAAATCTGTACATCTATACCTCTTTTCAAGATAGACGTAGAGAGACGTGGAGTACTGGTATTGGTCGAAGGTAACGACGAAGAGATGACTGGTCTGTCGGTCAATACATTGTAGATTATGGGATTCAACTGGTCGTTATTGATCGACATGATATGCGGGGTGGTAATAATACCAGTAGTATCGTCATTACCCGATTTTGCCGATATTGAGTTTAAAACCTCATTCATTATGTTCAAATTATCAAGATGCATGTCTCTCTTGATGGGGTTTATGTATCCAATGAACAACTCGGATACTATATCCGAGTACTCTTGCGACAAGTTAATGTAAACATGACTTGTTTGGTTTCTTTCCACCGAGGGAATACCTCCAATTGGGTCGATCAAGACAACCTTTTCAATACTCAATATATCTGATTTGGTGCTTGAAAGTGAATTGCACAAGCACTTTAAAAGATCATTGCCATTGGCAGTGAGTTCTTGGTACGTTGTGTTGGTATTGTAGACGACCGGGTGGATAATTGGAATGTAGTTTTGGTACATGGGCAACAAAAGTGAACTTATATCGTCCACCACCAAGTTGTTGCTCTTATTCACCGAGAACAACGACCTCAAGTAAGTGATTTTGAGACTGTTCTCGTCATTAAGACCAGCGATGCTGGGGGATTCAGACTCGTCTCTGGAATATGCATCAGTGTAGATCTTATTGATCTGACTCATCACCTTGTTTTCACTTAATTTGAACGACGATATCGACAGGTTTTCGTAGTCCAACAACACCACGGGCGATATTCCAAGATGTATGATACGCTTGAAGGTCTCAAAGATACCTTTCCATTCTACTTTAGAAATAGTATGGAACTTGATCTTAAATACCGCTACTCTCATCGGAATCTTGGAGACTTTGATTTGGTCATCGAAAGCGTCTTCATCATTGTAGATACTGAGAAAAGGATTTTGGTTATTGAGGAACCGATTGATGAAAAGCTCACGCTGTGATTCTTTTTGATGCAATGGGTTGTTGTACTGAGATTTCTTGGTGAAGTCAAACTGGTTTTGGTACTTGTTGAGGTAATTTTTGGCTTCTCTCTTGGTGGTGGTTGACTTGAGAATTGACAAAATGAGGTTCCGCTTCGAGTCGGTGATGAGTTTGTGTGTCTTGAGGTTCGAAATGAGCTCTTGGTTGAGGCTTCGTAACTTACTCATGCTCCTGCCACCTACTAGACGCTTACCGTGTTGTGAGTGATTTTGATCTCAGTGCGACTGCACAAAAAAAGAGCCACATCTGAAGAATACTATTGGCAGGTGAGTATAATAAGATGGACAGTGGGGCACAATGGGATACTGTAGTAGTAGAAGCAACCTAGGAGGTGTTTACACGAATAGGATGTGTCAAAAACATCTGTGTGTCAGTCTATTGTTCCTCATCAGATACGTTTTCGTCGGGGTCATCGCGGGTGGCTACTGTATCGTGTAGTAAGCGTAGCTTGTTCATGACAGTTAACACAAACGGTCTCAATTCGTTGATTTCAATGAGTGAAAGGCCATTCAACTGAATATTCGATTCGTTTAGTTCTCTTAATCCCTTTCTGGATTTGACAAGTCTGATTTCACGCAAGTCCTGGATAGCCAGTCGCAACTGGTGGGTTGGAACGGCCAAGTCATTGGCAGCCCTAGCAAGTAAGACCTTGGACAATTCGAGCCAGTTTCGAGGCAAGTCACTAAACTTGAGCGGTTTGCGAATTTCCTCCTCGTACTTCTCTTTCAAGTAGGTCAAATTGAGCCATGCAGGCGGCACTATACTACACTTATCCTGAGACTTGAGTATTATGGCGACCCAGAGCGGGATCTGCTCTCGCCTCATGGCCCGAAGTGCCGGCACTTTGGTCTGTAATATTAGTATCGCTCTATTCGATGCCTTGGAAACAGTTACTTACTCCGATCAACTCGATCTTGTTCATGGAATAACGAGGCAACACAGTGATGGGCTCATTTTCCACCAAGAAATTGATCTCGCCAGGCGTGAGGTTATCCTGCAAATGCTGTGGTAATGCCATTGGGTGTTGGTTGGGTGATGATGATGATGTCAGCCGTAAAGATTAATTTTACGCGTCAAGTTCAAATAATGGCTGAAAAGTGAAAAGTACGAGCGTGAGGTTAAAAGAGGAGAGATGAGTAGATATATTGCGGTCACGAAGCGTAGGTGGAATATGCGAGAACATGTTGGTGAAATGACTGCGAGTACGAGCTGCTGTACTTCTGTTGAACCAACGCTGTGAAGCTCGTAATGAAGATCATTTATTGGAAACGAACAGCAATGGACCAAGAGTAAAGATTGAAAAGAGACGAAAATTAGATCACGCTACTTGTTACCATACCTGCAACTTTTGTCATATTTCTTGGTGTCAGGTCCTTCAGCCTCACTATACTCTGGTTTTTCCATCTTTCATTCTGTTGACTGACTAGCTGTATTCCCACTCCATACTAGGTTATACTCAATTCTCTTTCTTTTCTACTTAACTCATTCACCTTCTCATCTTCTCGTCTTCTTCTTTACATCCGCATACTCCTCTACTTAGTTTTTGCTGTGTCTAATAATTGCTTTCTAATTATTTTATTCTACTATACATTACCGTTTCTTGGTAAAAGTACTGGTTTTACCCAGGTTCACTCTTCTCAGTTTCTTGGAAGGCTGAGGACCCTCACTGTCTTTACCATAAGGATTGAAAGCTCTCTTCTTGTTGTCTTTCTTATCCTTTCTTCTATTTGTTTCAAGCATGATTTTGTCTGCACTAGCATAATCAAGCTTGGGCCCTGCTTCTTCAGGCTTGGCTTTGTTGACAGGTTTATTTCTTGGGGTCTTCTTTTTGAGAGTGATAATCTCATTGGAGTCTTGTCTTGCTTCTTCTTTTTCTCCCTCTTCCTCTTGTTCTTCTGCTACCGGTTCCGCTTCTACCGGTTTTGCCTCCTCTACTTCTTGGACTTGGACCTGATTACTCTTTTCAGCATCCACCAATCCTTCAATAGCATGAATAAGACGCTCGCCATATTCGGCTGAGAAATTGTGTCTGATAACTTTGTCTTCAGCAGGGTCGAACTCGACACTCATCAAGTTCTTACCATTTTCAAGAATACTATTGAAAAGGTTGGACTTTCCTATTAATAATGACGATGTGGTGCTAATCGTGGGCATGAGTTCAGAATTCAACTTCAAGAGCTGCTCAAACTTCTCGGCAGTTCCATTGGCTTTGGTGGTATCGACACCTTCAAAGACATCTTCTGGTTCACCACTGGCTTCTTTCCACTGGTCAACTAAGTGCCAGTCATTCTCTTCGGTACCCTGAGCCGTCTTCTCTAATAATTCCGCTAATTCTCGCGCATTTAAACGGACATACTCAGATACAAAGTTGGATGCTGTCAATACCTTTTGAGTATCTATTGGACGATTCAAGTTAGCCAAACTGACTAAAAGCTGGTTGGACATCACAAACCTCACCGACTCGTCTTCTTGCTTGGCGATCTTGTCTCTCCATTCATATAATACTGCCACCAACGCTTTTTTGTAGTGGGGTATGTTGTACTGCACCAAGATTGAAGAGTATGGTTCACGAGGATTGTTGGACATCACAGGGCAAGACACCTTACTTCCCAGCGTTGTGTATGTGTTGGTCAAAGGTCTGTATGGAGTGTACTCGAACCTTCTCTTGGCGACTTGACGTGACTCATAGAGGACCTTCTGTAACGAATCATTGCCTAAATCAATGAGTTTGTTTCGTAACTGATCGTAGATGTTAAGCAAGAAATGTGTATCTGATCTGGCATACGCCATCATGGCAGGAATCAACGGTCTTATTCTCCAGTCAGCCAATTGGTACTTTTTGGACGTTTTGAAGTTAGCAAATGTTTCCAAAAGATAAGCCAAGGAGAATCTAGGAAGTCCCAAAACTCTTGATGCGTGATAAGTATCGAAAAGCGACACAATGTAGAGTCCCAAGTCTCTTTGCAACCAGATGATATCCATAAATGCACCATGGAATACCTTAACGACGGCAGGATCGGCAAAGATCTGGTTCAATGGCTCCAAGTCGTCCCGCAAGCTCAACGTATCCACAATCCAGTCTTGTTCTCTGTTAGATATTTGCATAAGACATACAATACCGTAATATGACCGGTAATCATGGTGCTCCAAGTCAACAGCAATCTCTCCCAGGCCGCTCAAATCTTTAATCATGGCCATCAACTTTTCAGGAGTATCAACCCAAGTTGCAGTGGTGGAGTTCCAGTCTTTTGAAGGAATTGGGGGCTGTTTTTCAAGTATGGACTCGGGGTATGGCTGGGTATCGATTTCGACACCGTATGGCTGGGGATAGAATGGCGGGTCAATCACCTCAATTTCGTCTTCAAGCACAGGCTCTGGATGTACCATCTTGACTGCATCTTCGTATGACTGAATACTGTGAGGTTTGGAGGTTATTCTCGGTTTGAATGGCCCACTCTCACTATTGTCTACAGGCACTCTGAACTTGAGCTGTGGCTTTTCTATGCGCTTCAGAGCCACATTGGATCCTCCATCGTCCTCACCTTCCTCCAAATATGTCATTTCGGAGTTTTCTTTGGTTGGTTTCTTCTTTCTGGTGATATTGTCGAAGGCATTGTCAAGTTTTTCAAACACCCCATCCAAGATATCTGCCAAGGGTTTCCAGCCAGAATCTCCGCTGATGTGGTCCTTGCCAAACTTAAGAGCTTCTCCAGTATTTTCCTCACCACTTACTTGTATTACTTGCTTGGTCAATTCCATTAGACGCTTGGCTGAACTATCAATCTCCTCCGAGAGTTGGGTGTCGATAGACTTGTAGAAATTCACATCTTGAGCACCTAAAGCCGACGATGCCCGAATGGTCTGCATGAGCTTCGGCAAAACCGACTCAAACACATCTTTTTGCCCTCCAGAAGTCATCCTACCAGTTCCACTTGCAGCCTTGATAAACCTTCAAAAATTTCCCTTGTCATCTCATGTCCCATCACGTGACCACATAATTCACGTGATGCCATCGCGATGAGTTTTTATTAATCATTTACTGACATAGAATCATACATATAGTACAGTCAAAATGTTTACTTGTAATACATGTAACCTTGAATTTCCCGGTGCGTCCGACCAGAGGTCGCACATGAAGTCTGACTGGCACAGATATAACTTGAAAAGAAGAGTGGCTCAATTGCCTCCCCTTGAAGAAGATTTCTTCAACTCCAAAGTTGCTGCTTTAACGTTAGAAGAATCCGATGAAACACCAGGTAAAAAGAAGGGAGAAAAGCAAGTGACCAAGAAAGAGCAAAGAAGAAAGGAGAAAGAAGCATTGCAGGAACAAAAGAGACAGCTTCTTGAACAGGCAAGAAAATCCATGATGGCCAAAATCAATAGTGGTGAAATAAGTCCCGAAGAATTGGCCAAGATAAAAGCCCAACAAGCTGAGACTGCAGAGGTAGAAACCGCTAGTGAACCGACTAATGAAGCTGAACAATCCGAACCCGTTGAACTCACTCCTGAACAACAAGAAGAAAAGCTCATACAAGAAAAACTTGCCCAAAAGATTGAGATAAAACCCACCACCTGTTTGTTCTGTCACCCCAAGGAGAACAAAAACTTCGACACCCTTGAAGAGAATACCGAGCACATGTTCAAGAGTCATGGACTTTACATTCCAGAGCCAAAATACTTAGTAAACAAGGCTGGTTTGATCAGTTATCTTGGAGAAAAGATCAGTTTCGGCTTCTGTATTGCATGTAACTACCAAGGAAAGAACGCGGAAGCTGCCAGAGAACACATGAGAACGAAGAGACACAGAAGAATTCCGTACGAAACCGAAGACGAGAAGTTGGAGATCTCCGAATTCTACGATTTTTCGTCAACTTATGACGATTATGAAGCAGTTAAAGTTGTAGCCGAAGGTGAGCAAGAAGAAGGCGAAGATTGGGAAGACGTGGAAGAAGAAAGTGGCGAAGAGGATGATGATGACGAAGAATATGTACCACCAGTCAAAGACGCTATTTACCAGGACGGACACGAACTTATCTTGCCTTCGGGTACCGTTCTTGGACACAGATCCATGGCCAGATACTACAGACAAAACTTACCTCCTGACAGAGTATTGTCTGAAGGACAAGGTACTGTTATTGCAGCTGAAACCAGACACATGTTGACGTTGAAAGACAGACAAGAGCTTGCTTCCAAAAAGAGAGCATGGGGCAAGCAGAAGAAGAGAGAAGATGTCAATGATAGAAGGGCCCAGAAATTCATCAATAACCAACCTCATTTCAGAGACCAATTGTTACAATAATCGCAGCATTTCAATTTTCTTTACTATAGTTTGTACTTTTGTATTTTAATCTGATACCATCACCACCAAACTGAGCGATACGAAATCGACCAAGAAGTTGCCTAGAATCGACCATGCCGCAAAATAAAGTAGTTTAGGAGAGAACACTGTCCATATAAACAAGTGGAACCGTAAATTGATGCAAGATCCAATCAAACTGACGGCTGCTATACTGTAGAATGTAAGCGTAGACATAGACCCGACAAGTAAGATAGTCTTTTTAAGAAAACCGAGCCGAATCAAGTTCTTGGAGCTGCTGGCCTTATCAAACAAGATCTCGTACGGCTCAAATAGTATTTGGATAGATCCTAGTGACCAGTATATCGGGGCTGCAAAATTGGAAATCCAGGTCAAGAGGCCCACTAGAAGTACGTCGTACGACTTGATCCCATTATAGGCGTTGGACAAGTCGACAGTAGCCAACAGATTGGTATTTCCCATTGAGAAGAACGATAAGTTTTGTATGCAAAGGGTGAATATGGTCAAGACCACTATTAGTTGATCCACATTAAGATTCCCAGACTGTTCCTTTATAAATATTTTGGTAAAGGTGAACTTGACGACAAAAAAGACAACGAAGATGGGAATGTTTTCGTACCTAGTCTGCTGGATCAAGAAGAGGGTAACTATGTTGAGCGTATCGGTTATCAATCCGCTATTGACTTTTCTATACCTACCCACCACGAGCCTAATAGTCATTAAGCCAAGTATACAGTAGAAGCTCGATTGGGCCAACTGAATGTTTATACTCTGGAGTTTGAATTTGATATCGACGTCACTGATGGAGCTGGCATCAATATAAACGTCATAATTTTCAAGAACCCATTTGAAAACCCAGAATAACCACGGTGGTAGTTCGTGTCCGTCATTGAAGAACTGACACAACTTGAACAGGAACGACATGGAGCTAGTCACAAATACAAGAAGAAATGAGGCTATGTTTCCAAATTGCTGGGTGCGACTAAAATTAAAGTACTCAAACGAGCTCCTGAATCCACCTTGAGAATAAATGCTCAAGGATGTGAGTAAGTAGGTGAACATAATTAGGGACCAAAGCACTGAACTTGAACCAAGAAGATAAGAGCCTATCGTCACTTTTGAGAAGAATTTCTGGCCACTATTGCTCCATGCTCTGATCAGTCTTAAGCCCACCAAAGTCACAAGGTAGAAGATATAGTCGCGTTTTTGTAAAGATTTGAAGTTATATGCCAAATGAATTGTAAATGAAGTAATTGAAAAGAACCACCATAACTGGTATTCTTCTTCAATTAATGACGATCCATGAAAATGTACAGCATATGCAGCCACCAATATCTCGTAGTAGATTACCAATGACTTAGTAATAGAAGAATTGGCAAAGAAATAGTTATTGAGGAGCCCCAGAATGATAAAGGCAGAAGCAGTGACAATTCCAAAGCCCCAGTAGATATCCCTGTAATTGTAGTTGGTGGCTGAAGATGCTAGGATGTTTTGAATAGAGCGCAAGAGCCTATAGTAATCTTCAATATCTGTAGTCAGCGTCTTCGAATACTGGTCCTGATACAATGAATCCCATTGAGCCTCCACTAATTTGCGCTCAGACAGATCTGTACCATATTTGGCGGTAAATAGACTCATAAACTGTTTACAGTTTTCCCACAAAATACGCTTTTGGCGAAATTCATCTACCCACAAGTCAAGCAATTCTCGTATCACTATTCCCAAGTTGTTTTTTGGTATTGGAAAGTCGAGCAAGGCGGCCAAAGTAGGCACCAAATCGATTTGATTAATTTTTGAATAGTACGAGTAATCTTCGGAGTTGTTCGAAGGCGCTTTTTGGGGTCCAGCAACTCCCGAGAATTTGGACGAAATGAAGGTCAAACCAGCATTGGTTTCGCCGGCAGAAGATGCACCGTGGTTGCCTACTTCGTTCATTCCATGGTCTCCCATAAGTACAATTAGGACGTCTTCATCGACCGATTCAGCGTACTCGTAAATTCTCTTTAATATGGCATCCATCTCACGCTGCTTTGGCTTCATAAAAATGGAATCCGGACCACCTTTGTGACCTATGTGGTCCAATCCCAAGTAGTGAAGAATAAGACCGTCCCAAGCGGATTTTGACTTGTCCAATTGGGTGTCAAGATGTCGCGTTACATTGTTGTCAACCTCGGTAAAGTCACTTACAAAGAACGAGTTAGTTCCTTCAAATTCGCCAAATGTGGTGGGAAACAATTTCAACCATGTATCGTCTCCAAAAAAGTTGATTTTGTTCTCCTTTGACTTGTACTGATGGACCCAAGAATCTTGGTTTCCGAGACCCTGAGAGTCGTCATTATCATCAGCAATGTTGAGAATAGCGTCCAAGAAACTAGGCGCTCCGCCAGTAGTGATTCCTTTCAATCGTGGGAGAGTAACTGTGGGAGGATTGGAAAAAGCAGTGTATGGTATAGCGGAGCCGGAGTTGATTAGCAGGTGCAAAAACGCCATATCGGAATAGTCTTTCGAGAACATAAAGTCTGCGCGCATGGCATCAACCACCATTAGCACCAATTTGTCGAACTGAGGTTTTGGAGTTGATTCGTTGGAGGTTGCAAACGGTGAAGAGCCATTAAACTCACTGTGGCCAGGAAGCACCACTTTGGACGGGAAAAACCCTTTTAGAAACACAAGTAGTCCCACTATGTGCGTAATAACAAGCACCACTTGCAAGACCCATCGTGTAGTTATCGACACCATCGTTGTGTACACCTGCAGCTTTCAATTGTACCAATACACGTTACACCACGAAGGTTTGTATTTGGGGACAGCTGAGGTCCTGCAGACAGCCCACCGTGGGGAACCCACCAGAGCGGGAAGGAATGAAAAGGCGGGCTAATAATTGAATCAGGTGCTATTTTAATTCCTAAATAGTATGCGCTTTGGACCCTGGTGAGATTAAGTGTATTTCCCTTCTTGATCGAGGGGAAGTAAGTATTGAGAAGCAATAGTGTGGCATGCTAAGAAATATTAAGTAAACCAAAGGAATCGATGTCCGAATTACTCGGCATTGCAGTAAAGCCATTTCTGCACTAATTATGGGTGACTAGCGCATCAGACACATTAGGGATCTACGGAATTATGTTGGAAGTAGTAATTAAGATTGTCGAGATAACTCTAAAACGGTCAACTGCGGCTACTGCTTGATAATGTCAGACTAACAATCTTGCTAAATAGAAGACTCGCGACTTTCGCTCGAGGTTTAGTGGGTAAGCCGAAACAGGAAAGCAAGATGCGCCGATGCACGCCCAGTGGCTCATAATGCCTAAGATATCGAGCGCAAGCTCAACATTATTGGCGAGCGCGGCGAGCTTATCCAACGGCTTTCAGAGCTAAACTCGTCTAGTACTATCAAACATGCCCCAGAATCAATTAAAGTCGAGCTCAATGGTCCGGCTAGCCCGCTAGCATACTGCTCGCTGTCATCTCTCGCCCTGGCATCTGATTTGCCCGCCCAGGCATCTGATTTGCCCGCCCATCGTCTCGCTTCTGTGTCGCTGTAAAGCCGCCCCTCTTTATCTACGATTCTCCGCGAATTGATCTACCAAAAGAAATTTTCCGTTATCTTGAAAAGCCTTCCATATACGAATAGCTGAACAATATATATAGAAGAGATGTCACAGCAAACCGCAGTTCAACCATAAAACATAGGTATTAAACCATAGGTATTAATCCACAGATCAATCCATGATATGAAGCTGATTCACAGTCCTAGACAGCTATCAAATGTTCAGTCGGTGTCACAAGTGCATGTCGATGACCTTAGAATCACGTCCATTCTTTCCAACCAGGGTGTGACCATTAACGTGGACCATGAAGTCGACCAGGATGAAGCAATGGTGTTGGCCATGGGCTACAAACAAGAGTTCAAAAGAGAGTTTTCCCTATGGAGTGTGTTCGCCGTGTCCTTCTCGGTGCTCGGATTGCTTCCCTCCATCGCAGCATGTTTCGATTACCAGCAGTTGGTGGTGGGTATCAGTCCTATTCCATGGTTAATAGCAGTCTTTTTTGTTACGTCGGTGTCGTTTTCGTTGGCCGAAGTGGCTTCGGCGTTTCCCGTCAGCAGTGGTACGCCTTATGCCGTATCGCAGTTGGCTCCTCCATGGTGCAAAGTATACTTGACGTGGTTTACATGTTGGTCAAACTGGCTCTGTCAAATCACCGCTGCGCCTTCTGTTAACTACTCCGGAGCCAGCATGATCTTGGCTTTGGTGGCCTACAATAACCCTAGCTTTGAGGTTACCAACGGCAAAACGTACGGGCTCACCACCGGTATAATGATCGTTCACGGCGTTATCAGCTCGCTTCCTACGAAGTGGCTTGCACGTTTCAATACTCTCGGAACGGCTGTGAACATTATATTTTTGGCAGTGGTGTTTGTCATTATCTTGGCCGGAAACGACCGTTTGAACATGTACGATGGCAAGATTCCCAAGTTCAATTCCAACTCTACAGCTTGGTCCTTCGACAATTTGACCGACTATCCATTGGGAATCTCGTTTCTCATGTCATTTCTCGGAGTTATATGGAGTATGAGTGGTTACGACTCGCCATTCCATCTCGCAGAAGAATGTAGCAACGCTGCCGTGGCTGCTCCTAAAGCCATCATTTTGACCAGTACGGTTGGTGGTCTCGTTGGTTGGGTCTTCATGATTGCCATTGCATATACTTTAGTGGATCTTAACGGTATCAGCGAAGATGTCGCTGGATTGGGCCAGCCCTTTGTGTCATTTCTCGTTCAAATGACCAGTAAGAAGTTGGTCAACGCTGCTACGGCCTTGACAATAGTGTCGTCTTTTTTCATGGGCTGTTCATGTATGTTGGCAGCTTCAAGAGTCACCTTTGCGTATTCCAGAGACGGTCTCTTCCCATTGTCTAAATACTGGAAAATCGTTACTCCATTGACCCAGACTCCCATCAATGCGGTGTGGATCAACTTGCTTCTTGGCCAGTTGTTGTTATGTTTGATGTTTGCTGGCGACACTGCAATCGGAGCTATATTTTCGGTCGGTGGTATTGCCGGTTTTGTTTCCTTCACCATGCCCACTTTACTTAAAATCACCTACGCAAGAAACACTTTCAGGCCTGGTCCAGTGAACTTGGGTAGGTTCTCTTCTCCCATCGGTTTTGTTTCTGTTGCCTTCGTTACCCTCATGATACCTATCTTGTGTATGCCAACCGTTAAGGGCAAGGACTTGACATTGGACGATATGAACTGGACCTGTGTGGTATTTTTTGGTTCTCTTTTGCTAGCTACCATCTATTACGTTGGGTTTGCTCACAAATGGTACATTGGACCTAAAAGTAATATCGATAGCGCCGATCTTATATATGGCGACAGCTATCAAGAGCTTGATGGCCAGGAGATCAACTATGAGAAGAACTCCCACTCATCTTCGAAAGATGCGAAAAACTACTAAAACTTTAATTCTTAGCTGCGTATTTAATGGTATAGTTATATTTATATTTATCATCAATACTCGCTGTAATGCATCCACTAGTAGGCCCGTGAATAATAGAAGGTGAAGAATTTCGGTTGATCTCACTAGTTGACTGACATGCAATCATTCACCAGACTATACAGTAGGATGTGTATAAACAACGAACATCTTAAAAACGCATTATTGGTTCTCGCTAATTGGTATTAATTTCTTTGGATTGGATGTAAAAAGTCTCACTAATTTGATCTCCAAATTTAAGCGATCTCCGCTATTTTATTTTTGCAATTCAACTCACTAATCCATCTCATATCAACTCTTCACCACACACGTACCATGAACCGCAACTATGGAAACAGATCCTACCAAGAAGACAGGAGCACATGTACGTTCTACACCAAGATCGGAGCGTGCCGCCACGGAGAAAAATGTTCTCGTAAACACATCAAACCAGCCTCATCTCGCACAGTGATACTATCGAACTTGTACGAAAACCCCAGGCTAAACAAAAACGAAGAGGAGGTCAACCCAAAACAACTCCAGGAGTACTTTGACCAGTTCTACAAGGACGTCTACATTCGACTTACGCAACTAGGCGAGGTGGCGTCGGTGGTGGTGTGCGAAAACGAGAATCACCATCTTAATGGAAATGTGTATGTGAAATTCACCACTACGGAAGCAGCAGACTTGGCGACAGAAACCTTGAACCAGGAATGGTTCAACGGACGGCCTGTCCATTGCGATTTGTCTCCGGTAGACAACTTTGTCGAAGCCAACTGTCGCGCATATGATGTTGACCAATGTACCAGAGGCGACCACTGTAACTTCATGCATGTCCGTCATCCCACCAAACTGGTGCACCAGGCTTTGAGTCGTTCGCAACAGAAAAGCAACTTGTTGAGAAAACTCGCGGGCGTGCGGACTCTAGTCGCACCTCCTGCCGAGACCCCTAGCCAGAGTGCTACCGAGACCGCCACCGAGCCCACCACCATCGCCACCAACGACATCACCAATGCCAACACCGAACACACCACACCAAACCCAAACCTGGGCTCCTCTACACATAGCGAACCCCATACTAACACAACCTCGATGATCCAGCAGTTGTTTGCCTAAAATAATCAATATACGTTTTTTTGCTCTACCGTTCCGGGCTCTCGCGACAAGGCCGGGGTCGCCATACTAAAAAAAATATCACAACCGTAAATGACACGGATCAATCGTCTCATTTCCAGCCCCAACTTTTCAACCTAGACATGTACCATTGCTTGGTCCATTCATTGCGATTGTTCTAGTATATCCCACCCCTTGATCCTCCGCTTTTGCTTCTTGTCTTCTCGTTGTGCTTGAACTTCGCTACTCCTTTCTCCCCGCCACCCGTGTTCTCGCTCGTCACCCAAAAGTTTCAGAAAAATGTACGCCGTGCCTATCACTCGGTTGTTTGTTCCCAAGTACCTCGGACAAACAAGAATATATCAGTTCAAGTGTCTAAGGCCGTTCTGGACATCGTGCTTGGCACCCCAAAAACATTCACATATGCCCAAGATGCCATCCAATAAACCAAATGATTCCATAGAGTCTAAAGATTCCCACTCCCATTCACACGATCAACCCCATTCCCACTCTCATTCGGAGGGTCTTTTACATTCCCATTCGCATCATCAACCCAATGAATTGCTTCAAACCAGCGCCAGCTCCATCCGGTCAAACCCAGCGGTCAGAATTACCTGGATTGGTCTTTTGGTAAATGTGGCCATGGTGGTATCCAAAGGAATAGGAGGTGTATATTTTCACTCCCAGGCGTTAATAGCCGATGCCGTTCACTCGGTTTCTGATATGGTGGCTGATTTTTTGACGTTGGCCACCGTCAATGTGGCTGCCAAAGTCGGCTCTCCTACCAACTTTCCATTGGGTTACGGCAAAATCGAAACTGTAGGGTCATTCTTGGTATCGTCAGTCCTTCTTTTTGCGGGTATTTCAGTCGGCTGGTCTTCGTTGCTTCAAATTTTTGAATTCACATTACCGGCATACATTTATGACTATGTGGCCACTATTCAAATTGGCCATTCCCACTCGCATTCCAATTTGTCAACTCAAGAATCGCATGGTCACTCACACTCTCATTTGTCCAATTCCGGAGATCCGAATGCTTTGGTCAGCCGGGAAATCCCCAACATCAACGCAGCCTGGTTGGCAGGAGCTTCCATTATTGTCAAGGAATTGCTTTATCGTAAAACTATGAAAGTGGCTGTAGAAACCAACTCAAAGGTCTTGGTGGCAAACGCATGGCACCACAGGGTCGATTCATTGACGGCCGCAGTTGCGTTAGTGACAGTTACCGGAGGTGTATTGTTCAACGTGGCATGGTTGGATTCTATCGGAGGCTTGTGTGTGTCTATCTTGATCATTAAAGCAGGCTGGGGAACATTCAAATCGTCCTGGTTTGAATTGATCGACAGGGGCGAGAAGCCAGGCGACGAATCTTACGACAAGATCCAGTCGATCATTGAGACTGAACTTTCCACCACTGATGCATTAAGAGAGCTCAAGATCGAAGACTTGTCGGTGATGGCGTCAGGTGCCAACACCAATGTCTTCGTGACATTAAAAACACCCCACTCGTACTTCTTAAACGAACTTAACGAATTAGAGAAGAAGTTGGAATCGCTCATCAAAGAAGACGATAAGTTCATAAGAAACGTCTACATTAGATTCAAAGAAGTTTCTTAGATCACTTTATAGTATTTCTGTATATACAAGTATAAAAGTAGAAATATAGTCTATGTACAATTACTTTTTGGAGCCCTTCTTTTTGGATTTCTTGGACAGTCCGCCTTCAATAAACTTCAAGATATCTGCCACAGATTGCGAAGCAATTTCTGGCAATGGAACCGGTACGGATCCGTTCTTCTTGGATCCTTTCTTTGGGACAGCCGTCTGCTGCGTGGGCTTGACAAGAACTTTCTTGTTGCCAGTAGCAGAAGCCTTCTCAGCAGCCTGTTTTTTTTTCTGGGCTTCTTGAACTTCAAGATATTCAAGGTACTTGCTGATACTTCCAGCGTACTTGGAAGCTTGCTTCGACAAGAAGTCATCAGGGCCAAGCACCTTGGTGAAAATGTCCTGCGCTATCACAAAGAATTCCGATGACTGCTTGAATTTGCCCGAGTTCAACAACAACATGGCCAAACTGTAGTAGATACTACCGGTAAGTTGAGAAATTGGGCCGTTGGTCTTGATGGACAATCCCAAGGCTTCTTCAAGCAACTTGGCTGCGGCAGGATACATCTTGATGGTAGTCAAGCTTTCAGCCAAGTTGGTCAAGGTGGTCACCAAAGTAGGGTGGTCTTTTCCGTACACCGACGACCAGATGGAAATGGCCTGTTTATACAACTTCAACGAGTTTACAAGTTCAAGGTTGGACGATTCGTAGAAGCCCGAGTTCATGTATGCCGAAATAGTATCGTACGAGTCGAAACCGGTGGTTCTTTCCGACAAGATGATCGACTTACGTGCAAGCACAGCAGCCTGATACTCCAAGCCGATGTCAGCATAGACCTGGGCAATAAGTCCAAGTAATCTGGCGGTTTCAGGATGAACAGTACCGTACAAAGTTTCCTGGATGTTGATAAGCTCCTGCAACAACGTGGTGCCCGTTTCCTTGTCACCTTGGTAGATGTGAGCTCTAGCACTCTGGAAAACCTCATCTAAAAGAGCCGATTTGTAGCTAGAATCCTTGATAAGAGGAACAAAGTTGACGATATCGTCGGCCACAAACACACTAGTACGTTTGATGGTCTTGACACTGACACTAGGACTGGACTGCTTCTTGTTCTTCTTCTTGGACTTAGTGGTTTCAACAACCTGAGCCCCTTCGTTCTGGCTCTTCTCGAATTCTTCTAAAGTGAATGCGTAATCCTGAGACTTCCATTGAATACCGAACTTGATGGCAATTTCTCTCAACAACTGAACAGGATGAATCAATTCCTTGTTCCAGTTGGCTGGCAATTGAAATCTGAAACGAGCATAAACTTCCTTTTCTACCAATTCAAAGACCTCAGTGCTGGTGAGTTTCACAAATTCCATTGAGCCAGCAGGGGCGAAAGCCTTGACGTTTTCGTCAAGAACAACCTCGGGAGTAGTGGTGATTTGGCTTCCCAACAAACAGTTGTGGAAATGGGCTACGAGCGATGGAACCAAGTACGAAGGAACAGTTTCAGAGTACTTGCGCAACAAGTGCTTGGCTGCTCTTGCGATCATTTCCTGAACTGAAAGACGGTAGAGGGTGTTGTAGTTGGCAATGATAGGAAGGAAAGTACCTTTAGTAGCAGTTGGTTCTTCTTCTTTTTCAGCGTCCTTTTCCTCCAATTCTTCCTTCTCTTCCTTCTCCTTCTTTTCACCATTCTTTTCAGCCTCTTCCTTTTCCTTGGCCTCCTTCTCTTCCTTGGCCTTCAACTCCTCCTGTCTTTGCTGAGCAAGCTTTTGGTTCTCGATAACCTCAGCTTCAACATCTCTAACAGTCTTGTTTCTCTTGACCAAAGCCTGTTCCGCGAGGTAGCCCAAGTATCTCAAGTTGATACCCTGCTTGTGCAAAGACTCGCTCAAGTGCTTACCATCAAATGGTGCCACTTGTGCTGGGAACTCGTCCAAAAACTCTTCAATCAAGGTATCTTTGATAAACTTGGACAATTGACGGACTTCATCCTGGTCTTCCTTCGATTCGTTGATACCAGAGAAGGCATCTGGGTTGAAAACGGCTCTGTCGGTAGGCAAGACGATTTGGGACTTCTCGTCGTCCTTGGCATCAGGGTTTTCTTGCTTGATTCTTTCGGATTCGGCCTTGATGTACTCGGACATTTCACGCTTCCAGTACTCTGCTACCGCTTCGTGTCTGATGATGGCTTCGCCATGTGGGTACGAATCAGGCTTGGACGAGTCAAAGTGTTGCTCAATAAAGTCAATATCACGAGGGCTAGCACGGTACAAGTCCATGATGTACTTACGGCCATCGGTTCCCATAACACCCTTGGTATCTTTAGAAACAACCAAGTTGCCATTGGACTTGACTTCTGGTGAAATCTCAACAGTATGTGGCTTCAAGTGGAAGGTTTCAGCTACCTGTTTCAATGGCTCTTCAAACGACTCTTGGTTCAAGATCTTGGTGCTGTCACTGGATAATCCATAGACAACCTTTTCGTCGAACTCGGTTTCTGCAGACTCGTTGAAAATACCAGGAACTGGCGCCTGACAAACCACTCTTTTACCCATGTAGTCGACGATACATGTAACCAAGCTGTGGATGCCTGAAGCATCGACTCTGTTCAAAACCTTGATCGAAGCCAAATCTTTCGAGGAAGCGTATCTCGAAGCTTCGCTGCCACCAGTGGTGTCGAACAAGTCGATGGTGGTGGCTCCAGAAGTGTAGAAGATACCATTTTTCAAGAAAATTTGCTTGTCGGGTTCTTCGTTTGGGTTCATTGGAGTCAAGTTACCATTAATAATGTGAATGGCGGTTTCGGTGGCCGACTTGGTGAAGTCAGATAATGTCTTGTGGATCAATTTCTCCTTCAAGATTCTCTCTTGGATGGTGGTGTTTGGCAATTCTCTGATAGCCTGGATATCTTCGTTCCATTCCTTAACGTAATCAGAGCCATCTACTCCGTTGCTGATAACGGGTAACTGGAATCTCGACAAATCAGGGTGGTTCTTGGATTTGCTAGGATCCACGATCCATGGAGAAGCCAAAATGGTGTTGTTTGGAAGAAGGTAACTCTCTGGGTGCATTGTAGAAGTAGACAAGTTGACTTCGTTCTCGGCAATGGTCTTACTGAACAATGGAGACAACGACTCAACCAAGTTGAACAACAAATACTCTTTAGAGAACCTACCCTTTTCGTTGATTCTCAACTCAGGGTTGAAGGTAGAGGTGGTACTTTGGTTGACGTAGAAGCCAGAGAACAGACAAGTGATGTTGAAGGTTTCACCTTCAAGGGTCTGCAATGTCAAATACAACAAGTCACCCTTGGATTTACGGAATGGCGGTACTGGAGACCATTGAGAAACAGTCAAAGATCTGATAGGGATTTTCAAGCTATCACGAACGTTGGTGAAGTTGGCCAATTGAGATACCTTGAAGTAATCGTTGGAGGCAAGCTGTTCAGCAATTTCACCAATCTGCTTAAGGTCATCCTCGGGGATCTCCTTCTTTTTATCTTCCTCCTTTTCTTCCTTTTCGTTCTTTTCGTTCTTTTCTTCCTCTTCGTCTCCCTCTTCGATTTCCTTTGGCTTCAATTCAGACAAGCCAAGATCGTTGAATTTTGTCACACCGCTCGAGGCACCGAAGTCTTGGGATATTCTGTCGATATAGTGCAATCCAATGACTTCTCTGAATCTAGTAATTTGGTTAAAAACACCGGCCAAGTTGTAGGCGACCTCTTTGATGGTCAACTTGACGGTGGAGGAGGCGTGGATGTCGATTTCCAAGGCCAGCAAAATTTCGGCATACGTGGCCATTTCGTCGAACGACTCAGTCACATCAGTTCCACGAATAAATACATGGTAGTTGGTGAAGTTTTTGGTGGCAGGTAAGACCAACAAAACTTGTTTGAGATCAGACAACGATTCTGCGGTCGACGAAGGAATTTCCAACAATTCCTGGTTCTTCGATAAAGACGAAGGAAGGTGGATTGACAAGGTAATTTCCTTGCTTTCCACCTGGGGTTCGCTAGTTTCGTTGGACGAAGACATGGTTCAGTCTAGTACATCAACTATCCGTTAGTGGAGAAGTTTGAAATTTTTCATTTTTCACTTTTTTTCCTCGAGAAAAACGGTGAAAACTGGAGAATGATTGGAGTGTGGAATACGACCTGACAGGTCGGACGTTTCGGAAAGAGAAGAAATGTAGAGTGGAAAGGAAGATCGCTTTGTATATGTCAGAACCCCACGAAAATGTTCATAAGTCAGTGTATTGGTTGGTAAATATTGTAGAGAATTTGCAGAATTTTTAAAGAATTAACATTCAACGCAAAACAAATTGTAGAAAATACCACTGTTGAGAAGTTTGATTGTTAAATGGAAAATGCGAAGACCACGCAAACTAGGATGTTATTGGTGGACTAATATTACACTGGAACAGAATCGCTACAAGTAAGAATACTTCTCAATGGTAGTCTTCTTGCTATGAGTTACTTAGCCATATGAGCGGTAGAATGTTTGAGAACAATTTGCAGCCATGTCTGGCACGCTGTGCTACAACTACAAAATCGGTAGTTGGTCAGTACAAGCCAAAAATACTCTCTGCTGTATCATTCACCTCTTTCTGAATTCGTATTCGGGCTTTTCTACTCTTTTAACTGCTTGTATGGCTCCATGCTCTTTAGTCTCACTTAGCTTAAACTATTTGCCACAAAACGCGCGCAATAATCTGATGAATCATCGATAGATCACTCCAGTGGGATGATGATTGTGGACAAGTTTGGCAATACTTCGTGCGAGGACAGTGCCAGAACCAGCGCGGTCCTGTCCAGTACACATATCCATGAACTCCCGGTGGAAATTTTGGTTCAGATCTTCTCCAACCTCGATCCTATCCAATTGAACAATATCCGGTTGGTGTGCAAGAGATGGAAGTTTGCCGTTTCCGATAAAGAAACATGGCTCAATTCGTTTAGTCTCAAGTTCGGAACGCCCCATAACTTCCCGTCGTTGACGGACTCTCGCCACTGGATGGTCGAGTACTTTGAACGTCTCAAGACTTACAAGAAGTGGAACAAGGCAGTGGCCGTCCACCGCTCATACACCCTAATCAACAACGAGTTCCGCAATATCGATAGCAGTCTCGTCAACTTCGAAAGTAACGATGGCTGGGGCAAGTTGTTGACGTTTTCGCTGCGCTTTGGCAACGTTTCCATCTGTAACCTCAAGAACGGCCGCAACCAAAGCTTCATTCCAGGTGGCAACTTGATGGTGGGCCAGATTCTAAGCCATGCCATCAACTGGAACTACTTGTTGGTGTCTAGGATAGGCGGTGATCTTGTGCTAAAGAATCTATTGACCTCAACATCAGGTGGTTCCAGCAGGTCTTCAAGCCAGGTACTTGTAGACGAAGAAGATGACAGTGTACATTGTGCTGTTCTCATGAACAATATGGCCAGTCTAGATAAACAGAAACAGCGCTCGGATATCCTAGCGGGCACAGTGAATGGAGTAGTCAAGTGGTGGAACTTTTCTGGCAAGGTAATGTACCGTGTGCAGCTCGATGCGCTGCCGATATTGAACCTTCGTAGTGACTTCAAGAACTTTGTTATTGTCAGCACCGCCTCCAAAATCTACATCATCCACTATTCTAACTACAAGATACTTGCCACGATCGACCTAGCGTTGGAAGTGCTTGTAACAGAAGAAACGTTGCAGCCTTCTCGTCGGTACTATGGAAACCCATCTCCAGACACAAAAAACACCATGGACGTCGATTTCGGCGGCTGCAACATCGTGGTATCCTACCGTGGGCGTATAGACGTGTACAACTTCAGTAACATGAACGACATTGCCCATAGAGAGCTAGTCTTACCGCATGACACAGTAGTGACAATATCAAAAATCCAGACGTGTACGTCCAGTAAGGTCAATTCGTATCGATCATTTCAGGCCGCCATAGTGGGGCTGGACGGTTTGTTATACGCCAATGCGTTGAGTGACGGCAGTGTGCTCATCTGGAACGTAAGGGACTTTAGTGGGCCCGGGATCGTGCCTATTACTCGTATTGTGCCTGAGTTCAACAAGTACTCGCCCGACATTTCCAGCTATGTAAATCGGGATAATATTAAGTCGATCACGGACATAGCGTTGAATGCAATGGTAGTCGCGATAGGAGGCTACAATGGCTTCACCAACCTTCACAACGTATTTACAGGAGAGTTTATCAAGGAAGCATCGGTGAAATTTCCCAAGAAAATGACCCACATGTATGACGAGCTCGTGCCTGTGAACCAGATCGTGCTTAACGAGCGGACCAAAGAGACAAACGGCCTTATCTTGTGCGGAGACACTGTTCAGTACTTCCAATTTGGAGAGACGGAGTTCCTAAACTCGTCGTCCACTATGGGAACTACCAGTTCCAGCCACAAGAAAAAGGTGAACCCGGGAGTAATAAACAAACACCAGGTTAAAAAGAAGATCAGAGATGGCATCGACGACTACGACTCCCAGGTGTACATGGAAAACAAGCGGAAAGAGATGTTTGAAAAGTACAATGGGACGTTTGAAAACGAGGAGGAAGAGTTGTCTATGGCGTTAGCCTTGAGCCAGAGCTACCACCAAAATCCATCTGACGATGAACTTGCACAGGCTCTTGACCTTTCGCAACAAGAACAGAACCAATACTATCCCGATGACTTGGCTCCAATGGAGTCTTCGAGTAGTGCCTTCTCCCCTTCATACTCTGCTCACACCACTGCGCCTTCGTCAGCATCGCTAGATGCGGCAGACGAAGATGAACAACTTAAAAGAATTCTAGAGTTGTCACTTTTGGAACAATAATTACAGACAATCACAGACTTTAGTGTATAGACAAGGTAAACCAGGGTTTAACAGGATATAATAAATAGATAAACCAGAACCACATCACACTATACAGATTGAGACCAGTTCTAGTAAAGTGCCAGATTTACGAATTATGTACACTATTAAGTGCATTCTTCTCCATGAAATCGACTAATAATCTGATCGACATTGTGAGTCAAAAATAATAATTATTTCCGACATTTAGTTCTCTTTTTAGTTTGTTCCGATTAAAGCCGCTGGATTTTTCAGTGCCGCTCGTGCGATGAACGATCGATGTAATACCCCGGTTTTTAGAGAGCAAACACCAATAGCAAGCACCACCAACAAACTACCCAACACACTACTCTGTTACTCTGCCTTCCGTCGCCCATACTCGCCACTTGGCTCCTTGAATCACTGGCTGCGTTCGGTGCCCGGCTCGCCCTGAAAATCGCTCCTGCCTATGCCGATCCGGTTCCGACCGATTTCGCACAAAACTGCCCAAACAAAACTTGACCAAACCCCGAATTTACCTTCTCTCATATTGGTTAACCACTCTTTGTATCCTAGTCGACACCTATAGAATATTGGCTAGGTTGTGTCTTAATAGTTTCCCCTACATCGCCACAGCACGGTAATCCACTCCAGTTGGTTACTTTCGCAACATCTTAGCACTCGTCTACCAGACTCTTGGTGGCGGATATACAACTCCACGAGAAACATCCGCTTTAGCTCGTTTTAAGTTCGTTGTGAATATCTCACAATGGGGTTCTGTAGCTTTGTCAAGCACTCAAAGTCTCACCCCGAGAGACTCCTGTTCTTTCAATGCACCCTGTTATACCTCAACTACAACTCCCTAATCAATTATGAGGCTTTCAGGTTCAGAGCTGGTAACTGGTTTTATCCCAACCCTCACCCTTCCAACTCCAACAAAAACTATCTTTGCATTGATGCGGGTCACTACGGTTTGTATGTGACCGTCTACAATAGAGACGCTGAAAGAAGAAAGCGCAACCAAACCCAATACTTGTGTGACACTCTCCATTCTTTTCTAATCTCGCATCTGCCAAACCAACTTTCACTATTGGAAGGTGAAGAGTGGAGTGTCGATAATGCTACCCAGTTTTTGATTCTGAAAATTAACTTGGATGTCCACCACAATATCGCCCAAATCAAAGACTACTCCAGAAAATTTTTGTCTTGCTTGGCCATCGTGAAACCCAAACACATCGGTCTTTGCGGTAATTATCAACAACGCAGAAGCTTTATCACCACCTCCGCAACGAGAAAAGACAATCACTCGTATGAACCAATCAACCATCAAATATCAGAAGACTCCCCTGCTGAGACTTTGGAATCCTCGAACTCGAAAGTATACCCAACTTCTGCTGGCGATATAGCCCTTGACTCTAAATTTGAGGAACCAAATGTGGCCAAAGAACATTCGTTTGAATTTAGCTTTCTCGACACCCAAGTGGGAAACATCGTAGATATCTACAACACACATCCCGACCAAATGAACCTCATCTACCCATTATACCAATCATTGAAGAGAAATGACCTTGAATTGCCCAACATAGAACTTTACAACATTGTCTTGAAGTCGGTATCTTCAAGATCGTTGGACTCAGAACAGTCCTTGGAGGCCATAGAGTCAAAGTTGACTACCTTACTCACCATCTACCAAGATATACTTACTAGCAAGCACAAACCTGATAACGAAACTTTCAATATAGTCATGTCTAATTTGCTCAGCGGCAGTATACTGGTAACAGAATTGTCACACTCCTCTTCCAATGCAAAGAGCTACAACACAAGAACCTCCAAGGCTAAGGAATTCGGCCAGATCGCTATTGAACTATTTGATTCTATACAGAAAAAGGAACAATTAAAAATTCAGTCTTTGATTCCACAAATTTTGCAGTTTTTGATTCATTATCCAGATTTGATAACGAAGTCCATTATAACCCAGATATATCCATTCATTTCTTCTAGTCGGTATCCAGATGATGGCGAGAAGTACTATCACAATCTTATGGAATTAACAAAGTACTTATCTCAGAGCCAATACTTCGAAGGAAAGCCAGCAGCTGCCTACGACTTTATCGTGTCTATCTATGAAAACTACAAGGCCGCTCTGCAATCCTCGAGTGTTGATGAATTCATAATGTACTCGAAGTTGGTAGAATCTTTGATTTTCAATAACGAATTTGCATTGGCCTCGAAATTCTTGGACGATATATTGGTGGATTACAAGAACTCGATAAACAACCACACAAAACCTAACAAGGAGCAGATTTCACGGGTCATATCGTCATATATTTCAGCAATCTTCAAGTACAATCCCGCTGATTTATCGAAGGCTTACACTTTGATGATGAAATTCAACTCGATCAGTTACATCCCAGAATTATCCAACAAATTATACAACGATATGATTATCAAATTCGTTGAGGAATATCAAAACTTAGAAGCTCAAAAAGCCAGTCTTGGCCACAACAGTTCCAAGTCCATGATAAAGGCGGAGCAAATTGGATACAAGCAGAATGAGATCTATAAAAAGTTGTGGTCTTTATATGATTATATGGCTATAAGGAAAGACTATCACAGCACTTCCACTGTGGGTATGCTTAGCCCTGACTCGGCAGCACATTCTCGTGATGTTTTGTTGTCATTAAGTATAGATGTCGCCGATCATGAACGCAGCTTTCAATTGATCAAAGAGATTCTTTTGAAAAATCCTCTTGTGTTTGATCTTTGGGCTTTCAAGAAGTTGTTGGCCTATCTCTACAATGGTGTTATTTACAATGCTACTCCTCAGCAACCGTTCAACCAGTATTACTTTGGATTAATCTGGAACTTGTTTGAAACACAAGCAGTTCATCACGAACGAAGCTCCAAAGAATTGAACGAATACGTTTCTGAACTCATTGGATTTGTTCAATTGCCTGTGACAGACCAGGTAAACGGTGCCAGCATCGGTGAATACAACACTAAGGTTCTTTTGAATTCAGAAATCATTGCAAAGGCAGTGTCCAATTTTGATCTTCAAGCTGATAACATATACGGACTAGTACTTATTTCCAAAACTTTGATGGCATATCAGGGAGAAGATGCATCGATTAAGAACCAGATTTTACAATTCCAAGCCAAGTTGATTAACGAGTTTGAAAACGTTGACAACCACTACATCGAGTACACCCAAGACTTAATTGAGTTTAGAGAACAATTGATTGGTCAATATTGTAAAATGATTAGCACTATGATCCAGCCTGAAATTGAGTTCTCTGCCGAAATATTGGAGGCTTGCAAGCTATGCGATATCAATTTCGAAGAAGTTCCAGTCCAGTCAATTAGCGAGAGCATGAGGTACGACTTGAACTTGAGCTATTTGTTGGAGGTCAACTACCAAGTTGGAATTGAAAAGGCATTGGAATCTTTAGCCAAAGGTTATAGCCTCACCTCGTCTACATGGGAAATTATTCTCAATCAAAGATTCGTATTTGAGTATCTCGAGACCTCTAAAGTTAACCTGTTTGAGTTATTGCAGAATCTTTGGAGACTGAGATTTGAGGAAAAGTTGAAGTTGGATCACATCATGTCATTGGTTGATCACAGTAATGATAAGGTCAATATTGCGGTTGTTAAGTTTTTGCTGGGATTAAAGTCTGATCAAGTTAGTCTGTCGTTGTTGAAGAGTTTGATCGCTTCGGTCCGTCCATCTCAGAATATCTATTTGAAGAATTTGTTGAGTGACGAAGCATTCTTTGACGCTGCTTACAAGTCCAACGAAAATCTTGACTGGGTTTCGAAGTACACTCAGTTTCTTGTGAATGAACAGAAATTCACCAAGTGCGCACAATTGATCGAAACATATCATCTTCTTCCTCAACAAACTCCTTCAAACATGTATGAGCTTCAAATATTGACGTCAGGCTTAGCCAGCTACTTGAAATCGAAGGATTTGGCCAAATTTGTGAACACATTCAAAAGTTATTCTTTGGATCCTGAATTTCTCAAGAAATCTCCCGAATTAGTCCAAGTCATTCTCAGTTACTACTTGACTATGGGTGGACCAAAAAATATTGATATGATCATCAACAAATATGCCACCTTCAAGAACCTATCACCTGGTATTGGTGAATTGGTTGATTATACCAACTTGGTAAACTCTTTGCAAAAAGAGCCAGTTTCAATTGCTAAAAACCTGGCAGGTAGCATCAAGACAATCAATGATTTATCTATCAAAATCGCCGCGACATATGAAGCAAGCAAGATGTTTCACTTGTTTATTTCTAACAACAGACTAGCTGGTGACAGTGCTAGTAAGTCTCAACTAATTAACAAGACGCTTCAACACTTAACTTCGGCCTCAGCACAAAGCTCTTCTTGTCATCAGGTGTGCAAACAGAGATTTCATAATCTCATCAAATTTTTTGGAATGGTGCAGTTGAAATATTTGACAGTCGAGCAGCTTTGCAGTGCTATCAAGTTGTTGACTGTGACAAAGTCGGTTGAAATCTTGAATATCTTGACAACAAAGTTGCTTAATGGCTCAACAGCTATGGATATAATCAACCTATACTTTTTGGAAACCTCATTGATAGATAACAGTGACAAAGTCAAGGTTTTGAACCTCATGAACCATTGTTCCAAGTACTTGGGCGACCCCATCAGCCTGCACAGCATTGAAGCATATTTCAAGGCTAACAATATCAAGCTGGAACCATACCATCACACGACGTTCGAAGAGAACCTTGTTATGTGAATACCCCTCATCAACCCCCCTAAATTACGCATATTTAACGTTTAACGCTACAATTATTTATACATGACACATACATAATGGTATGGCAAACATACTACATATTTATTAAATGAACATCTTATGAGTAAAAGTCGAACCACTTGTATAGCCCCACATATCTCTTTTCCATCTCCACATTTTGATAGAAATCCATTCGAGAGCCGCGCATTTTCTTCACGATCTCAGGAGTCAGAGCAAGCATCTACAATTTATCGCCATGTCAAGAGAAGCCCATTCTACAGCAATCAACTCCTTCAATCTGAACCATCAAGACTACGATGTGTTTAGACCTTCCTTTTCAAAGGACATTGTGGATCCGTTCCTTGTAAGTTTAGGACTAGCTGAGATCAATTACGATAAGTCGTACAAATTTCATACCGATAAGACTATCTTGGAAATAGCTGCAGGCACAGGAAAATTTACCAAGAATCTTGTTGATAACGGGTGGGACAATTCCAATGACAAATCTAACTTGATAATTGTCGAGCCCAGTCAGGGGATGTTGGATAGCTTTAAAGTCAACTTTCCGCAAATCAACCCCCAAAACATTTACCATAAGTCCTCGTATAATATTCCTCTCGAAGACAACTCTGTAGACTCGGTCATAATAGCCCAAGCGTTCCATTGGTTCTCGGATACAGAAAGCTTGAAAGAGATCAACCGAGTTTTGAAGCCGTCAGGCACCTTGGGGTTGATTTGGAACTTTGACTACCCAAGTAGCAAGAGTCAAGTTAGTAATGCCAATGCCCCCAGCTATATTAATGGCGACAGTGAGTTTTTTGATCAAATTGACTTTGATCTGCACAAGTCACCATATCAATTGTTCTTAGAGTACTTCAACAATGCTCCTTGGAACGACAAGGTTTCTCAGTTATTTTACTCGTTAGACCTGAATGTTCCGCAGTACAGAACAGGCGCTTGGAGACAATTGCTTGAACTGTCTGACAACACGTACTTTGGTCCAATTGCCGAAGAAATCTACTTACTCTACGAACTGCTTATTAGCCCGGATGATGTATTCAAATACTGGAATACAAGATCTTACGTCACCGACTTGAGTGAAGAAGAAAAGAACAAATTGAAGAAGAAAGTTGAGCAGATCATTGCCGAAAATGTGGACAGCCACACTCCACAGAAAAACGGCAAACTACTCAAGCCTATGGTCACACATGCCGTGGTTGTTCCAGTTAAAAAATAAAACTATTTTTCGTTATATTGTCTATTTATACTTCGATATACTTGGGATTTATAGTATGATTTCATCCTCATCATTTTCTGGATAATCTTTTCCTCTAGAATATGTAAATTTCATGTCAGCAAAGATATTTTTCAAAAGATTGTTGGCCTCTGTATCTGGAAGGTCATCAAGCTTAGAAATGAGGTGGTCAAATTGTTTCTGCTTTTCGGGTCCCTCGTCTTTGAGCGTCACGTCTTTTAACGGAACCATTTCCTGCGTAGGTATGTCTGTTGATTCTGTCGTCTCTGGGGGTGGTACAGCTTCTGACTCTGTCGGAATAGCCGTCGCTTTAGTGTTTGTAGCTTGAGTCGCTACAGTGCTATTTTGTGGAGTGGTTTGCTTTTCAGGCTTCAGTTCTGGAGCATCTACCTGCCTTGGTTCTGTTCGGGTGTTTCCAGTCAACCATACCTTACTTAAGAAGTCATAAATCCTTGTATCTTGCTCGCTAAACTCAAAGACATGTCCGTGGTCAAACTCCACGCCCGATTCTGGTGATTGATATGTGGCCACAGCATTATAAGCACAGTAATAATAGCCCCGACATATCCCATTTTTGATCCACCCTTTTTGGGGCCCATAAGATTCTATTCTGTAAGTTGGGTCTGTGCCTGCCGGCAAGTCTTTGTTGATCTCGTCGGTGTCAGGTTTGCGGTATTGCCAAGATTCTCTGAACAGTATTTCTGGCCCGATGTCTACCGGAACGCCTATGGATCTGTATTCTGGTAAGTCTGGTGGAACTATAGCAGCACGAATGGTCTGAGGATTGCTGAACTTGGCGGTGAGAGTATCCACGTCCATTCCATCAAATGGAAACTTTTCTCTATCTACAAAGTAACTGCCTTTTTTGCAGAAACTGAAACCGGAGTTGATCCATAATAACTGGCCACTACTGCTTATATGTCCTGGATGAGTGGAGCAGAGCTCTTGAGAAATAGAGTTGGGATAGTAGGTATGGTCGTTATTCTTAGTCAACTCTCCCACACTAGCAGCAGCGTACTTATTGAATTCATAATCTTCATCGCCTGCCATGGCCATCGCTATCCAGTATATTTCTTTATCCCCCCATACAGATGATTGAACAGGATTATGCCAGATTCCAAGCGGGGCAGTCATCAATACGCCCAAGAAATGGCGACGTTTGTCCATGACCACTATTCCTGCTTCCTGGAAGTGTCTCCACCCCTTCATGTACTTGTTTCCCATGGTCTTTTCTGTGACCAACGGAATGTCAAACAATTGCTCAATAGAATTTTCATTGTTGGGAAAGAGTTTGGCAAAGTAGTTGACTTCTATAAAGTCGTTATGGTCTCTCAAGGAACGGTCCTGAAAGAAGTATGCGCCCGACTTTTGGTATTCTGGCGTCTCAAAGAACTTGGCCATTTCCATAAACGGCACTGTATCGGCATCCATCAAGATCACCTCGTCGAACGAGTTGAAGATTAGTGCAAGGAGCTTGTTAGAATACCCTTTGAAGGCCAGTTTATGCGAAGAATCAATTGCGTTCACAATGTTGACCAACCACAAGTCTAGAGGCGGGAACTCTGCGCCGTACTCTCGGTACTGCTCGAGTAGCTGTAGCTCAGGCATGAACGACAAGTTTTCGGAAGCCATACCCGGATGTAACAAGAAATCTATAGGTGCAGTTGCGGCCATTTCAATGAGCTTGCGGTACTTCTTGCTGATATCTCCCAGATATACTATTTGAATCGGCAACTTGGTGTTTAAGGCTCTCAAGACTCTCAACAACTTGACGAGATCTCGCGCATGTTTGCTGGCAGCAGAGATGACTATACCCTTGCCACTACTTTTCTTGTGCACAAAGTCGATCATGTTGTCACCACTGTTGAAATCGTACGAATGGACTTGGCCATTGAATGTGTTGTTCGAGTCATATATAGGAAACTTGTTATGGGCCAAATTCACAATTGTGGGACTGGCTTCGTCATCAGATGACGTAACGTTTTGGCCCACTCGACTGAATACTGGCATGTTGTAGTGGTTGAAAAACGGAAAGAGCTTCTTGGTGAACTTGAGGTACATTTTCTGATCGATGGTTTGGGGCTTGGGATTTTGCAAGTAGCACTTGCCGTATATCCTGAGCAACGCAATGGTATCTGCCATTAGTTGTTCGATCCGCACGTTTTCACGGATACTGGTCATGTATTGTTCGTTTATGGTGATGTTGTCTTTTCTGGTGATTCTATCAGGGTCCCTTTCGCCGTTCTCTCGTCTCTCATCCCGTAACTTCTCGTGGTGATATTGAAAGAACAGCAGCTTGCTCACTATGGATTTATCATATTCAGAGTCTTTGAACAGATCAAAGGTCCAATCCGGGTGGTTATCGTCGTACTGGCTGAAAAATGTCTGACATCGTTTGTTGAGTGGGAGCGATTTGATCAACCTTATATCGTTGCTGAAAACACGGGTGAACTTTTCAAGTTCCCCATACGAGTACTTGGAGTAGTGGATCTGCTCCCTTAACTTATAATCGGCGATTTCGTAGAAGGAGGGATCAAACCGTTCGTTCCACATCTCTCCTTTATAGATCGATAGTATCCCATGGTAGCTGTTCAGGAACATGACATACGACACCATAAACACCACCGTGAGTAGCGCTATGGTGGTGAGACGCCGTAGTGAGAGCCTCATGTTCCTCGTTATATAGACATCAATTTATTTCTGCACTAAACTTCTTTTCTTATTCTCGCATTCTACATTCACGTCCACATAGTTGCCCGAGAGGGGGAATTGATCGCATGGTTCGGGCCACGAGGCTTAGCAATGGCGGAGTATTTCGCTATAAACCTACACACACAAATCGGCATACGCTCTACTGGTAATTTAAAAGTCAATACTTTCTACGTCCTTTTACTCAGCCCCGGCAATAAGGTTACTGGATCTATTTTTCAACCCCAATTTATAGTCATAGAGGTTATACGCATTTTTAACAGTGTAGTCATCTATTGAATTACTTAACGTGCCTTACCTTCGGCAGCCTTGACATAGATGATATCACCATCTTCGACAATGTAATCCTTACCCTTGGACAACAATTTACCTGCAGCCTTGACACTGGCCTCATCACCTAATTCTATAAAGTCATCATATTTCATTACCTGAGCCAAAATAAAAGTTTTCTCCAAATCTCCGTGGATGGTTCCGGCGGCCTGTGGAGCAGTGTAGTATCTTCTGATTGTCCATTCTCTGACTTCATCGGGACCTCCGGTGAAGAAAGAAATCAAGTCCAACTTCTGTCTCATAGAAGTGATAATCTTTGGCAAGGCGGATTGGGTACCGATTTCCTTCAAGTATGCATCTCTTTCTTCGTCAGATCCCATACCGGCCAATTTTTCTTCCAAACAGACAGAGATTGGGATAATGGCATCACCGGGAGAGAACTTGTCAACCCACTCCTTGATCTTCAACAAGTGCTTGTTCTTCTTTCTGACATAGTCTCTTTCACTCAAGTTAACCAAGTAGATACATGGCTTGGCTGTCAACAAGAACATGGTGTTGATGACCTCAACTTCTTTACTGGTCCATTTGTAGTTGGCAATTCTGACACCGTCTTCCAACAATTTAATGATCTTTTCAACCAATTCAGCTTCAATCTTCTTTTGTTTGACTTCCAAAGATTGGCCACCTCTCTTGGTGATTTTCTCGATACCTTCCAAGTGTTTCTTAGCAAACTCGATATCTTTTAATCTTAATTCATCGTGGATAATTTCCAAATCAGCGTATGGGTTAACTTCATCGTTAATGTGAATAATTTCAGAGTCATCGAAACAACGAACAACTTGGAAAATGGCATCAACGGCACGAATGTTGGCCAAGAAATTGTTACCCAAACCTTCACCGGCGTGGGCACCCTTGGTCAAACCAGCAATATCATAGATGGTCATGTAAGCTGGAACTTCACTCTTTGGTTTGTACATGTCACACAATTTGTCGAATCTTGGAGAGGGAACGATAACTCTGGCCTCTTCAGGTTCAATAGTAGCGAATGGGTAGTTGGCTGGGTTTCCCAATGGACACTTGGTGATGGCCTGGAAAAAGGTAGACTTACCAACATTGGCCAATCCAACGATACCAGACTTCAAGTTGTTACCTGGTCTTCCCAACAAAATAGGCTTTTCAACGACTCCCTTCTTTTTTGGTGGCATTTCGATGTGTAGTTTACTAGAAAAAGTATGAAGTATTAGTGAAAAAACGGCTTTGAAGACATCATAGAATGGGTTGCGCCGACCGAAAAAAATTCTCGCCAGCACGACAATGTCGATTTGCGCGACATTCGTATCCTTCCTTCAACAATTGTACCAACAACAAACTACTGATTCCTCCACCAAAGATGATCAGAATACAGGGCTTATTTAGAGGCGTAAGGAGCTTTGGAACAAGTCTGAGGTTATTAAATGCCAATATAGCGAGATCGTCGTGTCCTGCTGGCACCAAGCTCAACTTGAAAGTCAGAAAAAACGGTGATGAGCCAGTAGCATTGGAAGATTCAGAGTATCCTGAGTGGTTGTGGGATATGCTTGACAAAAAGAAGTGTGATGACAAATTGAAGGAGAATGATTTCATGAAGTGGAGAAGAAAGCAGTTGGGCAAAGAAAACACCAAAAAGATCAAAGCCAACAATTTCTTAGCCAATGTCAAGTAGTAGGTTAGCCGTCCATGTACATAGAAAAAGTAATAAAGAGATTTCAAGATATATGGGTGTAGTACGGAGTACTCGAGAGGGTACTTATGTTACAATAGCCAATTAACTCAATTGTCACAAGAATGCAATGTAGCGTGGATTGCAAGTGGGCTATAAAGTAGGTAATTTACTGGACAAGACCAATCAGAGGTAGGGGAATGGTGTGACAGTAACATACCTTTTAATATTGCAAACGAGTTAACAGCGACCATGTCACCAGATATTAGGACGAACTACTTCCAATGTAGACCGTTTAGGGTAAGTCTTCTCCAGACTTAAAAAATTCGAGCTATGGTTAAAGAGAGTGTAACAGGGATGAAATATTGAATGTTCTAGTTTTACGAGTTGCAATATGTGACGATTCAACTGTTCTTTCTGTACTCGGTTGTAAGCGAGCCATCCCAAGCTAGGCAAATTACATAGTTCTGAGAATATGATTCAAGTAAAAAATACGAGTTGTTTTATGTGCCAGCATAGTACAGCATAGTCATCAATAACTGGAATTTCAAGAGCAAAGAGACCAACTTGCCTCTCACCCAACAACTAGAGCTACAAATGAAACTTCAAAACTACCAAGACTTCTAGAAATCATGCGAATTAGGTAACGAAAATGCTCGGAAGCTGGCGAGAGAGCGAAGATTTTACTCGCGCGATTGTGGACATTTAACTTTTCATTCATGATGGTATAAAAATAGCTAGGTAGAATTTACTTAGTAGATAACTTGGATGCTTTCATCATTGGTGTATTTCATTTGCGCAAGCGAGATGGTGGCGTCGTCTAAGTTGAATACGGTGTAGGCGGACTTCAAAAAGTTTCCACCCACAATTGCAACGTCGTTTGGAACAACACCAAACATACAGATCATGTCTCCGCTGCTGTCGTGACCAGCTTCGTAGACCAAGTCAGTGAAAGGAACGTTGATGGTTTTCTTGCCATCAAAGTTATAGGTCAAGTAATTGCTCTGCTGCTTCAAAGAACATGGAATGAGGAAGCCTCCAACTTGGTCAACATACTCTGCCTGGGGGTATACTTGGTCAAGGATCTTGACAAGAGTAGCATTAGGCAAGAGAGTCAAGGTGGTACCAGAGTCAACGAGAATTGGATTGTTGAAATCTACAGGACTTGAACCACTTGACTTAGCAGATGCACCGTTTAGGCTGCTTGAGTTGCTTGCAGCGTACTGCTTGAAGCTAGATTTCAAGTTTTCAACACCACCAGTTGGGCCAGCAATGTGTGGAGCGTGGTCTGAGACGGTAGAGGCGGAAGCAGAAGAAGAGGATCCACCAGTGGAACCAATAGTGACGCCAACGGACAGCAATGGAATTTGCAAGAGAGTAGGGTTGCCTTTACTGTCCAATGCGATGTCAATAGCTACCAAGTCTCCAGTGTATTTGGCGTTGTCGATACCGCCAAACAAAATAGTACCAGTGTTGGCAGCAGAAGAGCCCAAATATAAAGAATAGGCGATTTTGTTGATAAGACCCTGCTCTTTCATCAAGGCCGGAATATTGGTGTACTTCTTCTCGGAGCTTTCTTGGGCCTCGTAAGCAATACCGAAAACCCCAACGTTAGAATCACTATCATCAGCAACTGCAAACGTAGCGTTGGTGATTTTCAACTGGGGAGACAACGAGATGTTGTCGGTACCCCATTGACCTTTGGCATAGGTTTTGTCCAAGTAAGAGATGTAGAATTCTTCACCGTTTGAGTGCCAAGTGGAGGAATTGTGTTCGTCGAAAGTACCGTACTGGTCACAGTCGATTTGTCCTCCGTTGGCAGTACACTGAGGGTTGACGGAGCTCATGACCCAAAGATCGGACGAACCGCTGTCAAGCAACACCTCGACACTGACAGGTGGAGTACCAATGGTTACGTTCGCAATGTAAAAGGTCTGTTCATTTTGGATGGTGACCTCGTAGGCATCGCCCAGGCCAGCGAACTTGCCAAAAACGTCGCCAGGAAGCTTTTGGTTGAGCTGTCCAAAGAAATTTTGTAAAGCCGAGGGCAAGTCTTGGCCCTGCAACACGTTAAAGTCCATTTTGTAGAATCCATCGTTCCCCAAAACAGACACGAGAAGAACGGCCAACGATATCAAACGAGTGAAGGTGAACAACATAATAAAGGAATGTAAAAGGTCAGATAGTGTTCACTATAGAGAGTTTTAAAAGGCCTACGTTTTCAGAGGATTTCATTCCATATAAATAGTGTTTGGTGTTTGTCTGTTTATTGTGTGTTTGGGATCATAATTTCTATAAGCCTCGAACACGATCGGTCGCACAGACCTGGCCTTTTAATTTTGCTACCGCGGACAAATGAAACATACCAGCAACCGACTGCCCAAATCTGCTTAGAACCGCTGGCTGCTGTCCTATACCGTACGCTCTACAGCTTTTTCTACGTCAAAGTGGAGTCTTCTCCATTCTCTGCTACCCCTGTTATGCGGTCGGTCGTGTTTTGGAAACACCCGCGCGAGGCAATTACTCTTTCTTTATTAAAATAGATGCCGTCAACAATTTGACTTTTCGCGCTATTGTTCTAAACCACTATTGTTTGACAGAGTGGACCTGCATGGTGTTACTGTTCTGAGTGAAACAGGCACGGGAATGCTGCAGAGACGCCAAGCCAGATATGAATGGTACTGAGCATTGGCCGGTGGTGCTGGAATTTTCCTCGGCTGCTTGTTCGGTGCTTGTGCGATGAGAATATCAGGCTCTGTCTCACTAGGCTCTGGTGCGGGTCTCTGTTGCGCGACGAGATTTTCTTATTGTCGCAAGCATAAGTGCGCCAAATGCTGGCAGTGTGGACAATACTACATTGACTACTTCGCCGTAATTGCAAGCATATATCTATTATTCTATACAATACTACCAAGGATTAGATTCAAAGTCGTCCTCTCCCCAGTTCTTGTGCGCCAAAGTATTGGGCACCTGTACTTGCTTGAACAACTCGTCTCCTCTTATGTCCGATACTTTGGTATTGATGCCCTCTCCGTGTGAATCTGCCAAACCACCCACTGTTTCTTCATCAGTGATGTCGTCATTTCCAAACTGGTGATTCTGATTGTCGTAGTCATAAGATTCGTTGAAGTTATTATTCTTGTTTTCGGTGAGTATATCATCGACATCATCGACTATAAGCATGGGTAATAATGGTTGATACTTTTTATTTCTCAATATTCTGACGCCTCCCAATCCCGAGCCATACTTGTTGATCATCTCTGTAAGGTTGGGCAATGCTACTCCAAATATAAAGTTTGGATTTAAATATATATATGTCTCTTTGGACAAGAAGTTGCTTTGGGTCATGTAGTGTTGGTTCATCCTAGCAATCTGATTTTCTCCTTGCTCGTTAACAAGGCTCTTGACAAGATTGACTAGCTTTTTGGGCAACTTCTCTTCATCAACTTCATACCTGTAAAGTTTGTTCATCACTTTGAGCAATTGGTAATAGTTGAGACAATCAAATTGGTTGATAGTGTTGATCAAGCTTTCTTCGTCGTTCAATGACGACATGCATTGAAGCCACTGCAACAATTCGATTGTGGGTTGTAGTTGACTTTTACCAACATGATACAACGAGTTATAATAAAACCGCAAGTTGTGCGGATCTTTGTTGGCTGATGCAGACGGTTCTTCCAGTAACAAATTGCTTAGCTTTGTATCACTAGATCTGGCCACAAGCCGTTCAAGCCTTCCGGTATCTTCCGGTACATTCAACTTGTAATTATGCGATCTCAACCAATCTTCAATGGCGGATATGTTGAGTCTGATTTGAATTGCCTTCGTCCGGCCACAGTACTTGGACTGGCCTATGATCCGATTGAAGATAATACTGTTGCTATAGTAAAAGACCTGGGAGAATGTTTGGGATCTGATTAGATTGTCGACCTTGTGGATCTTCAACACGTAATCCAAGGCTCCCAAGACCTGGATATACCTAATGGGGGAAGGTTTCATTAGTTCATTGTGACTAGGAGGGTACAACATATTGAAAATATCTTCATATGTGTTGGGGTGCTTTTTTTTGTTTTTAAAGAGATTCCAATGTTTGGCGTAAAGAACATTGGAAACATCCACCAAGTTGGTGAAATTGAGCAAGCAATCGTCTACCAACGAGGTGAGTCTGGCATTGATGGAAAATGAAAGGGTACTCACCAAGGATTGTACCAAGTTAATGAGCTCTTGCAAAAACTTTGGATACGGTGTGTAGGTATCACTTTTGCTCAAGTAGTAATGCAAGAACTGAATGACCGAAAGCCAATAACTCAATAGCACAATGTCACTGGCGCCGTTGCTGGATGTCCCATTTGCCAAGCCAGTACCTTCTTGCATGGCCATATTAAAAACCCCCGATTTAGTGTTGGTGACAGTTCTAAGTCTGGCGGTGAAGCAATCGAAGAAAAAGTTGCTGAGCTCTTCGCTATTGACTTTCAAGTGTGAGTATCTCAAAAGTTGAAATACTATTGCTGCTGGGATGCGGGTATCATGCTGAAACTGGATTCTTTTGGTTCTTAGTTCAAATATATAGTCCAACAACAGAGGAATATCGCTATCGGTGAATTTGATAAATTGCTCTGGTAAAAGTTTATCGTACTCGAAATCAGGCAACGTTCTGATGGACGGGTCCAGTGCCAAATACTCTTCGTCATCTTCTCCGTGGACAAACGGTTCTTCTTCCTCTTCATCCATCATATGGTTAGCGGTGATACTCTGAAGTTTGATTTTAGTTGCAAGATCGTCAACAGTATCATCTTCTGGCTCAAAAGATGTGCTTTTGTAGAAACCATCGTCGCTATCATAATTCTTATTTTTCTCTAGAAGCCCGTGTGATTTGAAGAACTCGTACATTTGCATATTTTCAGGTAGCACCAAACTGGAGGCATTTTTACCATCATCATTTGGGGAAAGATCAGGATCTGCTTGGTAGTCCAACAATAGCTTGGCAATGTCCAACTGGTCAGTGTAAACAGCCCACATCAATGGAGTTAGGTTGGTGATCGTATCATGAGTATCGGGGTCGGCCAGGTGGCTGGACAATAATGTTTCGACAAGAGTATAGTTACTGAAACAGATAGCATAGATCAATGGAGTGGATCCATCTTGTGGGTCCGGATATATTTGGTTGACGAATTCAGGATGGGATCTCAATGTCTTCTCCACAACTACCAAATCGTCGTCACAACAAGCAATCAAGAATTCGAGATGAGTACGCTCTTCAGAATTGAAAGTGTCGTGGTCTTCGAAATCATCGTTCTCTTCTACAGAGGTTCCAAGTATAACTTCCAACTTTGACTGCACTTGCGTCTTGGATGCCACGATTTTAGCCACGAGCGGATCCGTAAAGTTGACTGCTCCGGCAGATCCCGTGAGCGAAAGAAGACCCGGACTCGGGCCGCTCGTCCACGTATCCATTGTAATATATAACTAGTATGATTTCACGTCCACTGGCAGGATCAATAGGGTTTCTACCACGGTATGTTGTCTCCCATACTTTTGATGGGTGAGGTTGTGAGGGACGGTTACGTAAGCTAAATCAAAAGAAGAGAGCAAGTGGAGAAGGAAGAGTGAGATCTAGTTGCATCATGTCACGATTATACCAGCGAGCTATCATACCGGTCTTGCTAGTAGGACTCATAGTATTTGGCTACTTGGTCAGCTACAACTCGCGAAAGGATATAATCCACGAAACCAGCAATCTCATCTTCGACTCACTCACTCACACATCTCATAAACTGAATCCGTCTGGATTTATTGACACTGGGGTGGAGGAAAACATAGCCAAACCAGTGGAGCAATTAAGCAATAAAGAGGAAGAAAAGTATAAGGGGCCAGAACTTGATCCATGCACAGCTATAAATCCCTACAACCATGCGTTCATAGACTTGAGTGCATTATCCTCAGCAGGCAACGACGGGAAAGCCCTTCCTTGGCTATCGAAAGGTTACGACAGTGGCCACAACTATACCATCGCAATATGCTCCAATCCATTCAAAAAGAATCACGATGGAAACAATGAGATCGCCAACAACCTCAATGCTACCAATGTGGGAGGCTACTATATCGACTCCGAAACCAACCAGTACGTTTCCATTGGAGAGTTTTCGACCGAACCCAAGTTTGTGGGCAAGAAGTTGACTTTGGTATACGAAAATGGATCTTACTGCGATGTGCAAAATACTGTCACGGGGCAAAGACTCAGGAAATCAACCACACTTAAATTCACCTGTGATCGTGAGATGCCCGCCAAAGCTGCTGTAACTTACTTGGGCTCGTTTGAAGACTGTAGCTACTTTTTTGAAGTGCGGTCACACTACGCGTGCCCAACTGCAGCCAAAAGTAACGATTTTGCCTTGGGATGGATCTTCTTGTTGATCATCTTAGCAGCATTGTTCGTGTACTTTTCGGGTGGTTTACTCTATCTGGAGATGAAGAAACGGAACCAGCCCAAAAATCTGGGAATTGCATAAAACCCCTAGACCAGCAAATACGTAAATGCATTACTGACTGAATAGAGATTGTACTGGTATGCATATTATCGCGTCAATAGTGTATACTTGTCCATATATAATTACAAACTAATGATTTTAGAGTCCGAGCTGTAAGTAGGCTTACCGAGACTGATGGTATCATCATCCTGATCGAAAACCCAGTAGCCAGCTTTTTGAACTGGGATTCCAAGAAGGAAGTAGTCCTTTGCTCCAATCTGAATGGCACATTTGTAATTAGCATGTGGCCATGGAGATCCAAGAACATTTTTTACTGGAACTGTTAAGGTTGCGTTATCTTCACCAAACATGAAAGAGAAGGTCTTGTCACCTTGATCGCATTCAACGAAGTAATGGGAAGTGTCCCAAGTGTCGAGAGCCTCCTCACCTCCGATTTGAACAACTAACTGCTTGAGAATTTCCGTAGGGAAAAAGACATCACCTGCTCCGGTATCAATGACTGCTGGCTTCCCTACTTCAATCACATTGGCCCCAACAGCAATAGTTCCGAGATCGATTTTCATTCCCCCGATGTCTTTTCTACGAGGAACACTGACCAATTTCCCATGGTACTTGGCTTCGTCGTTTCCGCCTAGAAGAAAACTGCCGGTTTTGCCTTGCGGAGCATCAAACCAGTATGCAAATGCTGCTTTGTTGATGTATCCTTGATCTTTCAACTTGGTGGGCAAGTAGTTTGGGGTGGTCTCACCATTCAAAGCCATCCCCAAAATTCCTCTTCTGCTTCCACTGGTGCCAACTCCAAACTCGTAATCTTTCACATTAACCATATTATTGCTAGTTCCTCCAAAAGATACTTGATCAATACCCAACCCACCTTTGACGCCAAATCCTATGTAGCCAACAGAGAATTTTTGGTGTTCGTCTATGAAGGTGGTGGATTCCGAGATATTGAACGATCCATAGTCCGTGCAATGCTTACTGGAACATGAAATGTTGGCAGCAGGAAACCATGTCCGGTAACTTCCGGTATCCCAAAGAACTTGAATGTCTTCCTGTTGAGATCCCACTTTCATATGGACATAAAGAGCGCCACTATAGTGAAAGGAAACCGGAATTGGTTCTTTTCCCGTAGCCCTTGAAAGCAGACTAATTTCTGATTTAGAAATGTCAATTGGGTTAGCAACAGCCCATGCCATCGTAAGTATCAAGCTTTTAACAGATACCATTTTGTTTCGATTTGTTGGTGAAAGTTAAAACCGGAGAAATTTGCAGCAATATAAATAGTGAACTTGCCTAACTCATATGGAATGATGTAGCAAAACTTATAGCGGAATTTGCAAACTTGAAGCGAAACTTTTAACGAAACTCAATTGTAGTGGACTTATACGAATCAGGCCATTGTCTCACGTTTCATTGAACGATTATTGAATCATCGACAGATCGAATCCAGCATGCTGCAATTTCTCGCATTTCAGGGTCTATTTTGCTACAGAGTCGCCGCTACCACTTTAGCTGATTCATCCGGGCAGTTGTGGGAACGAGCTCGGATGCACCAAAAGTTATAACGTGTAGATCATGGCATCTCGTCGAAACCTCCTGTGAATTATGAAATGACTAGCATACCTGTGAGTAGCCCTGATCACTAAATATTCTCGCACTCAAAACCGAATATTTTATGTTTCGGGTGGTTGCAAAATAATTTCGGGTTACATCCTAGTTTAGCTCATGGTGACATTGTAGAGCGGGGCAGCTTTAGTGTGACTTCTTTTCGATCATGCAAACAGTCAGCTAACTGGCCACATCAATGGGGGCGAACGGTCAGCTCTGACCAGGACGGGTAATTTCAATGGCAGAAATAGTTCTCTGTGGAGCTGCAAAAATGATCACTTGGCGATATATCGCAGCAATCATCTAGCTCGCAAAGTTTCAAAAAATAGAATTGTGCTGCGGAGAAAGGATTAATTGTGTGAAGAAAGTGGGAAGTTTTGATCTATTATCTATATTACAAAAATGTGTAGTTTTCGGCATTCATAGCACAGTAAATCCGAGAATACATTGGCAATTGAAGTGCTTGTGAGACCACTGCTAGGTGTTGCACTCGAGTGTGTTCTATTTTGAACTCCAATGATCTCACTTCTTGAATTACACCATTCCTATGTCACTGCACCCTCTGTAAGTTTTTCTATATCATGTACTGTTGCTTCATCTGACGTCATTTCAAGAACTGATATATTCATTATAATGAATTAATTATTATTATATTACCATGTTGAAGGGCCAAACTTTTGACCCGATTTCAACTTATAGAATGGAGCACTTTCGTAATCTTTGGTATTCTTGTAGACAGTATTGCCCCACCATTCCAACTTGCCTCCAGGGTAAGTCACGCAGAAAAAGATTATGATGGCAGAGATTGCCACTCCCGCATCAAACGCCGCAGATATGACGTTGTTATACCGGGTGTGGAAATGTGTATAGTATCTCTTAATGTAAAAGTTGAATAGAAAACAGGTGGCAAAGTACAATGAGTAGTTATACAATGTAGATGGAGGAATGTTACCTGGACCAGTAAAGAACACGGGCGCGTTGATTCTACCAAACCACCTTGTAGGATACCTTTTGTACAATGCATAAGTAAAGAATGGTACAACGGCACCAATCAAGAAGAAGTACAACAAAGGATTGTAAAGCTTACCGGGAGAAAACAACTCTTCTACCAATGAAAATGTAATTGAGGCGGTAAAAATAACCTTACCACTAGCACACAGGAATTCGGTTCCAGCAACACAGATGTCCTTGATGTGGAATCTCATCCATTGCTGAACACCCACATTCACCAAGGCTGCCAAAACTGTACCGAAAATCTGGAACACAAACAATGTTCTTGGAGGGATCTTCATATATTGGCCCAATTTCAAGTCGGCTGCGAAATTCAAACCTTGACGGTTAGGAATAAATCCAAAAAGCTTGATCAACATATTAGCCATAGGATTACCTTTGAAGACGTAACCTGAAACTAGCTCGGTAATGATATTAAGCCCAACGTGCTGATTGGTGGCAGCCTGAAGGATGGCCTCGAAGAGAAACGTTGATAATGCAATACCTATAGCCAACACGAACCCGTACCATGGCATTTGACTATAGTGTGGATAGCCACAGATGGCACCAAAGCCTAGACCAAGTGACACCAAAAAAAGCACGGCTGACCACCAGTAAGGAACATCTTTGAAGTGTTTCTTCATGAGACGTCTGTGGATATCATCTCCTTTGTGCGAAGGATTGAAGAACAAGTTAACAATATCCTTTCCACTATACAAGATGGAGTGGGTGATGAGCGAAGTGACGGCTGCGAAATTCAATGCGTAAGACAACAAATACGAGTACGACACAAATACTGGGGAGTATGCCTTGTAGGCAGCCTTGCTAATTCTCTTATTTGCGTTCAAGATCTTGGACACGTTGTAGGGTTTCTGTGTATTGTCGAATGAAGTGGAGCTGATCATAGGCATGTACTTGGCATACCAGGTATTGGTATAGTAGAGGCAGGGTAAAACGATCCAGAAAAACAAAACCACCGAGCCATAAGTATTAGCTGCAACATGATATGGAGTGGCTAATGGAGACACGTTTAGCGCCTGGGTAATTTGGGTCCAGTCGAATGTGATTGGAATGCCAACAGACAAACCTGAAGACGTACCAAAGATCTGGTTGACCACTGTGTTGTTTGGTGCAATCCAACAGATCCAGTTGAAGTACGAAAGGGCCTTAAACAAAAAGTCAGGGACCCAGAACCAGATGAACGACCCAATTGTCACCACGTAGAACATCTTAAATCTGGACCAGTTGATTTTCGATACCTTGACTGCACTGGCCAAGTCGGTTTGAGCCAACGTGGTAAAGATAGTGGCCGTAACCAAAGTGGAGGGCCAAAGAGCTTGGGCTGGATAAACCACCCATCTTTGCGAAAGCTGTGCTGCGGCGTACCCCAATGTCTGAGATGTGAGCGTCAACATGATCTGGTATCCCACGTTCAAATCGATATTGTAGAAGTTGGTGGTTGCTATGAGGATGTTCATGGAATATGCCGTGGATGCTGTTAATGAAACGATGATGGTGATCAATGCATGTTCTTGGATGCTGAACGGGCCTGGATTGAGATTGAAGAACGGAGCGTACTTGAATCTCACGTCAGGCAACTTGGCCAACAATTTCCCGATAGGAAACGACACGATTTGAGCAACAACATAACTGATTGTGATACTAGGATATCTCAAGGAGAAAAACTGGTTCACCCCGGCAAACACTATCACGAACACAGTGACCAAAAACCACGCTCTCCAATGGTTGAGGTTGATATTGGGATCCACTTGGGTAGACACAGCTGCTCTTACTTGTGGGTAGGGCGAGTTGTTCATATACGTGGGATCACCCTCGACGAAGTCTGTGTTTGTTTCCTCAATTTCTATGATGTAATGTTCGCGATCAACACTTCCGGTATCACTGACCTTTTCCACATCGCTGCCAACATCAGTTTTCTTCTCTATGCTGCTTGGCTCTTGAAGGTCTAAAGTAGCCATGTTGATTGAATTATATTCTATGGTATAATCACTGCAGGATCCAGCTATAATTTATGGCTGCAGTGGCCATCGCCGTATCATATCCAAATTTTATTTTGCATATTATTAGACTATTGTTTCTTATCTAAACTGTGGCTGTCGTGATATAAATCAGTTTGCAAATTTCATGGGTAATTCTGTCATCCGAATTTGTCCACAATTCAAGGTGGCGCGCATGTCTTCCATGCGGGAAATGAGACGTATTATGGCTTGGCTACAATAAGGCTCGTCTAAGATCGATCAAACACTTGCATGACAAGAGCCTTTTGCTGTCATCTAAAAGGAAATCCTAGGGGCCCTTGTAGAACTTGAGTATGACATTCCGCTACGTGCTTATCAATATCTGGATCTTCACCCCTGATGTAAGCCTTATCGTATTTGCGCGACCGATAGCGCACCAGCACCTCATTTCGCAAATGTATGCGGACGTCGTATTGTGGCAGACGAATTATTTTCTAATGTCGTACCTTTTAATTAGCAGATTTACATGCGTTCTTTCCACCGTAGCCTCCACGCAATTTCAACACAATTTTCTAGAAGACTCGAATTACCTGAGTTTTGGCTTTTTGCTCTAATGAAAAACGCCGCTCTACATATTCCCGCTAAACTTTACGTCTTTCACATATCTTACGCAGTAACTAATAATTCAAAAACTCTTTTTTCTTTAATATTTTTTACACAACTTATGTCTAAAGCCTAATATGCACCACTCGTAATAATTGAACTGACGTTTTCAGTCTCGGATTTAGCTTCGATCTTGGCAACGATCTTTCCTCCCGAAATAGCCAATCTGATCAATACTCCTACTTTTCCACCCCATACGTCTTTACCTAACAACTTCAAAGTATGCGATGTAGAGTCACTAGGAACATAGTCAGAACCATCCAATGGGAGCAAACTCAAATTGTTTTTCAACTTGTTGACCGCATTTTCCAATGTATCAACACCACTTATGTGAGCCACCGAACTTTCATAAGATGGCAAAGAGTCGTAGATTGAAGTGAAGTTGGAGTTGTACAATGGAGTGATGAAGTCTCCGGCCAAGATTTCCAAATCGTCAACTTGGTATTCGTCAGTGTATCCCTCATCGTCTTCATCCACATTATCTTCATCATCAATGATATCTTTGTTGGTGTAGGCAACTGTATTGCCAAATGCGGCAAGAAGTTCATCGTCTCCGATACTTGGGGTGCTGAATGATACATACACGGTACCGGTTTGGTCTGGTTTCAATTCTGCCAATGGGACGATGAAATCTTCAACATACAATTCATTGTCTGGTTGGGCTATCACTGAAATGTCTTGTAACACTGATCTAGGTAAGGTATTGGTGATGTTAAACTGCAATACCAATTTTTGGCTTTCAATAAAGAAATGTTTGATAACCGTAACTACGAACTCATTTTCTTTATCAGTCAAGTAAACAGGCGTCAAGGACGATTTTGATAATTTGCCATACTTTTCGAACTCGGGGTAGCTTGATAATTCTTGAGCATATTCTTGTTGCTTCAATAAGTTGTTAGCAACATCAGAAGTACCAGCTTCACCAGACTTGTCACCCTTGGAACCAGCAATATCACCAGCTTGGCTCGAGTCATTAGTTTCGTTGGCACTAGCCTCGAGTTTGTTGACCTTCTTGCTGTACTCCAAAGATTTCAGTTCTTCTTTCGAAAGCACAGGAACTTCACTAATATCAAATTTGGAAGCAAAGTTGGCTTCGTCGTTCAAGTAGTGAGTCAATTTACTCTCCAAAGCAGCCAAATCGTAACTCGAGTCAGAGACAATGAGCTTCTGTTGATTGCTGGCAATAAATTTCAATGATAAGGCGGCTCTATCTCTTACCTCGTCATCAATATCATTCAAGCATCTAGTCAATAAGATCTTAATGTTACTTGCAACTTCGCCTCCGCAGACAGAAGCAAATTTGGATAACGAGATGATAGCAGAGGACCTGACGATCGAGTTTTCCAAGACCAATCTATTGTAAATATGTCTAATATAGTAGGATGGGTTGGTGGTATGAGGACCTTCATCACCCAACAAATGTAAAATTCTAACAGACAACTCAGTAAATTCGCAATCTTCGATAAATTCACACAAGTTCATCAAAATTAATTGCTTGGCGCTGGCATCAGGCAAAAACTTGATCAAGTCGAACAATGCATCAATGATACTGGTTTTCAACAATAACGATCCATCGTCCCTCAACAAATCAGTCAAGAACGCAACGAGCTTTTTGTGCTTGGAAGGGAACTTCAAGGCCAAGTTTTCAATGGCTTCGATGATGACGATCTTGAAATCCTCGGTGATTTCGTCCATCAAAGACGTCATCTTGGTGATCAACCTATCCACACTTTCACCACCAGTACCGCTTTCAATAGTTCCAGAACCCATGGTTTTCAATAAGGTGGTAATTGCCAAAGTAGAGATGGCTCTGTTGGAATCATTGATTAAACCCTCCAATTCAGCAGTGACGATGATGATCTTTTCAGGGTGCTTGAATGAAATCTTGTTGATCAATCTAATAGCCGCAAATCTGGTGGCAGTTCTTGTGACACCCAATAGCTTTTGCAAAGTGGTTATAATCACCATAAATTGGTCCTCTTTGATCAAATGCTGTAAGTTAATCAAAGTCTTACAAGCTTCCAATTCAACCATGTCAGATTTGTGTTTCAAAAGGCCAGCCAAAATGGGGTATAAGTGGTGGATCAAACTTTCGTCGTCCAACAAAATCTTGTTGATATATCTGATCAACTGGATGATAGACAATGAGTTTTTAAGAGACGATCCTTCGCTCAAGGAGGTGATCAACTTGACCAAGGCCATTTTGTCGTAGTTTCTCAAGTGGTACAACAACCCTAAAGCGTGGTATTGGTACATGAACGAAGCAGATGGTAAGTTAGAGGTGGAGTTTCCATAGTATTCATGTAAGGAGAATTGGTCGGCAGGAAATTGTTTGTAGGAGTTCAAAGTTTCTTGGGTTTCGTTAGTGAATCTCTTGACGACATCCTTAGCAATTGGCAAGAGGTTGTAGGAAGAAATTAAGGCTGCCGAAGAAACAATTGGGTTCTTATCGACAATGGCATTTTTGAACAATCTTTCAGCTGCATTGACGGTGGTGGAATCCAAGACTTTCGACAATGTTCTGATTGCATTTGGCTTGAACACAGAGTCACCTCCCTGGATATCTTTCATAATAGAGGAGGTGACCATCAAGATATCGTCGGAGGTGGCTGACAACTCCTTGATGGTCAAGTAAACTAACTGCCTCAAAGCCTGATCTTTGTGTTGAAACAACTTGGAAATGGAAAAGAACAAGGTAGTTGACTCTTGAGGTGGAAACTCTTCGCCAGTGTAGATCAATCTCAACAACTTGGCCAATAACTTACGACACTTGCGTGGTGCAATGGGAGACGTGTTGAACTGCTGTAAACACTCCTGGAATACCGCCATTTTGTCAGGCGATGCATTGGAGTACGCATCCTTGTTTTTGTATGATACGGTAGACATGATTGACAATTTCTTCTCAGTGGAATCTCAATGCAATATCAATTTAAAAAAAGGCGTCAAATATATCCAAAGTTTTCAGGTTCAGCTAAAATTGAAATATAAATTCGACGAGTGGTGTTTTTCTTTCTGCTATCCCGATACTACGCCTCGCTATATTATTAAATACAACGAATGTTGGTTCAATTTAGCCGGGTCACTCTGCTGTACGGGATCACTGTCTGAGTTTACGTGTTAAATGTGAATGAATCTATTTTGTTGTCGAGTGGCCCGCGGCGGTTTTGTGTCCCGAATTATGTAAGAAATAATTTTTCACCACGAGAACAAATCTAATAGAAGGAGATACGAGATTGATAGAACAGATACGGGATGTTTGCATTGACTTCGATACTTAAAAGACAGTTTGCGGTCCCCATTTACAGAGCTGCTGCGCTCGTGCCGACTCTGATAATGAGACCGGTTACGGTACCAGCCATCATGGTTCCAGCTCGTGGCTTCAAAGTGAGAACCTCAGTCAAGAAGTTCTGTAAGGACTGTTACATGGTGAGAAGAAAGGGAAGAGTGTTTGTGTACTGCAAGTCCAACAACAAGCACAAGCAAAGACAAGGATAGATCCACTAAACACAACAAACCGCCATACATTTCAAGCTCTGTACATAGGAAACGAATCAAAGGTATTTTACGTTACTAAATTTGTACCTTCGCCAGTAGGGCAAGTCGATAGATTCTTGGAGTTTTGATCCCTTAGTACAATGCAGGCAACAGTCGAACTGCTTTTTCTAGCCAGTATAAAGGTTTTTATGAGCAACGATCTGGAACCTTATTTTACATAGTAGTGCACGTTGCTCCGGGATAATTACATTGCCCACAATAACTAATGTGAACTCTTTCAGTGTATGGTGTACATAACAGCACGATTCTGTATTATTACCTAGGTTACATTTCTACTGTGTTGTGTCTTACTTTAATTAAGTCTACAATTTATGTTATTTAGTAAAGTATAATTTTATTGCTAATTTATTTTAGGTGAGAGTCACAGAGTCTCTCTTTTTGGGCTGGGAATTGGCCTGTGCTAGCTTGACTGCCCGCGTCGTTGGAGCTGGTCCCGTCCTAGTATTGATTGCATTGGTGGGGTTGTGATTGAACGATGAGAGACGGTTATTCATTGGTCTTTGTGCCTGTAGAGTATGGTTAATAAGACCTGAAGACGGGTTTTGCGACGCTGATGGACGAAGCAGTGACGATGGTGCCTCAGATGATTGGGACGACATTACAGCATCCTGCCATAATCGGTTCATGGTAGCGTTCAACTCGTGTTCTTTATCCTGGTACAACACCGACGTTTCTTTAAATGTAGCATTGGTGGACATAATGGGGTTGTCGCCATTGGTGCTGGTGCTGCCAGTCCGCTTTTTGTTTTTCTTGTTAGCCTCAATCTCTTTGGATCCGTGCAAGTACGTATCTACCCGGTTCAAGCTCTCGCCAATGGGATTCAAGTGTCTTCTGACGTTCAAGTACTCTCTGTTCATACGCTCGAATTCGGTTCTGGACTGAATCGAGTTTTGGTGGCTATTCTGTGCCAACATCAACAATCCATTAATATTGCTGATACTGGCAGAATTATTTTCGTTGGCCAATACTGGTCCACTGGAGGTTCCACCTGTGACACCTGCACCACTTGGAATGCCAGAGTTGCCATTCTGCTGATTAATAAGCCCTCTAATATTGCTAGGGCCACCATTGCCGTTTATTCCACTAACCATTCCACCGTTCCCTAATACTGGTTGATTGAGACCTCCCGGGGTCAACGGAAAGAATGCCTGTTGTGATTGTTGCTGATTGCTAGAATGTTGGTCCCGCAATGTGCTCGGGCTCTGGTTCACCATTCCATTGTTGTAGCTGTTAGCAAACATAAGATTGTTTAGCGATAAGTTGGAGAAATTGGACAAGTTGTTGGGATCCAAGTTCGATATGTCTAGCAACGAGTTTTCTCTTTGGAGCCAAAGCCTTTGCTGAGCTCTGGTCTCGATATTGTGAGGAGTCGAATGGTGATCTGCTTGGTTGTTTGTGAGGAAATCAGAGAAATTATTCACACCATTCTGTATGGCTCTTTCCAGTTTCTCTGGGTACTGCTGTCCCAAATTGGCCTGGTTCTGATTAGCTTTTTTGTAGTTCAAGTACTGGCTATTCGTGCGCTGGAGATTATTGAAGATCGTTTGGTTGGGCTGGTACGAATTGTTTTGAATCACATTTTTATTGGTAGTGACGGGCTCAGCAACGTTATTAGTATTGTTTTTTGTACTGTTTTCAATTGGGTTGGCCTTAAAAGAAATCCCACTGCTAGGCTCAAATGTAGCGTTATCAGAAAATGATTGGTTGGATATGTTCACGTCATTCCCATTTTTGTTATACACTTGTCCCATATTTCTCTCGTGGGCGTTGTCTATTTTCTTGGTCAATCCGGTGGATTGAGATAGTAATAGTGAACCGCCATAGAGATTGTTGGTAAGATCGTCGGTCGAGCTTTTGCTGGACTCCAGATCGCGATGTAGATGTGCTAGGCCGCCAGTCGTGCCTTTTTCGTTTTTGTACAGTTCCTTGTTGTGAAGAATATCTGTATCACTATATGCCTTTGACTCGGCTGCAGGGGCCAAATCTTTTCTTTGAAGTACAATGTTATCGCTTTCGCTTTTTAGCTGGTGGTTCCTTGCGTAGTTCTGGCTGTTGTGATTGTTCTCCGGTCTCTTTTCTTCGACTTTATGTGAGCTTTTAAAATAATGATCTTCGCTATAATGAGTTGCCTCCGAGGTCGAGCCAGATTCTGTTTGTTCCTCTTCTCCTGGTGCTACTTCTGGTTCCGCTGCTACCTCTGGTTCTGCTGCTTCTTCTCCCTCCAAGTCCTCATATTCTTCATTATTCATGTTATCCTCGTTCAATCTCAATATAGCTTTCCCTTTCCTTCCACTTGACTTTATCCCGCTAAGTGGAATAAGATGACTCGGAGCACTGGGGTTCATTCCTTTTAATGACCCTGTGGATTTGTTGGACCGAATAGACGAGTTGGACATGGTAGGCTTCAAAGGTTGTAAGCCGCTTAGTTTTGTAACAGATCTGTTATTTCGCTTGAGGTTACTCGACAGCCTGTTCTTGATGAGTCCGTCTGTGGATTTGGACCGGTTTAAGCCCGGCCGGTTGACGGCCATCATGGACGAAGAAGGTGATGCAAGTTTGGTAAGGAGCTTGTTGTGAGATTGGGACCTGGAATGGCTCTTGAGCTTGGGCTGACTCTTCTTGGCGCTATTGAAAGTCCCGCTGTTGTTTGAGGTTGCGGCGGTTGGGGTGGTGGGGTCGCTGGATCCTCTTCCTGCTCCTGGTGGGTTATTGCCGGTGCTGCCTGTGTCGGTCTCGGCGACTCCTTCGAGTATGGTGGAGCCGTTCAAGACTAGATTCTTGGGCCTTCCTCGTACTTTGTCTCTAGAAACCAACGAATTCGCCGACATTTCTTTACGACCACTTAATCTGTCTGGAGAATATAGGTCACATACTTTATGTGTCTCGTAATAATTCAGCGGTCACGTGGAGTGTAGGCGGGTGCAAAAAAATACGAACGGCGTAGTCACTAGTAGCATTCAGTAAGCTTTTCATCTTGGGAAATGTGACTTGTGATTAGAAATAACATCTTCCTCGTTCATCGGAGAACCGATTTACTATACGAATCTACTAGTGCTGCGACCTAAACAACATAGCGAGAGAATCAGAGGGGTCGCATTACTGTACTGTATTCTTACCTGAAGTTAAAATTCATAAATTTTTTTTATATTATTACTAATTGATTCCTTTACACATGTATAAATGCAAACTCACATCAATACCTTGTACAGTCACTACAACTTTGATTGGGTAAATCTTCAATTAAAACTAGAATGCGGGTATCGAAAAAGTGTGAAAACGTGAAGAAGCGAGAAAGTTAAAATGTCTAAATTTGGCAGCTGGCAAAGTCGTATGACAAGAAGTTGGCTGCATTACAGTAGTTTTCGTTCCAACATCTGGTGGATACCTTGGTTCCGTTCTTACAGTTGGGAACACCAGGACTGTGTCTGTACTGAAGTTCACTGTAGAGCTGATGGAATGCGATATTGGTGTTGTCGGCCAACTTAGTTGTCACATAAGTGTGCCAGAATGTAGCATTGATTGGAGCAGTTGCAGGCCAGGTACTGTTGGGGTCGTAAGTTTTTCTTGCCGAATATTCAAAGTCCCATTCAGGCTCCAAACCACCATTAGTGAAAGTCTCGTTTAACCTGGTATAGTAGTTGAGAGAGTTAATGATGTTGAAAGATTGATCTTCAACCTCGTAATATCTCCAACTTGGGTTATTGTTTGTCAAAGGAGTAATTGACTGGGCGACCCAGGCCATATTCACAACATTATCGGCTACCTTCGAAGAGTTCGATGAGTAAAGAATATGAAACTGATCTCTATGAGTGTGCCCGTAGAAGATATTGGCAATTGTATAAGGAGAGAATCTCTCAACAATCTTACCAAATATTTGGGCTTGGATTGGCAAGGCGTCTGTGTCAGCAATTGGGATATGGGCCATGATCCATACTCTTTGGCCGATCTTTTCACTCTCAACCAACTCATCAACCAAGAATTTCCATTGGCCAAAGATGTCTGGATTGGTAGAAGCACCGGGGTAAGACCATAAATTCTTTTGGTAGTAACAGTTTGAATTCAAGGAAATGATCTTCAATCCTCTGTTGTTGACGTAGGAGAAGCCGGAGTAGTGGGTTTTCATCTGCTTACGGTTTGTCTCTGGCAACCACCCGTTTTCAACCACCAAGTCGGCAATCAACTCGTTGTTGTAGTTGTAAGAGTTGTTGAAAGTGTGGTTAAGTGGAGCAAGCTGACCATATGGGAAAGTATCGTGGTTACCTAAAGTTGGGAAAATAGGGATATCTTTCAAAAAGTGTTTGAACAATGCAAATGATCTGGATTCGGCATAGAAAGTTTGGTTGGCATCGTCATGGTCAGTGTCGTGGTCCACCAAATCTCCGGTGAATACTGTGAACTCGAATTTTTTATCGTCATGATACTGTGAAATCACCTTCAAACTGTTGTTCATCAAAACTTCAGGAGAGTCACAAACGTAGGCTCCGAAAGTGGTGGCAGGCGCAGAATTGAAATTGAATCCTCTATACTTGGGAAAATCGTAATAATCACCCGATACATATTCGTCATGTTCGTTGTAGTGAGCATCTGGGTAGAAAGAGAGATTATAGTCGTGCAAACTAGGATCGAGCTTCTTATAGTAGCTGGTGAAGTTGTAGTCTTGCTTTTTCAAGTCCGAGTTGTACGACTCAGGCATGCAGCACAAGCCTTGAGAACAATTACTTTCGCTACCCAAGGAATATCTCAATTGAATGTGGAAATCCGTGATGTGCAACACATTGAATACTTCACGGTTGGTTTTGTTGTAGACTGGCTCGAAATGGTGCTTCGGTTGCTTTTCAGGCCACCACTTCTCAACTCCAAATTCCGTGCTGACGTTAACTAACGGAGGCAAGTCGCATGAGCCTTTGTCTTTGTAGTAGCAGTAGTATTCTAAGTCTTGCTCATTTGACACATTGAACTCTTTCAATACATGAAGAAAATCACCATCAAAAAAGTCAATACTGGTCACAGAAGAAATTCCCTCCTGTAATCCATCATTGAAAGCAGGGGTATCTTTGGTTTTGGTGGTAACAAAGAAATCAACGTTGTCACAACTCGATTCCTTACCATTGTGTTGAAAGATACAGTACTTGAAGAGAAGTAAACTGACCAAGTGTTGCTGCTCTGGGTACTCGTCGATCAATTCTCTGCCGTATCTTATTTTGTTTTTACACTGGTTACATTTAGTGCTGTTGTAGCTAGTCAAGTTTTTCAAGTGGTGATTGATGAAGTCAATGTCCTCAGCGGAAAGATCATTGTAGACAGAATCAATGGGATTGGTATTTCTAACCTTCAATTGAGTTTGGATCGATCCCACTCCGGGAATGGAATGACTCGAGACCAAGGTTCCAAGGTATACTACGGGTGCCAACCAAGCGCCAAGCGAAACCATTTTGCAACTAGATGGGGAAAAATTTTGAAATATTTTTGGAGGCTCGATTTACAGGTTCAAAATACAAAGGAATGTGATAACTATATATATTGTATAATATCGGGTCCAGATTGTTTAGACAGCATATTGATGCCGTTCTTCGGTCTGAGATTACCCACGAAGACTCAACCTAATTGTACTCGGCAATTTCCTGTTATCATCCATCCCCGACACGTGTGGCCTAATAAGATCTGCAATAGCGCGCATTTGCAACGCACAAGACAATCGGGACCCGAGAATAACAATTCGAGTCTCGGTAGAGAAACAAAGCCGGCCGTACACAACCCGATATACGCGAGCACCACTGAGTGGTACAGGGTATTTCAAGACGCGGTAAACATCAAGCGCATCTGACTTGATGAGACCTCCGCGTTTCAGATGCTCGATTGTAGTGCTCAAAATTCATCTTGTGGCGGAGTTGACGTGCCCTAAAATTATTATCAATTGTTGATTGCAATTGTATGCACACGGGGCCCCCTGTCACATGTACAGCTATCAATTTATGCACCAAAGTTATTATTCTTTACCTACGTTTTGTTTCCGGCACATAATCCAGTCGGTTTCGCTCGAGAAAAGGGGTTAGGAATTTGTCACTTTGACTCATTACATTCATATCACATCATACACAAGATTAAAATTACATTGGTCTTAACTAAGTTTACTCCCAGAGTCGTGATCTATATTCCCATATACTTTTTGTCGTTGAACGGGCCACTTAAATTTTTACGTATGGTTTTGAATTTGTCATTATTGATGATGGAGGAAATAAACTTTTGGCTTGGTTGCGGCTGATTATTGCCAAATTCTATACTGAGGGTTCGTATGATCCATCGTTGTGTCCTTCGTCGAATCCTCTTTGGCCTTGAGGGTTGGATCCGAAACCATCCTGATGAGGTCTTTGGTTGTATCCACCTCTACCAAACCCTCCTCTTCCCCCTCTGAAGCCACCTCTAAAGCCTCTTCCACCTCTACCTCTGCCTCTACCTCTGCCTCTGAACCCTCCTCTGAACCCTCCTCTACCTTCTCTGAACCCCTCGTTCTCTGCAGCTTCTTGTCCTGCTTGTCCACCAAATATTCCTCTTCCAAATTGTCTTCCCTCGCGGAATCCAGGATCTAAATCAATCGATAAACTTTGTCCGTCCAAATAGGTGGACTTCAAAAACTTCATGGCATTTAACGATCCATCTTCGGTTTTATAGATAACGAAACAAAACCCACAAGGAGTCATCTTGTTTCTGTCTAGTCCCATGATAATTCTATCTATGGCCCCACATTTCAGAAACAATTCTTGGATTTGTTCTTCTGTGGTGAAATGGGAAAGGTTTCCAACGTAGATGGTTTTCAGGTGTAATGCTTTTTCCAACGGTTCGAGATTCTGTCTACGTACAGCTCTCTTTATCAAGTACTGTGATGGCTTGTCCAACCTCTCGGCTGAATGTGTGAAATCTTCTTGCAAAAGCTCCATTGGGGATACTGTTCCTTGTGTCTTTGCTAGTGCTGTGGTCAAATATAGTGATTTTTCAGTACGTGTAAACTGTAAAACAGTTTGCTGGTTGAAAAATGTACATAACACAGAAGTAGAGTATTGAATTCCCTGAAGGTAGTGACTTCTGGTGTAATCCACCACAACAAGTCCTACAATGGGTTCAGTAGTTGGAATACTAAGTTATTACTTAGAAATTTCTTATCATATAACTTTGTTTCGGAATACAGAATTAAAGTATCTCAACTGATATGCACATTTTTGCAGTTGCGCAGCCAAAAATTAATAAAATCTCGAAATTAACTTATCCGTTCATTATAGTTTTGAAGTCGTGACTTCGGAAGAGTACATGGTACAGCATTTTAATAATCCTCTCTTTTTTACACCTCTCCCATCTATATCCATGCCTATTCACCCAACTTGGTGTGTTCCGCCTAGATAAGTCCGAAGTGTTCTGTCTGATAAGTCCGAACAGGGAGGTGCGCACACGACCTCATAACGAACATCATCATCTCTGGAGAATCTCGAAGGCTCACTATTCAACAGATCGGTGATGTTCAAGTCATTTTTTCAAACAGGTATCAGAGCTATCTACAGTGTTCTGGAGAACCCGACATTTGTTTCGGAGCCATGGTCAATCTACCCCGCCAAACACAAGCAGTCTGGGAGAATAGTCTCGGTATTCATTTTCGATAAGACTCGATTTGAGAGCCAAATACACAAATTGTGTTCAAACTCGTCTGGCTCTAAAACTCCCAAAGTAATTATTCTGGAGTGTTATGAGCTAATCAAGAATGAAGTAGCGCAACTTAGCAAAATCAAGCATCCACAAACCCTCACTATCTACGAAGTATTAGAAGATACAAAGACCAAATTTATATTTGTTAGTGAGCTGGTGGTAGATAATTTACAAACGGTAGACATCAGAAAGAAGTTAGACAAATTAAGCATCCAAAAAGGGCTACTCCAAATCAGTAAAGGAACGCAGTTTTTGCACAACAAGTGTTCGACCATTCATTTCAATCTTCAGCCTTCGTCCATATTCATCAATAGCCAAGGCGACTGGAAATTAGCCGGGTTCAAATTCCTACAAAATCTCAATGAAATTCCTCCTAGCGAACGAGACAACTTCTACATCATGAACAATTCCTCGATAGTACCATTTGCCAACTTGAATTTGAATTTCACGGCGCCAGAATTGTTGGTGGATTCTCAACTGAAACTTGACTACGCCAACGATATATGGGCCATAGGTAACTTGATCTACTATCTATACAATGGAGGAGACTGTTTGATCAACTGTTTTGATCACGATAGCATTTCTGATTACAAGACCGAGTTCAGGAAGTTCGAAGCGAAGTTCTATAACCATCGACCATCTGAGCTCAAATATTTACTTAAAGGAATACCAGAAAATTTATATTCCATTTATCCTCGGTTATTGGCACGATATCCACACGACAGAGCAACCATTGATGAGTTCATTGATTCTGATTTCTTCAATGGTAGTGTGATAAAAGCCATGTGGTTTATCGATGAGTTTCCCACCAAGACCGTGGATGAAAAACACATTTTCTTACAAGGATTGCCAGAAGTGGATCCAGTCACAGGCAAGAGTTTGTTGAGTGAATTTCCGCTCAGCTTCCGCTCAGGCAAGATGTTACCGTTACTATTGGACTTGATTCAAAGCGAATTGAATGTGGCAGCCGACCAAACTATAGACGAAAACATCGATCAGTTGTTGAATTATGCGCTAGACATTGTGTTCAAGATTGGGGCTGACTTATCGCTGTTGACATTTCAGGACAGAATTTACGAGGTGATATTGAAGAAGAACACCAAAAAGAAATCCACTGATACCTTCACCAAATTAATCCATGCCTCAATTAAAACCCGTCTCACCATCGTACGTAATTTGACAATTCTCAACGTTAAGTTATCAGATGCGCAAATAGTTCTGGTGATCAAAAGTCTCGATGAGCTTATATTGATAGTCACCCCGCCCGTAAATAGTACCGAGCTCAAAGAACAGATTGAGCTCCAGGAGCTGTTCCTTGAGCAACTTGGAACTGTGGTCGGCAAGATTGAATTTCCATACATCAAAAACACCTTGTTCCCATTGATATGCCAGGTATTCAAATCTACCACCATATTGTCCACCAAGTTGATAACGATACAGGCATTCGCAATGTTTGTGGACGAGAAAATTATCGATAAGGTGATTGTTACGGAGCAATTATTCCCGGTCTTGAAAAACCTCAAGAGCAGAGACAAGAGAATAGTGGGCAAAATGATGAACTTCTTCGTGAAGCTATGTTGCAGTGAACACGTCAAATTGAGTCTTGAATCGATCATTGACACGGTGCTACCACAATGCTACAGCTTGACGTTTGGGTGCAACGACTGTACCCGGAGTGAATTCAAACAGTTCATTGTAAAGATAGACAATCTACAGAAGGTTTTGGTAGAGAAAAAGCTCTCGACCTTATCAGACAAACCAATCCAACACGGCGGAGATGAATCCAAAAACTTCAGTTCGCTAATAAACACCCAAACTCTAAACGATGGCAACAAAGAAAGCCAAATTCAAGCACCTCGCACCAAAAACATCATGCAACCTGCACAAAAACCCAGTGGGCCCACGAACGGTACGAACGGTGCTGGACCTCACACCAGAAAAGCAACCCCCCTCACACTCAAGCCAAAAAAGTCCACGCAGGACCGCGCACAGCTCAGTTTTGGTGCCACCAACCAGACTACCAACACCAACAACACCAAACTCCTCAATAGCTTCAATGCCACCAAAGTGAAAGACGACGACTTTGAAGAGTTCCAGAGTTGGGGAGCTTCGGGCAGCAACGCCTCCAGCATAGACTGGACTGTAGGCAGGAACCCGACCGCAGCACCGTCTACACCGGTGTTGGGTCAAAACGGCACCACGTCTGCACGGTCATTCACAACCCCCGTGGCGAGCGACCCCAGCCCCGTGGGGTCCACTGCAAAGGTAGCTACGCCCACGCAATATCCACCTGGGTTCAATGCGTCAATATTGTCGCCTTCGACCCGCTCGCCACATTCCACCACCAAAAGCCCCACTCAGAACAGCAATGCCGACCTCCTAGATTTCTTGTAGGATGATGTCAATAGTATGATCGTTTGGTTGCAAATGGTTCGCAGCCCGCGTGGCGCTTACCAACAGGCCATTTGTTCTCGTGGTGGTGTGTTCCGAGTCTCGGGTTCGCGCAAACTCTCGTCGTTCCGTTCGTTTAGCGGGAACGAGCGTGCCACTTAATGGCACAAAGCCACGTAAAAACATTTGAGAAAAATTTATAAGAGAAAGATTTCTCAACCAGATCACAATAGTTTGCGGTGTATACGTATTTAGGAATAAAACAGGGACTTGATACCAGTACTAGCTGCTGTTCGACATCTAATTAACCATCGCACAACAACTATTTCCCATCTCCAAGCAATAAAAAATACCCGATGGATATCGTGCTAGAGGTTGCAGATTACTTTATCTTTGATAAAGCGTACGCATCGCTACTTCCCAAAGGTGGAGCTGTACACCAGTTTGTGGAAAAATCTCCAATAGTCAACTACGCCAAAAACCTCAACTTTGGCAACAATGGTTTGCAACATGCTTTGTCCCCAAACTCGACCACCACAGCATCGACCGTCTTCAGCAAAGCAGCTGATTTCATCGGTCGTCTCCAAAACAAGGATGAAATCTATGGGTTGAATCCAAACTTATTGCCCCTCAACGAATACACCAACGCATCTTTCTTGAGCAGATCAAACTTATTGAGAGAAGCTTTCACCATCTTCATTGTCACCGTCATATTCGGATGGGTGCTATACTTCTCGGTAGCCTATTTGTCATATGTCTTCGTGTTTGACAGAAAAATTTTCAACCACCCTAGATACTTGAAGAATCAAATATCCTTGGAAATCAAGCAGGCTTCATCGGCAATTCCGGTAATGGTTTTGTTGACCGCTCCATTTTTCTTGATGGAACTCAAAGGATTTTCTCGCTTGTACATGGACGTTAATGAAGAAACAGGAGGCTGGAAAGCGTTGGTGCTCCAAATTCCGAAGTTTATCTTATTTACTGATTGTGGAATTTACTTCATTCATAGATTTTTGCACTGGCCCTCAGTGTATAAAAGACTCCACAAACCTCATCACAAGTGGATTGTCTGCACTCCATTCGCATCGCACGCATTTCACCCTGTAGATGGTTGGATGCAAAGTGTACCATATCACATCTACCCATTGATTTTCCCATTAAACAAGGTGTTGTACTTATTCTTGTTCACGTTTGTGAATTTCTGGACTGTTATGATTCATGATGGCCAGTATATGTCAAACGATCCGTTTGTGAACGGTACTGCATGCCACACGGTTCATCATTTGTACTTCAACTACAACTATGGTCAGTTTACTACGTTGTGGGACAGAATCGGCAGATCGTACAGAAGACCCGATGATTCTTTCTTTGTCAAGGACGAGAAATCGGACGACGAAAAGATATGGCAAGACCAAACATGCCAAATGGAGGCCATCAGAGGTAAATTGGAAGGAAAGGATGACGATAGAGAATACAACAAGTAAGTAAAATGCCACTATTTTTGTATATTGACGTATGTTACAAAATCATTAATTTCTGTACCTTTTTTTCTTACTTACCGATAGGTTACTAATGCCAAACCCCACTCCCATTAAACCCGAAGCCCGATAAAGAAATTTCTTGGCTAGTTTAGTCTGGGATAAAACTTAATTCTCCTTTGACTAATCGAGCGTATTCTTTTTTGGTATTTCAATTTTCCGCGCATGCCTCACGTAAGCGTTACCTGTCATGTGCTATAAAACATGTGAAGCATGTTTCTTATCAGTGCGTCTTGATAAGGAAGTACACGAAAGCTCATTGGACATACCCAATGAGGTTTGATCGGACCACTAATGAGTCTTCTAGTCCAGTGGTGTGACCTACCATTGTGAGAATGTATGCCTCATCTTTCTGACTGCATGCTCGCGTGAATTGCTATTTAGATTGCCTCTGCCTAGGTACGGCAATTAGACCTAATTAATTGATTATCAACGATAGATATAATGAAATCACAACTTCGCGGGCCATCAGAGTGATTTCGGGCCATATTTTTTTTCGCGACGCATTTAAAAGATTCAGATAAACAGATGTCCTGCACGCGATAAACATAACGGGCAATCAACAATACAAGGCATTTAGCGTTTATGCACCTTGAAGTACCGGGCCCCATAAATTGTTATCTAAAAGAAGATATTACGAGGCATTTCCATCGCGGCTGAGCAGATATAAATATCTAGGCGAATCCAAGTCAAATTTGGTCTTGCTATCAATGAATCATGTCTGAAGTTCAATTCGTTCCCTTACCTCAGGCGGCTGGTTACGCAGTGGTGGTTGGGCTCGGTGCAGTCTTCGCTGGTGGTATGATGTTAACCACTTACGTGTTGAGAAGATACAATAAAGAAATCATGACTGCAGAAGAGTTTGCAACTGCTGGGCGTTCAGTGAAAACAGGTTTGATCAGTGCTGCTGTTGTCTCATCGTGGACTTGGGCTGGTAAGTGAAGTATTTTTTAAAGTGCGCACTATCTTGACACTTGACATAGGAAATGTTTTTTTTTTTTGCAATCACTAACAATTTCTAGCTACTTTGTTGACCTCTACTACTCAGGTGTATAATAATGGTGTCTCTGGTGCCATCTACTATGCCGCAGGTGCAACCTGTCAGATTATTTTGTTTGCTTGCTTGGCCATCAAAGGTAAAGAAAGGGCACCAGCTGCTCACTCTTACTTGGAGATTGTTAAAGCGAGATATGGTAAACCAACTCATATAGTGTACATCATCTGGGGATTTATCACCAACATCTTGGTCACCGCTATGTTGTTGACCGGTGGGTCTGCTGTTGTGCGTGACATGACAGGTATGAACGCAGTCGCTGCCTGTCTTTTGTTACCCTTGGGTGTGGTTGTGTATACTCTTTTTGGGGGTATTAAAGCAACATTCTTGACTGATTACATCCACACGATTGTGATCATTGTTATCATCTTGGTCTTTGCATTCACAACCTTTGCTACTTCCGACAAAATTGGATCACCCCAAGTTATGTGGGAAATGATCAGCAAATTGGCCGAAACTAAACCAAGAGATGGAAACGCTGATGGCTCTTATTTGACTATGCACTCAAGATCTGGTGGTATCTTCTTTGTTATCAACATTGTCGGTAACTTTGGTACTGTCTTTTTGGATAATGGTTATTTCAATAAAGCTTTCGCCGCAGATCCAGCTGCAGCCATGCCTGGATATGTGTTGGGTGGATTAGCCTGGTTTGCTATTCCTGCCTTCACGTCGATAACTTTGGGATTGTCTGCTTTGGCTTTAGAAAACACAACTTATTGGCCAACATACCCATTGAAGATGTCATCCTATGAAGTCGATTCTGGCTTGGTCTTACCCAACGCTGCTGTTGCTTTGCTTGGGAAGGGTGGTGCAGTTTGTGCTTTACTTTTAGTTTTCATGGCAGTCACATCTGCCATGTCTGCTGAACTCATTGCTGTTTCAACCATCTTCACCTATGATATCTTTAGAACTTATATTGATCCAAAGGCTAGTGGAAAGAAGTTGATGATCATGTCTCATATTTCGGTTGTTTGCTTTGCCTATATCATGGCAGGATTTGCTATTGGCTTATACTATGCTAAGATATCTATGGGTTACTTGTATGAGATGATGGGTGTCATTATTGGAGGTGCCGTTTTACCTTCTGCCTTGACTTTATTGTCTAGAAAACAAAATGTCTGGGCAGCTACGTTAACCCCTCCTATCGCAACTGCCTTGGCAATTATGTCGTGGTTATTATGCAGTTGGAAGAAGTTTGGCGCTGTCAATGTCAATACCACCTTTGAGGATGATTCGATGTTAACCGGAAATGTTGTGGCATTGTTATCACCTTTAATTCTCGTTCCAGCATTAACATTTGCATTTGGACCCCAGAACTTTGACTGGAATATTTTGAAATTAAAAATTACCAGAGTAGACGAAGATGAAGAAATCCAAGAAGCCACCAGAGATGAGTTTGGTTTCGTTCATGACGACGACCAAGAAAACGAATTGAACGAAGAAGAGAAATTACATCCAGTGAAATCACAAATTTCAATGGTAGCCAGTGAGTTGGCTAATACGCATTTGGCCCAATATGAGGAAGAGTCCAAGCTATTGCACAAATCATTCAAGAAGGCAGTTATTATATGTGTGGTCTTAACACTCTGTCTAGTTATACTTTGGCCAATGCCTATGTACGGCACCAGCTACATTTTCTCAAGAAGGTTCTTCACAGGATGGATTGTGGTATTCTTCATCTGGATATTTTTCACTGCTGGTATGGTTATTGTATATCCACTCTGGGAAGGTAGAGAGGGATTGTACAATACTTTCAGAGGTATCTATTGGGATTTGAGTGGCCAAACATACAAGTTGAGAGAGTGGCAAAACGATCATCCTGAAAAGATGCACGCTGTGATGTCTCAAGTGAATGCACAATTGTTGGCGGCTTCGCAAACCAGAGAGGGTCAAGTTCTAAATGGCAAAACCGTTCACGACGGAACGGTATCTCCTGAGGGAGAGAAATCCAAATATCTTGATGAAGATATTAAACAGTGAATAGTATGTTAATTAATAAAGCAAGTGTTAGTGACCAATAGTAGACCTCAAGGTTATCAATCGTTAGCGATGACTCGAGCTTGGCATTACTGTTATTTCATGCAAGTTTAATACGTCACAGTGACATCAACAAAGAAATCCGCCCTGATTAGACAAGTTTGTAGATGTACGGCTCTACAGTCAGTTTCCTGTTTACGAGGGTTTGGTGTTTTTTGATGCCTGGGTCCTATCGCATTTTTCGCCAATTCCCGGAGTAGTAGTGATAAAGGTATATGGCTATGGAGGTGAATGGGGGCCGCTACGTATGTTTGAGAGTATAGATGCTAGATGGCGGGGTCCGCTTATGTATTCATGGGTCTAATCTAACCTAGGGTCCTGGTCGAGATATCTGGGCCCCAAGCCTCTGTATCGAATGTAGTGCTTTCCAGATATCTCGGACCAATCATATGTCGCAGATTATGTAACAAACGGAAAACGGCCCCGCGCTATACTCATCTCAGTCGAACTCATCAAGCATAGACAGTTGAAGAAGCGTAGCCTCCGATACCTCACTCGTGGACATAGCTTAGTAGAAGTAGCTGATCCTTATCGATGACCAACACCTTGCGTAAGCATACTTGAATCGTGTCTAGCCGTAACCCATAGTTATGCTATTGCAAACTAAGTCAGTGGTCGCGTGACCCGGCCCGCTTCGCACTCGATTGCACTTTGCCGGTTGTAGATTTCAATTCCTCCTCCACTTGGCGTAAGTGGCAGATTCGGTAAGGCGCGCCGGAACTTCCCGACGGCCCTTTACGATCGAATCTAAACTCCAACACTCTCATCACTCACGATACCTTTATCGCCTGGAGATGCCCGGCGGCCCGGAACCTGGCGAGATATGATTCCATACCTCATAACTCACCTAGTATATATATAAAGACTTCACCAACCAAGTAATTCACGTCAGGTTGTTCAACGGAATTGTTCGCTATCGCAGATCTTATCAGCCTTATCTCCACGTGGAATACCCCATCTAGCTCCACATTTGAAATCTACATACATATTTATACATAATAGGATTGCCCGAACAAACTACAGACAAAATTAATATCATATAGTAGCATGTCTTATATCGGATGGACAGTTCAAGACTGGAAAAAGTTCCATTTCGAAGCAACCCCCAATGAATCATTCGAATTACTTTCAACACTTTTATCGGATCAGTCCAAATCAGACCCAGCCTGGATTTCGCTCGCCAGCTTGGAAAACTTGAAACATCAATGGCAATTCTTGCAGTCCAAGTCAAACAAATTAGAATTGCCCCTTTATGGTGTGCCCGTTGCTATCAAAGACAATATCGATGTCAAGCACTTTGAAACCACGGCTGCTTGTCCCGAATTTGCTTACGAACCCCAACAAGATGCCACCACCGTAACGTTGTTAAGAAACGCCGGTGCCATTATCATTGGTAAAACCAACTTGGACCAGTTTGCAACTGGCTTGGTGGGTACACGTTCACCATACGGAGCTACTCCAAACACCTTCAACCCCGATTACGTCAGTGGTGGTTCGTCTGCTGGCTCTGCCTCAGTTGTCGCGAGAGGTATGGTACCTCTTTCCTTGGGCACAGACACTGCTGGTTCAGGCAGAGTTCCTGCTGCATTGAACAACTTGATTGGTTTGAAACCCACTAAAGGTATCTTTTCTTGTAAAGGTGTTGTGCCAGCTTGTAAGTCGTTGGACTGTGTTTCTATATTTTCCTTGAATCTTCAAGATGCCCAGTTGGCTTTCAACATTTTAGCACAAGAAGATGGCGACAACGATGAATACTCCAGACCTTTGCCAAACAACCCATTATTGAAGTTCTCATCAAACCCAAGAATCGGTGTTCCCTCCAACTTGTTGTGGTACGGCGAAAAAGAGAACCCAGTCTTGTACGACAAGGCGGTTTCCATTTTCAAGAAAGATATTTCAGACTCTGTCGTGTCCTTAAATATCGAGCCATTGTTGGATTTGGCAAAGTGTTTGTACGAAGGTCCTTGGGTGTCCGAACGTTACACTGCGACCAAAGAATTCTTTGCCAAAAATCCTTCCGAGTCCAGTTTGGATCCTACTGTAGCTTCTATCATTAGAGGTGGCGAACACCATTCTGCTGCTACTGCATTTGATTTCGAATACAAAAGACAAGGTATCTTACAAAAAGTCAAGAAATTGCTCAAAGATATTGATGTTATAATTGTTCCTACTGCTCCTTTAAATCCTTCAATGGAAGAGGTCAGAAAAGAGCCAATCAAAATCAACTCCTATCAAGGAACGTATACCAACTTCGTCAATTTAGCTGACATGTCGGCCTTGGCTATTCCTGCTGGGTTCAGAAGCGACGGCTTGCCGTTTGGAATCACCCTCTTATCTCACAAATACAACGATTATGCTCTTTTGGAATTAGCCTCAAGATACATGAAGAGCTATAACAAAAGCACTCTAAAGTTCTATGGTTGTTTGAAAGACAAAATCGTCTCCTCATTGCCTGACGAGTTACTACCAAATATCCCAAAACTTAATCCAAACCTGCAAATAAAATTGGCTGTCGTCGGTGCCCACCTTTCTGGATTTCAATTACATTGGCAATTGGAAAAAGTCAATGCCACATTTGTCGAATCAACGGTGACGTCTTCGAGTTATAAACTCTATGCATTACCCAAAACCGGCCCTGTTGCCAAGCCCGGCTTAAGAAGAGTCTCTTCTGATGGTGCCAATATTGCCGTAGAAATCTACTCCATACCCGTAGAGCTGTTTGGTGACTTCATTAGTATGGTCCCCGAGCCTTTGGGTATTGGATCGGTCGAGTTGAAGTCAGGCCAATGGGTCAAATCCTTCATTTGTGAAGAATTCGGATACAACTTACCTGGTACTACAGATGTGACATCATTTGGTGGCTGGAAAAACTATCAAGAACACTTAGCCAGGGAAAAAACCAAAATCAAAAAACCATTCAACTCGGTTTTGGTTGCAAACAGAGGTGAGATTTCCGTAAGGATAATCAAGACTTTGAAGAAACTTGGAATCAAGTCCATTGCAATCTATTCAGATGCCGATAAGTATGCTGAGCATGTCTTACTGGCCGATGTAGCGATCCCATTGCACGGAGTGTCTGCTGCCGAAACCTATATTAATATTGATAAAGTCATTAAGGCAGCCCTTGACTCAGGTGCTGAAGCTATCATTCCTGGTTACGGGTTCTTATCTGAAAATGCCGACTTTTCCGATCGTTGTGCTAAAGAAGGCATTGTCTTCGTGGGACCATCTGGTGATGCTATCCGTAAGTTGGGATTGAAGCATTCTGCCAGAGAAATTGCCGCAAAGGCAGGTGTGCCATTAGTGCCTGGCTCTGATCTTGTCAAGGATTCCAAGGAAGCCAAGAGAATCGCAGCCGAATTGGAGTACCCAATCATGGTCAAATCTACTGCTGGTGGAGGTGGTATCGGTTTACAAAAGGTCGATTCGGAAGAGGATATTGAAAGAGTATTCCAAACTGTCCAGCATCAAGGTAAGTCCTATTTCGGTGATGCAGGTGTCTTCTTGGAAAGATTTGTTGAAAATGCCAGACACGTTGAAATTCAAATGTTTGGTGATGGCTACGGTAAAGCCATTGCTTTGGGTGAAAGAGATTGTTCCTTGCAACGTCGTAACCAAAAGATTATCGAAGAAACTCCAGCTCCAAACTTGCCAGAAGCCACCAGACAAAAAATGAGAAAAGCTGCTGAAAGTTTGGGATCTTTAATGAAGTATAAGTGTGCTGGTACGGTTGAATTTATTTACGATGAAAAGAGAGACGAATTCTACTTCTTGGAAGTCAACGCAAGATTACAAGTCGAGCACCCAATTACTGAAATGGTAACTGGTTTGGACTTGGTTGAATGGATGTTGTATATTGCAGCTGATACTCCACCAGACTTTAGTCAACAAATCACCGTCACCGGTGCTTCCATGGAAGCCAGATTATACGCCGAAAACCCAGTCAAGGACTTTATGCCTTCACCAGGTCAATTAGTCGAGGTCAAGTTCCCTGAATGGGCAAGAATCGACGGATGGGTCAAGAAAGGTACTGTAGTTTCCGCAGAATATGATCCTACTCTAGCCAAAATTATTGTTCATGGTAAGGACAGAAACGATGCATTGAAGAAGTTGTGTCAAGCATTGGATGAAACTGTTGTATACGGATGTGTTACCAACATTGACTACTTAAGATCTATTGCCAAATCGAAAATGTTTGCAGAAGCAAAGGTCGGAACCAAGATTTTAGACACTTATGACTACAAGCCAACTGCCATTGAAATCGTCCACCCCGGTGCTTACACTACGGTCCAAGATTATCCTGGTAGAAAGGGTTACTGGCACATTGGTGTCCCACCATCTGGGTGTATGGATGAGTACTCATTCAGAATTGCCAACAGAATTGTCGGCAATCACAAACTGAGTCCTGGTATTGAAATCACCTTGAATGGACCTAAGATCTTATTCCACCATGATGCAATCATCGCAGTGACTGGTGGTGAGGTCGAAGTTTCTATCAATGGCCACAACGTCTCGCAATGGATTCCAATCAATATTAAGAAGGGTGACCAGTTGGCAATTGGAAAATTAACCAAGGGTTGTAGAGCCTACTTGGCCATCAGGGGTGGTATTGATGTTACTGAATACTTGGGTTCTCGTTCCACTTTTGCCTTGGGTAATTTGGGAGGATTCAACGGTAGAGCCTTGAAATTGGGTGATGTCTTATTCTTGGCTCAACCAGAAATTGCAAGTTGTTCGTTACCTTCTGCAATTTCTGAGCCAGCAGCAGTTCCAACTGCATTGATCCCTTCATTTGGCAACAAGGTTTGGCAAGTCGGTGTGACCTGTGGTCCTCATGGATCTCCAGACTTCTTCAAGCCAGAATCCATTCATGACTTCTTCACTGAAACTTGGAAAGTCCATTACAATTCGAACAGATTCGGTGTTAGATTAATTGGACCTAAACCAAAATGGGCCAGAAATGACGGTGGTGAAGCCGGTTTACATCCTTCAAACGCCCACGATTATGTTTACTCCTTAGGTGCCATCAACTTTACTGGTGATGAGCCAGTTATTGTCACATGTGATGGTCCTTCCTTAGGAGGATTTGTCTGTGAAGCCGTCGTATCTGAAGCCGAAATGTGGAAGATCGGTCAAGTCAAACCTGGTGACACTATTCAATTCGTACCAATTTCTTACTCATCTGCAAAGGCATTGAAGGCTGAACAAGATAAGAGTATTGAAGAATTCAGCGGCTCCTTGCCAACTCTTGAAGGTAAATCTATTGAGCCAGAAAACCCAATTTTACATAAATTCAAGCCCTCAACCAACGCACCAACCGTTACTTACCGTCAAGCTGGTGACAGATACGTGTTGGTTGAGTATGGTAACAATGTCTTGGACTTGAACTTGTCTTACAGAATTAACAAGCTTATTGATATGGTCAAGAATAACAAGACCGCTGGTATTGTTGAAATGTCACAAGGTGTTCGGTCTGTTTTGATCGAATACGATGCAAAAATCACTCAAGAACAATTAGTTGAAACATTAGTTTCTTTCGAAAAGGAAATCATCTTTATCAACAAGTGGGAAATTAGATCCAGAATCATCAAATTGCCAATGGCTTTCGAAGACAAGAAAACTTTGGATGCCGTCAAGAGATACCAAGAAACCATTAGATCCGATGCTCCTTGGTTACCAAACAACGTGGACTTCATTGCCAACATCAATGGAATAAACAGAAACGATGTCAAGGATATGATGTACACTGCCAGATTCTTGGTATTGGGATTGGGAGATGTTTTCTTGGGTGCTCCTTGTGCAGTTCCATTAGACCCAAGACACAGATTATTGGGGACTAAGTACAACCCTTCAAGAACCTTCACTCCAAATGGTACTGTGGGTATTGGAGGTAACTACATGTGTATCTACACCATGGATTCTCCAGGTGGCTACCAACTTGTTGGTAGAACCGTGCCTATTTGGGACAAATTGACCTTGGGAGCACACTCAGGTGATCACCCATGGTTATTGAGACCATTTGACCAAATCGAATATTACCCAGTAAGTGAAGAAGAAATCGACAAGTTTACTGAAGAAATGCACGCTGGTAAATTCAAGGTTGATATTGTTGATTCGGTGTTCAGCCATACAGAATACTTACAATGGATTCAAGAGAACTCCGACTCAATTGCCGAATTCCAAAAGAGTCAATCAGGAGACAAATTGGAAGAGTTTAACCGTTTAATTCAAGTATCCAACAGTGAATTAGAAAAAGGTGGCTCAAAGATTGACGAAGAGGAAGAGTTTGATGAAAACGCTGAGGTGGTCTACTCTGAATTTTCAGGTAGATTCTGGAAATCTTTGGTCCAAGTTGGAGACCAGGTGTCTGCCGGTCAAGGTCTTGTGGTTATTGAAGCCATGAAGACAGAAATGATTGTTACTGCAACAAGGGCCGGAAAAGTCATCAAACTTTACCACAAAAACGGAGACATGGTTGATGCCGGTGACGTCGTTGTTGTCATAGAATAAATGAAAATTATTGTATAGCTTTTTAATTGAATTCAGTTTTAGTGTTGACAAAAAGTAGATCGCAAACTTATAGCAGAGTGTTAGTCAGCGCTTAGTCAGCGCTTCATCTTATCGCGAAGTGAAAAACATCAACACCGCCAAGAGGTAGGTTAAGACAACAGAATTGCCAGCAATTGCAAACATGAGTTCTGCTGTGACTGCTCTACAACCTGAGCTCTGGACAAGCTCGTCGAATGAAGCACTCAAACTTTTTACTACGGATGCCGCAGGAGCTACCAACTTTTCACCAGAGTTTACTTATCCATTATTTGGAGACGCCGAAACCATATATGGGTACAAGGACTTGGTGATCTTTTTGTGTTTCGACCATTACACTTTCTACCCATTCTTGAATATCAAATACAGCGCAAAGTTGGACGACCCAGAAATTGTTGATTTGAAGCTGAAAATCTACGAGTTTTTGCCTGAAAGCACAATATTTAAAGATGAAATCCAATGGGTTGACTCAATAGCAGAGGAAAAGAAAGAGTACAAGATTCCCGGAAAGCTTGTAAGAGATTTCACCAAAGACGGCGAGTCATATTCCATTTACAAAATCAATTTGCTGGAGGCACAGGGGCTTGAGTTGCACAAGAGGCTTCAGATTCTTGTGCTATTATTCATAGAAGCAGGATCTTATATAGATGCCAGCGATAAACTTTGGGAATTGTACGTGCTATACAAAACCAGTGGAGACGAACCAACCCTCATTGGGTTCACCACAGTATATAACTACTGGAGATATGGAGGAGCCGAAAAGCTAGACAAAGACCAACAGGAAGTCCGCAAAAAGATATCCCAATTTATAGTCATTCCACCTCACCAGGGAAAAGGATTAGGAGGAGAGTTGTACAAAAATTTGAGCGAAGAATGGTATAAGGACGACAAAGTGACAGAAATAGTGGTTGAAGATCCCAACGAAGGATTCGATGATTTGCGCGACAGGGTTGATCTCACACGCCTCAATGATTTGATCGATCTTTCGAGTGTTAGTACAGCCATAGCCACGTCCGAATGGATGCTTCGCACGCGCACCCAATTAAAGTTGGAAAAGAGACAATTTTCCAGATTGATTGAAATGGTGTTGCTTTATAAACTCAAAACCAAACAAGGTGAAAACGCCAGGACTGTAAGATTGCACATCAAAAGAAGATTATACGAGAAGAATAAAGACGGATTGACGGGATTAGACGAGGCCACTCGTAAAGATAAGCTACAAACCGCGTATTTGGCCCTTGAAGAAGATTACTACAGGATACTAGGAGGTGTCAAGTTGCGGTTGAAGAGAAAGCCAGAAGGTACCGAGGCAAATGGCGCCCTGAAAAAGACAAAGATATAGTTGTATTTATACAGGTTTCCAACTCGTAAATCGTGTCATGTAAAATGTATAGTGACTTTATCAATAACGACTTTCAATATTTGTCACTAATTCTTGAGGTTGCAAGCAACCCCGATGTGGCTCAAATCTCGACATGCAACCGAAGAGTCTCGGCGTGACCCGGCCCGTGACGAGACTTTCATATGTGCGTCATAGAGCTCACGCACAGAAGTAAACGTTGCTGTCGAGCTTTGCGCCCCGCACATGGGAAGAGATCTCTCAACCACGCCCGCACTAGGACCGTCCGCACCAAGCGTACCCAAAAATCTTCAATTGGGAGGTGTTGTCTGGTCTATTTGTCAGGCTTGTGTTCAGGTCAGTGGCATGCTAAGTTTCGGTCTTTGCACCAAGAGCAATTTTCACAGCAAACACCCAAAAAGGCAATACCTAGCAAACAGCCGTGAACAAGGGGCTTACTGCTTGGATAAATGGTGACACAAAACCCTGGGCTGCTAATTCGTACTCGATGGGTGACGCCCGGCACCATTCGATATGAGCCGAGTATAAATGGAGGACGTTTGGTCTGGGATTCGATTTCTGGAAAATAATTTGGAACAAGCTCAATTGGATTTAAAATGCATAGAACTTATTCCTTAAGGTCATCCAAGGCGCCTACCGCGTCCCAATTGCAATCACCACCACCACCACCATCTAGTACCAAGTCTAAATTCTTCGGTAAGGGCGGTATTGCTTCTAGTTTCCGTAAGACTGTCGCAGGCTCTACTGGTCCGGAATTGTCTAGAAAATTGTCTGCCTACATTAAGATGGAAAAGCACGTCATGAGGGCCATTGAATTGACTGCTCGTGAACGTCGTGATGTCGCCAAACAATTGAGTGCTTGGGGTGAAGACAACGATCCCGATGTGTCTGACGTCACCGACAAATTGGGTGTTTTAATCTACGAAATCGGTGAATTAGAAGACCAATACGTCGACAAGTACGATCAATACAGAATCACCTTGAAGACCATTCGTAACATTGAAGCCTCTGTCCAACCATCCAGAGACAAGAAGCAAAAGATCACTGATGAAATTGCTCACCTTAAGTACAAGGAACCTCAATCTCCAAAGATTTCTGTTTTGGAACAAGAATTAGTTCGTGCTGAAGCTGAATCCTTGGTTGCTGAAGCTCAATTGTCCAACATCACCAGAGAACAGTTGAAGGCTGCTTACAACTACCAATTCGATGCCACCAGAGAGTTGGCCGAAAAGTACGCCTTGATTGCTGGTTACGGTAAAGCCTTGTTGGAATTGTTAGATGACACTGCGGTCACTCCAGGTGAGACTAGACCTGCCTACGATGGTTATGAAGCTTCCAAGCAAATCATTGTTGATGCTGAAAACGCCTTGGCTACATGGACCTTGGATTCTGCTGCTGTCAAGCCAACCTTGTCGTTCCACCAAGAATATGAAGAAGAGGAACCAATTGACGGTGAGCTTGAAGAAGCCGCCGAAGAAGAGTTTGCTAAGCACGATGAAGAAGTCGTTCCAAAATAAGCTTTCTATCTTGATTAATTAATTGCTTGTTCTGTTTCTTATTAGTATTATTTACGTATTTTTTGTATTAGCTGTAATTTATTACCTTTGTTAAGGTTCCCTTCTAATTAATGCAAATGAATTTCATCTTGTTTTAATGACACTGAGAAGTAGCGAGTATAATTATGGCAAGAATGCTTGCCCGTGTTGCTGTAATATATGAAGGACTTCTATTTGGAAAACATCCATTTGGAGCGTCGCAACTTCCGTTTTCGGCGTTGCCATGTCAGGATTATACGATCGGTACATGTATGATGACGTTTGCGGAAACAACATTATGCAGTACCCGCATCTTTTTGCAACAATTTGGCGAATTCCGTCTCGGTGTAGATTTCAATGTCTTTACCCGAAGCTGGCCCTAGCTCTGTTGAGCATAGCTTTAAGCCGACCATACTCTTCGATGCTAGGGAAAGTATACTGGCAAATGAACTTGCCGCCAATTTTCTCAGAATACATGTTTCGCCCACCTGGCTAGACAACAGATTGTTGGGAATCAAAACGTTGAACCGAATACGTCGGGGCCCAGTTCTGCCCTTATGCTCTTCGCCACGCCTTTCTGTACCATGTGTCTTGATTCTTTCTTGCAAGAAGTTGTAGAACTCTTCTAGTTGGTTATTTGTTTCTTCCTCCGTATGATCCATCGATCTTGTCGCCGATTCGGTTTCTGGATAATCATCGTGTCTATTTCTAGGATCTCCCGCTAAATCACTTCTGTTTATTTCACCAAACGATAGTCCAAAGATCGAGTCTTCGGTGATTGTGTTCCCATGGCTTTCATCGTAGTCATTATCAACTATCTCCTGGTCCGAATGATTGATATGCAATGGAGGGCTCTCTTGAAAATCTCTGGCAACCTCAAATTCATCGTCGATAAACCCAACATTCTGGAATGCTTTCTCGATCCCAAGTGCTTTCGAGATTGGATAAAACTTCTCTGGAACGTTGAGCCCCGTCAAAAATCCTGCAAGTATAATCTTCGGAAACGAGGGGGCGGTTGCAATGGTATGTTGCAAAATATCACCGTATTGAAGAGCATCATCTACTGGCTCTGCCTGATCCGCCAGGATAATCATTTTATACTTCTTTATAGACTTTTTAATTTCTGAGTTAGATAGTGTTAAGCTTTCCAGGTCGACTATAAGGCTCTGGTAGGTACGTTTTCTTTTGATAATCGTCAGTTTGTTATAGCTAGTTTGATTACCAGTATTTGACAAATGAAAGTATGTATCGTTGGTAATACTTCTTCCTGTATCGAAGTGCTCGTCTCCTTCCACACCAATTTCTTGTAATGGCAATTCGCTTATATAGTTCAAGTCAAACAATTCTTCTGCATCTTCAACTTCCAAAGCTGTCTCTCGGGAGCTCATATTAACCACATTTCCGAGATCGTTAAACGCAAAGTCCACATGGGAGGAATCAGGCTCATCAAAATTGAAACTGTCTAGACTCAAGTCTTGAGATAAGTACCTGCTAACACGCTGATGATTCTCAGTATCCATGAACCCAGAATAGTCTCTTTCCGTAGTACGGCGCCCTGGTGGGTTGGGGAATATCTGCTCATCCAACTTTTGTATACCTTGCTTTCTCCTTACTGCCTCGCTACCTATAACAAAATCAGAAACAAAATCAATTCCAAGACTGAATGCGGGATCATCTTTCAAGAATATATTGCCTGGCTTAGTATCAACTATGTGCTGACCTCGAAGTTCTTCGGTGTGATCTACAAAGCTCGTGCTCTGGCCAAAATTCTTTAAGCTAATCTCTTGCTGTAGTCGAGTTTTGACTAGCGACAAGTCTCCTAAAAAGTAGTCGAGCTTTGACTTGTACATTAGCGATATCCCATATAACATGTTACTTGAATATCTGATTCCAGCCCCATTGCACTTGGTCTTCAACTGATCACATATTTCGGGAATAGAAATATCGAGAATATCTCTCCTAATGTTCCTTTTTGTGGTAGCCTTGGAGCCCAACGTAGCAAGTAACCAAGCTGTTTGCAAGCCAGATGATTTTACCAATATACTTTCCATTGTGTGAAAAGACTAAACAACCACTTGAATCTTCATCTTTTGCAGCCAAAAATAAATGCTCACGCGCATCATACCGCGAAATTCGCGAACAGAGGATGAAATCATGAGCATATATTTCACGAACAAGCTAGCATATAGTATCGATATAAGTAAAGTAAAGGTACCAATAGAATATATAAGAAAAATCATAATAACCAGTTAACATTTCGTATTTTGTCGTAAATTAAAACCAACCATTTGATGGTAAGTTCAACATCTGTCTCTTGCACAGCCAACCTTAATCCGGTGAAGGTACTGAACAGATCTCTCTGATTCAAGTATGAATCATTTTTATTGGGAGAGAATTCGGGGACTCCAAAAACAATATTCTTGAAATAGGTTTCATCAATATTCAAATAGGTGAAGTCATTCTGAGTGAGTTTAAGCTCACGCTCCCAGTGCAATAGCTTATAGTTAGCCAACTTGAATTGGGAATAGTGGCCTAGTTTTTTATAGTAATTGTACCACGCATAGTCTTTGATCAAGTTATCCTGAACATGGCTATTATATGCGTCGGTAGCAATGGTATTGTTATAGCATTCGTTGATCAAGGATTGTAGTTGGGAAACTAGGTGAGACACAGTCACGTTTGCCACTTCAGGATTGGTCTTTACCAAGTCCTTATAGATTGACCACTTATTGACAAAATATGGATCCACTTGCTTGTTCTCCCATCCAGTGAGAGTTCTGTTATTTTCTTTCAAGAAACTCTTGTAAAACTTGCGGATCTTCTTGAAATAAGTACGAGATTTATAGTCTACCACCTCATGTTCACTCAAAGATATTCCCAAGAGGCCAATATACCTAATAAGCAGTCCATGTAATAAAAGGTCTTTATCAATGTCTCTGGTCATCAACCAGTCGAGTGAATAGTAGTTTGAGTTTGGAATGTAGATCGAGGAGTCTTTTTTCGGGTCGTTATCGAACCTGATATTGACAGTAGGAACATTGAGGTAGTTCTGGAAAATTAGGGCGTCTGAGTCAACCATTTGCTGTCCCAAAATGTTGTTGATACTGCCGTTATTCTGCTTTTTCCAGTACCTGTGAAGAGTGGTATAGTTTTCGTGGTCGTCGTCGTCATCATTATCGTCGTCGTCGTCGTCGTCCAACTCATCTTCAATGCTGTTTGAATCAAATAATATGTCTTTCGAAAAGACTAGCTCCTCCATATCTCTAATTATAGATTCATTCTCAGACTCCGGGAACGACTTGTACGAAGATGACGATTTTGGTATAGGTATGTACTTTGACGTTTGTCTCAATACGTGATTCAAAAAGGGGTCGGCATCAACATGAAATTTGCTTCCCATAATACAATCACTATCAATGTTGATATAGCTGACTACATTATGTTTGGACTCAAATGCTTTAGTGTCGTTAACGTAAAGCTGAGAACCAATGAGCCCATTACTGCTTCCATCCCAACTAATGAACTTGATATTTCTGAGAGGTTTCCAACCAAGCTTGACCAACCGTTGGTAATTTCTCATGATTTCAAATAATATAGCATGGTTACTGAGTGGGTTGGACGATGTGAACGAGTCTCTTTTAGCCCCAATAATTATATCGCCGTCATTCATGATACCCTTGACGGAAGCTATGATGTTGGTCACTTTCTTGGGCTTGCTTTGATCAAAAGATGACGATACTTTAAGCCTAAGGAGATTAGACGATTTGATAGGATAATAATCCCAATTCTTGAAGGGCCCCTTCGTATTTTCGTGAGCAAATGTTCCCAAAATCGGTTGAATCGACTTGTAACTGATAGGAATCGAGACTATTCTGGGTTTGAAGAATTCCTCCAAAGGTCCGTAACCAACACTGGTTCTTGAAATCGCCTTATCCAAATCCTTTTCGTTTTCCTTGTTATTACTGGCACCAAAATCAAAATAGTTAACAAATGCAACTGCATTATTTGCCTGAGCGATCAAAACCTTCTCTGCTACTGATACTCTTGTATTCAAATGAGTCTTCACAATCACAATTTTTCCTTCCACGCTGATTTCGTTTGACTTTAATAATTGATAATCTTCATTTGTGCCTTCATTGACATAAACGTAATCGCCGCTGATTTCTCCATTGATACCATAGCCAGTGAATGAAGGAGTATTGAAGTTGGGTTCAAGTAAAGTGGCATTATAGAGTACATAATCATTCTTGCTGTCAAGTAGAACAACCTCCAGACCCACAGGAGTACCCAATTCGGGAAAGTTGTAAGTGTAACTATCGGTTTTGAAGCCAAATTTCTTGAAATGTGACTCAACAAAAGTGGTAAGCTCCATGTTATCATCAGATAACAAATTGGTGGGACTTTTCGAGTTGAGTGAGCTAAAGCTCTTCAACCAGTTATGGATATATTGTTCATTGGACACGGACTGGTGACTTTGTCCTATTCCACTAAAAATGAGAAAGTTTCGCTTTACTTCTGATTTGGTCAAATGAATCCCATGGTACCTTCTGTAGTCTCTGCTTAGCGAGGTGCGAGGCAAAAACGTCAATTGAAGTATTATGATTGCTGCCACTCCCAACGAAGAAAACCACCAAAATCTTCGCGTAAAGAACTTGCGAGTCTCCCCGTCACTTTCATCATCTTGAGCTTCGCTGGTGTGTACTAGGCCGTTGCCTTCGTGAATTTCTTCGGAGACGTATCTATCATTAAGGGTCTGGGTAGATAAAAGCGAGGTAGTTTCACGCGCCGATGGAGTGGTGGCAATGCCTTGTGTACTTGAGTCAACCATTGGTTGTCAGTCTAACTCAGGTGCATTCAATATACACGAATATCAAGTTATATAAGTAGTTCTATTAGTTCAATAATTGAAACTATAAATATGCGGGTCACTGGCATGTTACTTGAACCGGCTGGGCCAGGCTCGCAGCCACGATTCGCGCACGTGATGTGCTCCCCTAACTATCCGGAACGCTAGCGGTGAGTAGGCTGAAGATGAGAAACGTGTCGGTTTATTGAGTTGCATAGCACGAGTATGGTAGTCATCTATGTTACATTTATTTGTTCAATATAGAGTTCAAAGTTTCTCTATCAAACATGTTAGCTCCTGATTGAAGAGCTTTGGCCAAGATGACCAACGATTTGTCAGTAAAATCCGGTTTCTTTCTTAACTCATCCAAGTCGTTACCGAATTCCCCGGCCATTAACCCCAAGTATTCATTTTGCAACTGCTGTTTGTCTTGATCTATAGTGTTTTTTATTTGGTTTGTGTTGCTAATAGAGTGTAGACTTTTCCCTAATCCTGTGATGCTAGATAATGGAGTGGTGGTGAGTGGGACTTTGTTGAGGTTTTTGATTGTGTCGTTGGTCAAAGGTTTGGGGGCTATTCCCTTCAGCTGCTCGTCATCAGATTCGATATCTATGTCGTCGATATTTATATCAGGTTGTTGAAGGGTTGGCAAAGGCTCTATTGTAGTCTTTTCATCCTCTGAAGAAGACGAGTCATCAGACGAAGAATCCGATGAAAAGTCTTCTGTTCTTCTCTTCTTTCTTCTTCTGCTAGACTTGGAACTTCCCTTGAGTTTCTCGTTCTGGACTTGCTGTGCTGCCATCGTACCGCTCTATAAAACTATCCAATTCTTCATCGCATGCTTGAGATGGGCTTAATTTTTTTGGATGCGCATCCTGCAGACAAGCCCAGGTTGCAAAAGTTGGGCTAAACCGATATATATTAGTATTCACCTATATTAGTATTGAAAAGTTGATGCAAATTACTATGCTATATTTAGTTTGTCTTCTTTTCTTTGGCCGGCTTTTTCTTTTTGACCAGCGCACTGAGGTCGTTGATAGGAGCCTTTCTTTTCACGGCCGAAGTCAAGTCGTTGACGGAGGCTGCAATGGCTGCAGCAGGGTTTGAACCCAGTTCTTGGGTGACTTCCCCGAGTATTCCCTTGATCATGTTTATCTGTTCCATTTGGATCTCCTCACTAGGGTCCTTCTTCAAGTCCTGGTACCTGACTTCTAAGTCTTTGATCAACTCTTCATTTTCTTTCTTTTTCTCCTCGTCAGTTTCATTGGCATTTCTGTACTGCACCGATTCGATAGCCAACCTCATCTGCTCGGCAGCCTTTTTTCTCAGTTCGGGGTCATCGACGCTGAATTCAAGCGCTAATGAGAGCTTGTAGTGGGACTCTGAAATGAGCGAAGATGCTTTGAAATCATATAATTGGAGTCTCAAGTCCAAGGAGCTTTGGAAATCCAATACTGCTTGGGGGAAATTGCCTGCCTCTAACGACACTTCTCCGAGCAAATCGTAGTTTTCTGAAAGTTTTTTGAGCGCTATTATATACTCATTGGATGTTTCTTCATTGTTCTTGAGGTACGGCTTTTCAAGACCCTTAGACAAGTCTTCTTTTTCCTTAGTCTGGCTTTCAAATAAGGCACGGGTCAAGTCCAAGATTTCCCAGGCGATTTCAAAGTCACTTTGTTCCGCTTCACCGTCGCCATTGTCATTTTCTTCGTTATCATCGGCTTCTTCTTTTTGATCTTCTTCTTCTTCCTCTTCAACTTCCTTATTATTGTCTTCTTCTTGATTCTCTTCGTCGTCCTCCTCTGCTACAGGTGCTGCATCGTAGAACTGAAAATTGTCACTCTCTTCGTTTTGTTCATCCTTTTCGTCTTCCTTCTTCTCCTCGGTCTTGGTAGCACCGAAAACATCAGACTTTGATACGGCATTTTGGAAAAGGGCTTTCCCATACATCAACAACAAGTCCGCGTTCTCTTCGCCATGCTCTGAGCTGTACAACTCACACATCTCGGCATATTTTTCACACGCAGTGTCATATTCTTTGGCAGAATAGTATCTGGAGCCCTCCGCTATCAATTTGGTGATCTCAGGACTATAACTCATCGCTTCCGTTGTGTTCTCCTCCCTCAAGTCCGCTTGGGCCCACCGAAATATACGCGACCGATCTGATCGCGTCACGTGACAAAATGTAAATCTTGCAAACAATAAACGACCACTACGGCCCTGGGTGTAAGCAAATATTGCTAGAACAGTCGTACTTTTCTCAGAATCACACCCTTACGCACATGAATGACATTGTATTCCTATAAATAAATCATTTCAACTACTTCTTACTCAAAAGTACACGTGTAATCATATTTGTCATGTCGTCTGACCATACTCCACTAAAGAGAAAACCCCCTCCACCTTTGGACGCTCCTGTCGGCTCTTCTGAAGCACCTAGAGCTTCAAACCCGTATCCAATTAACAATTCTTACTCAATGCCAATCATCCCCCCAAGACCAAATACAAAATTCAACCTAAAGGTAAACACCGAATCGTACACTAACCCGCCCATGATTCCGGATATTTCGAGTCCAGCTTCCGAGTACTCACCCTACAGGCTCTCTGATGAGTCAAATGGCTCGGGTATCAATGATAGTGGTGAATATTACAATGAGGAGTCCATACTATCGATGGAGAATCCCAAACCTATGGGTCCTAAAGAATTGCCTGAGTACGATTTCTACCATCCCACACACCCATCTCCTTTTTCACTTCCTACACGTCAGCCTACTTCCCACTCATACAAAACTAGACAATTTCAGCAACTTTCTCGACCCAAATCGCTTCCACTTCAGTCTGAACCAACTCCAAGCAATCCACCATATCCCACATACGATTATCCTGAATTAGAGGATTATGGCTACTTTCCTCCAGATCAGATCATCCAACCTTCTAGAACATCTCAAATAATCAACCAATCTTTGTCGACTCCCACCAGAATACCTAAGCTTCATACAGACACTTCTCTTGCCCATCAACAGCTAATGCAGCAAAAGCTAATGCCACTGATTGTGCTCGCACAGTCGTCTCAAGTTTCTGGTGCCTCCTACCTGCCAATTACTCCCACAGGTCCTCACGATATGTTTAGAGGCGTTGACTCTGTTCATGATCGGATGCCACCGTCGCCAATATCTTCTCGCTCATTGCCTATACCGTCCATTCACACTCCAAACAAGAACTATATGGACACACTGTATGCCGAAAGATCCTACACTGGTGGCAGTGCCTCTTCATCTCCTTCAAAGTACAGAAGATCTCCCCCGTATCAGTACAAGCAGGCTGATTATGACGAGGATGAGAATTATTCTTACGACTTTGAAGGGAACACCCAATGGAATATTGAAAATAACCGTCATTCCAATGGTTTGGATCATAACTACAACTTTCTTGACGATGAATACTTGGAAACTCCTACACATGATTACTTTGACTACTCTATCTTGCCAGAATTACCATCTGCGACTGTGAGTTCGCTTGAAAGCCCCATTTATAAAAGGGCCTCTTCAGCCTCCCCGCTTCCATCCAACACCACCCACCGTGATTCGGCATTGTCCACCTCTCCAATCACACTACCCTCCTTACCAGTCAAAAAGAAAGATGAGCTCCCACCGGTGCCACTTGATCTTCCGCAACTACCATTCTCCTCTGCATCTTTGGTTACCCAGCATTTTTCTGCGTGTAAAGAAGTATGGTCTTTAAGGAGTATATTTCAGTGGTGTCTAAAGCTTCGAATATGGCTACACGACTCGTTTATATCCAAGCGAGAATTCAAAAAAGCATTGATAAAACTATTGGTCTTTCATAGAAGAGAACATCCATTGGATTTGATTGGTCAAAACGTCGAGCAGATATTGGACTCGCTTACCAAAGGTAACGCCATTTCCTACTATCCTGTGCCACCTCCAAAAGACACAGTAGAGAATGATAGCACGACAAAAAACCACTCAGATCCAAGTCTGGATGGAGTGCATATGGATGATCTGGTATACATCAGTGGTGTTCTTACAGAGCTCGCTCCATGCTACTATAATGGAAACAACCACGGGACTAACGATATCCTGCTTAGATGCTACTCATCTCAGTGTTACCTCAACAAAATAATCGACCACGAAACACAATTGAAGAACATGAATATCAATGAAGTGGTTCTAGGAGAAGATTGGGCTTCGCATTGGAAGTTATCGGCAGTGGACCTTAAGAATATCGATAAGACAATCTCGAAGCGTCAATCTCTTATTTTTGATTTGTTGCGTTACGAGCAAACATTCATACAAAGAGCATCGTGCTTCATTGAAGAAGTTGCACCTGAATTCATCAAAGCAAGTAGGATGTTTATGGGAAACGACATTGTCCTGGTTAACAAATTTGAAGAAGATATAATAAATCCGGGCCACCTGATGATAAAAGTGCACCAACAAGCATTGTTCGAGCCACTTCTCAGGATACTTATAGCCAACGGTAAGTTCATAAAGAATGTGGTGGGAATAGCTGAGTTGTACTCAGCTTGGGCTTTAGAAGTTAAAACCCCACTTCTCAGGTATATGAGTACAGTTCCCATGATAGAAGACTTGTTGAATAATGAAAATTTGAAGAGATGGGTTGATATCAACGTCAGAAACATGAATCGAGTGAAGGAGCTCAAAGTAAATGGGCCCTTGTTATTCATGAGCACATTCAATTCAAGATACCAGCTGTTGCCGTTACAGTTGTTTGATGTTAGAAAACTATATGACCCTCAAGAGCCAGAGTATATCGCTTTGACCAAAGCCATAGATGGCATCAAAAGAGTAGGTGTCAAGGTAAACGATATGAAGCGCCATTCGGATAACATTCACGCATTAAAGAAGGCACACCAGCAATTGGTCTGGAAAAACAATATCATACAGCCTCCTACCAATTTAGGATCTGAGAACAGAAAGTTTTATTTCCGAGGTGATGTGACCAGGAAAGGTGACTTGAAAATAAATAGTTATACCAATCATTTGATATTGTTGGACCACTATTTATTCATCACTGAAAAAGTCAAAAACCCAAGGTCGGGCAGTTACTCGTTAAACAGAGTTATTGAAAACCCTATTCCTGTTGAGTTCTTATTAGTAGAAGAGAAGGAAGCAAGCACTGGAGGATTCGATAAGATTACTCTCACTTCTTCTTCGCAACCCACGCCCAATTTGCTGTCGTCACCTTTGATGAGCGGCCCGTCGAATGATGCCAATGATGAGGACGAGCCATCGTCTTTCCCATTCAAGATTCGATATGCTGGAAGAGGAAAGCATGATTCGTATACTTTCTCAACTAAAACCGAAAGAGAGAGGGCAGATTGGATCAAACACATCAGTGACGCAAGAAGTAACCTTTGCAAGCGACTTAAAAAGACAGAGCCATATGTCATTGAGCCCATATCCTGTACTTGTTTTGCTTATGAATTCGCCAATAGAGTTCAAAAGCTTCAAGTGTGTGCAGAAAACGATCCTATTTATGATGCCAGTAGCGATGCCCTTGCAAAATTACAAGCATTGGGATACACCAACGATTTGTACAACTTCAACAATGCCAGAGACCACTTGGTATACAGCAAGGTGCGAAGTATCTGTGTATTTGAGTTTCATCGGACCAAATACCAGTTAATTGGACTATCTTCGGGGCTCTTTTGCTGTGACACCAAGAATAGATGGAAGAAAGTGGTTCATGGAACCGATATTACCAAGATTGTGGTGGAAACCTCGCTCAATCTCCTAATTATTTTGGGCAACAAACAACTTCGGTACTACCCATTGGATCTGATTCTCGGAGTATACTATGAGAAAAAGAGACAGATCACTGGGGTTGCATTATCCAATGATCCGGTCGCATTCTTCTCTGTAGGTAAGCATCGCGAGATCACCATGTTGTTTTATGCCAAAAAGAAAACCAACTCTGGATCAACGAACTTTAAGGTAATGATCCCAGAAACCGATAATGACGGGGTTTTCAGTGCGTTCAAGGTGGTCAAGAGGTTCTACGTCCAAGCCGAATGCTACGGGATATCGATTTTCAACACTTCCTTTGCGGTTCACACCAACAAAGGGTTCGAGATTCTAGAGTTAGATAAGTTGGTGCCCCGGTCAATTCCCGAGATACCTCAGACGGAGTCCAGCAAAAGAGTTGATGGGTATAGTAGAAAGTCCATTGGACTGTCCAACCTGGGAGTAGATTCGATTAGAAAGCTTCTCTCTGCCAGTGTTAAGCCCATGGGAATGTATAAACTTGGCAACAACACCGAGTTCCTATGCGTCTACAACGACTGTGCCATTTTCACAAACAAGCACGGCAAGTTATCGCGAACGTCTTTTTTGAGGTTTGATTTCAAGGCCAAATCCGTTTCGTTTGTGAACAATCATTTATTTATAGCGTGCGACGAAGTAATTGAGGCGTGGTCGATCTCGGACTTTGTCAATGGCACCAACAAGCTCATCCAAGTGATCTGTGGCAAAGACATATCGGCAATCAACAACGATACCCTATGCTACACAATCGCCAATCCGTTGGTGCAGGGACTCCAGCTTGTTTTCCAGTTGCACCCGAGCCCTGAATCCGCCCACTTACCCCATCCTCCTGCATTCTAAAAGCGGGAAAGTGCGAACATGCAAATCCATTTTGGCGAATTTACCCCATAAAATGGAGTTTCACAGGATAAGTGGCAGCGCGCGCGACCGATTTTCCTACCGAGGCTGGCGAACATGCAAAAGTGCCCCAATTGTATAAAGGCAAAATGATATCTCGTACTCGCATTGGTTTGCTGAGATAGCACAGAAGTATGGTTGAGTTTAATGTTAACGGGAAAGTCGCTGTGGTCACCGGAGGATCCAGAGGCTTGGGTTTGGATTGCGCCGAGATCTTGGCCTTGAATGGTGCGTCCACCATCGTCATCACCTCCAGAAAGGCGCCCGCTTGTGAGGAGGCCAAGGCACACCTCGAAAAGGTGTCCAAAGCCGCAGGCAAGAACGTCAAGGTGATTTCAATTCCAGCTGACCTTTCTGTAGAGAAGGATTGTGCTCGTTTCTTTGAAGAAACTGCCAAACAAGTCGACAAGGTTGATATCTTGATTGCTAACGCAGGTGCAACCTGGGGGGCCCCATTGGAAGACCACCCCGTATCTGCAGTGAAAAAAGTGTTGGACTTGAATGTCACGGCAGTTTTCCAGACTATTCAATTGTTCACCCCACTTTTGGAACAGGCTGGTACCGAAGAAGATCCATCCAGAATTCTCATTATGTCGTCGGTAGCCTCGATTGTTCCATCAGACGCAGCCGGTACTTACGGGTACTTGGCATCCAAGGCCGGTGTTTCCCATATGGGTAAGACCTTGGCATTGCACTTGGGACCTCGTAACATCAACGTCAACTCTTTGGCCCCAGGTTTCTTCCCTTCCAAAATGACCAAGGGTTTGCTTGAAGCTGCTGGTGATGTCATGAAAGAGACAAACCCCAAGGGTAGATTAGGGCGCAAGGAAGACTTGCAGAGCGTAGTCTTATTTTTGTCTGCCAAACAATCTGCTTACCTCAACGGTATTGTACTTCCCATAGATGGTGGTGCACACTTGGGCTTTGCTAAGTTGTAGATCAGGTATTTATTGCGATATTTTTCGGTGCCGAAAAATCCGTATATTTAGAATAACTTTTATTCCCATTATGACACACGTTACTATTTTGACTGGAGCTTCCAGAGGTATGTAGGCCACTCAATACAACCGAAACCGTTCTAACCTCCAGGCATTGGTAAGGCAATTGCCCAGATTGTCCTTGCCCGCGATCTGACCAAGTTGGTTGCAGTAGCAAGAAACGAGCAAGACTTGAAGCAATTGGTCAGCGAACACGGCGAAGACAGAGTTGCCTACGTTTGTGGGGATATTGCGCAAGAGTCTGTATCGGCCAATGCTGTGAAGACTGCTATTTCCAAGTTTGGCCGCATCGACTCGATCATTGCCAATGCTGGTGTGATCGCGCCCGTAGGGAAGATTGACGAAACCAAGGTTGAGGATTGGAAGATCACCTTCGATATCAATTACTTCTCTGTGGTCTACTTGATCCAGCACTCACTCGCAGAATTGAAAAAGACACAGGGTAACGTCGTGGTCGTCTCTTCTGGTGCCTCTACTGCTGCCTACAGCGGATGGTACGCTTATGGAGGTACTAAGGCAGCGGTTAACCACTTAGTGTTGCAACTTGCTTCTGACGAGCCTGAAATATCCGCTATATCCATTGCGCCAGGTGTGGTGAGGACAAGTATGCAAGAAGAAATTAGAGAAGTCCACAGCTCAAGCATGTCTAAGACACACAGCCAAAGATTCATGGACCTTCACTCCAACGACAAGCTTCTTGCTCCCGAAGTTCCGGCTACAGTATTGGCAAACTTGGCTTTGGACGGTTTCGACAAGTCTATAAACGGTAAGTATTTGCGTCATGACGATCCCGCATTAGCAGCTTATAAGCTCTCTAATTAAATAAACGAGTCCTCGACAACCGCGCAGTAAAATTTCACCAACCGCGATTAAAAATAACTTGGAAAACTCACCTACACTATTTACACCCACGATAGCAATGGCCATTAGAATTGCTAGAGTAGCTAGATTCCGCACTGTTCGTGATGCTGGTGCCAGACGTCCACTTTTTTCTGGAATGAGGTTTAACTCGACCAAACAAAACACCGTCCCTCCTCCTCCTAATCCTTCTTCACCCAAGGGTAGGATCTTGGTTGGACTCGGAGTCTTGGCATTGGGCTCGACCATAATCTCTAGCCTCTACACCAAGGAAGAACCCAAATCGGCCCCTGAACCCGTCAAAACTGCATTTCCCGAAGGCAAAATCTCCGTCATCTTTGTTCTTGGAGGTCCTGGTGCTGGAAAAGGTACTCAGTGTGCCAAGTTGGTCAAGGACCACGGGTTCGTTCACTTGTCAGCAGGAGACTTGTTGAGAGCAGAGCAAAAGAGAGAAGGCTCGAAGTACGGAGAGTTGATCGCCCAGTGCATCAAAGAAGGCTCGATTGTTCCTCAAGAAGTCACTCTCGCGTTATTGGAGCAAGCGATCAAGGAGAATTACGGTCAAGGTGCCACCAAGTTTTTGGTCGATGGATTCCCAAGAAAAATGGACCAAGCGCTTAGTTTCGAAGACCAAATCGCCAAATCGGCCTTCACCTTATTCTTTGAATGTCCTGAAAAAGTCATGTTGGCCAGATTATTGGAGAGAGGTAAGACCAGTGGCAGAACCGACGACAACATCGAGAGTATTCAAAAAAGATTCCGCACATTTATCGAAACATCCATGCCAGTGGTGGAATATTTCGAAAAGCAACATCGTGTTGTCAAGGTCCTGTGCGACCTGCCTGTAGATGACGTGTATGCCAAAGTAGTCGAGGCCCTCAAGTCCAGAGGTATATAGATAATAAAGGTGCGACGCCGTGTCACGTGCCGCTGCTTCGTATATAACAAATTGCCACCTTTCTAATCGCAAACTGAGAACAACACACCATGTCGACGACAGGATTACCACCAGGATGGGCGATCAGAAACTCACGTACGCACGGACGTGAGTACTTCTTGAACCAGGCAACCAAAGAGTCTTCGTGGGAACCACCATTTGGGTCCGATGAAGCCAAGTTGACCGAGTACTTGCGCAAGTATAAAAGTAACGGTAATAAACCAGTAGTTCGTGAAGATGGGAAAATCAGTGTATCGCATTTACTAGTTAAAAACAATCAATCGCGTAAACCCAGATCTTGGAAGTCGCCCGATGGAATTAGTTTGACCAGAGACGAGGCCATTCAGATCATCCAAAAGTACCATCAACGTATTTTGAATGGTGAAGTAAAATTATCCGATCTTGCACGCACTGAGAGTGATTGTTCGTCGCATGCCCAGGGAGGAGATTTAGGTTTTTTCAGCAGGGGCCAAATGCAGCCACCTTTCGAAGAGGCCGCGTATGCCTTAAATGTCGGTGAAATCAGTGACATCGTTGAAACGGACAGTGGATTGCACATTCTCCAAAGAACTGGTTAGGCAAAAACTAGTGGCTACAAAAAAGGATCACTTCGTTTATATTTGAATTATACAATAGTCAGTTAATATGAGTTATAGAGTAGTATTGAATTGTAGACTGCTGTTCGTCGTGTTTTTGCACTTTTCTAAGCCGTGTACTGCGACAAAATGTCGGAACCTCACCCGCTGTAGTCGCAGTTTCGTTCCAGTATATAGTCCTCGCATATTGCCACCCCCACCCTAAACACAGATACTCGGACCACTTATCTTTTTCTTTGCAAATATATTAAGGGGATTCAAAGGGTATACATACATCAAAAAGCAATGTGTTCATCTCATCCTCAATCTGAAAGAGAGGTTTTGCCAACGAATGTGAAACCTGTCCAATACGACGTCACGGTTGAGCCAAACTTCGAAACGTTCAAATTTGACGGTCAAGAGACAATTGAATTGAAGATTATCGAGAGAACCGACACAATTGTCTTGCACTCTCTTGAAATTGAAATCAAAGAAGCAAAACTCAATGACGTCGTCATTTCAGATTTCTCCTTCAATACGGCCGACCAAACAGTCACCTTCCAGTTGAAGGACCATTTGGTTGAAGGTTCAACCGCAAGGTTACATCTTAAGTTTGTGGGTGAGTTGAATGATAAAATGGCCGGTTTCTACCGTTCGTCATACGAAGAAGATGGTAAAACCAAATATTTGGCAACCACCCAAATGGAGCCTACCGATTGTCGTAGAGCTTTCCCATGTATTGATGAACCTTCTGTAAAAGCCACCTTCATTATCAACCTTATTGCTCACAAAGACTTGGTTTGTTTGTCCAATATGGACGAAAAGGAATCCATCTTATTGGATGACCACAAGAAAAAGGTCACCTTTAATGAAACTCCATTGATGTCAACTTACTTGGTTGCATTCATTGTTGGTGACTTGAAATATGTTGAGAATACTGACTACAAAGTGCCAATTAAGGTCTGGGCCACTTCGGGCATGGAAAAGTTGGGTCAATATTCCGCTGATGTGGCCGCTAAAACTTTGGCTTTCTTTGATAAGAAATTCGATATTTCTTATCCATTACCAAAATGTGATATGGTAGCTATCCACGATTTCTCCGCAGGTGCCATGGAAAACTTCGGTTTGATCACTTACAGAACCGTTGATTTATTGTTGGATGCCGGTGATGCCAACGTCAACCACAAAACCAGAGTCACTGAAGTTGTTGCGCATGAATTGGCTCATCAGTGGTTTGGTAACTTGGTCACCATGGACTGGTGGGACGGTTTGTGGTTGAATGAAGGTTTTGCTACCTGGATGTCTTGGTACGCCTGTGATTCATTATATCCAGAATGGAAGGTTTGGGAATCCTATGTCTCTGACACCTTACAACATGCACTTGGTCTTGACTCTTTAAGATCTTCACACCCAGTTCAAGTCCCTGTTAAAAACTCCAACGAAATTAACCAAATTTTTGATGCCATTTCATATTCTAAAGGTTCAGCTATTTTGAAAATGCTTTCAAAATGGCTAGGTGAGGAAACTTTCATTAAAGGTGTCTCTCAGTACTTAAAGAAACATAAATGGGGAAATGCAAAGACTTCTGACTTATGGGAAGCCTTAAGCGTAGTAAGTGGTGAAGAGGTTGTTAGAGTTATGGATGTATGGACCAAGCAGATTGGTTTCCCAGTCATCAAGGTTGAGGAAGGCTCTGGTTCGATCACCGTCACCCAAAACCGTTTCTTGAACACTGGCGATGTCAAACCTGAAGAAGATGAAACTTTATATCCAGTTTTCTTGGCATTGAAAACATCCGATGGTGTAACGAACCCAGTCTTGGATGGAAGATCGCAAACTATTCAGATCGATACCAAAGATGATTTCTTTAAGATCAATTCTGATCAGTTTGGTATTTTCCGTACTGCCTACGAGCCATCTCGTTGGGCAAAGTTAGGTGAAGCTGGTGTAGCAGGCAAATTATCAATTGAAGATCGTGTTGGATTGGTTGCCGATGCCGGTTCTTTGGCAAGTGCTGGATACATTGATTCATCCAGTGTTTTAAGCTTGGTAAAGTCATGGTCAAAGGAATCAAATTACGTTGTATGGGATGAGATCTTGAAGAGAGTCGGCTCCATCAAGCGTGCTTTCATTTGGTCCAACCAATCAACTATCGATGCTTTGAAACTTTTCGTTCTTGATTTAGTCAGCGAAAAATCTAATGAAATCGGTTGGGAATTCTCCAGCCAAGACTCGTACGCTGATCAACAACTCAAATCGTCCATGTTCTCTACTCTTATCTCCAATGGTGATAAGAAGGCAATTGAATATGCCAAGAATGCATTCGAAAAATATATAAAAGGAGATTCTAGTGCTATCAACGCTAACATCCGTTCAGCCATTTTTGGCGCAGTTGCCCAATATGGTGATCAAAAGGATTTCGAACAGCTTCTCAAGATATACAAGGAAACCAAGATTATTGATGAGAAGCTGATTGCATTGAGATCTTTAGGTTTGTTTAGAGAATCAAAGGTTTTGGATCAAGTACTTGATTTATTATTGCAAACTAAGGTTATCAAGCAACAAGATATTTACAAACCTATGTCTGGTCTTGCTTCCCATACTGAGGGTATCACCAAATTATGGGCATGGATCAAGAAGAACTGGACTGAAGTTGAAAAGTTATTTCCCGAAGGATCTTCAATCTTGAGTGGTATTGTTTCCATCTCTACTTCAGGTTTCACCACTTCCGAACAAAAGGCTGATGTCGAAAAGTTTTTTACTGATAAAGATACCAAGGGCTATAACCAAGTATTGAACCAAGCGTTCGATGTTATTACTGCCAAGATTGCATTGGTCGAGCGTGACACCAAGGTCGTAGAAGAATGGTTGTCTGTTAACGGATACACCAAATAGCTCGAGATTAGTAAGTTGTGAATTGGTTTGGATGGATACTTGTTAGGTTGCTTTATGTTGTATACTCTATGTATTAATTTATGACTTACGACTAAAATATGTAGAAATAAGAGTGATTTCGAGTTACGTGTTAGACATTTTATTGACTTATCATTAAGTGTGAGATCTTCCAAGCAAGAGCAAGTGTACATACCTTAGAGTTAGGAATCGACACTCATAAACTTTAAGATTAATACGAATTGATCTTCTTCGTATGCAAATGCCTGTCTGAATTTGGTGATGTGCTTCCACCTCTTGGCGTTCATTCCCGTTGGTTCTCTAATCAATCTATCCCATAAATGATAACCCCCAACGTTTTCACGTACTAATGAAGCAGATAATCCAAGATCGTATTTGGGGTCGATCAAAGTTTCACCATGCACTATCTGCTGATGTAAGGCCCAAATAAAAATATTTCCAATATAAGACAAAACGCTATAATCAAGGGTGTTTTTATGAATATCCTTGTTCGAAGGAGTCAATTTTGTTTTTGTTGTTTCCAAGTTAATTTCAGTATAACCACCAAATAACTCGAGAATATTTGGATGAAGTTTAACTGTCTTTTTGAATCCAATAGATTCATATAATGCAACATTCACACAAAGCAAAAAGAAGATCTTTTTGTTAACTGGATCCTTGAAAAGACTATCGGATTGCTTGATAGTAAAGTTTAATGCAGTTGAAGAATACTTTGATATCTTCGATGACGACAAAATAGTTTTGAGTTTGACATCGGACGCATCCAAATTGAGAATTTGCTTGTGTGACAATCCAATGATAGTTTTGATCGGTTGTATTTCGGGTAATTTGTTGGCATATTTGCTGTTCATGGTTGTTTTCTTTGTTGGTCTGAGCTTTATGTCGAAAGGATTGGCGGTATCGGAAGCCGAAGCTAACTGATTTGACATCTCCATCGATTTCTTTCTGTTCAATCTCACAGTTTCCTCGATGCTAGGTTTCTTCGGTTGTTCGAGAATGTCTTGTCCAAACGTCACCTTACGGTCAGGAGAGCTCTCGTCAATCACTTCGGTCTCCCAATCTTCGTCCGTTCTCTTAGGGCTAATATCGGCTGTAGTGTCTGCATCATCGTCATAAATACTGTCCAACGTAACCTCGGGATCTGCAACCTCTATGGTATCTTCAATGTCCTCCACGCTTCCTGTTACGATTTTTGCTACACCAGGCACATTTCTGTCGCCCTCGTCGGTTCCTTCGGTTTCTTTTGCTTTACGTAACTGTTGTGATTTGATTCTTCTTTCCTTTCTTCTCTTATTCTTGAGTCTCCTTTTTTCTTTTTCGGACTCAGATGTTTGATCGGATTCATTGGCTGAAATCAATGAGTCGTCACACTCAGATTCAGTTTCAATCTCGCCAAGTATGGCTGGAGGCTTGAAATCTTTGAGGTTCATGCTCTGTTGTAATTTGTTCATCGAGGCTTTCTTTCTCAAACTCTGAGATTTGCCGGCGTTTTCTTCTCTGTTGAGAGATTTGAAATCCATTGATTTCAGCTTGTTGATTTTTTTGTCGGCATTCAAAGATTCAGATTTACTTCTTCTATAATCAATTGACTTTTGTCTATTGAGACCTTTAAAAGGAGGTTTTTCGTTCGAGTTGCCATTAGACTTGTCGTGGATCGATGTGCCATTGACCCGAGTGCTCGTCTTCTCTGTTTTTCCCTTTGACCTTTCTGGGTTTAATTTGCCAGACTTCTTATTGCGAAGCTTGGGTTTAGGTTTAGTGGTCTTTTCATTTTCACTGTCACTCGAGAAATTGATATCTTCAATGTCTTTAGTCACATCTTGTACAGATATCTTTAAAGCTTTGGGTTTGTTGGTCTTTTTACTTTTACTCTTTTTGTTATCGGTATCGGAATTTCCAATGACAGTGTCTAGTAAATCGAAAGTTGAGGTAGAAAGCTCTGCTGATGATTGCTTCTTCAATAGGTAATCGAGATCGTTTTCAAACTTGGCATCAGCAGGGGTATTTGCCAATGTTTCATAATCATAGTCTTTTACGACGAAAGTTGTTCCGTTCTGAAGCTGGACCCCCGATCCCAGAAGATCAATTGGAACAGATACCTTTTTTGATCTGGTCTTGCTCATGTTATAATGCAGAAGGGAATATCAACAACGCTAGGTTGATGATATATGGTATAGTGTGGTTTTAGGTTGATCTAGTGGACTAAGAGGCCCTATCGATGGGTATACCGGTTAACTTTTTTTGATGTAGTGATCTGAAAGACACGCTATAAAATTTGTGTTGATGCACAAAATCACCAAATCGTTTAACGAGGCTAAGTGGCAGACCGGAGTCAATGACGTTACAAGTGCGCAACAGAATGTGATTATTACGACTTACGAAGAACTAAACGTAATCCAATTCTGGAGTGGCTACATATATCGTCTAATTACATATATGGGGAGTAGTCTAGTGACCACTGCGTCCAGGTTACCCAGAATATTTTGCGAGTCGCAAATTTGTTTTAAGTTTCAATCAGAAACGTTACCAAGCCAGGGCGCCCTTTGATTGTTCAAATTAGACGAGTGCAAGAAAAGAAATAATTTTTACAAATTCAATCACAAACTTGGCTGGGTGCACATCAATGGGTGAAAAGAGCTGGGAAATACTCATATCACCAAGAATGCTACATGTTGTCGATGGAGCTGACACCAATATGTCAGTGTCTACTGCGTAAGGTTATGTACTTCAATCCAGTTGAACGCGTCTGATCAGGTTTGACTGATAATGCAGAACATCTCTATACCCTCTGAACCATAGACAAGCCAAGAGAATGTATTTTTACGATAGGCAATGACAGACTATATAATTGATATCAAAGCTACACTGTAGTTGCCCATTTTCGTATCGGCTTAATTCTGCTCATATTTTTAGTAAACCTAAAAACTCAATATCTTGTGTACCTCCGCATTTAATTCGGCATTACTTTACCTACCCCATACTTCAAAACTACGGTCTACTTTTCGCGACAACTTAGTCTCTACATGATAAATAATAAATCTTTTCATTTTAGTATTTGTCTTATAACAAGTCAAATCAAATGCCATCTGCGTCATCTAAGTGTGATAAAGCATTCATCTGTTTCTAAGAAGTAAACATTATGCGCCTGTGTGGACTTAGAAAGAAGCAGTAAAAGCTTCAGTGGCAGACTTCAACTTAGCTAATTCATCCTTGGACAATTCACCCTTGGTTCTGATAGCTTCAATGACTTCTGGAGCGTCAGACTTCAAGGTGGATAAGAGGTTTTCTTCGTATTCAACAATTCTGTCCAATGGGATTTCATCCAAGAAACCGTTGACACCGGCGTAAATGATTGGAACTTGTTCTTCAGCAGCCAATGGAGAAGCTTGCTTTTGTTTCAAGATTTGGGTTAATCTTTCACCTCTGGACAAGGTTTGCTTGGTAGAAGCATCCAAGTCAGAACCGAATTGAGCGAAAGCAGCGACTTCTCTGTATTGAGCCAAGAACAATTTCAAAGAACCAGCAACTTGCTTCATGGCCTTAACTTGAGCAGCGGAACCGACACGGGAAACGGACAAACCGACGTTAATGGCTGGTCTGATACCCTTGTAGAACAATTCAGCTTCCAAGAAAATTTGACCATCAGTGATGGAAATAACGTTAGTTGGAATATAAGCGGAAACATCACCACCTTGGGTTTCAATGATTGGCAAGGCAGTCAAAGAACCGGCACCGTTAGCTTCGGACATCTTAGCAGCTCTTTCTAACAATCTAGAGTGCAAGTAGAAAACATCACCTGGGTAAGCTTCTCTTCCTGGTGGACGTCTCAATAACAAAGACAATTGACGGTAAGCAACAGCTTGTTTGGACAAATCGTCGTAGACAATCAAAGCGTGTTTACCGTTGTCTCTGAACCATTCACCAATAGCACAAGCAGTGAAAGGAGCAATATATTGTAATGGAGCGGCTTCAGAAGCAGTAGCGGCAACAACAATAGAGTATTTAAGGGCATCGTTCTGTTCCAAGGTTTGGACCAATTGAGCAACGGTGGATCTCTTTTGACCAACGGCAACGTAAACACAGTACAACTTCTTGGATTCATCAGAACCGTTGTTCCATCTCTTTTGGTTCAAGATGGTGTCCAAAGCGACAGTGGTCTTACCAGTTTGACGATCACCGATAATCAATTCTCTTTGACCTCTACCGACTGGAACTAAAGCATCAACAGACTTCAAACCAGTTTGCATTGGTTCGTGGACGGATCTTCTTGGCAAAATACCTGGAGCCTTGACTTGAGCTCTGGAGGTGGAAGAAGCGTTCAATGGGCCCTTACCATCGATTGGGTTACCTAAACCATCGACAACTCTACCTAATAATTCTGGACCGGTTGGGACTTCAACAATCTTACCAGTTCTCTTGACGGTTTCACCTTCTCTGACCAATCTGTCAGAACCGAACAAGACAATACCAACTTGGTCAGCATCCAAGTTCAAAGCCATACCTTGAACACCAGAGGCGAATTCGACCAATTCTTCGGCTTGAATGTTGTTTAAACCGAAAACACGGGCAATACCATCACTATATTTGTTAGTAAGTCGTCAACATAAAGTAGAACAAGAATGAATTTACGTACCCAACAGACAAAACCTTACCGGTTTCGTTCAAGTTAGCTTCGTCAGAGACACCTCTGATTCTTTCTTCTAAGATAGAAGAAACTTCAGTTGGGGCAGCCTTAGCGGAGGCGAATCTCTTGGCAGACAATTGGATTGGGCGAGCCTATAAAAGTTAGTATTGAAACAAAATAAAAGCGCCAGAATACCGGCGTAGTAGGTATAATCATGTTAAAGCTAGCAAACGTGTGTTGAGATGTGATTGAACTTCAGTATTCGTCATTTGGCTCAAATTGGTTGGATGTCAATTGTTTAAAAATGAGACCAATGAAAAACTGGAAAATGGCCGCCAACAAATCAATTACTCGGATGATCTGTTGTTTAATCGAGTATTGTTGTCTTTGATTGATGCATTAACTATTCTCTTAGCATAATCACATAATTGAACTTGTAATTGGAGAGTTCGAGTTCCACATCCAACCCCAATGAATTGACTTCGACAAAATCATACCCAGTGAATCATGGAATACATACAACACGCATGCCTCTAACCATAAGAGTGGCTGAGCGAGCAGCAGAACGTAAGACTGGACGAGCTGACAACATCTTTCTATACTATCTAATTTAACTAATCCAAATTAAAAAAAAAGTAGAAGTAGTTAATAAATATGAAAATTTCCTCTCACTAACTTTCCAGGCTCGCTCGGCGCCAACCAACCAACTTTCTTTGGTTGTCCAACGGGTGCCGGACAACTTCGCGCGCTGTTGGGGCGCTGTGATTGGTGGGTTCAAGGGCGGGTAACTACACACGTAGCCCGGCACATTAATTATTGGGGTGGGTGCTGATCACGTGGTTTTCTTTAACTTACCCACGGGCCGGGCCAAAGCAGGAACCTGGAGTTAAGAGCTGGGGTTGTATAGTAGGAGAACAATTGCTTGGGTAATTGTTCGACTAGCAGCTATTCACATAAGAGTTTAAACTAAATAGTGATAAAGAGTGCGTATTATCTCGCCCATTCCCTGTCAAATACGGGGTGTTAGGCTGGTATGTGAGCCTTTTCTTGCCCATTCAACGTGCTTCATTTCTACAAGTCAAGGTTGTATGAAACTCGTAATTGAGTTCGTTTCTGCAAAGTTTTGTCTTACACTGTAGTAATGTTAACTCTCCGTGATTGATCTCAACTGGAAGTCGTTCGTTTTCCAAACATCCACACAGCGCGAGTGAAAAATCTAAAAAGTTTCTGAGCCAACGATCGAATACCGATTTGAGAAAGAGGCATCTAGACCATCGTAATAGAACGGGATTATGTTTAGATCAGCCAAGGCACCTTTGAGAAGGTTAGGAGTGAGGTACAACTCCAACGAGTCCAACAACTCGGAGTTCTTATCTGATCTATTCAAGAGAATCGAGCAGGTTACATCCAAGGCCAAAGAGGTCAAGCCTTTACCAAAGACCCAACCAGTCGCCAATAAGAAAAAAACCTTCACCAAGAAGCGTACCGGTGCTCCTCAAGCGGAACAGGTGAAGCAGAGACCAAATGTTATCAAAGTACAAGATCACTCTTTGATGAACAGTTTCGGTCAGAGTTACGCACAATTTGCTACTACTGGTGTTGTGCCTCAAACTGCTGGAGGACCAAGATTCAGAAATAATTCCAGACCAAGAAATAACAGGCAAGGAACTAATCCCGCATCTACCTCGACACAAGGTTCCTCGACCTCAGCAACCACTAGACCCGTCAGGAAGTCCGCTAGACCTCAAAAACCTAGAGCTCCAGTTAAGGCAGGTGAGAAAGACGGGAAGGCTCCTAGTAAAACATTAAGTCCCGCACCTTTAGTACCAGAACTTACCGGTGACACCTTTTTCTATGGAAAGATAACCAGTGTGAACCCATGTGTGAGTTCAAGAGTCGCATCCATAGCCAAAGAAGCATTGATTGAGTCCAAGTATCCTTATTTGGTCCCAAAGAATATCATTCAGAACTTACCTGAAGAACCTAAGAACAAATTCTTGTTACAGAACAACTTCTCGTTGGAGGTTGATGAGCCAAAGCTCTTGTCGAGATTCGACCAAATAGTCAAGGGAAATCACCAGAAACTTGAGCATACGTTAAAAACTGATCAAGCAAAGTTTACAGAAGGAGAGATTATGAAGAATGGTACTTTGAGCTTTGAGCACAAACAATCATTATTTGCTGTTGTGAATGGTTTGAAGAGTCCAAAGACTCTCTTCGCCAATGCTGCGTGGGCCAAGAAGTAAATGTATAATGTATATAGAGAAAAATTAACCTATTGCCCGTTACACATATATTGGGTGCTATCATACGATATTGTAGCATTGTTGAGACAAATGTACCAAGTGTGGAGATTTGTGGTGAAATCAGTCCTTATTGCGTGAGATTCACAGATGCAACGCGACCATTTGCAACTGTGGTACAAATTAAGTAATTTCTTGCATTTAGTCGATGGTCAATTGGCCGTAGATATCAGCCTTCGCCCTTCCCAGTATACACTGGGGTATCAGGTACATTGTAGGTGCTGTACAGTTTTGCCTGACATCATTTGGTGCAATCGGTCATATCGGGGCATTGTTAGGCTGCAAACAAAAGCCCCCTGCGCATACAATAAACAACATCAATTTGATCCAGGGAAGCAAAGTTTACCATCTGCGTGTGAGGATATTGCGACAACGGGTAACTACGTGGCTTATGATCCTAACTCTACAAACAACAAGAACATGTTTCGCAATTATTAATTGATATTTATAAACCTAGCCCCGAGAACCCGTCACCATCAAGGAATCGAATTAAATGAAAGTAGAGCCTTCTGCCCCGATTGTGTAAATGACCATCCCAAGTATTTGTAGCTATACCTTATTGAACAACGCCCTAGCACTGATGGTCCCCTTGGCTGCCAGCTGTGCAAATGAATGCGACTCCTTGTAAGATAATGCAAAAGGCAATGTAGTGGATATCACCAAGTAGCCCATTAGAAGTATTGCCGAGGATTTGGTGCCTGTTTTAGAAATTGTATACATGTTACTCGATGTAATGTTATGTTAGCGATTATAGATAGACGCCTACAAAAACTCGCCGGATATGCTAAATATTTATATTCTCTATGTAACCACAGTTAGAAGCACCCTATGGATCAGGTGATTGATTGCATTCATCTGGATTGCGGGATCTGTTTCACAAAGCCGCGAGGGAGTGGCGCGGATTTTTCTGTAGCGTTTTGTTGATCAGCCCCTCGTTTGCCTAAACGAAGCAGCCAATGGAGTCGAGTTCACAGGTTAAGTAGACAACCTATTGTGACATAAATGACTTCAACTGGTAATGTTGGGTGAGGTTCGCATTTTTGGTGTCCCGTTCTCTCGCTCCACACTACCCCTTGAGGATAGACACATTGGCACCTCGCGTTTTGCTCGTACCCGTTCTAGATGTCTACTCCCCGAAATGGTGGTGCGATTCAGTTCTGGAATCGCATGACAATTGCCACACCTCGTATAGAACTATTGAACGCAATAGAAATACTTTTGAGAGGAGCTACGTTGCAGGATGTAGGATAGGTATAGTGTTGGGACTACCAATAACACCACCTTGGGTAGTTGCCACTGCAACTTGGTTTCAATGGTCTTTGTGGGGCCGAATTTGAGGATACTCCATGGTATGAGCCCTCGCGCCCACGATCTAATTTCTCGCGGTATTGTATATTGTGGATTAACGTCTATTGTAGCACTATTATCTAGTTTAATCCGTTCTGACTAGCACTGTAACTCTAATCTTGTTGCACTTTGGCATAACTTGGCGGCCTCAATGTTCTCTCAACATATTTGGATAACCAAACTGGGAACAAAGAAACTAACAATAGCACAGTAACCTGCCATATATAAGTGAATGAGGTGATGTAATCCAAATCATAGTAGTCTTGCAAAAATGGCACCGATCCAACGTAGATCATAAATGTTATAACCACTGTTGTTACTATTGTTTTTTTCCATCTGTACACAGATATTACGACCATTATCAATTCATTGTAGATCAAGCAAGAGAATGAAAGTGCAACCATTGCTGTGAACTTCTCTGGTAGTAACAGTTGAAATTCTTGAGCAAAAAACTGAATCACACATCCTTGATAAAGTGATATAAGCACCCATACGAAGAATGTCTTGTACGAAAGGGACTTTCCAAGGATTAACTCGCGATATAATTCAGGGTACAATCTGGTCAAATGCTCATCGATATCAGTATCCAACGTAAGAGAAAATACCGGCGCCATAGTGTACACAGTCGAGTATCCAACCATCAACCATCCCTGGTATAGCGCCAATGGTTCGAACTTTGATGAGATGGAGTAAACAGTTTGAGCCACCGATATTAACAAACCACGATGTATGATGAACTGACCCAATCTTGCGGATCTCTTGTAGGAATTTCTACCGTGCCAGAGTAGAAGTTTGACTAAATAGCAGAACTGATCTATACTGAAGTCAGCGGCCAAAGACGCTTGTTTACCCTCTTTACCAACAATACCAACACCAACATCGGCACATTGAATCATGCTGACGTCATTACCTCCATCTCCTATGCAGCAAACCCTTTTACCCGTGATTTCTCTAATCATCACAGCTACATCCGCTTTCTGCTGTGGTGTACACCGACAAGCCACAACAGCAGGCAAATTTATCACGATTTCGAAAAACTCTCTCTTGTAGTATTTCATGTACATCGCCAATGATTCTCCATCGATTAACAAACATGCATTTGGGTTGGTTCTCAAGTATTCCAATTGGTTCATCGCCAATTCTGGATGAGTAACTTTGGTAATCTGATGAACATATTGGCCTCTCGATATTAATCTGGCACTAATCGAAACACATTTGGCAGTTTCGACTTTGTCACCAGTCAACATCCAAATTTTAATACCAGCGTTTCTTAATAATTCGATGGAGGTCTTGACATCCTTTTGCAATTTATCTTCAACGCCAGTGAGTCCCAATAATTCCAAATCCAGTTCCAAATATTGTCCAATTACCTTTTGCATTTGTGAGTCTCTATCGTGCATCGCTAACGAAGCTTGCTTGTAATCATCCACGAACTTTTGATATAAATATCCACTGATCCTTTTTCTACCAATAACTAACGTTCTTAATCCCTCTCTCGCCATATTACTGGTCTCCTCGTCAAGCCAGTCGTTTGCGCTAACAATCGAAGACATAACAGTATCAGCTCCTTTTTGCAAAAACCAGATTTCATCTTTGTGTTTGTCTTTTACCAAAATACCCATTCTTTTTGTATCAGAATTAAATGGGAAATTGTACAATAGTTCATATTGTAAATGCTGGTTCGTTCTTGTATGAACCAACGTAGTTGAGTTTCTATCTCTTTTCAATAACTTTAATCCAACTAACTCGGTGAATTTAACAATCGCAACTTCATCAGGTGATGCCGCTTGATACGACACAACACCATTGATCTCGTCGTCTTCATCTTCGTACGTAGGAGTGACATTGTGACATAGTGCCAATGTAACTACTAAATCGCAAACTCTTGAGCTTAAATCTTTCTTTTTGATGGCGCCTGATGGCTTGGAATCCATCATTGTAAGCATGTTGCTAACATATTCAGTAACGATATCCAAAGTATCTCCTGCATAACTCACAGTTCCCAAATGCAATTTTTTCATCTCCATGTCGTTCTGAGTTAACGTACCAGTTTTATCGCTCAATAAATATTCAATTCTTCCCAAATCTTCTGGAATGGTTGATGTTCTGACAATGGTGTCCGGTATATCGCTATCTTTATGAATCTGAGATGCGTAAACTGATTTTGCCAAGTCCAAATTAACTCTTAATGAGACTGGAATGATAGTTGAAAACAAAATCAAAAAGCGAAATACATCGACATACCAATTTTGTTTGAGAGGAAACCCATGTGCCAACACTAGCCCGATCGAGAGAAGAAAGACTACAGCACACAATATTTTGGAGAGGTTGTTAATCTCAAGTTCCAACAAACCTGTTTTCACGCCTGTCTTGGTGGTATTTAATGCTTGTCTAGTTTCAATACCAGTGTAAACAACTATTCCGATCGCAGATCCTGAGGCTAGCACGGTATTTGCCCATAAAGTTTGGTCGACATTTAAAGGAAAGGTCTCGTTATGTCCTCCGTTGGAAGACGATGGTCCCACTTGAAGTTGAGGATGATAGACCAATTTTCCGCTGAAATTATGAATTGATTTGGATGGTGCATTCACTATAACGGAAATGCTATTGATAAGTTGAGGTATACTTGTAAGATTTTGGGTGACAGGACAAGCTACTCTCAATTTCCAGTCAGTCTCACCATCCAACTGGTCGGTTTTTATGAATGCTTCGCCGGTACCTTCTTTCTCAGAAGTTTGCAATAGGATCATATCTGCTGGTATGCGAGCGTCCTTGTGCAATCTAACCAAGTCACCCACCTTCAAGTTTTTAGAAGGTATTAATCTATAATCTTGAGATAATGATCCTGGAGTAGGGACACGATTCAAGACCTCGTAGAGTTCATTGTTCTGTTCTCTATCACGACGACGTCTGGCCAAGTCGTCGCCGGCTTCTTTCATCATAGTAACTGTCAAGACAAAACAAAGTGGAACCACGTAGGACGAAAGATATCCGATTCGAAGGGCCGGTATGATTTGTGAAAGCGCCACAAGTAGGAAATATAGATTGAAAAAGAACCGGAATTGGTCGTAAAGAATGACAGGTATGAAAGTGATAGGATTGTATTTTGCATTAGAAACGGCGTTTGTTGGATAGTTATTGTTTGACTTTACATTGTCGTTTTTGGGTGATATGTAACGTTCATCGGACTCGTGGCTAGAGTTCTCAGGAAGTGTTAGGCGGTCTTGGTTGAGCTCATGTTTCGCATGGGCCATGAAATTCACGAATGTACGGAACATTCTTTTGACTTTGAACGATAATGGAAATGATCGATTACTGAGGTTGATCGACGAGGTGGAACTGAAAGATCTGCTATGGGTAGGATAAGAAGCGTTTGCGATCAATGGCGAGCTGTCGTTATGTTCATCATCGTCGCGTTCATTAGAGGGGAACCGCTTCATTGTGGATAATGGAATCGCCCCCACTGATCCTTGTGAGTTCTGGCGCGAGCTGTTACTGGCATCGCCATTAGCCTTACTATAGGCGAATAGGTTGTTGGAAGCATTGTTCAAGGCTCGATCCAAAGATACGTCGAGATCCCCAAACAATTCGCCATCGCTGTCCTCATTAAACGAGTATTGCTTGGCCATTATGTTTGTATCTGGCTTGGCGTCAACTTACCAAATCACTTCGAAACACGACACCCGCACTGATAATATCATGGGTTGGACATGTGATTGATCACACGTGCGTATCGCCTCGTTTGTATGATAGATTATCAGCCCCTCGCGGCGTTACGGTGAGTAGTTAAGACCACAGCTGCGGTTCAATTGATAGTCTAGAGCAATGCTGTCTGAAGAAGAGTCTGAGTTGTTGGCAGTCTCGTCTCTCACGTCGCATTCCAACGACGTTAAGGCTTCCAACGATGCCTTGCACATCCAGGCGCAACTTCAGAGCGAGAAGACAAGCGGCCGTTGGAGCAAAACGTGGGAATTCATTAAAGTGGCAATATTTGGCCAGCCGAACCAATTTGAGAAGTATGTGATGGACAATGAACCCAATGACTGTTCTGTCATTGCCAAGTATACGAAAATAGTCGATGTTGATTTGGCTGATGAGCCCACCATTCTGGTAGATAATTTGACACTCAATACTATACATATTCCCCATCCACTTATCAGTTTTATGAGAAATGAAAACAATCAAATGCTGTCTGACGATATGGATCTCGTTCAAGAGTTGAATGAATCGCCGATTTTGGTATTCATTCATGGTTTGGGAGGCCAAATGTCTCAGTTCGAGCCATTGATGGGTCTATTATCACAATGTCTGGAGATTCTATCTCTAGACTTGCCTGGTTTTGGAAATTCCAGAGTAGATTTCTCAAGAGCTGGTAAATCATATGCGAACATCACTCCAGAAGAGCAACACAGAATCTCTTCAAGTGTTAAGGCAATGTCGTGGTCTGACTTTCAAACTGACAACATAGCCAATATCATACACAAATTCATCCTTCAGAATGTCTCGGCACAGAAGAAAGTGGTCTTGATAGGCCATTCTATGGGCACTCATCTTTCTGTCAAACTTGGTAAAAAACTAGGCAATCGCAAAGTTGAAGGAATGATTTTGTTATCACCCCCAGGATTAGAAGATGATGTTTATCACGAGGTCAAGGCCAAAAAGTCTGGTAACATATCGCTCTTGTCATTTTTCACATATTTTCCCTTTATGATGAATACGTTTAGAGTATGGGATAGAATAGAGGGATTGAATAGTCATAGTGTGATGCGTCAAGTGGGCTCCTTGAGCGATACTTCCTACAATATATATTTGAAGCTTAGACAATTGCGGTGGAACATGGATATTGATACCAATATCATATTGAAATATGTATATGGATTTCAGAAAGCTAAGTATTCAGAATTATTGACTGCAATTTCCAACTTTAACGATAACATTCTTGACAAAACTGTTTACAAGAAGACTCTTTTGATTTCAGGCACCAGCGATAATGTGACACCGGTCGAAATCATACATCAAATAGATGAATTCTTAACAAGAGCTTTTGATAGAAACGTGTCTTCGACCATTGAAGTTAATAATGCTGGACATTCATTATTGTTGAACAAGCCTGAATTTATCAGTGGCATGATATTGAACCATGTTGAGCTGAGTTTCCCCGAGAGATTGCACTTGTCGCCAGCTTGGGTGCTCAAAATCAAAGCTAAGATTTCAGGCGACAAATGGGGTTTAAAGAATGAGTTGAAGTGGCTGCAAACCAAGGGACTCTCAGGAAACATAACCAGAAATGCGGGTACTGATGTTTCTCCGTTGTTGGGTATGAAAACCTTACGTGAGGAAGATGATGTACATTCTCCCAGGATATTGGAGGAGGGTTTTTATGGCAGCTCGAAAGGATACAGTGATGTGACTGGAAAACTAATAGCAGTAGTAGATATATCTGCCGATATTCCACCATATAGTCCGAAGTCATTTAAGCATATTCAATACTACAAATGCGCCACTGTATCGAAGGTTGTTCCCGATCAAGGAGCTGTGAGAAGATTTATCAAACTAATTGACGACATACTAGCCAGCACTAACGTCGAGAATCCATTAATAGCGGTGCATTGTCATTATGGGTTCAACAGAACCGGCTACTTGATTTGTTGCTACTTGATAGAACGGCTCGGATGGTCTGTTCATGAGGCCGTTGAGGGATTCAAAAATGCCAAGTTCCCTGGTATCAAACATCCTCACTTTATAGACGCATTATATGTAAGATATGAGGGCATGAGCAATTGAGTTACTACCATTTGCTGAAATGTCTAATGTGGTACTAGTATTATTGTATAATGGAATGATGAACAAGCATCTGTTAATAAAATTTATATTATACGGTGATGCGGAGCGATCGACCTAATTGTTAAAGTTACAATGAGCAATTGGTAAAGAGTCTCAAAAAATTGTCGTTGAGCTATTAAATGTGCTCTTTGCCGATAATTTCAAAAATTTCACAACATTCAGAAAAAATTTAAGAAGTATGGATACTGGTAGAGGAGGCAGAAGACTTGATAAAAAGGATAATGGTGAATGGGAGGTTTATTGGAGACCAAATCTAATATGCAGTTATCCCAGTGTAACCCAAATTTTATGCGAAAGAAGAAAACAGATACGAGATAAAAGTTCTCGTATTTTGATTGATATAAATCACCTACTTATTGCTAAAAAGGCAACTATAAAATGTAAATGTAGCTCAATACTGTCTGTGTGATAGCATGCTGAAGAATATCTCATGCCCCTCAAACCCAAGCCCTTATCGTTAACCTCTTTATCGGCTTATCTGTTCTCTGCATCAACCCGTACACGTGCGACCGTGCGGCTGATCAATAATTCAAGTTACTACTCATCACATACTGATAGCTGTACAAACTGCCGCACTAGACACCGATGAAGTTTGCTTCATCATTGAGTGATGGGCTAGTTCCCGAATGGGCGGACCAATACGTGAACTATAAAGAGGGGAAAGTGTTGATAAAAAAAGTCAAGGCGTCAAAGTTCGACTCGAAAGATAATGCCAATAGTATGAAAACCTCAAACGATGAGGTTATTGGAAATTCCGAGCCACGAGATGACGACGAAGACACAGCAGATGATAGTGGAAATTTGATATCGATTGGTCTTAACGAGCGATTCATACCGCAGTCAGGTAAAAGGCGAACCTCGATATTCAAATTCTCGACTAGATCTCAAAAGGACTCCCGACTAGAACCAGGTGCTGGAAAAAGGAGATTTATTTCGTGGTTGGACGCAGAGTATATGAAGGTCGAGACGTTCTATAGAGAAAGAGAGCAAGAAGTACATGAAAGGTTTTTATTATTGCAGGACCAATTGTATCAACTTAGAGATCACAAAGCATCCATAATTAGTAGCAAACAGAACCATGCAACGAACGAAGATAGAGCGTACGGAACCGTTCAGGATTTTGCCTACAATACAAGAACTCTCGTAGATACTTTAAAAGGGTTGGAGTTACCTTCGTTACCAGATGCTGCATTTCTAAAGAAGGAAAAGAAGAAACCTCTGCCCAACGAACTTACCAACCTCAACGATCGAAGTCGGATGGAAGATATCAACTATCAGGAGAACAGGATCAGAAACGGTGTGCAAGGATTTTTCAAAGATGACAATTCTGACTTAGAGTCCGATAATGCTTCATCGAATCAGATCCAAGACCAGTCCGTTAGACCTGTAACTGGAACAGAACAAACTGCAACACAAAAGAAACAAACTAATAGAAGAGAGTACACTCCCAAGAAAAAGCATTACGGAGTACCCTATGTGTATGCCAGAAAACAATTGAAGGAAGCGGTACTCAAACATTACCGAGCATTATCGTTATTGAAGTCTTATAGAGATTTAAACAGAACTGCATTCAAGAAGATCACCAAGAAGTTTGACAAGTCCATGGGAACCGATATCAGCACCTCATATATGGACAAGATCGATAACCACTCATATTTCCAGACTTCTGATTTAATTGACAAGTTGGTGAAGTACCTAGAAGAGTTATTTATTGCATTTTATGACCCTGAGACTACCGACAAAAAGCACTCTCTTGAAAAACTCAAGAATATTGCTTACGCCATAAATAGTAATGTAAAACAACCTACATATAACGGGCCCTTGTTTCTTTCTGGATTACTACTCGGAGCTGGGTTACCGTTTTTTGTCCTTGCCGTTATTAAGGGTTTGAACAAGTACTTCTCTGGGGAATTTCCTCAGGGTAGGTACTTGTTTCAAGTATGGGGAGGATTCTTTATTACCGATTTGATTCTATTGATGTTTGCGGTCAACTTTATGGTATTCGATAAGTTCAAAATCAACTACAGGTTCATTTTCGAATTTGATATTTCAACAGCCTTGAATTACAGACAATTCGTCTTGATACCATCTATAGGGTTTTTTTTGTTAAGCTTTGCGGGGTGGTTTAGTTTCCACGATTTCTGGCCAAATAGATTTCCAGGGACCGACTGGCCCTGGCTTTTCCTCGGCATTATGCTTTGTATATTCTTGTGGCCTGGAAAACAGCTTTATGCCAGCTCAAGAAGATGGTTGCAAGTTGCATTTTGGAGAATCTTGTTATCAGGATTTTATCCTGTTGAATTTAGAGATTTCTTCATTGGCGATATATTGTGTTCCATGACCTATGTTATGGGAAATATATCATTCTTCTTTTGTTTGTATTCACGCCAATGGGGTTCAAGTCGAGACCCGAATTTCCTGAATCCTGTTTGTGGGTCTTCAAAATCAAGATTGGTGGGGTTTTTCAGTACTTTACCTAGCATTTTCAGATTATTGCAATCGATAAGACGTTATTTGGATACGGGTGACTGGTTCCCTCATTTGGCCAATATGACCAAGTATGGAGTCTCGGTGATATATTACGCATTGTTGAGTAATTACAGAATTGGAACCAACGAAAAGAATAGAATTGCATTCATAGTAATGGCTATAATCAACTCGTTATTTACGTCGACATGGGATATTGTCATGGATTGGTCATTATTGCAAAGCGGCTCGAAACACCCATACTTGAGAAACAACTTGTTTTTCAAATGGCCCGTATACTACTACGCGGCAATCATATTAAATATAATCTTAAGATTCCAATGGATCTTTTATGCATTTTTCTCAAATCAGATTCAACAGCTGGCGGTGACCAGTTTCTTTATTGCCATTGCTGAGATCACTAGACGGTTCATATGGATCTTTTTCAGAATGGAAAATGAACATTGCACCAATGTTATTTTGTTCAGAGCCTCGAAAGACTCTCCATTACCTTATCCTACTAGTAATAAGGTAATGCAGGCCATCAAAAAGTTGGTAGAATTGAGATTTTACGATAATGAAGTTGGGGTCTTGTCAGGCTCCGCTGACCAACTGCAACATTCCGCGAATGCAAGTATTTCATCCACAGCCACAGGAGGTTTCAGAAGTTATGGTAGACCTGACATTGAGTCGCGGCCTTCAAATGAAGAATTTGATCGGTCTCTTAACAGAAGAAAGTCTACATTGGGTGCCATTAGTGACACACTACAAAATGCGCACATCAAGGACTTCCAGCGTAGAACCACGGTCGCCCAGAATGTACCTGAAAGTGACGAAGATGACGACGATGATGATTTTGGCCAGTAAATATATGCATAAAACTAGACATAGGGTTTCTTAGGTTGGTAAGGCTCTTCTAAATACACCTTTTCTTCTTCGCTAAGCTTGAAAGAAAGACCCTCTATAAGCTCATCCAATCTAGATTCTGAATTGATTCCTACAATTGGGTTAGCACCCTTGCTGATTACCCAGCTTGTAGAAACCACGGCCATACTAACACCTCTCTTTTTTGCTATTTCTTCAACTCTGTTGATGATTTCAATATCAGCAGGAGTTAAATCGGACAATCCAGTGGCCTTGAAAGTTTGATCGGTCTTGGCACCTCTACCGAACTCGGATTCAGAGGAGTGGGGACGAGCCAAGAGTCCTCTAGCTATTGGAGACCATGGAATCAAACCGACTTTTCCAAACTCATTTTCGTTACAGAACGGAATCAATTCACGCTCATCTTCACGTTGGATCAAATTGTAGAAACTTTGCATACTAATGAACTTGACCCAATTGTACTTATCGGCAATAAACTGCAATTGCGCAAACTCGGTTGCTTTCATTGAAGATGCACCAATGTATCTTACCTGGCCATTTGAAACAACATCGTTAAGGGCTCTCATGATTTCAGTCTTGGGTGTCGATCTGTCCAATCTATGGATTTGCAACACATCAATATAAGTGCCTAATCTGTCAACAGATGCTTGGACGGCGTCAAAGATGTGTTTTCTGGATAACCCACTGGAGTTGGCCCATTCAAATTCAGATGTATCTGGTCCCACATTGACCCTAGGACCACTGGGGTCGCTATGGAGAGGGAAGTAACATTTGGACAAAATCACGATCTTATCTCTAGGGATATTGTACTTTTTAATGAACTTTCCTAGCAATATTTCCGAGGTTCCATTGGAATATACATCGGCTGTATCAAACGATCTCAATCCCTTATCGTAGGCTCTTTTGAGAATGCCAAATACCTTATCTTCATCCTCAATTACCCACAGGGCCCAACTTTTAGATCCGTAGCTCATGCATCCCAATATGATAGGAGCGATTTTCAACCCCGAATTTCCCAACGTGCTGTAAGTGATTGCTGCCATTTTACCTTCAAGTTAGAAGTTAATTGATAAATCAAGGCAGTTGTAATTGATTTGCTGGGAAATATTCAGAAGCTCCGCAGCTCAGTGGAACAAATCCCTACGCCACTAAGCATTAGCCGATGTGAACCCACACTTTAGAGTGCATATAATAAGCGAGCTGTACTTGCGTCCCAATCTGTATAGGTTCATATAGCTAGTCTCTGCCAAGATATGCTGGATTGAGTGCGCAATTACCAAGCAGGTAACGAAAAAAAGCCCAAGAAATAGGGAAGCCGCTAAACTCGATTGGAGTGATCGCTAAACACTATCTATATAGTCAATACAACACAACAGCTCTATCTCCCGTTTCATGCTAACGAGAACGGGGATTGCTTTTTTTCGCGATCTTACGGTAGGGTCCACGGCTTATACCGGTTCGCGCGGGGACGAAGAGTCGCACATCCAACCACTAAATAAGCGTTATGAGGCGGCACATGGTTGCCAATCTTCGATGTCAAGCTCATGCATCAACAATACAACGTTTTCCGAGCTAGTTTACTGTAGTTTGCCAGCATTACTAGCTCAAACTATCCCGTGTCTGACTTCAGCAACTTAGTAAATACCTCTGGGGCTTGGGGCGGGTGTTACACGCCACAAAGTTCCTGGCACAAAGCGATCATAAATTAGACCATGCACCGTAGTTGGGAAAAGTAAAGCACACTTTTTCTTGATTTAACTAAGTGATGACTCAAGAGTACACCCAAGGTATCCATATTAGCACTCCCATATATGGACTCAGTACAATATAAGCTGGAGATTGACAATATCAAATGATCAAAAATGTATTCTGTGCTTCAGTTATTTTGCACCTTAGTGGCTGTGATTAATCTTGTCGCCTCCATCTTGGTACATTACAAAGATAGGACAGCAGGAGTGACGCTAGCTTCGGGAGAAAACTTCAAAGCATGGAAGATATGCATCACAATGAGCATCGTGTTTGGGTTGGTGGCGTTGTCCTTGTTGTTCATCAATTTAAGGGCGTGATACACGGTGAATTTATACAGTCAGTTTCGCTGCAAATGTGCTAGTTACTATAGTTTGGTCTTTACAAACAAATGTATATATACGCTTTAAATATATTGGTATTTATGATTAAATTTTTTGCTTCTTGGTGTCGTTTTCGGTGTCGTCCAATCCTTCAATTACGTGAGGGACTTGTGGCAATCCCCCGTGAGTGTTGGGCCTAACTACTGGAGTGGACAAGTCGGCGTGGAAGTCCTTGATGATGGAATCCACATCGTCAATGTTCAATTGTCTAACATCACCCAACTTCTTGATCTTGAAGGTGACTTCCTTGCACTGCTCGTCGCTCAAGTTCAAGTTCAATTGGTCAACTCTTGACTTGATAGCATTCCAACCAGTCAATCTGTTTGCGAAGTGAATGTATCTTGTCAAACCGAAATCAGCAGGACTCAAGATTTCATACGTAGATGGATTGGCCAAGATGGCTTTGGCGTGGATACCGGCCTTGTGGGTGAAAGCACAGAATCCGGTGATTGGGTTGTTGAAAGGAATGTTGACTTGGACGGCTTCGGCCACCAAGTTTTCCAAATCTCTAATTTTGTGCACCTTATACTTGGACAAGACGTAGTCTCTGTCAGCAGCAATCATTCTGGCCATCAAACCTCCCAAAGGAGTGATACCGTTTCTTTCACCAATACCCAAAACGGATACATCGATCAATCTGGCACCACCTTCCAATGCAGTGTAAGCATTGGCGATAGCACATCCAGTGTCGTTGTGGAAGTGACACTCAATATCACACTTGACAACAGACTTCAAGGTACGCACCAATTCGTACACTTGTCTTGGGTTGGCACATCCCACAGTGTCGGCAATACCAACTCTGTTAACGCCAATTTTGTCAACGGTTCTGTAGATGTTCAACAAATCAACCAAGTCAGATCTAAAAGAGTCTTCGGAGGAAAATCTGATTTCAATACCTTTGGATTTGACGAATTCAATCACTTCCACGGCAGATTCAGCAATGTAGTTCATGTCTTTACCGTGGGAGTATTGTCTAAGAAATTGGGAGGTTCCAATCACGACATCGACACCGTCAACACCGGTTTCAACGGCGACTCTAGCATCGTCCATGTGACATCTGATGTGGGTCAAGATTTTGGCTTTTAATCCTAATTTACAAATGGCTTCGCAATCTTTACGGGATTGTTCAGAAGCAACTGGGGAAGTTAATTCAATGTAGTCAACTCCAAAGTCGTCCAAAGCCTTGGCGATTTCGATTTTGGTTTCGGTGGAAAAGAAGGCGTTGGCAAACTGCTCACCTTCTCTGAGGGTACTTTCGATGATTTGGAAGTTGGACACGTTGGATAAAAAATCAGCGGGATTTGGACCGTATGGGTTGGCGTTGACCAACTCACTGGATCTGTGTGCGTCTTCACTCACCTTTTTGAAACCTGCTGGACCTGACATGTTTGCTCTGTTGATGAATGTCTATTACATATGCTTCGTCCTGAAAAATCCGCTCTCACCGATAACGATGAGGTCACGTGTGATACGCTCGATTGCTGGCTCCTACCACAAAAGCTACATTGGTACTGCGATATACGTACATTATTATACAGGTGCGACATTGAGGCTGTTCAGGCTATAGATACTGGCGGTATCGGTGACAGGCTCGGAAACGCGGTAAACCGGATTGTTATGGAGGCTTCTGAACAACAGTGCACTGAGGTTTGGTGAGAGGGTGGGGTCCGAGCTCGAAGTTCTCGCCGGTGCCCTTCTGGGTGCGCCACTGTCAGACGCAATTCTAGATTGATCTGCAGCCGAGTTGTGTACTGCTGATTGCACTGTATTATTTTGATAGTGAGCCAGTATGATCTCAGCTGCTCTATTTGTAGTTTGTCTTTCCGTATTTGCGGAATCTTCTCTAGAGTGATTGGTCTCTTGGTGGTTGGTTTCTGGCTGTTCTGGACTGTATCTGAAACCACTGTAGGCATTCCGAGACTCAGCCTCGATGGCCGAGAGCTGTAGTACGAAATTAAGTTGTTCTTCCTCCGTGAGTGCTTCGGTTGTCGGTTGGGAGTCAAACAATTGCATACGACGAGCATGGCCCTCTTCTTGAGTATCTGACAAAAGTAGAGGCAAAATTTCATTAAATTGAGAATCGTCTACATGATTGAGGCCCCAGAGATCGACCTCGGAAGGGAGGACATTGAACTTTGTCAATTTCTTGATGGTCTTGGCCAAAAACTTTTCGTTCGTGACTATCCGGCGGTTGACCCGCAACACCGGGATATTGTACCTGGGATCAAAGGATAATAAGTCTGTTTTGCGATGAAGTCTTTCTCGATAAGGAGGCGTCTGGTCATCTTTGTATTCGTCCATTGGCGGTGGTATGGACGGGATCGAGTCCAAAGAGAGGGACCTTCTTAGTCTGGTGCTATTAGGAGTGATACCCGCTCCATCATGAGAGTAACTCCTGTGATGAGGTACTCTAGTTAAGCGAAGCGGCTCAGGAGAACGGTTAGGGGCCTGTTGGGCTGGTACTGAACTGGCTTGCCCCTGTCTCAAGTGCTCTGTATTAGCATGGTATTGACTCGAGCACGGCTGAGAGTTTTGTGTGTGTGACTGTTCAGGACCCATTCCTCTGGACTTTAAGTATTGGGTGTTGAGTTCGCTACGTTTTATAGCTGTGGCTTCTTGTTCGCCCCGTTTGGTTCTGACCTTTTCCTCTCTCGTAAGTGGCTTTTTTGATGGCTTGCCTGCCACTCCTTGTCTCTTGGTCTTAGTTTTCTTCGGGCCCTCCTTTTTAGACCCTTCTTTGGATTTCTTAGTCTTTCCTCGGAGTTTCCTGGGATCGGTTTCCATCTGCGCCGAAGGAACAGACTCAGCGACTCGAGCTGGAGCTGGAGCGGGTTCTGGCGTAATAGTACGAGGACAAAGATGTGGAAATCGAGTTATTTCGGAGTATGGGTGTCTATTGCTGAACTCAGCTGGGGCCAAATCCATAGGGGGCGTAGTTGGGGGTGTTTGTAGCGAGGCAACACTTGAGCGTAATCTTGTCTTCCGCCTCAGTATTTCTGGTAATATAAAATCACAACTTTCAAAGAGCCTAGTGTCATCTATGGGGTACGAAAGCGTGGATACCAGCGGTATTGGCAGCTGATTTCTAGTGGTTGCTAACGGAGTCCACGGAGATGGAGGCGAGTTTGGAGTGGTAGAGTTTTGGGCAGATGAGCCTAGCTCTTTTGGTTTGGTCTGTTTAGGTACAAACTTGGTCACCCCCATATGTCAGATTTCTCTAATGTCTATTGATATGGGTAGCTTAGACGATTCTATCGCGGAAGCAGTTTAGTTATAAATTCTTTTCGCAATTAAAAAAAGATCTGTCTGCTTGCTATATATAGCTATTGCGAAGAGGCGTTGGGAGAGTGAAGTTGAATACTTCGATGAAGTAGAGAAGTTACCGAGATAGGAGCCTACATGCGATGTTGTAGTTAATGCGATGCTAGTAATTGTTTGCTTTCCTAAGGCACAAACGGTCTTCTAAGTTTTAGCCCGATTTCATCTGGCAAACGACTTGGCAACGCACTCGTTAGATCAAACAGACAAAGGTTGCTTATGCCAGCTTACTCAGGGACCGAGACTTCAATAATAGACATGGTTCACAAAGCTCTAGCCGATGGATCTCTGTTTGGGTCGGAGGTTACTCTCCAAAAAGGTAACTAAGCGCAATTACTTGTGAATAAATGACAAGCAATGTTAATCCAATGCATTTAAGCCCAAAAAAAAAACTCTTTCTTTTTTTTACGGTTCGGGTTTTCGGTTCCCCCAATTAATGCGTGCGAATAAGACAAATGTGAGCTTAGTCAGTGGAGCTTGGTTGAATTTCCGTTTTCGCTCATCCATATACACTACATAGGCCACTACGAGTCTGGCCCGGCTAAAGTGATTTCTGTTTTCCTGGTGTGTCATCTAACCTGGCTTGTCCAATTAAACTTCTCTGCATCTTTGGAAACTACGAAGTGCGGTGTCCTGCACGCACGGCCGCACCTACAAGTGTGGATAACCTTATTGGTAGCATATATTTAGACGCAAGCTATCTACCTACTAGACGCCAGTCTGCTACTTAACTTGATTTATAAACGATCAATTGGAAACGCTTATTTCTTGATGTCGTTGATTTCCTTTTCCAACTTTTCAATGGTGCCCTTTTGTTGTTCCAACTTTTCTCTCAATTGCTTCAATTGTTCAGCTTCGTGCTTCTTGATGTAGGCACCTTCTTGAGCTCTTTCTCTGTCATTGAAGCTGTCATTCTTGGTTGGTTGGTCGACCTTAGCAGTTCTGGCAGCAGAGAATGATCTGATTGAGGTTCTTGGTAAGTTTCTGGTGATTTGAGATAACATTGTGTTGGATATTAATGTGGCAATTAATTGAGCGGTCCTTCACTCTTTATTTATGTGCGGTGTGCAACGCCTGATTTTGCTGCTTTGTGCAACGTTGTGTCGGTTCTAATTGGAGAAGCTGTATTGCTGTCCGCGTGATCGGAGTCACGAGAAATCTCTATGTACATTTATATAAGGCTTCCCTATAAGTTTCTAGATGGAAGATATCTGGCATGCTTATGGGTACTGGATAACAATCCACACGCTCTAGCGGTCTTGATGGCGTCTGACAACCTCTTTTGGTTTTTACCATTGCATCCAGTGATGCTTCTTGGTAATATTTGACCCGTACTGGTAATAAATCTGGATAAGATTTCTGGCATGGCGTATAAATTACGTGGATCGATTCCAGTACGTTCAAATGGGTCAGTTATCTTATTCCTGGACTTGTTGTAGCTTTTTCTATCCATTTGTAACTTGGTATTTGAAAAATCAAATGGATCGTATGAGTCTCCAAACGTAAATTTTTTAGTGAAGTTGGCAGCGATATCTAATGGTGGCTGCGTGTTTTCTTGTATGGATCTGGCAATACCAACAACGTCTCTAGTTATATCATTGGCATTATTACTCCCAGCACCAGAATTATTAGCTGTAGTATTTTTCCACAAACCATCACTTCTCATTTCTTTTGAGGACGGCAACACATTCATCCTAGCGGACAGAGTACCGAAACGACGGACATTGGATAATATCCCTCCCGAGACTTTTGGAAACTTCATCATCATATCTGCTGAAAAAGAAGTCTAACAATTCGTTCGAGTTGAATAAAAACTTCAGCACGCACGTGATGTCGCCGAAGAAAAAAAAGTCCAAATCACAGCCGGGCCAAACAGAACTGAGTAGTCAAGGAGGCTTGACAATTTGATTTTTATCAGGTTGAAACTAGGATTGTTAGAGGTCAGTCTTAGACATAAGCTAATATAGGATCTAGTGTGCACACAAGTACCTGCGAAACTTTATCCGTGAAGTCTTCATATTATAATTCCACCAAAAGCACCAATTTCTAATCAGCTTAGAAGGGGCGTAAACAAGGCAGATACACAAGCATTAGATTCAGCAAAATAGGAAACGAATCTATCGGATTTCCACCCATTTCTATCAACACTTATAACAATAGTACTATCGTTTTCAACTTGAGTAGCTGAAACGAATTAAACACCATATAGTTCGGAAGCAGTATGGGTGAAAGAGGTCCAGATCAGTGGTTGGAGCAAATTAGAAAATGCATTGCTCTAACCGAATCAGACATGAAACAATTGTGTGAATTAATCAAAGAACTCTTGATGGAAGAGTCTAATATCCAACCAGTCCAATCCCCCGTAACAGTTTGTGGTGATATACATGGTCAATTCCATGACTTATTGGAACTTTTCCGTATTTCCGGAGGCTTGCCATCAGATGAGAACAACACCAACTATGTCTTCTTGGGAGATTATGTAGATAGAGGATATTTCTCCTTAGAAACTTTCACTTTATTAATGGTATTGAAAGTCAAATACCCTCACAGAATTACTTTGGTCAGAGGCAATCATGAGTCAAGACAAATCACTCAAGTTTACGGGTTTTACGAAGAATGCTTAACCAAATATGGCTCTACCACCGTATGGAAATACTGCTGTCAAGTATTTGACTTTTTGACGTTGGCAGCTATAATAGATGGTAAAATCTTGTGTGTCCATGGAGGTTTATCACCCGAAATTAGAATGTTGGATCAAATCAGAGTTTTGAGTAGAGCTCAAGAAGTGCCTCATGAAGGTGGATTCTGTGACTTGGTGTGGTCCGATCCTGATAACGTCGATACTTGGGCGGTCTCACCTCGTGGTGCCGGATGGTTGTTTGGTTCGAAAGTCAGTAGAGAATTCAATCACATCAATAACTTGGGTTTGATCGCCAGAGCACATCAATTGGTAATGGAAGGCTTCAGGTACCACTTCAAAGAAAAGGATGTCGTGACTGTTTGGTCTGCTCCAAACTACTGTTATAGATGTGGTAATGTTGCTAGTGTCATGCAAGTTGGAGAAGACTTGGATCCTAACTTCAAGATCTTCAGCGCAGTTCAAGACGGAGATTTATCTGTTAAGAACAATGCTAACAAGCAACAAAGGAGTGATTACTTTCTATGATCATCTGGCAAGTACCTCATTATATCTGCATTTTAAAAAACTTGTTTTTTTAGTTTTACCATTCATGTTGTTATACCACAATCCAGAGATCCAGTCTTCAGTGTCCACCTAATTTACCACATGAATGAAGGACGCTACATCATAACAATATACCAGTAACTTTACCTTACAAATATTCCAAAGAAGCTCTATTGGGCTGCTACTTCTAATATTTATGTTCATCTTGACTATAATTATGAATTATGACAATGCTTTACGTTTTCAGTTTTTGTTCACCCATGCCAATTAGACCCCAAGACCCCCAACCAATTTCTTCTCGTCAAAACTAACAAAGTTTGCGTTTTAATCTCTCTTTTTATACATTGTATAGTACAACAATATTTACACTCGAATGACGAATGTAGGCATGTTACTAGTATTTGTCTTTTTCTTTAAAGGCTTTGTTAATTAATATACACGAGTAATTAAATGCTAAGGTATTTACTGCTTACCCTTCTTTCTTCTTCTTTTAGCTCCGATTATCTGTTTGGCGCTGTCTGATAACCCCGACTTGTTCTTTGGCTCACTGGTGCTGGCGCTATCCGGCTTGGATCCTTTATTCATGTTACCCTTTCTCAGAGGTCCTTTTCTCTTTTTGCTCTCCTTGGCACCATTTCTGCCCTCGTCCTTGTCGTCTCTTTTCCTCTTGTTATCTTTTTCAAAAGACTTGTCATCCTTCTCAGTCTTATTGCGTGAATTAAATACCTTTTCTCTTCTTCTTTTGACAACTTGGGCGTTCTCGATAGCAAATTCCACAATCAAGTTTCTTCTTGCTAAACCTTCCAACTTGGCAAGTTTTTGTTCATCTTCAGTAAGTCCTTCCAAAATTTCTGGAATAGTGACTTCGTGTGCGTTCAACCATCTTAATCCCATCAATGCAGCTCTGTGATCTCTGAATTCTATGAAACCATAACCTCTACTACGTCCAGTTTCCCCGGATCCTTTTACCTCCATAATAACCTTGGCTTGCTTCACCACACCCAACTTCTTACCACTTTTCTTTTTGTCTTCGCCAGCCTTAGGTTGGAACTCGTGAAGATCATGCTTGTGCTTATCGGATCTGGTAATTTCTTCCTTGGATAATGGTTGTCTCTTTCCTTCCTTTACCTCGGTAGCAAATTGAATAACAGCCTTACGACCCAAAGCTTTCAAAGCCTTTTCATTCATAGCTCTTGGAAGATTCCTAATAGCCAATCTGGTCAACGACAAGTGTAATGTAGGATTTTTGTTCAACTGCTGGACTCTTAATTTGTAGGACTTTTCTCTTAGTTCGAGATCTACCTTGGAAATGACTTGAGCCAACTTAGAGTTGGTTGTGATTCTACCTTCGTTTAACAAGTATAAGTTACGTCTATCTTTTTCACCAGGGGCTTTACCGAATGCTTCCTTTCTCTTTTCCGAGTTTTTATCGGCCAATCTACTTGCAGATTGTCTGTCGACGGAAGGACTTATAGATAAAATACGTCCTTGGTAAACGTAGTCTGGAGAAACATCGTCAGCAATAAGTAATGAGGTGGATGCAGAAGATGGCGCGTTACTCAAACATTTATCGTATGACTCTTCATTCTTGAATGCTACGAAAGCAGACCCTTTGGCCAAACCGCTCTCTTTATCTATCACAGGCAAAGCATACTTGACTTCACCAAACTTGGAGAAATGCTCTCTCAATGTCTCTTCGTCAGCATCATAAGGAATATTCCTCACAAAAATAGAAAATTGTTCCTGTCTATTTTTCTTTGGTCTAGGTTCTTCTTCCTCTTCTTCCTCTTCTTCCTCTTCTTCAACGTCCAACTCAACGTCCGAGTCAGGTTCTTCATCAGATTTGATTTCGTTCAAGTTATCAAAGTCATCGTCTTCGTTCTCCTGTGCCTTTCCTTCGTCTTTTTCATCATCTTCGTTCTCATCTTTATTTTCTTCCTCTTCATCTTCCTCTTCTTCATCATCATCTTCTTCTTCCTCATCCTTCAATTGTTCCCACTTGGACTTTTCTAATGCTAAATCTACGGCAACTTCTCTGCCATCAATCTTGAGTCCTACAGACTCCTTGACTGCCTTTTCAGCAGCAGCTTTTTTCATCATAGTGACAAATGCAAATCCACACATTTGACCACCTTTCTTCTTTGGGACGTAGGCATCGAAAACAGCACCGTATTTCGAAAATATCTTCTTTAACCCTTCTGGTTTTTTAACTGACCATGGGAGATTTCGGATAATTAACCTGGCTCTTCTCTTTTCAACAGGTTCCATAACTGGCTTAGGCTCTTTAGGTGCGCGACTCTCTTTGTCCTTACGATCTCTTCTCTTGGCAATGTCGACTCTCAATAATCTACCTTGAAATTTCGTCTTTCTAGCTTCCACAAGAGCAGTCACAGTGTCGTCATCCATGGTGAATGAAACAAAACCGAATCCCCTGGATTTTTGATTCTCGTCATTTACTATCACCGCATGCTTCACAGGTACAAATTGCGAGAAGAATTCTGAGAGTTGTTCTGAGGTTGCTTCAAATGGAACTGAACGAACGAATAATGTCTTTCTATCCAATCCGTCGTCTTCGCTAGGAGTGCTGGCTACAGCGTTTGTGGTAGTGTCGGCCATTATCAATGCTCCTCTTCGCTTCAATCAACTTATTCTGGCTGGGACCGAAAAATGTATGGAGATCATCGCATTGAAAATTGCAGCGATGGCCGGGTTACCCGGCGCGAATCACGAGGCCTAGTATCAACAAACATTAGTATGTATGTGAATCACGGTAAATACAACTGATAGTGGAAACCGGTGGTGAAATGGCTAAACCCCGAGATGAAAAAACAGGTTTCAATGTCTTGCCCAATACATATATACCAGTGTTGTCCAGTAAGGTTTTGAGGGCCGTATTGTCGAGGCTCCCCAAGAATTCGCTCCTTGAGCTTATGTATGTTTGGCCCAAACTACTCAACACACAACCACATCTTGACAAAGAGAATAGTAAAAACAACCAAAAATCTTTAAATAAGCTTGTATCTTCCGATGCAAAGCAACTCAAACATTTGGGGAAAGCTACAAAGCGAAAGATCGTGGATAAAATTCTCTTTGAGTACTGGACCAAGGGCCTCAATCTTTTGCAATTGTCGCAAGTCGACTGTCAATTGATCGCGGACCGTCCTAATGCATACTACTGGGTCAAGTCAACCGTACGAGACTCCGAAGATAACGAGGTACCGATCCTGTTGACCCCTCAGATTTTTCTACAAAAACTAGCCAGCGAACTAAGTGCCTTATATCTAACGTACATTTATGTGTGTCGTCACCCGCGTATGCCATTGATATTGATACGCATTCAAGTTTTTGATCTACAAGCAATTGCTGTTACTCACAATTCAACAAGACCTCATATTGCGTCTCACAAGCCATATTTTGTTGCCATACCCATCAATTCTCCTCACATAATACACTCACCTGGTAACGATATGGTCACTAATATCGTTCTACAAGTTGTTGAAAGATGCTTGCCTCAAAGCAACACCAACCTACTTAAAATAGTATCGCCCGAATCCCAAAGACCAGTACGTTCATTGGAGTCTATGCATATATTTTACGGAAACTCCAGGTTTGGAAATAGTATGGGCTCTTGGACACCGTATGCCGATGGAACAGTAGATTCGTTACCGTTCGATGCGCTTGAAAAACATTCAGTTCTCAAAGAGCAGCCATCTGCTTCAACAGAGCCAAGGCAGAGACTTCGAGATATCGCCAATTTACGATTCAAAGGTAGCATCGATGGACGGTTGAAGTCCCAAAAGATGTACGAGGACAATAAACCTAATCAAAAAAAGGCCTCCACTATAGCATACGATGGTTCTGACAACGAGTTCGATGATGAGGATCATCTTCAGACTAACGAGTTTTCTTCCATCGCTCCCATTCAATATACCGAATTCACCATTAAAGAAAAAATCTCGGAAACTTTAAATGCAGACGAACTGGGCAACGATAATCTTTCGTCCATCAAAATATCATTTGCTGGTCTGGATGTTTTTGCTGGACTTCATGAACTCTCGGTTTCAACTACTGACCCGAAAAAGGTGGTGATAGATCCATTGAAAATACCTGGCTATTTGACAGGAGAAGAGGGCCCTAATTCTGGAATCATACGAAATGGCACCTTCAAAAAATTGGAATAGGTCAGTATCCCAACTTACTGATATATCCCTTGACCAACCTGATACCTTCCTCGTTGTCGCCAAATCCATTCAATAAATCCCGTAGTATTTCAATATCTTTGTTGCGGAAAGCTTCACCGGCTGCCAATTCTAAATCATGGTTCTTCACAAATAGGTCAATTCTTTCAGTATACTTGATATTGGTGCAATGCTTAATATATTCCGAAATGTGATTGCGCGGGGCCTTATGTTTGAATCCCGCTTCAACAAATGGTTCGTACCCAATAGGGGATTTGGCTTCGGTACCTGGTTGCTTGGAACCAAAAGCAAATTTGTACAAATTGTCAAAATTTCTTGACTCGGAATATATCTTCAACACCAAGTTCCAGAACCTCTCTTGTGAAAGTTTGAAATCACGAACTATTGATTTTGCCGTTTTGATTTGATTCATACCAATCAACTTAATCAAAATTTCGTTCAACGACTTCTCGTTATAAAAACTGGTCACAAAAGTCTCACCGAGCTTCTTCTGTAGTTCCAAAATATCAAGTTCCCTCTGATACAACCGGTTGTATCTGCGATTTCCTGAACGACTAATAGATTTGAGCAAACGCGGCTTGTAATCAGCATAATAACTATCGCTTGCTCTGACATTTTCTTTCTTCAAAAAGGACGATAATCTGGAAATACCCAATTCTTGTTTTTTATCTTCTTGAATATAATACGTTTCTAAGAGGTTTGAATTCAACTTTCCAATGCTTTCGACCCAAAAGTGACCTATCAAATCACCATTGATAGGAAGATTGTCATTCGGGATATCGACACCTGCCCTCCTCAACTCGGTATCCAAATCGTCGGATTTACCTATCAGTTCGTTTTGATTCAATATCTTGAAAAATTGTGGTTTACTCAATTTGTCTTGGAGGTGTAGCAAAATCAACTTTGACAAATCATAATCGCCCATTTGGAATGATTTGATCAATGCAAGTTCGATTTCATCGAATTTCAAGTACTGACTGATTTTTTTGGCGATTGAAGGTTCTAGATTTATCAAATACTTACACAAATCAATCCTTCCCTCTTCATGAGCCACTTTAGATATCTCATCAACTGAAATGTAATTCTTGTGGTTATTCTCGCCTCCACTCGAAATCAACTTTTTGGATACTATTTTCAACAACTCAAGGTCTGTCATATTCAATTCCTTTTTGATTTTATAGCAACACCAATGAACATAAATTGAATGTTTATACTGAGGAATGTTCAACAAGTCCATAATTTTCAATGCAAGCAAATGTTGGTCTCTTTTCAATAACATCTGTAAAAACTCATCCCAGTCCATACTAGTTATCTCTGAATACGTTAGGACCAATCCAAGTTCGGGTGATCTGATTTGGTTCAAGACTGTCAAGAAATTGAGTGTGTTGAGGTAGTCATCTGAATTGTAATAGCCCTCGTAGTAAGTTTTTCCGAAAGACACAGCGTGGAGGATTTTCTTTTGCCAAAAATGATTCAATTCCTCGAGAGCCGCCGTTAAACACTCGCTAACGGCCAATCCCAAAGTCTTGTCGGAGATTAATAATGAAATGCTTGTATCAGCCTTCGAAGAGTTCCGATCCAATTTGTCAATGCAATCAAGCAAAATACTGCTCGGATGTGAGGAGCCTATTTGGTATAAGTGACTTTGGGCATCAGATACTCTGGTGATGAATTCCACAGAGGTTGAGGTTATTACTTTTAGGCCATCGCTTTGGGTAAGCAAAATAGGAATCTTGTACTGTAAATCTTCATTGGCTGCTGAGCCAGGATTGGTGATTGTGTCCTTAAGGATTGTGTCTATATCGAATTCTTCGTCTTCTTCCTCGATATCATAGAAGAAAGAAATGCTCTTTTGTCCTGGACCAATTAATTTTATTTCATCCCTCAATGATAAGCAGATTGCATCATTCCCACACCAGCCAACTTGGTATGGGCTACCAAACTCGTTCGAGGTACTGTATTCTAATAAAATGTAATCAAATTGGTTGTTTACGACGAAAATGGATGAGTCGTTACTCAATGCTATTATTTGACCGTTGGGGGATGGCAAAATTGACAGGAAAGGGCCGTGCGTGAGTGCATGGTCTTGAAACTCAAAACTTGCCAAACCAAGATCAACTTTGAACGAGACGATGGTCTTTTCGTAACTTATTGAGACGGAAAACGTATCGTCTACACCAGTTCCAATGATTTCGAAACAGTGGATGTTGTTCAGGGACAAGTCTTTCAATGGAAACTCATAAGAAGTTTCACTTTCAAAGTCTCTAATTATGAATCTATTAAACAATCTGACTATAAGGTAGTGGCGCCAGCACTTGGCCTGCAAGACACCCACGCCTTCTTCGACTTCATTGTTTTCTAGGTTGGTAATCAATATTTGGGTCTCCGATTCTTCAGAAGTGGCCCTGTCTTTAGAGTTTGCGTTCTCCAACTTGTTCAATTTCTGGGTATAGTCGTACTCTTCAAAGTTGCCTTTAAAATCACGATAATATCTGATGGTCCCGTTGTTTAAAACCACCACCAAATCTTCATTTCTGAAAAGGAAGTCAATGATGTGATCATCAGGCCTGCTATTGTAGACCACAGACCAGATTTTGGTACCGCTCAATGAGTATATATCTATTATGTTTGGGTGGGGTACGAATTTGGACGCTAGCGCCAAAAGAGTGCCGTGGGTTGAGAAGACAACCTTATAGTTGGTGTATAGATTTTCAATTGACCAATTCAATTTGTCGTATATCACAGAGTGACTGTAGTACACATCCTGAAGCTTTTGCCATTTTAGGCTAGGACTGTACGGCATTGATCTGTGCTGACCAGTTGGCAACCTAATCTACTTGCATTTATGTGTCTCGCGTAAATTGAGGCGCGCACTGCTCAGTATCAACTAAAGCAACGAGAGAGTAGTGAGAGTGAATTTGAGAGATTCAGAGTAAATGATCTACAACTATGAGCGAGTATGTCACATTAGTCTCTAGTGATAATTACAAATTTGTTGTTCTTAAGGAAGTTGCGCTGATCTCATCTGTGTTGCGAAACACCCAAGGGTTTGAAGAGGGCCAGACGGGCAAAATCAGTTTGGAAATGGACGGCGATATTCTTGAATGTATAGTGGAATATCTTTACTATCACTACAAATACAAGGACCAAACAGAAACAGGAAACATCCCCGAATTCAATATCCCTACCCACCTAGCCCTTGAACTTTTGGTCAAGGCCGACTTCTTGGACATCTAAATAAAGACCAAGAACTTAAAAGAGCCAAGAACTCTTGTATTATTATATTGTATAAAATTCAGTATGTATGAAAAGTAGACTATTAATATAGAACCATGTACAAAGCCCGCCCCCCCCCCTCTCTACTAGCACAAGTATTAATCTAGGTGGTGATGTGAGCAGACTGCATACAGTGTCACCTTATCCTTACGATAGTTAGTAAAAGAATAGTACCCCACAGCAACATGACGGAACTGACGCTACTTGATACCCTTTCGCTGGAAGTAGACTTGTTGGTAGGGTCGGGGGAGAGCAACCTAACCAAGCTTTGCGATCTGGCAAGCGAATTACTTGGCCAGCTCAAGGAAATAGAGCAATCATTATCCCTACAAGTAGAGCTCGAAGATCAAGGCGAAGATAAGACCTCCCAAGCAAAACAGGTTTCTTTAAACGCCCAGAGCTTGGACCTTTTGACCAAAAGTTGGTACAAGTCTTCAATTGACCCCCTCAAGTCATATAACACCAGCATCAACCGGTTTCACAAGCGGGTCTTGACCAATTCGAAGTACCACATTGAGTTGGATGATGCCAATTTTTATCCCTTAATTCTCAATAACTTCCCTGTTAGCATAGAGCAGATGAAAACCCCCCAAGCCAACTCGAAATCCGAAATCACCAACCCAAAATCAAAGGCAATGGCTACCAAGGTAGAAAACAGGGAGGTGCTTCTTAAAGCGATAATACTTCATCTTTTGAAGATAGGGCAATGTGACATAGTTTCGGAATTTGTCAATGAGTTTCCTGCAGATTCAGATATAGTCATCGACAAAGTAATACTCCAGAAGTTTGAGAGCTTGAAGAAAATAGTAGATGATATAATCGTTCGGCATGATTTATCACGGGCCTTGGCGTGGTTCAAGAATAAATACGAAGATAAGGTGGCCAGTAAAGGAGAATCCTCGGGTGACGACCTTCACAATAGAACTTACACATACAACAATGAGGCGATCGAGTTTAAGTTCCACATGCTCCAGTTTATTCTTCTTTTGAATGGATCTCCAAGAGAAAACGACGCCGGTTTTTCCTTGGACAATACCTTCCGAGCCTACACGTACTCCAAATCCAACTTTGCTCGATTCTTTAAAGACTATTTGAATGAAATATCTCCTCTCATGATGCTCTTGTTGTTTGATGGCGATGCCACGCAGTACGGAACGGATTTATACTCAAGCAACAGCTTCAAGAAATTGGTGAGGGAGTTTTTGGAGAAACTTAAGCTCAGGTATAATGTGGAGAAGGGCTCAAGTGGTGCAACCCAGGGTGAATTCAAGTTTGTGTCCGAGCTATTAAATAGCTTTGACAACATTCACGACAGTCAGGTGTTGTTTGTGAATCTAGCCAACGAATTCGTATCGGAGTACTGCAAAGACTTGAAGCTATCGAATGACAGTTCGTTGTTCCAAGGCGTCTTGGCTGGCTTGATCTACCTTCCAAGTTTTTACAAGTATAAGAAAATTCAGCTGAAAATCGGCAAGGCATCAGACTCTAAGGTCGACAAACTCGAGTTGGGCGAAAGGTTATCGGTGGCGCCATATACATTTGACCTTCCATTCCAGCTCCCGGACTCGTACCGGTTTCTATTCAACCATCATCCTATCTTTATTTGTCCTGTATCTAAGGATCAGCTCGTTCCTGGTATAGAGTACCACGACGAGTCTGGGTCTTTGAAAAGGCGAAACTCAAGTTTGGATCCTTCGTTTCCCCCACTGGGCAGTCCGGTGGTGGTGCTTAACTTCTGTAAGCATGTGGTCTTGCGAGAAAGTGTGTGGCAGTTGAGTAAAAAAGGGACTGAAAAGTTCGACTGCCACTACTGCTACAAGGTGCACAACTACAACAACGTCAGTGATGCCTACTTTATTGATCTCTAATATACGACTAATGAATACACTATATGTATCAGGCTCGATTTTTTATGGGTGCAAATAGCCAGATCCGGTGGTCATCGGGCCCTCGGAATTGACCCAGCTCAATATTTTTTTCTCCAGCTACTCCTCTACAAGCACCAAGTACCCATGGGTGAAACCAAGAATGAGGGCCCTGAAGCAGAGCTCGAGCTTGTGATACAGTCACAGTCAGCACTAGGCGATCCTTGGGTCCCGGTGTATCGAACTTCTGTCGATTTCGGCGCCGTTCACTTTGAAACAGCCATGTCAAATTTGATCAGACAGCCCAATATCAACTCCACCGTCATCATGCGAGCAGACATTCTCAAGGAAAATACATACGATCCACAAGAGGGAGTGACTACGTTCGTAAGCAAGTACATCAATGAGATCCCCAAGTTCCCCACCACCCAGGAGTCCCAAGACAAGGCCCTATACCGGTACTTGGACGACTTAGAGCTCAAGAGCATCCCCCTCGAAAACAGCCAGATAGCTTTGAAAATCAAGAGTGAAATAATCAGGCGAATTATACCCAGAAACCCATTCAAAGACTACATCATAAACCAGACATGTTTGGTCCTCACTTCGGGAACCAAAGACACAGATAGTGTTCTAATTGTGTACATCCCCCACATCAAAACCGCAGAAGAGATTCCCTTCTACTTGCCCCCTGTGTACGCCGTAGGTATCTTGTACCACGAGTCTGAATTGTCGATCCATTACCTTCCATTTGGCTACAATTGCCCCGACGCGGCTGCGCGAGTCAAGGCGCTCAGAAGCCTTGATCCTATAGAAAGACCCATCAGAATAGCCCTTCGTTTGCTCCAGACCTCAAGCAAGCATTCGCGCGGGGCCAAATCGGGCTACGAAAAGAGAGTCAACCACGACTTGGTGGTGCCCAAAATAGCGTTCCAAAACAGGTACATCAGCTTGAAAAAAAAGTACTCGTCGCATCTTGTCAATCTGTGGTGTGAAAGTACCGATCCCAAAAAACATGTGTTTGAAGACCTTGCCATTGCTGCTTTCTTGATAGAGTTCTGGAACATCACCTACAACGATAAGAGCGATTTTCAATTCAGAGACTTGGGCTGCGGCAATGGCTTGTTGGTGTATATCCTCATCATGGAAGGCTACAAGGGCCAAGGCTTGGATGCGCGGGCCAGAAAATCATGGGCAACGTATCCCCAGCAAGTACAGGACAACTTGCGCGAACAAATCATCATCCCCAGCATACTCTTGAAGCCGCACCCGGCGGTGTCGAAGATCGCGCCCCAGGTCAAAGACAACGGCCGCATGTTTAACGTGCCGTTGGCTGCCCCCGCTGCAACATCGCCACAATTGGCCACCGCCAGTTTGGCGGGCGTCGAGTACCATTCATCCGCCAGCTTGCTTCAGTCGTCGCAGGTGTGTACCACCGAGGAGTTCCCCGCCAACACCTTCATCATAGGCAACCACTCCGACGAACTTACATGCTGGATTCCCTTGCTTGGATTCCCGTTCATTGTCATACCGTGCTGCTCGCACGCGCTTTCGGGTGCGAAAATTCGGTACCCGCCAAAAAAGCCCACTAAGGCGTTGAAGCCCAACCGCAACGCCAGTGTGTCGACCTACAACACGTTGGTCGACCACGTAGAGGACTTGGCCATACAGATGGGGTGGAACGTGCAGAAGGAGATGCTCAGAATTCCCAGCACACGCAACTCAGCCATAATCGGCACCCATCAAGACACCTCGCTCTCCAACCCAGATGCCAGACAGACTCGCGTGTTCGATATCCTCGCACTTGAAGGCGGGGCGGAAGGCTGGGTTGAAAATTCCATGCTTCTCATGAAAAAAGCCCCCAGGAACCATTGATAGACTACACAACACAATATATGAATTATAGTCCTCTTTTATTGTAGGCTATACAACGTTTCAGGGATTCTTTCATTGTAGGCTATATACCGTTTAGGTACTGTCGAAGGCTTAGTATCAGTATTCTCAATCAAGCAAAATCCTGCATGCAGCCCGGACCACCTCTAATTTGAGTTGGAAGTTCATAAGTACTGGTGTCGCCAACGCGTTGAAATAGGCATTTCACCACCAATCATGACTGGATCATCATCACAGTAAGTTGACTGCTGAACTCGGAGCCTCTTTTTATATACTAACTTCAGATTTCAACAACTTGAAAAGCTAGGCGAAGGTACCTATGCCACCGTTTACAAGGGGAGGAACCGCTCAACAGGAGCATTAGTGGCGTTGAAGGAAATCAACCTTGACTCAGAAGAAGGAACTCCATCGACTGCCATACGGGAGATATCGTTGATGAAGGAACTCAACTATGAAAACATCGTCACTTTATACGACGTGATCCACACTGAAAATAAACTCACACTAGTATTTGAATATATGGACAAAGACTTGAAAAGGTACATGGAGGTACACGGAAACCAAGGAGCCTTGGACTTGAAGATCGTCAAGTCGTTTATGTTCCAGCTCTTGAAGGGAATCATGTTTTGTCATGACAATAGAGTATTACATAGAGACTTGAAACCGCAGAACTTGTTGATCAACAGCAAGGGAGAATTGAAGTTGGGAGATTTTGGGTTGGCCAGAGCATTTGGAATCCCTTTCAACACCTTTTCCAATGAAGTGGTTACATTGTGGTACAGGGCTCCCGATGTGTTGTTGGGCTCGAGAGCCTATACCACCTCAATTGATATCTGGTCAGCTGGCTGTATATTTGCTGAGATGTGCACTGGTAAACCTTTGTTTCCTGGTACAGCCAATGAGGACCAGTTGATCAAGATCTTTAGACTCATGGGTACTCCCAACGAAAGGACTTGGCCTGGGGTTTCTCAATATGCAAACTACAAGAGCAATTGGCAAATTTACGTGCCACAGGATTTGAGGCTAGTAGTGCCTGGCTTGGATTCAATGGGTCTCAACTTGTTGCAAAGCTTATTACAAATGAGACCAGAAGCCAGAATCACCGCAAGACAGGCCTTACAGCACCCATGGTTCCACGAGATCACCAACCCAAACCCCATTGTCCACCACATGACTGACCCTTATCAACAACAATCTCAGCAGCAACAGCAGCAACAGCAACAGCAACAGACACAGCCCCTCCACTCCCATCAACACGTTATCGACCAACACATTGACCAGCCGTACCCATGATTAAAGATTATGTATTGGTAAAAGTCTATATAAGAAATGAAGTATGCAATGGTTAGAGGAGATCAAAGCTTGGACCCTCGGTGAATTTCATAAAGAGCTGCGCCAAATTGTAGTTTTTGAGTTCGAGTAAGTACCGCCATATTTCGCCATCGTCGGGGTTGGGCAGTTCGTAAAAGCGGGTCACCAAACTAATGAGCGCTTTGGAAATGTCTTCAGAAACATTATCTCCACAGTAGTTTAGTCCGTAAGCTTGGCTGTCCCTTGATTCGTAGATGCTGTATAGTTTGAGTAATGCAAGTATAGTTTGTTGGCTGATTTTAGCGTCTTCCTTCATATTGTTCAACACAAAGTATACCACTTGGTCCAACGATATTTCTTGGGTATTGACTCGAAGTGGGTTCAGCATGAAGTTTTCCAACGTATTAATCAAGAAACTCTCGATGTCTTCAACGTTGAAACTATAAATGTGCCTTAAAAGCTGGACAATTTCAAACTTGTGCGAAGAGTCTATTCCATGGTTGTATATGGGGGATGGGAAGTCGAGGCTTTGGCTCCCCTCGAAGTTGTAGTAGACAGTGTTGTTCTGTTGAATAAAGGGTCTTCTGGAGGCACTGACTAGCCCAGCTTCGAGTTTCCTTCTTTCGTCATCGTATTCCACCAACTTTTCGTTTTCTTCTGTCAACAATTCTGGTTGATCTTCAATATCTGTGCGTTCGGCAATAGGAATATCGGGCACAGGATTCCCATTCACCTGATCGGTAAGGTACTGTAGGTATAGCGACAACTCATTGAATTTGTACCTCAAAAAGCGCAATCTGGTTCTGACCTCATACGCAATATGGGCATCAGGCATCAACTTTAAATAGGTGTCGCTCTCTATATTGTCTTTAGTGTAGACATGGGAATTGAAAAAGTGCTGAATGAGATTCACCGATACAAAACGGTTGACTAAAAGTTTATCCGAAAGCGCCTTTGCATTCGTCACATCTCTAAATTGGGCTATGGTTTCGCCAATTATTTCGAGGTTCCGTACGATCATCTTGTAATTGGTATTTGTCTGGATTCTTTCTTCGGGGTTGGTTTTGTTGTACTCGAATTGCGCAACTACTTGTTCTAAGCGAGATCTGTAGTAGCTAACCTTCTTGCTTACTAGCTGGAAGTCAATTCGACTATTCAAATCGCACACGTACCAGTACTTGATCATACCTAGTGCGAGAGAAAGGTTTCTCCACTTCCATCCCAGATAATCTTTGCATTCGAAGTGGGGGTCAAATTTGAGAAGTCTGTTGAAGTACTTGTTAACTAGCGGCAAGCCGTTATTGGGCCTTGCCAATACAAATATTCTTTGGAGTATTTCTGTAGGCAAGCTACCAAGACTAGAGGGGGGTAAGGGTTGTGTCAGTGGCTTGAGTCTTTTCGTTGTAGAGCCAGCACTATCGTTTTTAGACTTAGCACATCCAACCTTCCTCCTCTTCAAAGGTTTTCCTGCTTGAATGAAGCCCATTTGTGCCCATCTGTTCCGTTTTACTTCTCTTCAAGCTAAGCTAAAATTTGCGATGCGCATCTCCTCGAATAATTGTGATAAGGCTGAAGTGAGACCTAACAGCGAACTACTAGTGAAGTGAATAGCGGATCTTAACTATGCAATCCTCACCAGTCGTATCCTAGATGTATGTCAGTCGACGGTTTAACGACTTTGCAGGCTCTTCTAGTTCTTACCACGGCCTGGGATCAGAGCGATTGGAGTAAAGTTAGGAGCTCGGATCCGTAATCATCTGCGAAATCAGTCTGAAATATTATGTCTATCTGGGACCTAGTCCACTGGATTGAATCAACAGTGATCTACTATAATGATTATACTTTGAATTTATATTATCGTAATAAATAAATAAATAAAAGAAAGAACTATAAAGCTTTCAATCTAAAGGTGGCCCTTGGCTTGTTCTTCCTTAAATTGATCTTCGGTGACACCAGCACCCATAGCAGCAGTCGAACTAACACCACCGGTAACCATCTTCAACAAACCATCAATGTATTCGGCACCAGACCATTTTTGATGTTTCACGACTTCAACACCCTTTTCGATTTCTGGTTGTTGAACAGTTTGTCCGTAAGCCTTCATACCAATTTCAGCGTATTGACGAGAGAAGTCGTCAACAGCCAAAGCGGTGGTATGTAAACCGGCCAAAGTGATGAATTGCCAGACGTAACCCAACTTACCCAATCTCTTGATGTAAGTTTCTTGCTCGTCGGCAGGCATGGCCTTGTTCCAGTTGAAAGATGGAGACAAGTTGTAGGCTAACCATTGGTCTGGGTAAGCGGCCTTGACACCATCGGCGAATTCCTTAGCTTGGGCGTAGTCTGGTAAAGCAGATTCCATCCAAATCAAGTCGGCGTATGGGGCGTAAGCTCTACCTCTCATAACGGCACATTGAGTACCACCATCGTATCTGTAGTAACCTTCTCTGGCTCTAGAGACATCCCAGTTGAAGTAGACGTCTTTACCAGTCAATTCCTTGGCGATTTTTCTGGCTTCCTTGTTGGAAGTGTGAGAGTGTGGGTTGACCTTAGCAACGAACTTCTTGATCAATTCTTCCTTGTTGGAGTAGTTACCAGCCTTGATGGTGTCAATGACAGCTTCGTGGAACAATTTCAAGCCAGCAGTCTTGGTCCATTCAGCTTCAATGGCAGACAATTTCTCACCGTAGATACCCTTGGCTTCGGCTTCGGCCATAAGAGCGGCCAAGTCACCAGCTTCTGGGTTGGTGGCACCAACAACGAAGTAGTGGTCTCTGTGGTCAATGGTGGAGGTGATCAAGGTGGCGGCTTCAGAATCAGTTCTGGCGACAGCCAACAAGTCGGAACCCAAGATATCGGCAGAAGCTCTGATAGCAACCAATCTGTTGATGTGTTCTTGGACTGGGACCAAAACCTTACCGGCCATGTGACCACACTTCTTGGTACCAGGAGCTTGATCTTCGATGTGAATACCAGCAGCACCTCTTTCAACAAACATCTTGGTCAACTTGATGATGGCAGTGATACCACCGTGACCAGTGTCACCATCAGCGATGATTGGTCTCAAGAAGTCGATGTATGGTTGCTTGGCTCTTTCAGCCTTAGACAAGTTCAATCTTTCTTCTCTTTGCTTTCTGTCGTGGAATAACTGAGCAAACCACAAGTGTTCGACCTTGTTTGGAACGGTGTCCATAGGGTAATCAGCCAAATCTGGGGAAGGTTCGTTTGAGGTGGAGGCAGTAGAAGAACATTGCCATCCGGAAACGTAAATGGAGTCCAAGTATTTGGCCATTTGAGCAACGTGGATAGGGTCCAAAGCTCCGAAGGTGAAGGAAGCAGTCTTTTGTTTGTCGTGTTCGGTCAAAAGCTTGAACAACTTCTTAGCTTGTATAGAAGATGGGTAATCGATCTTCAAAGTACTTCTCTTCTTAGCAATATCTTCAGGAGTGTAGATTCTCTTGGTTTTCGACCAACGGGGTTGGCTCCACCATTGTTTGATCTCTTCAACCTGTTGTTGGAAGAACTTTTCTTCTTCGTTAATATCAATAGTAGTGTAAGGCATTATAAAATGTTTAATGTATCGAGCCTATTGAGGTATTCAACTTTAAAATATTTATTGATTTTACATTCCAACCTTCCCTGAAATTCCACTACTATTTATACTATTAGGAATTCGACGTTGAAATCTCACCACTCCTAATTTTTCCCCAAACTACTCCCTTGTGCTCACAAGTACCCCAGATTCTGTCGACTCATAATCATTTGGCTCTCCGCTCACCCAGTGCGCGCCAGACGCCAAACCAAATATGTCCTCGGATAAGCGGAAGCTTAAGCCTGGACATTCATTTCGGATATATTACGAGCAAAACTAAGCCGTGGATTGACATACGGGGCACGAGTGCTAGCATGTGGGTCTACGTCAAAGAATACATGGCTCTCTCTAAACATCGACATGTTAATTAGTATATCCCTAAGAACACCAAAGGTGACACCTGGGTTTATCCCCGGCTATCGCTCCGGCAAGTATTCCCTCCATCCCTCCACAATTTTTCCTGCAAAGTGTCCCCACCCCACTCTCGATTGCGCGGGCTTGCGCGCAAAGACTCGGAGTTTTCTCCGGCTACTTTACTATCACATGATCTCATTTGACGCTGATAGGCCTCCGAGATCGGCTCCGGTCAGAGCACGAGTACTTGCCGAGGACAGCAACTTCCTTTTCTCCACTCCGAGGTTCTCGGAGTCCCAGTTGCGGGTGGCTAACAAAGGAGTCGTGATTACGGTCAGATGACACCCTGATTGTTGGACTTTTCCTACAGGTGAATAATGTAGGTACTTCTGGCAACAGCATACGCTGGTCCATTTGCCGCCATGTAGACTTTGTTGGACCTTGTCAAACCTTGCTCCATTAACTAGGTACTCAATAGGGATAGACCATTTGTTGAGATCTATTGGATTGTATTAGTGATTCCTTCGATAATATCGTATTTGTGTTCTCTTCGCATCCAATTTTATCATTGCGAAAGCCAACATTTTACAGCTAAATACGTAATATAGTCCTATTCATAACCTTAAAATATGGTTCTTTGCTGCACAATGTGCCGTCTATCGCAGCATGATTCATCCCTTTTGAATCCTAACGTAAGTGTTTCATCGATGTTTCAGTTGTCACCGTGTCTATTGCAGTAAGATCAACCTGATCTATTCTTTGCGATAGCCAAATCATGCAGCGCATGGTCTTTGTGCTAATGCATCTTTCGAATAATACCTTACAGTGTAGCTGGTAGACCACCAACCCAATGTAGAGTGCTTGATAGTTGCAAAACAATACTTGCGAAAATTTGCAGCAACTTTGCTCCACTTAGTCCTTTCCAATTGTACATCCGATCACTGAATAGATAGATAGCCTCATGAAGTTCTCCTACTTATAAGACATGCAAAGAACAAGAGATACTGTTATTTGCAGTTGAAATATTCAAGCATTGGAGCAGACTTCTTTTTGATTGAGCTAAGTCCGACCCCTTACGCGGGCAAAGTGGCAATTCTACGTGATAGTTTGGCACTCTTGCCCCGCAAAATGATCGACGTTTGATGTGATAGTATGTGTAGTGATGATTCTCTACTTTTCAAGGCAATTATTTTGGGTAGAGGTCAATAACTCATCCAAAGAGTACGTAATTAAAGACCCTATACGTAAAACGCGAACTCTACAAATACAAGCTATCGATGAGTTGGGCTATACTTGGAGTAATTACAAATGCCACTCCACTCAAAGGTATACATCATGCTACTGTATACCCAGCCTCGAATTCTCCTCTCATTTTAATGTGGTCCCGTCGTAACGATCTGTATGCAGTCCTGATAACTAAACCATTTGCGTTTCTGTCACTCACCACAACAGAAGGCGAAGTGCTTAAGCATTTCCCATACCATAGATCACGATTAAAACATTTAGTGGTCATAGTATTCGAGCCCTGTATTATACTTGAACTACGCTAGTGTCTACAAAAATCCCTCCACTTTGCAAATTGATTGAAGACATCTTTTATTTGCAAAAAAATTCTACGAAAAAGTAATTTGTGCTTTCCGCAAACTATCCGCCAAGATTTCCCCAAATTCTATTCACCTACATTACCCATGTCTGGCTTAGTACCTAGTGACTACTTACCGTATCTAGAGTATCTTCCGGATCTTCAGAAATGTGCCAACATATTCGTGACATGCACTCCATTATTCTCATACGGATCAACATGTTATAGTATACACCGTCGAAAAACGTCTACCGGTTTCTCAATAGACATATGTGCCACGATGTTTATGGCCGCATCACTTAGAATCTTGTACTATTTCATAACTCCATACGAAGTTACCTTGCTTCGACAATCAATAATGATGATATTCATCCAAAGCATATTACTCAAAGTCTCGTTACATTATAGACCAAAGAATTACGATCCGGAATTTTTGGCTCCGTTGCCGGTCTTTCGCAATGAACTTAACTCTAGTCTTCCTAGAAGGCTAAGTGCAAGTGGAAATACAGTTGAGCACGAAAGCTACTATGTCAAATCACTCCCTGCTTCATTGCTATATCTCGCAAGCGACTTGTTTGAGCTCGCGTGGATATACATAAAAGTATCGTTTGCTCACGCTCTCAAATTCTTCGACATCTACTACCAAAGACCATACCTATTTTGGCAATGGAAAGAAGAATTGCCTTACTGGCAGTATATTGTACAGTTCATAGGGTTGTTTTCGGTCTTGACGCTAGTATTCAATAACTGTCAGTCATTCGGGAATTTTATTGGGATCCTTGGATTGTTTATTGAATCGTTACTTCCATTGCCACAGATATTGCTACTTAACAGACTCGGGTCAGTCAAGAATTTCAAGGTCATACTATTACTAAGCTGGTTGGGTGGTGATCTTACCAAGATTAGTTATCTATTATATGGTACAGACAATGTTTCCATCATATTCATAGTAGCGGGTTTATTTCAAATGTCACTTGATATATTCATCGCTTGGCAATATGTCCATTTCAAATCACTCGAATCGAAGGCGGCCGAGTATCAGGAAAATCCAGAGACTTTAAACTCAGGCCCTATGTCGGACAAAAGTATTCATCAAAACAGTGTAGGCACTCCATCTGATTTGAATGATATTGTCAACCAATTAATTACACAAGAACAATATGTTCAACCTAACCAAGGTATAGAATTGAGAAATCTAAATATAGTATAAATAATACTAGCATAACTTCTAATAAAAAATTAAATTAAAAAATTAAATTAAAAAATTAGAAAAGCTAAAAAACTAAATAATTGTTGATAGAACCAGCATGATATTTCCCCACATCAAATTATGATATAACACTCAGGGTAGTGAGAATCATTCCAATATGTACAGGATATATTTGCATGTTCTATGTATAATAAAGGTATTAGGTGCCTATTTATATGTCATTTAAATGAATCACACCAGATCCTAAATCTAAGGCTTCGTGTATGTGGTCATAAGAAAATCATATTCGTGGGTTGTGTATCGTAGTAGTGGGATATGAGCTGCTCAGATCGAGACATACTCAACATTATCCTTGGCTTCATTTATAAGGTCCAAGGCATCCTTCCCTACCAATCCATGCTTGACCTTGATGTGTCTTGATAAAGCATCACCTCTCGAGAAGGTCTTTTGCTTACCATTACCTGCTCCGCCATTCATTCTACCCTCGCAAATGACACATCTGAAAATCTTCTTCTTGGAAGCATGAATAGTTTCTTGATGTCTAATCAAATCGTAAGGCCTGGAAAATTGCTTATTACATTGAACACCAGTGTATGGATTCACCAAATCGCATGAGTGATTAGGGTTATTTGCTGATATCTCAGCAGCTGACATGTGGTAGTGAGCAGGCAAAGTTTGATTATTGACTCTATGAGTATCATCGGTGCTTTTTTCTCCGTCATCCTGCTTATCATCATCCATATTCATATTGGCCAAATCCTCATCAATCATTAAGTTCGTAGAGTCACGATTTATGGTGGATTGCTCATTGTCGACGGGTTCGAAGTCTCCGTTGATTATTTCGTTAGTTTGTAGAGATGGTTCGTTGTTTTCCACACTGTTTGGTTTCAAGCAGTCATCCAACTCCATAAAATTCATGTTGTATTCTATGTCATTGTTCAACTCTTGGGTATTATTATAATTGTTAGCATTAGCAGAGTTCATTACTAACTCATCAAACTCGTCATCTACGTGGAAGTACTTATCTTCGTCTTCTTCATCTGACAAATCTTCTTCGACTTCCTCATCGAGACCATCAGCCATCAAGTAATCGTTTTCATAACCAGGTATTATATTGTTGTTTGTAGTCAAGAACTCTTGCGATAAGTCATCCTCATTGAGTCTTTGGCTGTTTGGTACAAACAAAGTTGACATGTCATCGTTCCAGTTACTTATCAACTGAGAAGGCTGGATGTCTGGATTGTATAACAAGTAGTCGTCATCCTTCTTCTGACTCATTTGTTCATCATCGAGAGTGGTTATCCTTCTCCTTCTGTTTGGTTTCTGGGGAAATTGTTGAGGTAATGGTGGGTAGTTGACCTGGGTGTCTTGGTATGGAGGTGTTGTGTTTATTGAGTCGGGGTTAGCGTAGTCGGTGAAGGGATTAACTCTGGGTTGGTTATATTGTAATTCCATGTCGATGTTCGATATATCATACGTTGGTACAGCAGAATTTGAAGTGCCGTTGTGTTTGTAGTCCATAACCGAATCGGGAATGTTAAGATAGTCGGGAATGTTGAGATAGTTGGATAAGTTTGAACTGTTGCTAATATTTGGATGGGAGTATAATTGGGAGTGGTTCAACATTGGCGATCCATTCGCAGAACCGGCCCTGAAGCTAAACTTGGGAGAGTCACTTCTTGGGGGTTGCTGGTTAGATTGCGATAAATGTGGCTGTTGTTGGTAGTTATTGACCTGAATAGGACTGTTGGGCAAATGATAAAGCTCTTCGTCCATGATGTCGGTAATCGATCTCTTGAGTGGGGGCAATACAACTGAAGTCATTTCTGACTAATAATCGATATATTGACTAAAAATGCGTGGGTCAAATCTCAAATTTGGATGGCAAATCTTGAAGATATATGTGTATTTTTAATTTGCTTATTAATTTTCGTGTTGCTTTTTGTGCTTACACACTTTCATGATCCTGTGCACTTGGGTGGAATCTGCCTGCGACGTTTGAGGCTAAGGCGCACAATCGGGTCCGTATTTAGACTGCCGTATCGTATCCCGCAGTGTGGCCATGCTAATTCCGTATCTGAAACTGAAACAGGGAGGAGGAGAAGCATGCGAAAGATAATCAAAACAAACCTATCAGTCGTTTCAACAAACAGATAGGGGCTTCATTGTCGACCAAGTGGGACTACAAGAATTCTACAGGTTAGGTTCTCGTATGATACGGGTCTTATGTATTGAATAATTGCTCTCCAATCTCAAAATAAGAGAGATAGAGACAACATTTCTGATGGCAAGAGATCAGCCTCAGCCTGAGATGGTTCACATATGGATGATGCATGCGACATTGACGGAGGAACGATGAGTCAAAATGTACACGTATATAGTTTATATGCCGTCTAGACCGTTTAAATCCATTAAGTCCGCACATACGAACATTCTGGAACTTATCGATCTTTCGGGTGCGACTTCGCATAGGAGCAACCTGAGATGAGATAGTGACCATGGAGTCTATTGTTAGTCACGTGTTCGATCTATGTGGTTCAGTCCTTGGAGAGCCCCTCGTTACGAACCTTCTCTATCCCCTTAGCAGCCAACTCCTCATCCAAGTAGTAATAGTCGTGGACCAAGCCAGCATGATCGTCTATCTCGAACACCAACGGAACCCCAGTCGGCACATTTATGGAGGAGATATCGGTGTCGCTCACGTGACTCAAGTGTTTGATAACACTTCTGACCACCGAACCGTGGGTCACCACTAGTACCGTACGATCCATTTGAATCAATTGATGGTTCAATATTTCCTGGATAAAGAATGGCATTACCCGTTTCATTACCATCTCTAGGGATTCCCCCTTAGGCAATACAGCTTGGTTAATAACGTCATTGTATCGGTCGTCTATACATGGGTCAGCGCCTTCTACGGGCGGAGGTGTTCCATGATAATCACGGCGGATGTATTGAAATTTTTCGCGATCCTCACCCAATTGCAAGAATATGTCATGTTTGTTGCATCCTTGGTATTGGCCATAATGGCGTTCATTCAACTGCCATACTTTGTGATGATCCAACCAAGCTTTGTTCAAGTGGTTTATAATCTTTAGACCCGTATCAATTGATCTAGTGAGTCTCGAGGTGTATAGCACATCTGGGTTTAATTTCGCTTTTTTGATTAGTTCCCCTGCTCTGACTGCTTCTTCTTTGCCTTTATCAGAAAGCGGGATATCTATCCAGCCACAAAATTTGTTCTCGTGGTTCCATTGAGACTCTCCATGACGAAGTATGATGAGTTTATGAGTGGGCATCTTTTAGAATAGCTTGATCAATCTGCCTAATGAATGCGATAATTGCCAGATAAATTCGGACTAATCTCTCACTGTGTGCAGGTCACAAAGTCCCGGTGGAAATTTGTTTGTGATCATGTGCTACCATCGAGCAGAGCTCAAAGTGCAGGGGTGTCGGTCCTAAACGTTAGCACTATCGACACTATCGGCTAGTGCATATATTATCTTAACAATTTGTCTGAAAGTGGCCGTGTTTTTATGTATTCGGGTTATCATTTTGTCGTAAATGCAACAACCACCAAAATCGATGTAACATTTCTCAATCTCAATGCAACCGCATCGAAAAAAAATAGAGAATGATGTTACTACCCCAAGGCATAGATGTGACGGCCGCTACATAGGATAGTATGAATGTTATAAATGTAAACGACGTCCAAGGAATTTATTACGAATCGACTTTTTGCTCGACTAGTCAACTTCCATAGTTAGCTTATTTTTTGCATAACCGGGTCTAAAAGAAAAAATGTCACATTTAAATACTCCCCCAACTACACCCATTAGTTTTTCCCATATCGAAGCTCTTTACAAACAGCTAAACATAAGACTTGTCCACTTTGATACTATGCCAAATCCGTCAAAAATCAAACAAGATAAGCCATTTACATGGTCTGACATACAATACATCTCAAAAACTAATCAACTAGAGTTATTTGCCAGATCTCAAGAAGAAACCCATAGATACTTCGAATTCAAACAATATTTAAAGAAAAATGATATCAATATCATGGACCATGTTTTGAAGAAGGAACTACACTGGAATACTAGAGATCTTAGAGGTCCGGGGGAACCGATTTTTGTCAACCCGAACGATGTGAAGATTATTTATAATCAATTTCCGTACTATGTTCCCAAAAATGTGAAACATTTATGTATCTGGAGTAAGGTGAAGATTGTTGGAGACCCAAACTCACCTATCGGAGATATTCTGCCACAAGTTAGAGCTGTCATAACGAGATATATAGAAAAAACGTTCATCGAAGGTTATGGATTAACCTGGGACCAATTGATTTGGTTTCGTAACTGGGATAGTTTACAGAGTGTCAAGAGCATTAGTCACATACATGTCATAGTCAAAGATTTAAATATTCCCGATGAAGAAATCATAGGAACAAGTGGTTCTGTTTTAACTCTTGAAGAGTACAATCAAATCATGTCAAGCACATAAACATACCCCCAAGCATTTGAGCATGTTCGCGAACATGTTTTCAAAACTAGAAGCAATCGTCATACAATACCCAAAGGTTCAACCAAAAGTTGCCATTTTTAGACTAAATAGAAGAATGTACAATACATGGCCCTATGGCTATACTACGAGTAAATGAGGAATCTAATAGATAGAGACCAAATAGCGCGGAAAAAACTAGGCAACTTACAGAATTCGCCATCGTCGCGAACATCGCACTTTTTTGGGGCCAAAATAACCAAGCCCTTCAAGAGCGCCAGACCCATTATTTGCCGATACAGAAGTAGTGACTACAGATCAGTTCGATTGCTCAACGTAAGAATTTAAAATAATACTATAATATACATAAAGATAGAAGTAGAAATGAATTTAACCTCCGAAACCGTACAAGGTTCTACCTTGTCTCTTCAAAGCGTAGACGACATCCAAGGATGTAACAGTCTTTCTCTTGGCATGTTCGGTGTAAGTAACAGCATCTCTGATAACGTTTTCTAAGAAGGATTTAAGAACAACTCTGACTTCTTCGTAGATCAAAGCAGAAATACGCTTAACACCACCTCTTCTTGCTAATCTTCTGATAGCAGGCTTTGTAATACCTTGAATGTTATCTCTTAAGATCTTTCTGTGTCTCTTAGCACCACCTTTTCCTAAACCTTTTCCTCCTTTTCCTCTACCAGACATATTGATTAATTATTATTTGTTTGATTGATAGATTATATCAAAAAAGACTATTATCAAATGTGCGAAATGATGTATTTATAAATTGATGATGTGGGAATCGCCATTAATATTACCCCCCTTCAGAGCGCAGGTTCCGACCAAAGCCAAGCGAATGTCTCAGGGAGGTGAGGGTGTCAGCCAACTGCGGAAGCCACTTTTTAGGGCTATTCTACAAAATACTCTGTGTAAGTGTATTTTTTCGCACGCACGTTACCCCAGTTCTCGCTCTTTCTGGCAGAGAAAGGCAAACTTAGTCACATTTTTACTCCTCGTATCGTAACATACTACAAACGTCGCAAGTTTTGCGACCATAATTTACCCAAAATGCGCGCTATCATTTGGGGAAGCGTACATGACAATAAATAACGTTCTTTTCGCGCGAACAGAAGTGCTATGTACTCATTATTACCCAGCTCTCAGAGTAAATTCAAGTACGCGACTCCGTCAATAGTAACTTCTCTAACGTCGGAAAGATTATGTGGTATCTCGGCGTGACCCAAACAAACAAATAATCACCCTAATTAATTTTACTTAGTGCGCGTTCAAATCCATATATAAAATGTTTAGATTCCGATAATCCTAGATTATTTTTAGTTATCAATTTGTTCAAGTATTCAAGATGGCTAGAACTAAGCAAACAGCAAGAAAATCCACTGGTGGTAAAGCCCCAAGAAAACAATTAGCTTCTAAGGCTGCCAGAAAATCTGCCCCTTCTACCGGAGGTGTTAAGAAGCCTCACAGATATAAGCCAGGTACTGTTGCTTTGAGAGAAATCAGAAGATTCCAAAAGTCTACTGAATTACTTATCAGAAAGTTACCTTTCCAAAGATTGGTCAGAGAAATTGCTCAAGATTTCAAGACTGACTTGAGATTTCAATCTTCTGCTATTGGTGCTTTACAAGAATCCGTTGAAGCTTACTTAGTTTCCTTATTCGAAGACACCAACTTGTGTGCCATCCACGCTAAGAGAGTTACTATCCAAAAGAAAGATATCCAATTAGCTAGAAGATTAAGAGGCGAAAGATCTTAAACTTGACTGGTTATCAAATCTTCAATTCTTTATATAACAGTTTTGTTTTCAAGTGTATATTAGTAATTTATATTAAGTAATAATTTAATGCTTTGTAGAAAAGGCGATACGTGTTTTTCTGAACATGGTTAATTTGTATAAATTAACCATACATCCCTTATAACGCTAACTGTGTTGAACTACCTATAACAGGGTATAAAACTTTTATTGACTTTAGCGCTGAAATTTTATGAGTATAGTAACTTATTGAGTAATGATATGCTGTTTTGTATATAAGGTCTTTATTTAAAAAGGATACAAATCAGGGCCTGCATCATTATCTATTCCCTGACTTTGTTGTGATTCAGCCATTTGTTGCAAATATGGCAAGAGCACATCAGCGTATTTTGAATATCCTTTGTATTCTTCAACATCTTCTGACCATGAGTTAATTCCATCTAGCAATCTTCTAGGAATAAATGGTTCCTTGCACAACTCAGTGATTGGTAAGAAGTATGTTCTGACCGTGAAGATGATTGCTCCAGACTTAGGTAATCTGCGAAGACTCTGTCTTTCACTGCGGAAATACAACTGTTCAACCGTCGTAGCCGGTTTAGCAGTATTCCAACCAACGTCTTGAACGTTCTCATCACCAATTGAAAAGGACCAGCCCAAGTTATCATCTGTTTGTATAAAATAGTTATTACGAACCACCGGCTTGTCACAAGTTAACCTAGAGAAGAATTTGGTCATTCCGTTCCTCAATTTTTCATTATATTGGGGTACGTCTCCACTGGTGTGAATTTCGTTCAATTTTAACTTGTACTTGTCACGGAACCTCCAAAACCCTGCTAAAATAATTGCACCAGCTTCCAACAGGTAGTTGCCGTCTTCATTCTCAACCATGACTGCCAAGTCGTCTTGAACTAATTTTGCGGCAATTAAAATTGGATCTTCGGCACCTTTGTATTTTGTAAAATTGAAGCTTTCACCGGTTTGTAAATTATCCAATCCTACTTTGGTAGCCTTGAAAAGGGTAGGATACCTGTTTGGTAAATACCTTTTCATTTCATCCAATAACTCGTACACTGCATCCATTGCTTTGGGGCTAGTCTCGTAGAGTTCAGTGCCTCTTTGTTCTATTCTAGCTAACTTCTCTGAATGGTACTTGCTCCACTCCCTATCGAGCTCAAACCATTGGTTCCAATCCATGTTTCTGATTCCCATAGTGATATTATATTTGCTTCTAAATGCTCTGTATGGCAATGGTTTCGTATACTCGAAATGCCAGTTCTTATACTGTTCTGGAATGGGTGTAACAAATGGTTCTGGATTCCAATGACCCAACTTTCTAGTCTTATTATTAACCACTTTGACCTTTTTATCCTTGTTGATTCTCATCATATACATGAGGACCCCAAGCATCAATGCTATCAGGGCATGAAAGGATACCTTTGGCAAACCTGTTAATTCTGCGAATTTGTCATACAGATTGTAGTATAGTGAAACCACTAACCCATCTTCATTAAGCGTGAGATTAGACATCTTTCTAAACCTCAAATATGTATTGGCTCACACCATTGGGGCGTGTATACCGCGTTTTTATATATACATACTATCTTATCACCTCGTATTTCGCAGCCTAATTGGGAAAAAGTTTGCACTCTCATGATTTGAAAAATTAATTATATTGATGCGGCTCTAGTGATTTTTTCTATACAAATTATGCTGGGGGTAAAAATGCTGCAAACAAGCTGGATTGGGCAAAGTTCCAAGCTAGCATATAGTACACTATGTATTTCGCGTATGGCGAGTTGGTGCTTATTAAATGGGCAACGTACCAATAGCTTATTGGCATGCAAGAGCCGATTCTGGTCAATATTTGGGTATTCCAGAAAAATATAACCCCAACTAATAGCATCACATTGATTAGTAAAAGTGAGGAGATTTTTTTGATTTTAGGTAACTGATTGCTATCCAAGTAAAAGGTTATCGAAGCCGATTGTATTAATATAGTAGGCAATGCAAATAGGAAATTAGGTATGTTATTCATAGTCCAGTAATTGAAAAGTCCATTATCCCAATACTCTTTTTGAGCGTAATGGAAGAGCAGAGGAAATAGTGAAGTACACCATTCACCTCTAGCAGGACAGAATTTCCAATAGGTATAAGCGTTTGATCCTAGAATACTAACAAACAATTGGCTGCCTGTAATTATGGAAAATACAGCATTGTTCACGTCTTTATTCAAGACTAGAAAGACGTACAAGTCATGTAAGTATAATACCCCGAATAACATAGAATTTGCCCGTGTAGTGAAATTCCATGCCAAACAAGTTCCTGATAACACATACAAGAATTTCAGCTTAATTGATCTATGCGACGGATACTTGAAATCATTGTGGTTGATAGACAAGTCATGCAAATATATAGTAAGAAAACTGAGTAAGTTGCTTTGATTTTCTGAATAGCCAGATGTGAGAAATACACCTGCCTGAGATATTATCACTAACTTCGATGCGATTTCACTAAACTTCTCGTTGTCATACTTTGCCTTCAAAGAATGGGTTCCATTTTTGAAATATGAAATTGTCATTACGTACATCAATATCACTGATAAATAGTGAAAAGTATTGGAAACGATCAAACTCAAGATCAATTTTGCATAAAAGTTTCCTTCGCCAATTGGCAAATACTTTATCAATCTCCACCAACTCGGACAAAATACAAACTGGTTTTCGAATAGAATTGGATTCACATGAAGATCCGTGAAATATACGGCATCCCAAGTAATAAATTTATCGACGACATTGTCGATGAAGTGATTAAATAATGGAATCCACCAATAATTATCAACTAATCCCTGCTTGGCTGAGTGGTGCTGCTTGATTAATAGCTGTGATGAGGTGTCGAATTTGACAGGGGTATAGTAAATTGTGAGTATTTGAGCAAGCTTGACTATAAGGAATAGTTGAGTTAGTCTCCATATTGTGCTTCCATGTATCATTTTCATAATAGCGGAAGCTGGAACTCTCCACTCTTCACCTCCCAGCACAACGTTTTCAAAAATTATTTTTCGCGTCATTCGGTAAACAATAGCTACAATTTAGATTATTTAAATCTTATATTAAATTAGCATGAGGTTCTATTAAAAGTTGGGCCCGTCGATTACTTCTTGACAAACTGTTGAGCAAAAGAATCGATAATACCAGCAACGGATTGTGGGTTAGCTAAGGTGGAAATGTCACCTAATTGATCGGCTTCACCAGCAGAAATCTTTCTCAAGATTCTTCTCATGATCTTACCGGATCTGGTCTTTGGCAAATCGGCAACAATAATAACACTCTTTGGAGCGGCAAAAGGACCGATTTCCTTTCTGACCTGCAATATCAACTCTTTTCTCAAGATAAGTGCATCTTCGCTGGTTTCGTTGCCGTTCACTTTTTCAGCAGATTCGTCTTTCAATGCGACAAATGCGACAACGGCTTGTCCAGTCAAGTCATCGTTGATTCCAACGACAGCAGCCTCACCAACGCCATGATGCTCGATCAACGCAGCTTCAATTTCAGAAGTGGACAATCTGTGTCCGGAAACATTGACAACATCGTCAACTCTACCTCTAATCCAATAGTAACCGTCATGATCTCTAGCAGCACCATCACCTGTGAAGTAATAGCCAGGGTATGGGTTTAAGTAAGTGTCCATGTATTTACCGTGGTTCTTCCAGACAGATCTGGCCATTGATGGCCAAGTGTCCTTGATGGCCAACACACCTTCGACATCGTTACCGGTGATTTCGACTCCACTAACTGGATCTATAAGACAGGTTTGAATACCGAAGAATGGTAAAGAAGCTGAACCTGGCTTGTTTGGAGTAATACCAGCAATTGGGGCAATGAAGTGAGATCCGGATTCGGTTTGCCAGTAAGTATCCGAGATGTGACATTGTCCTTTACCGACCATTTCATTGTACCATTCCCAAATATCTGGGGAAATTGGTTCGCCAACAGATCCCAAAGTTCTCAAAGAAGACAAATCGTATTTTTCAATTTCGGCTTCTCCTGATTTTCTCAACAATCTTAAAGCGGTTGGAGCAACGTAAAAGTGGGTGGCTTTGTGTTTCTCCACAATTTGCCATAATCTACCGTAGTCTGGGTAAGCTGGGGTACCTTCGAACACAATAGTTGGAATACCCAAAGCCAATGGACCATATAAAGCATAGGTGTGGCCAGTAATCCAACCGACATCACCAGCAGTGAACAATACATCTTCTTGGTGAACATCAAAAATGTATCTGGTGGTTAAAGCAGCACCTAAAAGATAACCTGCTGTAGAGTGGACAACACCCTTTGGAGTGCCAGTAGAACCGGAAGTATACAACAAGAACAATGGATCTTCCGAGCTGACTGGAACTGGAGGCAAGTAACCTGGAAATTTCTTGGTTTCTTCATCCCACCAGAAATCACGTCCTTCTTGCATGGTGATGGCTTCATTTCCAGTTCTTTTGAACACCAATACCTTTTCAACGGTAGGACAATTCAACAAAGCTTCGTCGCACAATTTCTTGATATTGACGGTTCTACCACCACGACGACCTTCGTCACAGGTGATCAAAGCTTTACAGGAAGCATCGTTGACACGATCCTTGATAGAACCAGATGAAAATCCAGCGAAAATAACCGAGTGAATAGCACCTAATCTAGCAACTGCTAACATGGCTACAATGGCAGCAGAGTTCATTGGCAAGTAGATTGCAACAGTATCACCTTTCTTGACACCCCAAGACTTTAAAACACCTGCAACTTGAGAAACTTCACGCAATAATTCAGCGAAGGTTAAGATCTTGGAGTCTTTTTCATCATCAGCCTCGTAGATAACGGCTGGCTTATCAGGAGTAGCAAATGCATGTCTGTCGACACAGTTGTAAGAGGCATTCAATTCACCACCAATGAACCATGCGGCGTCTCCGTGCTTCAAGGATCCGGACTTGACCTTGGTGAATTCTCTATCCCAGTGTAAATATTCTTTAGCCAAAGGACCGAAAAATCCTTCTGGGTCGTTAATTGATTTTTCGTAAAGTTCATAGTATTGACTGATATCCTTCAAATGGCCATCCCTTGGTTGTCTATCAAAGAATTCCTTAGGAGTGGGGCGAGGAACGACATTGTTGGCTTCGTGAACAACTTCGTGAACTGGAGAAGAAGTCATATTCAAATAATGTATAATAGTATATTTGAAAATTCAACAAGTTTACAAATATCTGGAAATTGTTAGTAAAACGTCCAATATCTCAATCATGGGGAAACATCAGTCCGAAGTCTCAGCGTTAACAAAAATTCAATCCGAAGACTAGTCAAAGCTTCGATTATTTCTCATGTGTTACATTCTTCTCAATTGAGATTCAAAACAGACAACTGTGACAGATCACAGCATTATACATACGAATTCAATACGATACTCGTCTTCTTTTCAGAGATCAATACTTCTATAAAGAACTGAGGTCTAAATAACCGCCGCCAACATTTTGACTCAAGTGAAAAATGGTACTGCACAGAGATTCTATACGACGCAACGCGTTGAAAGCTGCTAACACCGAAACGTCAACGGAAGAGATATAGAGGTATATATAATTTGGATAGAAACGTTCTGGCCTGCCCGAATATTGCTCTTCAAGCGATTGTAGGTCTATACACACTGCTGCCAAAATAACTAATGTTGATCCTCGACTCGTCATGAGATCGACTGTGAATCGAATCACTTTGGATTCGTTTATCTCTGTGCAGGAGTTGGTGGGTGAATGGACAGTTTTTGTTGGACATACCATTAGATCTAAAAATGCGACCAGATATGCAGATTCCGGTGATGGACTAACGGAAGAGATAAATTGAAATTAGATAAAACAAGTTTCCGCGGAAACAGTGTAGGCTGTGGTTTTACGACTATGCCTATCTACAATGGACGCAATTGGCTGGTTTGTTCACCCGCTACTATTTTCCTAACTGAAGATCCGAGGTAGCGTCATCTTTCAATTACACCAACATTTTTGTTAGAGCTTAATTTTCACAAATTGTTGGAGCTTACGTAATAATGTTCCAACCAATAGAATAGACAGAGTTATAATAGACTCACAACATTTCTAAGGATCTAATCATCGGGGCAGGGCTCAGCTGGGATAGGTGACATTTAATGTTACATTAGCCCCATGCTACAGACTTACAGCTCTATATTTCTAATTTCCTCTATTATCTATACATTATAAAGAGAATTGTTTTGTCTACTAGATACAGAATGAACACCGAATATCATAAAATGAAAAATAAAATGAAAAACCTTTATAATTTAACGAACCCGCATATGAAATTGAAATTGCCATTAGAATTATCATTGAATTTCGATTTTTCTCTCATTCCCATTTGTTCATTCAAGTAATGGGGGTACTTTTCTTTTTCTCTTCTTCAATTCATTTAATCGACTTCTTCGACAGTTGGACCATCGTTAGATGGTTCTGGAGCACCACCTGCAGCACCTGGGAAACCACCTGGAGCGGCACCAGCAGCACCACCTGGAGCAGCACCAGCTTGGTAAGCCTTGCTCATGATAGGGTTAGCCTTACCTTCCAATTCCTTTTGACGGTCGGCAAATTCTTCTTGAGTGGCAGTTTGGTTGGCATCTAACCATTCAATGGTTTCGTCAGCAGCCTTGACAACTTCTTCAACTTCAGAAGCTTCCAACTTAGACTTGAATTCTTCCTCGCCCAAGGTGGTCTTCAAGGAGTAGGCGTAAGATTCCAAACCGTTCTTGGCTTGGATTCTGTTAGCTTCCTTTTCATCTTCTTCCTTGAACTTTTCAGCTTCAGAGACCATCTTTTCGATATCTTCCTTGGATAATCTACCCTTGTCGTTGGTGATGGTGATCTTTTGAGTCTTACCAGTACCCTTTTCTAAGGCAGAGACGTTCAAGATACCGTTGGCATCAATGTCGAAGGTAACTTCAATTTGTGGAACACCTCTTGGTGCTGGTGGAATACCGGATAATTCGAACTTACCCAACAAGTTGTTGTCCTTGGTCTTAGTTCTTTCACCTTCGAAGACTTGAATCAAGACACCTGGTTGGTTGTCAGCGTAGGTAGAGAAGGTTTCGGACTTCTTGGTTGGGATAGTAGAGTTTCTTGGGATCAACTTGGTCATGATACCACCGGCTGTTTCGATACCCATGGACAATGGAGCAACATCCAACAACAATAAGTCTTGAGTCTTCGAGGAAGTGTCACCGGACAAGATAGCAGCTTGCACAGCAGCACCGTAAGCTACGGCTTCATCTGGGTTGATAGATCTGTTTGGTTCCTTACCATTGAAGAAGTCAGAAACCAACTTTTGGACCTTTGGAATTCTGGTAGAACCACCGACCAAGACGATTTCATGAACTTGGGACTTGTCAACCTTAGCATCTCTCAAGACCTTCTCGACTGGGTCCAAGGTAGATCTGAATAAGTCTTGACATAATTCTTCGAATCTAGCTCTGGTGATAGAAGTGTAGAAGTCAATACCTTCGTATAAGGAGTCGATTTCGATAGAGGTCTGAGCGGAAGAAGACAAAGTTCTCTTGGCTCTTTCACAAGCAGTTCTCAATCTTCTTAAAGCTCTTTGGTTGGTAGATAAGTCCTTCTTGTTCTTTCTCTTGAATTCGTTGACGAAGTGGTTGACTAATCTGTGGTCAAAATCTTCACCACCCAAGTGAGTGTCACCGGCAGTAGATTTAACTTCGAAAATTCCGTCTTCAATAGACAATAAGGAGACATCGAAAGTACCACCACCCAAGTCGAAGATCAAAACATTCTTTTCTTGTTCGTCTTTCTTGTCCAAACCGTAAGCAATAGCGGCGGCAGTTGGTTCGTTGATGATTCTCATAACATTCAAACCAGCAATTAAACCAGCATCCTTGGTAGCTTGTCTTTGAGAGTCATTGAAGTAGGCTGGGACAGTAACAACAGCGTCGTTAACCTTGGCACCCAAGTAACCTTCGGCAGTTTCCTTCATCTTGGTCAAGATCATAGAAGAGATTTCTTCTGGAGTGAAAACCTTGGTTTCACCCTTGTATTCAACTTGAATATTTGGCTTACCGTTCTTGTCAACAATCTTGAATGGGAAGTGCTTGATGTCACCTTGCACTTCAGCGTCTTGAGTCTTTCTACCAATCAAACGCTTGGCGTCGAAGATAGTGTTAGCTGGGTTCATGGCGGCTTGGTTCTTGGCGGCATCACCAATCAATCTTTCAGAGTCAGTGAAGGCGACGAAAGATGGAGTGGTTCTGTTACCTTGATCGTTAGCGATAATTTCAACACGATCGTTAGCGAAGTGTGCAACACATGAGTAGGTAGTACCTAAATCAATACCAACAGCTTTAGTAGTCATCTTTAATATATTATTTAGTTAAAGTAACTTAATAAATTATAATAAGGAAAAGAATAAATTTGCAGAAATTGGGATTTTCAACACCTTTTAAAACCCTTCTACGGCCGTGAAATTCTATAGTCCACAGAATTTCTATAGAATTCGACGAAGTTCCTCTCGATTGTGGTACACAAAAATAAATGAGCTTACACCCAAATAGTGTCAAGGAACATTTTCGAAGGTTTTAGAAACTTTTTTCAGCACTTTACCTAACTAGGCTCGAAATGATGTCATGTGATTATGATGTCATTAATGCGTCAAGCATCGATTGCATCGACTACAAGGATATCGGCATGAAGATCTATTGCTATATTGTCATGACAATAGAGGCTAAAGACTAAGACAGCAAGATAAAACTTATACATAAAAATCAATTGAAATGGTCACGAGTAAGTTGAAAGGTTTCAACGTGGTGCATAAAATAACATGATACAGAATAACCAATTCGAATGGATGAACCCAACCACTGGCTAACTAAATGTGACTAAGACGTGTTTAAGTCAGCTTTTCTTTGGTGTAATCATTGACAATGTAGATACCACCAGCTTTTCTGACACCATGCTTGAAAGAAGTCCAACCTTGCTTAACTGCGGGAATGTCTGTGGAGTTGACATAGGCGTCTAATTTGACTTCAAGCGACTTGGCATAGTTTCTGGTAAAGATAGACTTTTCGTATCTAGCCTTAATGAAAATAGAGTAGACCAAGAAAGGAGTTAAAGATCTTTTTCTGAAAGTGATTACTCTCAATGCTAAGAATATATAAGTGTAGATTTCCAAAACGCTAGCCAATTGAACTGACTTAACATTGTTGTGGCTGACAAAGTCATCGATCTTTTTAGAAATTGGGTGGTCTTCAAGTCCAAATACTGGCAACAAGTAAGTCTTGGTGTAGGCTAAAACATGGAATACTGAGAACAACGCAAATGGAAGCAATGGCAACAAGATGTAAGGTCTCAAAAGCAATAAGAAACTGCTCAATAAGAAGTAGTGGGTGTTGTCATCCTTGATGATATTGAACACATTGGAAGAGCTCTTTTGGACCAATTGAAAGATCAAAATACCAAAACTCTCGATAATACCGACTAATGCTAACGCATTCCAGAACTTGTAGAACTTAACACCAATTCTAATTTTTGTCAATGAAAAGAAGAAAATACCAATCAATGTGAGCACATGGCCAACAAACCATGCAAACTGTAAGGATTTGACTGTGGAGAGTAACAACTCTTGATTGAATTTAGGTTTGCTCGACGCGGTGGTGGAAGAATCCGTTTTGGCAGCACCTGCTTCACCATTAGAGGAAGGGACTTCAGAAGTTTCCTTGAGGTCTGGTTTAGATGAGATGTCTGACATGATTGATGATAGAACGTTCAAATTATTTTATCTAAGAAGCAACTCAGACAATTTATATAAAAATAAGAGCTCTGAACAATTTGGGTTTGCTCCTTGAGATGGAGAAAAATAATAATTGTTCACTCACAGATTTTGTTGCTCGTTTCGAATAGGGTCACGAGGTGCCTATATTAATTGTGTGCTCGAAATCGCAGTTTCAGTGGTGGCTTCAAACTGCGCCTAGGGAGGTGATGGTAATGCAAGGGTTACGTAGCTGTTACTTAAAACATATATTAATGTAGAGATGATATGTAGAGAAGAAGTAGATAATAGGAAGACACAGGGATGATAACCTAACGTAAAAAGCCTTTACGGGTTTTGGTTGGGGCTGGTGTTGCGGCGGCTGGTTCTTGTGGTAAAGTCTTTTGTTTCTCCAATTGAACCTTTTTATCTTCCAACAATTTGATTTGTTTAGTCAACTTGTCCTTCATTTCTTTGTGTCTGGAGAACAAATCGGCTTCAGATCTCTGTAACTTCTTTTCCTTTTCAGAGACCTTTTGTTGGAAAACTGCCTTCATTTCTGCTTCCATCTTGGCTAACTTGGCCTCGTGTAAAGCGCGTTCCTCTTCTTGCTTGGCCAATGGATCAAATTCTCTAAATACTGAATTATCCTGAGCAATTCCCATTCTATTCAATTTTTCGGTTCTGTAGTTTTCATATAAGCTGTTTGCAGTATTTTCCTTCAATTCTTCCAAGAAGTTTCTCACCAACAATTGACGCAATTTAATGAAGTCATTATGTTCTTCATTATCAACCTCGATAACACCCCAAGGGTATTTTCTACCTCTAACAAGCTTTCCCTCGGTGTTTTCAACTTCTTTAGTTGATCCAACAACGGCGAATGGAAATTTATCCAAGATTTGCTTGGTGTTCAAAACGGTTTCTTCGTCATCTTGTTCGAACTCGAGGGGCTTGAAAGTTTTGATACCTTGGTATTTGATATCCTCCAAGATCCTGGCTTTGAAATCAGCGATCTCTTCACTAGTCAAAGTATCTGATTTGGCAATAACTGGAATCAAGTTGACTTTCTCGTGAACTTGCTTCATCAAAGTTATATCCAACGATCTTAATGAATGACCAGTGGGTTCGATAAAGTAAAGGAATGCATGCACTCTTTCATCGACAATAGCAGAACGATTTATTCTACTTTCGGCTTCCAAATACGAGTCAAATCTTCCATTGATTTCGTCAACAATCAACTTCCACGAGTTGACGTTGTTGATCGATTCACCGAAACCTGGTGCGGTGATTACGTTTAACTTTAATTTGACGCCATCTTCTTCGATTTCGGCAGTGGTACTCTTGATTCTGACTTGAACCGATTCCTTATCGGAATCAGTTTCGTCATCGATACTACTTTCGCTCTTCAAGATTTCACGGTTGAAAAGAGTGTTAATCAAAGTGGCTTTACCTAAACCGCTTTCACCTACGGCCATAATATTCAAATTGAATCCTCTTCTAATGGATTTTCTGTGCCATTGCTTCGGTAAGTTGGCAAATCCAACATAGCCATTAAGCTTCCTCTTGATGATTTTCACTTCCTGTTCAATGGTTTCAGGAAGGGTGCTGTTAACAGCGGGAGATTCTACTTCGGCTAATTTGTTAGTAAATAGAATGAATGGATGATTCTGATTCTAGCTTGAAATGAAACATACCTGTCATTGTAATGTTCAATAACACCTATAAATGTGTAACGGATCAGCAAAAGTTATTGAAAGAAAACGGGAATTTGACGTGATCAAAATTGGAGAACCTAAATGGAATCAAACGTGAAATCTCAATTAAGGTATATGAAACTTGGTGCTTTTGACTTTTCTAGATAGTCACGTATATGATCCTTCGAAATAGATTAACGATACCGATATCTAATTTATTGTCGTATAAAAAGCTGCTGATTTTCGCCCGGTGTTTTTATTTGATTTAGACGTTTTTGTTTGTGAACCTCACTATAGAATTTTCGTATCAAATGACTGCTGAAAAAAAACATGTTTACGTGTCTTTGTCACGTGAAGGCACACGTACTAGCTTTCGTCTAACGTAGATTGTATGGTGGGAAATAGACGACTGCAGGTACTCAGCCACAGAGAAAAAGGCTGAGTGTCGATCAAAGTCTCTTATTGGTGCTCATAGCTAATATGCGCATGCGATTTAATGGCTTAATGAATGTGTAACAACTACTATACTTAATAAATAGTCACATGGAATTTTTATAGACTAGCAAATAGCACCAAGTAAAAGCTCGTGACTCATTTACTATAAAGAGCTATTTCGTATACTCGTGGGATTTTTTAGACACGCATTAATTGGCAAAAACCTTCGCTATGATACTCAGGCGACAGTGCACGAGTAACTAGCTGAAGGTGATTATTCGCATATGCTATAAACTAAGGGCGGTACTATTGGTCTGTCGTAGATTCATTTGGTTATATACTGTCCAAAATTTTGAAATGATGTATCACCTCTTGCATTATTCTCAAATCCCAGGCTATCACATATTTTTAAGAATAGTTGCAAAATTCTGTATAATTATACAGCGCAACTTATCACGCACGTGCACCAACACTTAGCATCCACCACTTACAGATTTCGTATGTACAATGTATGATTTTGTAGATATATATACGTTACTTTACGAGGATATGTTTTTCAATTCTTGCAACAAGAACTTCAACCCCAATTTGGCAAACATTGTCATATTTACTGCTCTCTCGGTACTTCCCGTGGTCTTAGAATATGACTTCTCGCCAGACGGACCACTAAGACCTAGAAATACCGTACCTACAGTAGCATTGCCCTTTGTAGATTCGGGCCTCGAATCGTTTTCGTCATCACCATTCAAGTGAAGATCGACAGTGGGGCCAGCAAAGCCGGTTTCGGACAACACATATGTAGAGCCTAACTCATACTTGGCAGTTCTTGCGAGTTTTAACGCGACTTGCTCGGAAGGGCCCATGTACAGACTAATTTCAACATCGGACCAGCCAGATAATTTGAGTCTTTGCTTCAATGAGTATACTAATTTACCTCCAATATAGAAATCAGATGCTCCTGGAACTGATACTAAGTATGCTGACAATAATCCTCCACACGCGGCTTCTGATATGGCCAAGGTTTCTCCCCTAGCACGTAGTATCGTGGCGATCTGTTCTACCAACTCCCGAACATCTTCAGGTGGGAAATCCATTAGTCTTATAAGGTCAAGTCTCGGGTGGTGTGAAGCTTATTTTTAGGCTAGTGGGGAAGGGGTCGTGTATTGCCCCAAAATAGTTGAGTGGCAATGTGGTCTAAAAGTTCAGTTTATCAGGAACATAAAAGCAAGCAGGGAACCATGTCGAAAACATTGAAGTTTCATGCTGGTAAAATACAGTACGATGAAGAAACCAAAAGATGTACACCATTGCCTCACAAAGGAGTTGTTTCAATCAAACCCAGCACCGAAGATCCTGATTTCTTAGCATTCAACTGGGCGCCAAAAGTCGATTCCACAGTTGGATCTACCATTGATAAAGACGAATTGTTGCTCATACCTGGAGACGTTAGCTTCAAACACATGAAATCTTGTAAGACTGGTAGAGTTTTTGCATTAACATTTTTAAGTTCAGGCGCCAAACATTTATACTGGTTGCAGGATGTAGGTGATCTTGATCAACCTGATTTACTCACAGAAAAGGACCAAAACATTATAAAACAGATAAATGACTTATTGACCATAAACGAGGAGGAGGACGAGGAAGAAGAAGAAGAGGAAGAAGAAGACGAAGAAGACGAGGCTGCTGTTAAAAAGGAAACATAAGTAATATAATACGAAACTGGATGCATTACCGTATCTTTAATATAAGAATTACTAATAGCTCATTCTATGTATATTATTGGATTGAACAGGGGCACCTTTCATTTGGCATCCAAAATAAGATCGATTTTAGATTTGATCTAGTCCGAGAAATGCGTTATACTCCGCCTATTTTGTCACTTGCGATGAACAGCAACCACGGCTGTGATGCAGGGTCCGAGAGGGACTTTGCTTCCAACGTGCGGTTATGTTATTGCAAAAAATTTACTGGCGGGCACTAACGAATCGAAAAGGAGCAAATGTCTAGGCATAGGACCAAAAAAAAGCTATTGTCAGACACTGCCCCTCACACCGAAAATGTTTGCTTTCAGATCGTCCGGGTGCAGCCTGCCCAGCAAACATTAGCGAGAGCTAAAAAAATAAAGATTCGACCCGTGACGTCACGTAAATACCGCTATGAAAAGCGAGCAACTCGAAGTAGATAAATATCTAACGATAGCGCGCGGGACATTAACCAAACCCAGTACCCTTTACACTAGAAACCAAAATATGGACCAAGTACAGTTAATGACGCAACCCGATAACGGGGAAGAGATGACACAGTCTGAGTCGATCGAAAAGACGTTGGAGAAGTTGCAGCATTTAGTTGAGGAAAATCCTACGCCGAATGATGAAGCAGAACAAGACGAACAAACCTCAAAAGTGGAGAACGAAAAAGCTAAAGAGGATCTTAAAGAGAAACATTCGAGTGAGGATGAAGGGGATGAACAAGAGTACGATAATGACGGATTTGCTATCCCTCCCGGAAAAATTCCTATAGACGGCCATTTTTCCACGCGAGAGATAAAGGAGTTGGTGGAATTGGCAAAGGAGGAGGGGCTTATCGATTCAAATATAGACGTCGACGTGTTGAACCACAGTGATAAGTTGGGAGACCAAATCGTAGTGAGAGATCATCATGATTCTAAAAGGCCCGAGGATTCCTAGAAGCTCCACTTTTGAGTCACCCTATCTCAACCGCAGTGCGGGGTTGTCCAAACGCTAAGCGAGACATAGCGAAATGTATTTTTGAGGAAATAACGAGAAAAAAGAGCTGGTCCCTTAAAAATGGTTTGCTGGTTTACGAGTTTCCGTTTTCAATTTGACTTGTTACATATATAGAGCATCTTATGTATCGAAGACCCTAGAAGGGCTCACGTTCAATTCTACGCCATTCATACACCTTTATATACTTAGCAAACCTCACTACTTCGTTGCATTATCTTCGTTGTATCAACTCCAAGTATGCGCGTCAAAAAAAGACAGATTTAGTTTCAACCGTCGAACGCCCTGAATCGAGATACCACGCCATGGAAAGGTTATCTTCAATACATTCGCGATGGAATAGACTCCTGCTCTATGTCGTGATATGTATTGGATTTTTCTTATTTACCTTAACAGGCGTATCGTTTACGAAAGAAAGCGTAGGCGCTGATTCTCCAGGATGTCGTTTGGTATGGATGGGGCCCTCTTACGCAAGAATCTCTGGATTCGATGAAAGCCATTCCAAGTTCGCTTCCAAATACTCCCTATACCTATACAGAGAACAGGGAAGAGACAATACACCCGAAGAAAGTGACCTGGGCCAATACAGGCTAGATGGTATACCCGTTTTATTCATTCCAGGAAACGCTGGAAGTTATCGTCAAGTACGTTCAATTGCATCCGAATCGGCAAACTTATTTTTTGATGAATACATTCACAAAAACCCTGGGACCAACCCGAACTCATCAAACTTGGATTTTTTTGCCGCCGATTTCAACGAAGACTTCACCGCTTTCCATGGAAGAACCATGTTAGATCAAGCTGAATATGCCAATGAAGCCGTCAAATTCATTTTAGATCTATACTCAACTAATAAGAACCCTCCCAAGTCAGTGATAGTGGTAGCACATTCCATGGGTGGTATAGTTTCGAGGGTAATGGTGACACTTGGGAGCTATTTACCCAACTCCATCAACACTATCATAACATTGTCTTCTCCTCATGCTGCCGCGCCATTGACGTTTGATGGAGACTTGCTACAAATATATTCTGCCACCGATAGATTTTGGTTTGAAGGATACCATACTGATTCGAAGAGTTCTAGCGACTTCTCATCTATTGCCAAACAGAGATTGGAGAATCTCTCTCTCATATCTATAACGGGAGGCTTACTCGATAACACCTTGCCAGCCGACTACACTACATTAGGATTCTTAGTTCCACCTTCAAACGGATTTACCGTCTATTCGACTGGGATACCCTCTGTGTGGACACCTATAGACCACTTGGCGGTGGTCTGGTGCAGTCAGTTGCGGCACAAGGTTAGTAGGATGTTGTTGGATGTAGTTGACGTTAACGAACCGCACCGAACCGTGCCTTTGCAACAGAGAATGGAAATATTCAGGTCCCATCTACTTACAGGATTCGAGCCATACGCAGAACAAGATTTGGTTGCAGCAAATGCCAAAATCGGAGACATCAACTTGAAACTAGACGTACAGTCAATTCATTTATTATCCATCTCAGGTGACCAAAGAATCAAGCTTCAAGGCAAAAGTGACGAATACGACATTAACTTATTCCAGTTGCCCAAATCTGACGAGGAAGACTTCCAATTCTCGTTGCTTAGTTCGATCTCCATACAAAGTTGGGACTCTCGAAACTCGGAGTCATCGGTACTATTATGCAAAAAATTAGTTCTGGAAAACGGAACTACAGATCTTGATGACTTTACCACCGAAGCAACCAATGAGTTCATTGCATTGAACTGTGTTGATATCCATCAGGATGCTCACACAGTTCCTAGATCAGATTACAATACTGAGTCATTAATGGATTCATCTTATGAAGGACCTAAACAACCTTTCTATGCTATCAGACTCACCTCAAAAGACCTTGCCAACCATGTTGTTCTTGTTGCTACCAAGAAATCAAATAAAGATAAATACGAAGATTACTTCGTATTTGGAGAAGTATCAAGCTATAAAGTCGCGAACTATGAAATATCGCAGGATGCATTGACCATGTTTATAAGAGGTGCAGTAGACATTTCATTACCGGCAGACAGACCATTAGCCGTTAATGTGAATATTCCAGGAGCGTGGAGCAGTATTCTCGCTTACAAATTGTACATCAGTGGTCTTCCCGTACATAAGAAGGAAGCCCCATCACCATTTACTACTTTCGCTAGACAATGGATTGAAGATCCCTACGAAACGAAGTGGCACCTTAATCTAGAAGAGAACCCCCAAATCTCTCTTTCAATGCATGGCATAGCTCCTTATGTTCCATTCAAGTATTCACACAAGGGGCTCAATCTCGAACTATGGAGTGCACCTTCGTCAGAATCATCCACTCTAGACATCATTTTACAAGTTGATTTACTCAATAGCTTAAGATTATTAGTGTTACGCTATAGACTTGCGATAGTGGCTGGTTGTGTACTGGTAAGTTTACTTGTGATGATGATTCAGACAAGAATACATGCAAAGAGCAATCGGTACCCAACATTTGTCTATGCATTAACTTTGATGAATTCAGGAAAGTCCTTGATGGTAATACTATTTGTAATTGGATTGTTGACTCCTTTAGTATCTAACGAGTCTGTACAAAGAGTATTGAACTTGATAGATCCTGTTGTATTGCGAGACTCGAACGAAATCAATATGAGTCTCCATAGTGATTTCAAAGTCAACTCATTTTATTTGGGTCTAGAAGAAAAGTGGCTATGGCCAGTTGGAATTGTCGTTTACTTAATCTGCAACTTTTTGGTATTTTCTAGTTATTACTTGTTGGTTTCGATAGGATTTTTGCTCATTGCAATCAACAGCTTTTTTAAGAGATTGGTTAGCTCCAGATTTAAATCTTCAAAGTCATATTCAAAGTACTCACAAAGTATAACAGAAAACCACTCCAAAATTTGGTCACGCCGTGGGCTAGCGGTGATGATATTTCTAGCTGTGGTGGTACCATTTTACGGACCATATCAGTTGGTTTATATCATCTGCTTTGTCGTACAGATTATTAGTGTACTTAAAGTGCTAGCAAGAAGTGGTTTTGGTGGTGGATCGAGTGATGCCAATTTATTCAACTTCCAATTATCAATGCTAATTTTGATGTTGTGGATATTACCAGTCAATGTTCCAATATTGATTGTATTTGTTCATAATATAACTGTGAATTGGAAAACTCCATTCAGCTCACATCATAACTTCTTTTCGATATTCCCCATATTAGCATTGGTGGAGAGAAACTCAAAGATGCAGAGGTTACCAAAGTTTGAAAATGGGTATAAACTTATAGAGATACTCATGGGTTATATAATCTTTTATTGTTTGATCTATGGGGTACGTCACACCTTTTGGATCCATCATCTCTTCAATGTTTTAAGTTGTTTGTATTTGAGGCTATACACAGTCAATGATACAGAATCTGACAAACAAGAGCCATGATAATTCTATAGAAGAAATACAAATTAGTAATAATTTCAGTGATTGGTATTTAACCATATTTCATTAAACTAATATACACTCAACCTAATAACATTACAAAATTTGATAAAAAGAAATGAAGTTGAAAAAGGAGCCTAGTTAGAGGCAGAAGAGTACTTAGTAACGGCTCTAGTACCCTCAGAAACAGCGTGCTTAGCTAATTCACCTGGCAAAATCAATCTGACAGCAGTTTGAATTTCTCTAGCAGAAATGGTGGATTTCTTGTTGTAAGCAGCTAACTTGGAAGCTTCACCGGCAATTCTTTCAAAGATATCGTTGACAAAAGAGTTCATGATAGACATAGCCTTTTGAGAGATACCGGTGTCAGGGTGAGTTTGCTTTAAGACCTTGTAGATGTATGAAGAGTAAGTTTCCTTTCTGGTCTTACTTCTCTTCTTAGCATCAGAGGAAGAAGAAGCAGTCTTCTTGGCAGCTGGCTTCTTTTCAGCAGGAGCTTTGGAGGCAGGTTTCTTTTCAGCTTTAGGTGGGGCCATTGTGATTAATTAATTATATGATATTGAAATCTAAATGTTATGAAGGGGTAATGGCGATTTGGTTCTTTATATACACGCGATAAATCACGGGGCAAACAACAAAGTGGCGACAAATGTTTGTGTGTGCGGCCAAGCTAATTCGTGAGGAACGCGAATGACACCGTTGAGAGATAGGGAGCATGCGAGAGGAGATGCGGGAGAGTACATGATACCGTGGAAATAACAACAAACATTACCCGTGGAATAACAATTACACAGAGAACGCCAATTTTTTGGCGTTATACACGGTAAAAATGGTGTTGCTACTGTTACCCATGCACAAATTTACGGGCGTTGGCGCGTATGTCGTGCCGTACTATGTTTACGCATCCAAGTGTGTAAACTTGGTCACGTACTCGCAAAGAGTTTAATCGAGCATGTGTTAGTAAATCGTGTCATTAACAAACAAACATCTCGTGCCCGCATCGTGAATGTTCGCGGGGCAAAAGTAACAACCCAGGGGGGCGAACCGAACGTTGCGAGATTGAGATTATAAATATCAGAAGAATCCCTTGACATTACAATCTCTCGATAATTAATAATAATCATATATATCAATAATGTCAGGTGGTAAAGGTAAAGCCGGTTCGTCCGAAAAAGCATCAACTTCTAGATCAGCCAAGGCTGGTTTGACCTTCCCAGTAGGAAGAGTCCACAGATTATTAAGAAAGGGTAACTACGCTCAAAGAGTTGGTTCTGGTGCTCCAGTTTACTTGACTTCCGTTCTTGAATATTTGGCTGCTGAAATTTTAGAATTGGCTGGTAACGCTGCCAGAGACAACAAGAAGTCCAGAATTATCCCAAGACACTTGCAATTGGCCATCAGAAATGATGAAGAATTGAACAAGTTGTTAGGTCACGTCACCATTGCCCAAGGTGGTGTCTTGCCAAACATTCACCAATCCTTGTTACCAACCAAGAAGGTTGTCAAGCCAGGTAAGGCCTCTCAAGAATTATAATCGTTTAAGGGTTTTCGATTGTACTATAACTATTTAATTCTTTTGTAACGTTTCATCTCGACACATCCGTCGTCTTTTTTGTTATGTTGTTTGTGTTTCGACAAACTAGTGTATATTAGCCTTTATAATAATGAGATAATTGCTCTTTAGAACATTGTAAATATCGTGGCCGTGGTCGTGTACGGCATCTTATCAGATCTCGAAGATGTAAAAACTGGTCCACTCGAAGTTTTCTTTTTACATATCATATCGAGATGGAGAAGTTTTCGAATTGGAGGGATAAAGGTACGGGCATTTCACCCTTTATGCCCGTGTTGGCGCCATCGAAGAGCGTTTTCGAAAAGGTTGCCCTTTATTCCACCAAGGTTCTTTTATTCTTATCGAGACTTCCATTTGTGGCTTTGCTCACGATCGGATTCTACGTTACGTCTCTGAAACAGCTATTGAAGATATTATTGTTGATTTTCTTTGGACTTAACAATCTAGATGTTCTAGTGGATGGATTCAAACGTTCAAATACTGCTCGTATTGAGGAATTTCACCCCAAAATCAACGATGTAGTCATCGCAAATTATTCCACGCCTATCGATGGGTTGATTATGGCTATGTTGACCAAGGCGCCATGGAGAGACATAGTCTTCTTGGTGCCTAATTTCAAGGGTAAGTTCTTAGTTCATTCCGTGTGGTCATTGTTCCTCAATACCTTTACCATTTATCCCTCAGCAGCTGATCCACAAGGTATTGACCTTAACGACTATAAAGGAAAGGTGGTCTTCATGCTACTTGAAGGAACTCCTTCTAACAACAAGGCCTTACTTCCATTTGTGGGGTTGAGTGCCGGCTACATCCCCAAAGATTTCACCATCAAGTCTCTTGTTTTGAAGGTTCCTGCCAACCTTACTTTGCCTATTCCTAATAAGACCATGTTTAGATACTTCTTTGAGTTGGCCAGTCCTTTGGCAACTACAGCCAATTCTATTAAAGCCAAGATTTATACTTTTCCCTCATGGGACGCTAAGGCTGTTCGTAACTCCTTTGTGATCAATGGCTTGAATTTGGTCTCGTTGGGCATTAAAGAGAAGCAAGAATTTTATGACTATTGGAAGAATTACAAGGTCAAAACCGAATAAACAGGCTCAATGTCTTAAAGGGCTCTTGTCACGAGTCCGTGCTTGGTCGTCTTCATGTTTTTCACGACGACTTCCGCGCTCACCACTTTTATCCGACCTGGACCGGTGACTACGGTGACTTCTGTGCCTATTAAGTCTATGGCTTTTCTTGGATTTTTCCTCGCTTCCTCTACCAATATAATCTGCCATTGGATCCTTAAACTCATCATCCACGTCTTTGTTACTGATAAAATCGGCCATAGGATCTTTAAACTCGTCATCTTCGTTGCTTTGTTCCTGTTCTCGTATCTTAATTTCAGATTGAATTTTATGTTGATTTTTATGTTGATTTTGATTTTGTTCATCTTTATCCTGCTCGTTGTAGACTAGTAGTTTAGGGGTTTTCTGTTCAATTTTGCCCTTGAAATCTTGCTCTATTTCACTATAGTCTACCAAGTAATTCTCTTCCTTATCGTCACCTCTTAATTTGAAGTAGACATGATCAACTTTAATAACTCTATCGTAAACTTTGATACCATTCAAGTTATCAACTGCTAAAACACAGCTTTTGTAATTCTCATACTTAAGATAACAGAATCCTCGACTAACACCAGTGGCTCTATCTCTCACAAGGTTTATATGCGTCGGTATTCCATACTGCGAAAAGATAGTCAATATATCTTTCTCCTCTAACTCGTATGGTAAGCTGCCAATGTAAATATATGATGTGTCTTTATAGTCATAATGCCATGAAGCTTCATAAGAAGTACCTTGGCTTAGCTCTTTCTGATTAATTTGGTTGATTTTTAGTATCGAATTCATCTATTTGCTCATGTAAGTGCTTTCTACCAGTGATTATAGTTGTATCTATGTTTGTCACGTGCTGAAATTACGTGATCTCGATGAGATGAGCCAAAAAAATTCAGCTCGCTAGAAGAATCGATAGAGCACTCCAAACGTTTTAAGGCAGACAACATGGTTAACGCAAAGACTGGAAAGCAAGCTAAAGCTCGCGAAAGCAAGTCGGAGCTGCAAAAGTCTGTAGAAACATCGCGAAAGAGAAAGGTCGAACTCCAAGAAGTCGAGGAAGAATCTTCGGATGAGGAATTTAATGTAGAGGGATTAATTGATGGAGAGGCTTCTGAAGATGACGACGAAGAAGAGGAGGAAGATGATGAAGAAAATGAAGACGGGGATGAAGATGATGAAGATGAAGAATTCAATGAGCTTCTTGGAGAAGAAGAAGACCCTAGTGACGTTGACTCTGATGACTTTTCCGATGAGCCTCAAGATGATTCGGCCTCAATAACTGATAAACTCTCAGGTGTTAAGATCAGAACTTTGTCCAACAACTCAGAAGATAAGGAGATCCGTACTAAGTATTCAGATGGTAGACCAAGAATAATCAAACCAGAAATCGACCCAGTATATGACAGTGACGACAGTGATGTTGAAAACTTCAACACCATTGGTAACATACCATTGTCAGCATATGAAGAAATGCCCCATCTTGGATACGATATCAATGGTAAGAGAATTATGAGACCAGCTAGGGGAAGTGCTTTGGACCAACTTTTGGAATCCATCGACTTACCAGAAGGTTGGACTGGATTGTTGGACCAAAACACCGGAGGTAATCTTAAATTGACTGGAGAAGAATTGGAATTGATCAGAAAGATTCAACAGCAAGAAAGTACCGATGACAACATCAACCCATACGAACCGTACATTGACTGGTTCACCTCAAAGCAGGAAGTCATGCCACTAACAGCCATTCCTGAACCAAAGAGAAGATTCGTACCATCCAAACACGAAGCCAAGAGAGTGATGAAGATTGTTAAAGCCATAAGAGAAGGAAGAATTGTTTCACCTAACAAGGTTAAGGAACAGGCTGAAGAGGATCAGTTCAACTACGATTTGTGGAAGGATGAAGCTCCTGTCGAAGAACATGTCATGACCTTAAGAGCACCTAAATTACCACCTCCAACTAACGAAGAGTCTTATAACCCCCCTGAAGAATATTTGTTGACCGAAGAAGAAAAGAAAAGATGGGAAGAAATGGACCCATCTGAAAGAGAAAGAAACTTTATACCTCAAAAATACTCTTCGTTAAGAAAAGTACCAGGCTACCAAGAGAGTGTCCATGAAAGATTCGATAGATGTTTAGACTTATACTTGGCACCTAGAGTTCGTCACAACAAATTGAATATTGATCCTGATAGTTTGATCCCTGAATTGCCATCTCCAAAGGATTTGAGACCTTTCCCAATTAGATGCTCAACAGTCTATTCGGGACATACTGGTAAGATACGTACCATTTCTATAGACCCACAGGGATTATGGTTAGCCACCGGATCAGATGATGGAACTGTTAGAATCTGGGAAATATTGACCGGTAGACAAGTATACAAAGCACAACTTGTGGAGGATGATAATACCGACGATCATATTGAAAGTTTGGAATGGAATCCTGATAGTTTGACAGGTATATTGGCCGTTGCTGCCGGTGAGAACATATACTTGATTGTTCCACCTATATTCGGATTTGACATCGAAAACACCGGTAAGTTAAGAATCGAAACTGGTTGGGGTTACGATACCTTTGGTAACAAGAAGACCACCGAGGGCCTCAATGTTGAAGGAGATGAAGAAGATGATGAACCAAAGGAAAAGTCAGAAATCAAGAAGGAAGTCGCCAAGTGGTTCACTCCATCCGCAGAACAAGCAAAGTTGGGCATATCAGCAATTGTTCAATGCCGTAAGACCGTCAAGAAGTTGTCGTGGCATAGAAAGGGTGATTACTTTGTTACTGTTTCGCCAGACAGTAAAAACACCGCTGTGTTGATTCACCAATTATCCAAGCATTTATCTCAATCACCATTTAAAAAATCCAAGGGTATTATAATGGATGCCAAGTTCCATCCTTTCAAACCGCAATTGTTCGTGGCTTCTCAACGTACGATTAGAATCTATGATTTAGCACAACAAGTTCTTATCAAAAAATTAATGCCAGGTGCTAGAATGTTATCCAATATCGATATACATCCAAGAGGTGATAACTTATTGGCAGGTTCTTACGATAAGAGAGTTTTATGGCATGACTTGGATTTACTGGCCACTCCATACAAGACCTTGAGATACCACGAAAAGGCCGTCAGGTCTATCAAATTCCACAAATCAAACTTACCTTTATTCGCGTCTGCTTCCGACGATGGCTCAATCCATGTCTTCCATGGTACAGTATATGATGATTTGATGTCCAACCCATTGTTGGTACCATTGAAGAAATTGACTGGCCACAAAGTAATCAATAGCATCGGTGTATTAGATTTGATCTGGCATCCTAAGGAAGCCTGGTTGTTCAGTGCTGGTGCCGACGGTACAGCACGTTTATGGACTACATAAATAGAATGTCATATTAATAAAGTACAATATTTTCAATTCAAGTATATGGTATTTTTGCCTGGTTGATAATCACAACTGATCATTTGACCATTTTGGTAGCATGTTGTAAACAAATCATTCTCTTTGGCAGAGAACAAATGCTTTAAAATCTCTGTAATATTACTAACTATGCCCAAATTGTGCTCGTTCAAGACCCAGTCCAAACTCTTCCAATCAAGTATACCTTCCTTATCAAATTTGATGGGAGTGGGATAATTTTTCACCTCTTCGGCACTTACCTGAGCAGTAAAGAGATACATCCCACCGGTCCCTTCGCCCACAGTCCCACTTTCGTTGTCGACGTGCCATAACATGACTCCTCTAGATACATATTGGGGTAACTTCAAACCGGTTTCTTCTTCAGTCTCTCTCACGATACAGTCATGAGGTGACTCGTCCCCGTCCAATTTTCCTCCCACGCCATTCCAGCGTCCCATCCACGGTTTTTTCTCCCTGTTTAACAATAGTATCTCATTGGTCTCCGGACAATGAATAATCCCGAGAGTGTATCTCAATCTCGGTTTCTGTTCTTTGGTCATTGCAGTGTTGTAAATCAATGGATTTCACTAACAATTTATTGCACGCGTTCATCTAAGCGAGTCAATGATAAGTGTGACTCATTTGAAGCGATAAGTAGCGTATTTGGGTTTTAAGATCCAGGTGCATAGTTAGTATACTATGGGTGTAACAGGCTATACCTAGTCTATGTCCATTCAATGTCCATCCTGTATCTATCACTTTGCAATCTCTCCTGCGTAAAATAGTCTATTTTTGGCAAACACAATTATTCGCAGTAATTCTAAAAAGTTTGAAAAATTTGATGAAAACTCTAAGCATTCAACATAATTTTAATCTGGGTATATAAGACCAGGCTCATCACATTACTACGATTTTCTCAACTCCGCCGTGGTACGATCTTTGATCACTTGTCTCCATTTGGTACACGTTATTAACGTCCCCTTCCCTTTACACAGTCACGTGATACGAATGTTTGAGAGTTCACATTCAATAATATTTTGAAACTCCTGCAGATCGAAAGCCGCTGCTAGATTAGAATGGCCAACAGTACTTGGAGCTTGCATTTCAATCATAACCTAGTACACCAACTATAATTTTACTACTTTCAACTAAAATTGTTCTTACCCAATTTATTCAGAGCACCACAGGTCGAATCATCGGGGAACAATAGAACTTGACACAACAAATAAATCAAGCGAAAAACCAGTGTTTTATCAATAGATAATAAAAGGTCAAACTCTACCAACGAATCACTCAAACTTTATGAGAAACAGACTGTGATGACTCAATCCAATATGTCGACAAAATCACATATATTTCCTCTACTCAATGAGCAGTTAGATCAAGTCAAACAGAAGAAAACCATCAAGTTGAACCGAATAGATCCAGAATTAAATGTAACACTATCTGAAACTGTTGAGTGTATTCACGAATTCTTACACTCGTACCAGCCCCCATTGAAGCTTGAAAGGCTTTCACTCCAAGGAAATCATATAAGTGAGTTACCTTCCAATTTTAGTATTCTCGCGAAGGGTTTGCGATTACTAGACTTACATTACAACAACTTGACCGCATTGCCCGATTCTATAAGAGAATTTACCAGCTTGGAAATACTTGATTTATCGTCCAATAAGTTGTGGAACTTACCCTCGATGGCAGTTTTTGGCTCATTAAAGAATTTAAAGGTAATATCATTGAAGGAAAACAAGTTCAAATATTTACCACCTGTATTGGGAGAGATACCAAACTTGAATTTGATCGAGGTTGCTGACAACCCCTTGATATTGCCCTCGATTGATATAGTTAAGATCTACCAACACCAGCGTCCCGATCTTGACTGGGTAAGTGAATTGAAAAACTACTTGGTTACTAATAAATCATTAATAGAGTATAAATTACAGGAGCAACAGGAATCAAAAATCAAAATGAACATGGCATTACCTCAAACTCCATTATCCAGCAATGCACCACCCAATCCAAACCAACCGCAGTCCCAGGTACCTAGTAACCCTCCTCCCATCATTAGATCGAAGAGCATATCAGAAACTAAATCAAAGTCATCCAAAGCTGCCAGAAGAATGGGCTTGATAATCAAAAAGCCAGATGAAAGCGCAGAAGCTTCGGCCCCAACAACCGCCAACACAACTTTGAATTTAACTGACGACAATAACGCAAACACTAGCTATGACACCAGCAACACCACCTCGGATTTGATCTCACCATTGAACATGCCCCACTCAGCATCAGCCGCCGAAACCACTTTCAAGGTGGGAACACCCCTCTTGTTGAATACTACTACAACTGCAACAACTGTCCCAACCACCCTGAGAAGCTCTCCTTCCATATCTCTGAGTTCAAAAACAATACCTTCAATTATCACCTCCAGCAGTACCCTAAACAACGCCTCGAACGCTTCATCGAATGCAAGTTCTAATGCTTCCACATTGTCTCGACCCAACAGTAGCAATAGATCTAGATCAAACACTATGAAAGAGATAGACAAGATTTTGGAAAAGAATGATATTGTTGATACCGAGCACAAATCAGGGGCATATTTCAGAAGATTGTCAACTTTGCAAGAAAATCCAAGCGACGAGACTTACTCTTCTCACGCATCAAATCTGGCACTCAGTAGTAGGCCTATCGCCAACAATGCTAGCCCAAATAACTTGGGTGGCCAATCACTCGGTGTCAATCATCATCTTCAAAATCAAACCTCGCATTCTCACACCAAACCCCACGAAGGTCAACCAAGACAACATCTGCTTCTGGTTCTGCATACAGCTCCAAGAGACGATGTTCAAGCCAAATCGCCTGTAGGCGTTGCAGCAGGAGGACCTCGTTCGAATAGTTTATCTTCGAACGAAGTATCTCCATCCAAACTAACGCCAGTTGGAAAGAAGAATAGTTCCTATACCATTGTCAAAGTCTCTCGTAAGATTTTGTTCTCATTCAGCGAGTTGCACTCTTCGGTGAGAAGGTTTACTGGATTCTGTGTGGATAAGAAAATAACTATAAAGATGGTATCATTTTTGTATACCACCAAATCCAACATCGATTATTTGGTTGAAAACTTGGAATTAATGGAAGAAAATGGCAATAATGTGGACCAAATCATGTCTGCACTTCATGCCTGTATCGGGTCTTTTAAATCTATTATGGGCGTATTGAATGAGAACTTTGGATCTTTCGTGGCGAAGATTGATGTCTGCTTTATACGGATGCTTTACCTTACCCTTTACGGATCGTTCAACGAGTTGTTGAATGCTTATCGAATTTTAGTTCCAAACAATTCCAAATTCCCATCGTTTAGCGCACCAATGATCAGCAGCTCTTCTAATGAAGCTAAGCAGAAACTTTCTATCAACACCAATATTTTTTACGATACAGAAGATGTCGACGAGAAATTGTACAGGTCGATTGAAATATCGACGACGAATGCACAAGTCGTATTTGGAGAACTTACGAGGGCGATTGGTAAAAGTGCAATTGCTAGCACTACGAGCGCACTGAATAACCCTGGAATAAGCCATGCTGTTGCTACCAAAGTCAAAGAATTGACCAACGTATGCATGAGTTCAGTCGATATAACGAAAAGACTCAAAACAAAGTTGCTTACGATTCGAAACAATCCTTCGCAAACGACAAAACGGTTGTTTTGGGATGATATCAATTTATTTTTGAAAGCCATAATTCAAACATTCTCATCAGTAAAGGCCATCATGAAAGATTTGCCCATATTGAATGAAGTTAGAGCATCGATGGCAAATTTGACCAAAACCACCAAAGATGTTACGATCCTATTGGAAGTTTCCTCCTACAAGTCAATGCCCCAAGAAGGTAATAGTGGACTGGGGCACCATTCCGGTGCAAGCAATCCTCCACTTTTGGCATCAATTCCTAGTGTGTCGAACATCTTTACTCCTGTAACAGCACATCCATTGTCCCAAAACTCACTTTCGCTGGCCAATTTATCTCAATTAAGCCTGGTAGGTCCTTCCTCTAGAGTGCCATACAATAGTTCAACTTCAACGGTTCAAGCAACCCAATCACATCCAATGAGCCAAGAGGACAATCCAAGTAATCCTCCTTACTCTTCCCATATGAGCCCAGGTATAGGTGCTGGCAACTCTCATCCTGCACCAGTGACTGCTCCGGCCCAGTCTACAGGGCAATACTTTGCGAAGAATGGAATGAATCCGTTCGACGGATTGATTCTCGCCAACAGAAACAAGGATAAAGATGAGAATGAGAGAATAAATACTAGTTTCAATCTATAGATATATAAACCGAGCTAGTGAATGTTGTTCAGGGATCCTAGATCAGCCGCGCCCATTCGTATTTTTCTAATGTAAGCATCTATAAGATGTTGCGGGGAAAACGTTGATCAGTCGTGCGTTTGGCTCATATCTCATCAGTAACTGCACATAGACCTGAAAAATCATATCGAGTAATAGCAGCCCGGGAAGCGGAATTGATTCGCCAATATTCGAGAATTATAGCTATCGCTATATAAGGACGTCGACTTCGGTAAGACTGAACTTAAGTGGGATTTCCCTTCCGTATACTATAATTACATATCATGGCTATTGAATTGGAAGAGCCACCTGTGGCATCTAACGTACAGGTATTGAAAGATTTGGTTGGTGGAACCATGGGAGGTATTGCCCAGGTACTTGTTGGTCAGCCTTTCGATACTGTTAAAGTTAGATTACAATCCGCACCAGAAGGAAAATACTCGGGCGCATTAGATGTTATAAAGAGATTGCTTAAAGATGAGGGTCCCAAGGCTTTTTACAAAGGTACATTGACTCCACTAATTGGTGTTGGTGCGTGTGTTTCAGTTCAGTTCAGTGTGAATGAGTCCGTCAAGAGATACTATGACCAAAAATTAGGAGGCGTGCCGTTATCGTTGGGACAATTTTTCACTTGTGGTGCCATTGCAGGTTTTGCTAACGGTTTCTTGGCTTCTCCTATTGAGCATATTCGTATTAGATTGCAAACTCAGAGTGGTGCCGAAAAGCTTTTTGATGGTCCAATAGACTGTGCTAAAAAATTAACCAAAGGTGGCCAACTCTACAAAGGTTTGGTTCCAACTCTTTTCAGAGAAAGTGTTGGGTTGGGTATATATTTTGCAACTTACGAAGCTTTAATTGCTAGAGAATTGAAAGGTACCAATATATCCAGATCCGATGTCCCTGGCTGGAAATTGTGTTTGTTTGGTGGGTTGTCAGGATATACTTTATGGATTGGTATTTATCCAGTGGATGTCATAAAATCCAAATTACAAACTGACTCCTTGAAATCTCCAAGCTACAAGGGAAGTATCGATGTGTTTAGGGATGTCTGGGCCAAAAACGGTATAAAAGGTTTCTACAGAGGTTTTATTCCAACCATTTTGAGAGCTGCTCCAGCCAATGGTGCTACATTTGCGGTTTTTGAGTTGACAATGAGAGTCTTAGGATAAATCTACCCTTCATTCATTATATTGTATCCTTATATATTATGCTGGTGAGAACTGAAATTATTCAAAGATCCTTAGGATCGTACATTAGATTAAATAGATTATTCCCGTTTAGTTAGATTAGATGTGGAATGCAATTCGAAGTCTGATACTGGAACATGTGAACTATCTAGCCTTTCGACAGCTTCAAATATATCCTCTGAAGGGTAATCGCTTGGATTGATGTACTTGATGAATTCCATAAAATCCATCATGAATTCTCCATTAAATTCGTAAGTATCGGTACCTAGTATTTCGACTTTTTCAAAATAGCTAAGGCCATTAGATGTAGGTGATATGTTAGACTCATTATCTTTTGGGGTGCTCTGCTCTCTGATTCTTCTGTTGAAATCTTTATCGATTCGCAAATGCAAGCCTGGAATCAAGTCAATGATATAGAGGAAAAAGCACGTCAAGACAAAAACATAGGCACCCGCGACTACTGATCCCAACAACTGGTATGCAAATTGGATCCAATGTCCTTCAACCCAGCCTCCGGGTGAATCGTACCTATCATTAGCAAAAATGCCTGTGAGTAACGAGCCAAGTATACCAGCAACGCCATGAATTGCAAATATATCCAATGCATCATCGATGTTTAAATAATACTTGAGTCGAGTAGAAAGATTTCCAACAACTGCACCAACTACTCCAAATACGAACGACTTCCAAAAGTCACTTCCTGATGCAATGTATCCTCCCGCAGGTGTAATTACTACCAAACCCGTCATTACACCTGAAGAAAATGAAATCATGGAAAGCTTTCGTTTTTGGATAAAGTTGTTTCCTTTGGTATCGTGCAAGTGCTGATTAATTTGAACTCCAGTTTGACTGATATGCGGGACCAAGTTGTAAGATGCTGACGCTGTGGATGACATATTCTGATCATTTGATACGGAGCCGTCCAATGGAATAACTGAATAATAGTAGTCAATAGCAGCCCACACTATTCCACTTACAAAAGCACACAATACAGTGTTGGTGGTGATATATAACGAAGTCGGAGAAAAGTTGAAATCACATCCGGTAATGAATCCTACCCATCCACACACGACGAGAAAGGAACCAATGATGATGAACCCGGTGTTGGAGTTTTTGTAATCATATAAGATCTTGGGGTTTCTGGGACCCAATATATAAGAATAGGCCAATGCCGTGAATCCACTTACAACATGGATGCAAGTTCCTCCAGCGAAGTCAAGAACGGGAAGTTTCTTGAGTTCAATAGAAAGCCAGCCATTTCTATTCCAGTACCAATATGACACTGGATTAAAGATTATGCAAGACCAAAAGAACAAGAATACAAACATTGGGATGATTCTTCCTCTTTCAGCAACACAACCGGGAAACGTTATGGCTGCACATATGATCTTGAACATCCCGTTGAATAGTATGTGGTTTATTGCTAGTATATCTCCTCTTGATGTGGAGTAGACTGCCTCTTTTGGATCCCTCAACTGCCTCAAGACCGCAAATTTCAAGCTCCCTATGAACGGATTACCTGAACTAGCATAACATAATGAATATCCCCATATGAACCAGTCAATGAAGATTACCGGAGTGAGAAGAATTGGAAGGGTGAACATCGTCATGGAAGATCTTCGTTGAGTTAATCCGGAGTAAAAGAAAGCGATCCCGATGACAACCAACGGCAATAGTGCTGTACAGAACAACATGAAGAATGCGTTCACCATAGTGACAGAGTCCAAGGGCTCCGTCATGGTAACGTATATTTTGGTGTAGGTATCAACGAAGGAAAATCTTTTTCAAATGCTTTGGATCAAGATCCTTTTTTTCTGTTGAAGAGCATACGAACAATAGTATTTTGCCTCATTAACTATAATGCGGTTGCGTAACGTATGTGAGCATGACTTTGTTCTCAAGATGTAGAAAAAAAAGGAAAAAAAAAAAAGCTGTTATTTTTATACTGCAGGCGATGGCTACCAGCAGTACCTCTCATAACACTTTATGCAAGTATCAGGAATCTTGAGTGTATGGTTCTGGGACAGTTGACCTACGATACCTAGAGCAATGCGGTCAAAATAGCGTTTAAGTATAGCACAGTTGAGACACACAGAAAAGCTCGACGAGTTTTTGTTGGTCGCCATGTTGTATCCGTTGTGTAACATGCCTACCACCTCGCTTTTATTATAGCTTAGTTGAAATGTAGAAGTGTTTGAGCTGTACCCATAGTTTTCATTGGCAGTGTATACAATCAAGGGTGGGAGATATGTGTCAACATCCTTTTGATACAATGTACGATTGGAGTATGTTGGGCTGCTGTACAATTTTGCATCCAGAACCAAAATAGGATAATCGGAATTCAAATCACAACCTAGGAAAATTGGCTCTTTGTTAAGCCCCAAGCTCAAAATTTTGTCTCGGCTTGGTGCCTTGGGAAACACAGATTTCCTCACTACTGTAGGCGGTAGTCGTGAAGAGTTTAAGCCAACCCTTTCTGGTGGCTGCACCATGAGAAAACTGGGAAGATTCATGGTGCTATTGCTGTTATGGTATCTGAGTTGCGAATTATGGAGAGTGGTACCATTGGGGTAATTGTTGACATCAGCTGTCATGTCGTAAGCTAATATGACACTCACCTCTCTTGCTCTGACCAAAAATGACTGAAATAGAATGTTTTGACCGTCATCACCTCCATCAACCAAATACATGTGCTCTTTGTTTGTAGTATCGCTACTGTTGTCATCTTTCGAAATATAACCGTGAAAGGGGTTAGGGGATATAACAGCATAGTCTGGATGTAATTGTGGTAGATTAGAATGATGGTAGTCAGCACTGAGTCCAAATGATTTTAAAATGGACGAAATTGCAGCCGTCAAATTCAGTTGGGTGCGAAAAAGCATCAGATATACGTGAGCAAAAATATGATTGAATAGTGACGACGAGGTGGCAGTGATGAAGCCAACATTGTCAAAGCCAGTCGTACATATAGCCATACTCGAATTCCCTATTGGCTTTCTAGAATATCCAGCATATAATGCGGAACCTAGGTACTTAATTGGAACAAATGCTGCCAAGTAGGAGTCCCAGGACCCGAACTCATATGGAGTAAATTCAAATAACCTTGAGCTTTTGGAAGAATTGAATCGACTGGCATTAGCTTCAATTGTTCCAATAATCGGGAACGGTTGTTGGAATTTCTTGAATGAGTCTAGGTTGGTACAGTCGGTAAGGGTGACACCAGGACTTCGAGCATTGATACCGAATATTCTTCTGACTAGGGCTCTTCCCCAGTAATCGGTGAACGAAATATGGAAGCCAGCTATTCTTTTGGGTCTAACCTCTATCTGAAGCTCAGTGTAGAACCGGAATACATCTTTCATGGATAACTTGTCTTTTATTGTGCTCAGTTCATTGGAGGGTTGGCTCCACAACGGTTTTAAAACTGAAAGCAACCCGCCTCCAGACCTTTTGTCCTTCGGCAAGGCTCCATATTCACCTTGGTTTGCTTGGGATTTACCAAAATGAAATAGCTTTAAAATATTATCGAGTATTCCTGGTTTCAGCTCAGATGATTCATTCGTAATTGGGTGCTCTCGATCTGTTTGGAGAAATTCCCTAGGATCAAAACTAGGAACACCTTCTAACAATTGGCGATCTAAATCCCAGTATCGATTGTCGTCTTGCATAAGATATAAGGGAGCTAGATCGTTTACAAGATTACTTATCACGAGCCACGATCCTCCCGAGACTCCTCCTAAGTAGCTAGTTGCTTGTAGTAAACCTCCTAAACCCAACCCAGAAGTGCTGTTTGGAGTTCTCTCGTCAAATGCAGTTAATACTCCCGCTCCCACTAGCATTGCTCGATAACCACCTCCCGAAATAGCGATTGCAATTTTGGTTGATCTTTCGTTGCTCAAAAATTCATCCACGTCAAAGCCGGCTATAGAGTTACGCCTCAATAAGTCGCCAAGAGCCAAGTCAGTTATTTTGTTTCTATTGTTGATGTAAAATTGTTCTTTTTTGCATAACGTCTATACTGTTAGTAGAAGAAAATTGCCGCTGTCATTCAAACAGGGTACAACTTACCAGATTGGATGCTCGAACGAGACAGCCGCTGGGACATATAATACTATAGGGAGCATATGAATTTTTCCAGAATAAATTCTCTTTTTGAAGCGGCGTACTGGGAGCTGGGTGTGATCGATTAACCGTGGTGTGTCGCTCAACAGCATTTTCACAATCATCTTGAGCCTCCTTAGTTATACCGAATGCTAGTGATAAACATACAAGTCGTAAAACTGTGATGAAAAGAAGAATCATTTCTAAGATGGTTGGGTTATACCTCTTGTATAATGGTTGCAAATTAATCTATTTGTCAAGATCGCGAAGTTGCATTATTTTTTATCACTTTTATTTTTTAACGAGAGCCCAATCATGACATGATACTATCTATACAAATTTCTATCATGTTTTGAAGTACTTTGGTGAGTTAAAATTAATGTTAGTATATCAAATTTAGTAATGGTTTACGATCTACAATCTGCCTACATTTTTGTGAAGATGAAATTTGCAATGAAGTTAACATATAATCCGCACCCTCTACAACTTTTGATTACGAGCTTATAATAAATTAATAATAATATTCTCAGCTAAATATGAAACAAATGTATGAAGATGATATAAACAAGGTAAGAAGTAATAAAAAAAACCAAAAAACCCGGTATCCTGGGGAATAGACTATGTATCAAAGCCTATTTCTTTTCAAAAAAAATCGGTTAGTCTAAGCACACCATGAAGATGCATGTTTGGGCACTTTCGGCTGGATTCTATATTTCCATTCTAGGCTCTATCAACTTAAAATTCTTCATCAGAAGAAACATAGGCGTCACCTAATTCCTTCTTCTTCTTCATTCTTTCCTTCTTCTTCTTTCTTAATTCCGCAGAAGATAACTTAGCCTTCTTCTTGGTAGCGGCAATCTTGTTACCCATAGCATCGAATTTGTCTTCTTCATCTTCCTTCTTTTCCAATCTTGGACCGGCACCTTGACCTTGGACCCAGTTGTGACCAGATGGAGTCATCTTACCATCAAGAACGGCCCAGACTTCTTCGGTCAAGTCCTTGGTGAATTCAGCAGAGTGAGTAATGATAACAATACCACCAGCGAAAGCCTTCAAAGCCTTAGACAAAGCTCCCAAGGAGTCACGATCCAAATAATTGGTTGGTTCATCCAACACAATTAAATGAGGTCTTTGCCAGGTACAAGCAGCCAAGACCAACTTAACCTTTTGACCACCAGATAAACCTCTGATTCTGGAGTGGGAAACCAATTCAGCTTCCAAACCCAACATGGCACAGTGTTCTTCAATTTCCTTTCTGGTCAAAGGTCTGAATTGACCGGAGGCCAAAGCTTCCTTCATATCGACTTCAGCAACCATCTTGGAGTGGGTTTCCATCAATTCACCTCTTGGCAACCAGGTGTTGTCAACAGACATCATTGGGACCCATCTTTCGGTCTTCATACCAATGTTGTCACCCAATAACCAGGAGATTTCATATTCGTAAGAGTTCTTGAACTTTCTTCTGGAGTGGATACCAGCAATTCTTCTTGGGGTACCTTCGACCTTGAAGATCTTGTTCATACCAGCTTCATCATCTTCGTTGATTTGTCTGGAAGCTCTGTCCATGGTTTCTCTATCTTCACCGGTTTGGAATCTCCATTGGATATATTCAGATGGAGTTTTGTCCAAGTGGTTATCAATGTGGGCGAAAGCATGTTGCTTAATGTAAGCGATACGACAGTTTTCGTGGACATAAACTTCACCTTCAGTTGGTAATAATTCACCAGTCAAGACGTTGATCAAGGTGGACTTACCAGCACCATTTGGACCAATGACGGCAATTCTGGATGACAAAGAACATTGGAAGTTAATGTTTTGAATTTGAGGCTTGGTGGTACCTGGGTATTGGAAAGTCATGTTAGAGACCTTGACAATAGCCTTTTGCTTGGTCTTAACACCTTCCAAGAAACCTGGTTCTGGGAAAGAGAATTCCAAGTCAGAGGCACCCAATTCGTAGTAAGATTGAGCGGATGGACACTTCTTGACGAATTCGGACAAGTTACCCTTGTACTTTCTCAACTTGAAACCTTCGTAGTGGATAATGTATTGACAGACATTGTCCAAGAAACCGGAGTCGTGGGAAACAATGATGGAAGTAATACCACAGGTTTGCAAGTAGTTGACTAACCAAGCAACGTTGACGGTATCCAAATGGTTAGTTGGTTCATCCAATAACAAGATATCGGCGTTCTTCAAGACAGCTCTGGCAAGAGCCAACTTCATCTTCCAACCTCCAGACAAGGATTGAATTGGCATAGCAATCATTTCTGGAGAGAAACCGAATTCCAATAACTTGTCGTTGACGGTTTGCTCGGTCAAACCAACTTCACCATCGTCAAGGACGAACTTGAGGACAGAAGTTTCAGCTTCAGTTCCGTCAATGTCGTGTTCGACGTAAACGGTCTTACATTCTTCTTGGGTTGGGAAACCTTCGACTTGACCGTTGGCAATAGCTCTCATCAAGGTAGACTTACCAGCACCGTTAGGACCACAAAGACCGTATCTTCTGTTTCTCTTTAATCTGAATTGAGTCTTGTTCAACAAGATCTTGGCACCGTAAGCTAACGAGAACTCACAGTTACATAAGTCTTCACCTTCATCTTCTTCATCTTCAAACGATGGTGGTTCTGGGATGTTGTCAATGGCTCTCTTTCTGAATTCTTCAATGATTTCCTTGGCTTCCTTTTCGTGCAAGAAGATGGTAGCGAAAGGCAAGACAGAGTGCAACCAAGATTCAGGTTGGATGTCTCTTTCGTCAACCAAGTCACCGGCAATGGCAGCAATGTACTTGAGGGCTACTTCGAATCTTTGACCAATCTTCTTTCCTTCCAACAACTTGTCAAGTTCGTTCAAGGTAACTGGGATATCACCAGCAGTAGAGACTTCTGGAATAACGTCATCAACAGAAACGGCACCGACTCTCTTCAAGGTGTTGAGAGCTCTTTGGGTAACATCTCTAGCTTCTGGGTCAGCAACGGTGGCGAAGTTAGCCTTCAAAGCTGGCAACAAAGTGTGCAAGAAAGGGGCAACAACTTGAGGGTCGTCGACCAACTTACACATGTTGTCAACAATGACAGCGGCCTTACGCTTGATGGCGGTGTCACGTTCAGCCAAACCTCTGGACAACAATGGGGCCATGATGGAAAGAGTAGCCATGGTAACTTCGGAAACGAAAGTGGTGGCACCCAAAAGGTGGACGGTTTCTGGAACTTCAGTTGGCTTGGCAATACATTCAATCAACTTAGGGATAAACTTTTCAATATCCTTGTTGTCAATGGTTTCGGTAGACTTGGTCATGGTGCTGGTGGCGGCTTCCTTGACTTCTCTCTTGGTGTCCCACATGGCTTCAGACAAGACAGGAATCAATTCCGGCATTCTCAAGGCAATTTGGGCCTTGGCGGTGTCAACCAATTGGGAGATAGCTCTCAAGATAGCGGTCTTTTCAGTCCACTTGTTGGTGGAAGAAAGGTTTTCCAACAACTTTGGTAAGATGGCCTTGACAGCGGTTGGAGTGATAGAGGTGGCAATGGCTAACAAAGCGTCGGAAGCGGCGGCTTGGACATCCTTGTTCTTGTCACCAGCAAGAACAGCAACATCTTGAACTAAATCAACAATGTATGGCTCGACACTAGGAGTGATACCGTTTGGAGAAGCAATGTGAGCGTAAGCGGACAAAGCAGCAAGAACGGTTTCGGTGTCTTTCTTGTTGGCCAACTGCTTCTTGAAGTCTTGGAAGAATTCTACTGGAACATCGTGCTCAATGATAGATGAGTTTAAAAACGATGAAATATTAGCAGCAGCTTCTTCCTTATTGTCAGCAACCTTGAGGTTGCCCAATAATTCGGAAAGTACTTCAGCAGAGTATTTGGATTCACTGGCAGCAGACATTTTCCAATGTTGTTAAAAAGAAGAAGAATTTTTTCCTGAGAAACGTTTCATATATAAACTTTTGGTTGAGATAAAAATTTTCATGCTGATGGGATGAGTGGTTACCCGGACACACGTTTTGATGGTTGTAAACTGCATTGATCCTGCACGTGAGTATTTTTTCTTTTTAGGCGATAAGGGTAGCAAGTAGAAGTCCCGTGCTAGTACATGTGACCTAAACGCCCGTGATCAGATAGTGGCCTTGCAGGTGCAGGTGCGTCTGCTGGATCAATAGCGGATACGCCGTTGCGCGATTAAAGGCGATACCCTTAATATTTTGGCACATCACATGTTTATAGTTTAAATAATAGACCAACAAAGCCCCTGTTTTCCGTGAGGCGATCCGTATACACGCCGGATTTATTCCCGCTGTTTTAGTTTATCTTCGGGTGTGTTTGATATGGACTCGATTGGATCCTGATTTGAAAGAGGGCCGAAGTTTCAAACCAAATCCTATTCGGTACACTCGGCTGCATGTAGATTTGGGTTGACGCAGAAGCTGAATGTTTTTAATGCAGATGCGGTCTAAAGATATCAGACATCAGACTGTACTAAGTGCGCTTACGGCGAGGGACTAACCCAACGCGACCAAACAGTTGCTAAACATATACTTACTCCTGAATGTCTTGTGAGTAATTATTTTTTCTCTACTTTATGAAGTGTCGTCAAATCTATTCATTATATTTAAATTTTGTCGTCTAGCTCGTTTTTGTGCAGCGGTTTTCTGTTGGTTATTTGGGTTCTCTGCATTTTGCAATGTTTCGTATCCTTGCTTCTATCCCCACCACATAGTATTCGACTGCACTATTTAGCACTTTCGACACGCCAACTATACTTCATTGGCCAACTTTATTCCACACCTGCCAAATACTTTATAATCAGATTTTTCCCCCAGAGAAACCAAATCTTTTTTCTTATTAGTCAAGCACTTGAAATTACTTGATGCCAACCATGATAGACAAAGAAACCAAGTATGATCGTCAGCTACGGTTATGGGCTTCAACAGGGCAAGCCAACCTTGAAAGCTCACATATTTGCTTGATAAACGCCTCAGCTACTGGGTCCGAAATCTTGAAGAATTTGGTTTTACCAGGCATCGGGGAGTTTACTATAATTGACGACAAAACAGTCGATAATACCAATTTCTCGGGCAATTTCTTCTTGAAGAGAGAAAACTTGGGTCACAACATAGCAAAATCCATTACTGCAAATCTCTTGGAACTCAATACCGATGTCAAGGGTCATGCAATTGACCAGCCAATAAGTCAGGTGTTACGGACTGCCAAGCCTCAGTTTTGGGACCAGTTCAATGTAGTCATCATATCCGATTATACCCCCGATCTTGACCTTATAAAGAATATTCTTTGGGATAAACAAATCCCATTATTAATCGTCAACTCGGTAGGATTCTATGGCTCGTTAAATTTGATAGCAAATGAAGTGACTGTAATTGAAACACACGACCCTTCGAGACTTTACGATCTTAGAATCGACTCCCCATGGCCAGAGCTTCAACAATATGTCGACTCTATTGACTTGGACTCATTATCCGACCAAGACCACGCTCAAGTTCCGTATATTGTCGTCTATATAAAAGCTTTGAAAGCTTGGAAACTTGACAAAAATGGGTTGCCTCCCCAAAACTACACAGAAAAGAAGATGTTCAAGTCATTGATCGAATCATATTCTCGGAACATCAAGCTTGAACAGAATTTCATTGAAGCATCCAGCTCAATTCATCGCGCACTACAAATAACCCAAATTCCCAATTCCATCCTGAAGTTGCTTGAAAATCCCCAAATCAGTGACGAAAACCTTAATAACAACACACCCATCTTTTGGATATATATTAAAGCTTTGAAGAACTTTGTTCAAAAGAACAACAATCAGCTTCCTTTGCCCGGTACTTTACCAGATATGTCCTCTGACACCAAAAACTATATCAAATTACAAAACCTTTATCGGGAAAAAGCATTGAAAGATCAGCAATTGTTCACTGAGGAAGTCACAAAAATCCTAGAATCAGTTGGAAGATCAAAGACTGATGTCAACCCAGATGCAATTGCCAGCTTTTGTAAAAATTCTCAACTATTGCACGTTAGCCAAGGCTCAAAAGATCTCTTCGGCCCCGGATTACTTGAGGAGCTCTTGCATTCTGACTCCCCAGCGTCGCCAAACTCTACAGCAGAAGAGTATAATGCATTGAGTGTTTATTTCACCATCCTCACATACAACTACTTCATAGAGAAACATCATCACAAACCAACATTACAAGACTTTGAAGAGTTCAAAGTATTATTCTCCCATATATTCGAGGTCAAAGATCTCAGCATGACTCCGCCATATTTGATGTCGACGTTTCAGGAAGTCTTGAGCCACAATACCCAGTCATATCATAATTTGAATAGTTTAATGGGTGGAATTGTAAGCCAAGAAGTGTTGAAGTTGGCAACTTCTCAGTATACCCCTTTGGACAATCTCTTTGTTTTTGATGGGATTCGCTCCTATAGTGACAAATGGAAAATTTAATCCGATATTCCCCACGTTCTTTCCATTGTAATGTGTCCTACGGACTGTTAATATTGTCTCTACATTCTTCGTATATAGGCTGTTAATTTATTGATAACCACCTAACTAAATTCTACAAATCGTCGAAGGCCAGTATACCGGTATCAACCTTCTTCTTTTTGTTGGACTTTACAATATCCTTCCAGTCTACGTTTGTTTGTTCGTCTTCAGAATCTTCTTCCATGATCTGTTTTTCGATGGCTTCTCTCTTTCTCTTCATTTTTTCTTTACGTTCACTCTTGGTTTCTTTCTTGTCGGTTTTGGTGGACCATGCTTCATTCTTAGCCTTGAGTTCTTTCCTCTTCTTGGCATCTGTGATCTTCTTTAACTTGTCAGCTTCCAAGTTCTCCACTCTAGATTTTTCCTTTTGTTTGTCGGCATATTGATACTTATCCATGTCGATGACCGGTCCTAGCCACCCATCTTCTGGCATTTTTTCATTGTCAATGTATTTTGCTTCTGGCATTTTTGGCAATCTCATCAACCCGTACATTTTTGCTATTCCAATGTAATCCAAACTCTGGAGTCTGAATATGGAACTTGCCAAGTGCTTAGAGTAGTACCTTATGAAACCGACGTAAGCCTTAACGCCTAGCTCGTGTCTTGATCTGTCTTGAAGTTGGAATTCTCTAAACTTCTTTTGTACTGAGTCGTGGTCAGGAACTTCGGGGCATGTCATTTCATTCATCGCCACACCTTTTATATCCATAAAATCAATATAATCTTCCTCCCTAGTACCCTCGTTCAACATGACTATGGCTTGGCCCACTTTATTGGCCCTTCCGGTACGTCCACACCTGTGTAAGAACACATCAGGGTCAGTAGGAGGATCGATCTGGATCACAAGATCGACGTCGGGAATGTCTATACCTCTTGCGGCAACATCAGTGGTCATGAGAACGAACTTTCCTTGACTCGAGTCACCATCAGTGAAGCTCTTCAATGTCTTGAGTCTAGGTTTGGATGCAAGTTGTCCGTGCAACGAAAAGAATGTGAGATGGTCTTGATTCACCAATTTATTGAAGACCGAGTAAAAATATTTCACAGAAGTACACGTTGGGAAATATACAATGGCTTTTTTGAACTTGTAGTCCGATAAAAGTTTCAACAATACAGATAATTTTCGTTCTGCCTCAACAAACATGTATGAAATCAGTAGCGAAGTTGGAGCAGCATTATTACTGGTGCCCTGAGATTTAACCGTCACTTTGACCGGATTGTTCATACCAGTTGTGAAAATGGCGTCACCTGCTGATGAAATGGTAGCCGAGAACAACCCCGTACGTCTCTGTTTGGGCATTTTCTTCAAGATATTCACCACATCATTCTTGAATGAGATGTCCAACAACTTATCTGCCTCGTCGAGAATTGCTATTTCAAGTGAGCTTGTTTTGACGTACGTGGAAGACAAAAAGTCCAACATTCTTCCGGGGGTGGCGATCAAGATTTGAGGTCTGTTGGTCAAGAAATGGTCCAAATCCTCTCGAACACTGGAGATGGAACCAATTAATAGTTGAGTTTTTATGGGGATCTTGTCTTCAGGCAAGTATTGCAATACCGATTCAAACACACTCTGAATTTGGCTAGCCAACTCTCTGGTCGGCGATAAAACAACCGCCAACATATGTCCTTTTTTGACATTTCCGTTCATCACACCTTCGTCATCTACGGTATACATATAGTCGGATACTTTTTGTAACACGGGAATTGTGAAAGCCAACGTCTTACCAGACCCAGTTACTGCTTCCACCACCACATCCTTATTACCACTTAGTAAAGGAACAGTCGAGGCTTGTACTGGAGTCATGGTGGGAAACCCAAGCGAGTTGATGGCATCTTTGATCCATGGGTGCAACTCACATTTGAGGTTTTCAAACGATAATGAACCTTTTTTTGTTTCTAAGGTCATACTATTGGTATTATTCTCTAATTGGAGCTCAGTGAAAGGAGTGGTCGTGGTGAAGTAGTACGTAAGTAGTACTAGTTAGCGATGCGATGATCTTGATGGAAATTCGCGATGGGCGAAAAATTTAGACATCAACCAGACTAAAACGAGAGGGAGTGTCTAGTGCGTAGATAGACTATACAGATTACATGCTCAGATTCACTTCGTCGATGTTGAAACGAACCTTCAACCTTATGAGCAAAGCTGAGGGAGGGGAATATGAAAAGTGGACCAAAGAGCAGTTGATAGCCAAGGTCAAAGAGCTTGAACAGCAGCTTCAACCGTCACAACTGGCATCACCATCACCACTAGCAGCTACAACTCTGGTGTCTGAGACAGCAGAGACCGAAGAGGGAGCTCCCAAGAAGAAAAAGAAAAAGGCATTTGACTTTAGCCAGCACAACACCCGGTTCATAGCTTTGAGGTTTGCATACTTGGGATGGAACTTTTCGGGGTTGGCGTACCAGTTTGAACCCACACCCAAGCCTACGATAGAAGAAGAGCTCTTGAAAGCATTGCACATGGCTAAACTTATAGAATCGCCTGATCCCGCCGTTTGCAAGTTCAGCAGATGCGGTAGAACCGATAAAGGAGTGAGTGCGATGAACCAAGTCATATCCTTGAGACTCAGATCCAAACTTACAGACGAACAGCAACAAGATCCTGCTACAGACGACCAAGAAATACCCTACATTAGTATACTAAACTCATTATTGCCACAAGAAATACGTATTACGTCGGTATGTTTACGGCCCCCACCCGAGTTTGATGCCCGTTTCAGCTGCAACTACAGACATTACCGTTATCTCTTCAGAAAGCAGGATTTGAACATAGACTTGATGAACGAAGCCGCCAAGTTGTACGAGGGAACCCACGATTTCCGCAACTTCTGCAAAATTGACGGGTCCAAGCAGATCACCAACTACGTCAGAAGCATCAAGAGTGCCAAGATCGAGAATCTCAAGGATGATTACTACTACTTCGACTTGAAAGGAAGTGCATTCCTCTGGCACCAGGTGCGGTGTATGATGGCGGTGTTATTCTTGGTGGGCCAAAAGCTTGAAGAGCCACAAGTAATTAGTGAGCTCCTTGACTTGACCAAGTTCCCCACCAAGCCAACGTTTGAAATGGCCAACGATATCCCGTTGATATTGTATGATTGTTCGTACGACGATGTAAAGTGGAAGGATGCTATAGAGTTCAAGCAAGACGCCAAGTTGCTTCGGTGCTACTCGGCTTTTAGAGGCTTGGCTACCGACTACCAGATAAAGGCCACCGTTGCAACCATCATGGAAGACATACTCTTGAAAGATGCCGACAAAGTAGTGAACCTCACCGGGTGCGGTACCATGAACGTGGGTAACGGAAGTGGCAGAAACTTTGCCAAGTACGTCAGGTTGAAGGACCGTGACTTGGGAGAGTCGTTCGAGGTGGTGAACGCAAAGCACAAGGCCAAGAAGCGCAAGAGGGCAGAAGAGAGAGCCAAGCAAGCGGCCGAAGAAGCTGCCAGTCTTCAAAGTATAGACAGTAGATAGACTCAAGAAGAAAGTCTCCGAAGCACAAATAGTAGACATATAAGCTTCACTTGGAGATCCACGACGGCTCCCAGTACAAATTTTCATCGGCCTGCGAGTCCACCCATAGTAGTCCGTTCAGAATCATGTCGTCTATGACGGTCTTGCATCGCACACTGTCCCAGTAGTAGTTGTCTCGAAGCAACCTGTATGATACGTAACCTCCCATAAACCCACACAACTCGTATATTTTCTTTTCGTCGTTGGAAATACTTGCCCCCGACGACCGGAGCCATTTCTTGCCCTTGATGTTGAGAATCTCAAACCCCTTGCCTAGGCCATTGAGCATTTCTATGGACGCTTCGATCTCCGATTCCTTGACCGATATAGGCACATTGTTGGACTGGAGGATCGAGATGAGCTCGGGCAACGCAATCAACCCGCCATTGAGGTCTCGGGTCTGGTGCGATATTTCGACAATTCGTACGCCCAAAGCAATCTTGAAGTTGCTACCTGCACCATTCCCAAGCACTAACTCCAACACATCCACTCCTACAACCTGGCACATCTGGGTGAACTTGCGCCGAAACTCACTATTGGTTTTGATCTCTTCTTCATGTTCGTTGGCAAAGTTCACCAATACGGACTGTATCACGCTTAGCTGCGTGGATAACTGATCGTGCTGCTTTTCTTGCAACAAGCGTCCCAATTGTTGGTACGCATCCTTGTCGTTTCCCCACTTGTTCATGTTATGCTGGCGTGCCTATCCGCGGGTTTCTCACTTTTTTTGTTGGTTACTCTCTCGCGCACATGCCCACCTAAAAGAACCTTGGCTGCCATAAATAAGGTAGAGACGCTATGTTTCGAGACTCACGTTTATCTATTTGATAAATTTATGATTGCAAATCAAAGTTTTTAGCTATTCAATTTTCACTTAATTCCAATTATTTTAAGAACTATATGAGTCTCAAGGTTACAGTTCCACCACCTAGAGAGATCGAGGTTACGCTTGGTAGAGGTGTTTCGGGCACAATAGCTATTCCCCATTCAGTGGATGCCGAGAATCCGTACGCTGCCGGATTTGCTCCCACTACCCACAAGATTGCCCTCATTCTTCATGGACAAGGTGGCCATAGAAACTACTGCTACCAGAAGTTCCTAGCTCATAGACTTGCTGCTGACTTGGGGATTTATTCCCTCCGGATTGACTTCAGAGGTTGCGGCAATTCGGGTCCCAATGAATACGATACAAGGGGCAGGGTCTTGGAACAGGACGTGGAAGATATCCAGGCTGCAGCAGAGTATGTAGCCGATGCTTCCAAAAACCCGTTGGAGATCCCATTCACCCTCTCCAGTATCATTGCACACTCACGAGGCGCAGTAGCCATGTTCGAGTGGGCGCTTTTGCAAGATCTGCTTGCAAAGTCCAATAGATCGCATAAAGCTATAATTGTTCCCAACTTGGTCAATTGCTCCGGTAGATTCGATTCGAAAACCGTGCATGATAGATTTCCCAAGGACCTCGACTTGAAAGATGTTCTACACACTGAAACTCGCCATGGTAAGCAAGTTCGCTCACCGTTCCCGATTGTCGAAAGAGACTCTTTAGCCAAACCGGATCTCACGAGAGTACAAGATTTATCTACAGACTGGTCTGTCCTAAGTATATTTGGCCTTAATGATACAATCATCAGAATCACGGATTGTGCTGAATGGGCCAACCATTTGAATCGCGGCGCCTATTCTCATACATTAAAAGTGGTCCCCGACGCGGACCATAATTTCTACGGAACAGTCGAGATCGAAACTGAATTAGATAATGAGGAGCACAATCCCCACAATTACCCAGTCAACCACAGAAAATTGGTCAATTATAACTTTCATGTTGCAGACTTGATCATCAACTTTCTCAAGCCAGAAGAGGAGTTGAAGAGATTTGCTCTCAGTTCTGTTGATGTTGGATCTTTGCCTCGTTGGAAAGTTGTCGAAGGAGTAAACAACTTTAGAGATATTGGTGGCTGGCATATCCACAGTCCTAGATATATTCTTGACAGTCCGGCTCAAGGATACTATGTCAAGCCTCACACTCTTTTCCGGTGTGCAAACATGTCGAATATCACCGAAAATGGGTTGAAAACATTGAGCAGTCTTGGCGTCAAAACCATATTTGATCTTCGCTCAGATGGTGAGTGCGAAAAAGCCGGTATCCCCCAAAACTTGGAGAAATACGGAGTCTCCAGAATCCATGCTCCCGTTTATCGGCAGGACGATTATTCTCCACAGTCGATCGCCTTGAGATACTCCAATTTAATGACTAGTTGGTTCACATATGTGAATGTTTACGAAGGGATGCTAGAAAATGGAATACTTGCATTCAAGACTATTTTTGAGTACATTCGTGATGACAACCGACCTTTTGTATTCCACTGCACTGCTGGCAAAGATAGAACCGGGATCGTGGGAATGCTCATCTTGCTACTTGTGGGTGTGGACAGCAACACCATCGGTAAAGAATATGAATTGACCACAATTGGCTTAAAACTGGAACACCCTGTTTTGAGGAAAAGCTTCGTGGAGGCAGTTGAAAAGTTCAAAAAAAATCTTGGAGGTTCAAGTGACCTCGAAGAATTGATCAGTCAAGGAAGAAAAGGCTGGACTGTTGAAGAAGATGGGTTCCAGAACTTGATCAGTTCCAGATACGAGGCTATGTTGGCCACTATTGACCTGTTCAACTCAAAGTATGAAGGCATCGTGGGCTATATGAAGAACGAGTTGAAGTTTAGTGAGGAAGACATATTGAAGATATATAAGAATTTGGTAATTGTCGGCGATCACTTCAGCTACCAATCCTCACTTGATTGGAAACACAGATCTTCGTTGAAACCCAAGTTTTAGTTAGTTTACATAATAGGCAAAGGTCTCTGTTTGAAGACTAGTTTTTTACGTATGACATCGACAATCTGTATCCCATCGCCACTAACATCTTTATTGTTTTCTTGTTGAAGTGGCACTTTCAACACTGCCAACGGAGTATCTAAGTCTACCATGGAACCGAGTAGCCTCTGTGATCTTCCAATAAATAATGTGACTTTTTGGGGATCTTTTGAGTCGAACTCAAGGTTTCCACACTTGACTGCATGATATGCTTGGTCGACGGTTATAAAGTTTTTGACGTACTCTATATCTTGATGATCTACCGAAGGTGCATGAGTGGGGAGGTTGAGTTCACCCTGAATCTCAAGTATTGACAATCCATACGGCGTTGATACTACACCATCATGCCCGGTACCAGATGAAGGCTCAGCCTGATTGAGTATCTCGTGAGCCTTCAGGTAATCTATACGAGTAGTAGGCATTGACACAAGACGTGTTTAGTTGAAACACAGCGAAAAGTTATATCTCTGATCACGTGCCGACAAGCTCAAGCAGACCAAAACGTACTATTGTTCAAGAAAGGTATCAACCCACCTTTAATTCAATGTTCAGAATGAAACGAGCCACTATTAAAAAATGAGTAGACGTTCAGTGAGAACGAGCCTCTATTATAGCCATTGGTCTATGAGTACAGGTGGAAATGAGCCTCAATCATAGTTCAAAAGGATATAGGTAATCTCGATCTTCGAGTATCTAAATAGCTATCCGACCACTTTCAGTCAGGATTCGGTAGTTTCATTACCCACAATTTACATGTGAAGGAACGTCGGTAGAACAAGGATCCAACCTGTTCCTTACCTTCGCTTCCCAAATAGGAATAGCGTATGTAGTCTACCTAACCCATTTGGGCCCTTTATTTTTTTGGCAGTAATTCGCTTAGTCGCACCAACTATGCAGTGCACATGCAAATAATCAAGATTTCCTCTCTTGCGCAACTTCAAAATTGGAATTCAATTTACCTTCCTAAATAGGAAATTTTGTTCTTCGAGGGCTCTCACGTATGTCCAAATCAGGCAGGTATGGTAACGGCTGTTGCAACTTGTTTTGAATTGAGTAAGCATGATTGATACAAAATTTTACCCACAGAAACATGAAGTATTCCATAAAAGCTAGTTTAAAACTCAAAGAAAATATCATTCCGTGATTTTTTTGTCAGTCCCAGAGTCTTGAAGCAATCAGCATGGCATTCAACAAAACGGAGTTCGAGAGTTATACTGCCGTTCGCGGGGTAATGAACTTATTATTATATCAAAATGATAATCCTATGAAGGGAACAGGAGTGAAAATCCTTTACGATCAATCGGTTAACTTATTAGGATCCCCTCCTCCAATTTTGACCGACTTCAACTCGCATTATCAGATCAATTTATTCGGTAACTACCCTGACAAGACAGATGTTGCACCATCGGCTATATTCGCCGCAGTCTTCGGTGTAATCATGTTGTTACACTTGGCAGTCTTTTCCATCAATGCATCAAGAGGACACTACTTCTGGTTGTCTCTTGGATTCGCCTTCTACTCAGCTATGAAAGTTATTGGCTTCACCTTAAGAATCTACTGGTACCCTCAATTATGGGCAACCACTCTAGGTATAACTGGAGAAGTGTTTTTGATTTTGTCATCCATCTTTTTAACATCATTGAATTTAATTTTGGCCCAAAGAATCTTTACGTGGAGACATCCAGTTGGTGGTTCCAGAAGATTGTTTTGGAATCTTATGATCTCATTTTATGCATTTGTCGCGGTAATTGTGGCCATCACCGTTTTGGCGTCTGCAATTCCGTATGTGAACTTTTTGTCGGAAGCTTCATTCAGGAATTGGCAAAAAGTGGTGCAAGCTTCGGCTATTTTGATTGTGTTTTACTCAGTGACATCCACTTGTTTGATTGGATTAGCTTATTTCTTCAAGCCAACCAGAAAAGATGAGAACTTGTACACATATCAGGCTTGGTGGATTGAAAGTTTCAGCCCCTTTTATTTCGTCAAACCAGGGGCAGCCCGTGAAGCTGAAGAGACTTTTATGAAGAGAAACCATAACCATAGATACGCCGTCAGAGTCATTGCAGCCACTCACCATCATTACAATATGGTGGAAGGTTTAACCAACCAAAGAGGTGATTTGAAGCATAATTTATCGATTGGAATTCTTGTTGTATCTACAGTGTTGATTCTCTTGGGATCAATCTTGAGATGTATTGTCGTTTTCCAAGGAAGATTCACTTATTTGAGTGGACCAGTGGCCAAACCTGTTGCCATGTACATCTGTTGGGGTCTATTCGAAGTTATTATCAATGCTATCTACTTATTTGGTAGAGTCGATCTCAGATTCTATAGACCAGACAAATTACCTAAGAAGGTCAGAAATATCATTACCGCTGAACAGTCAGTGTTTGTTTCTGACAATGAGGAGGAAGAATCAGAAGAGTACGAAGATTACGATGATGACTTTGAAAAAGAATTCGGCGCCGATAATGATGTCGAGTCGGGCGGTTCATACGATGGACAGCACGATATACAGTTCAACCCCAAGCCTCCGATCTATGACTTTGAAGTCAAAAACGGCCGCAAGAACAGCGACGAATTCCACTTTTAAAATTATCCATTTACTTCTACAACCATTTTAACCGTCCTAGAGACTACTACTACCCACTTGCATACACTGCTTATACACTTACGACCAGATCTTAACTTTTTAAATACCAAAGATATCCATTTCGAGTAACTCGCGGAGTATATACGATATAATACCACCCTAGAATTTAGAGTAGTAAAATTAAGTAGCCTGTATTTCCTCGCACGTGATCTCATCATGAGATAAATTATTTTTGATTCAACAAGTCTTCTCTAGCCAAGCGCAGTAATATGTCGAGACCTGAACAGATAGCACCTCCGGAGGTGTTTTACAATGACACCGAGTCACACAAATATACCGCGTCTACTCGTGTGCAACACATTCAAGCAAAAATGACCTTAAGAGCTTTAGAATTGCTAAATTTGGCAAGCGAAGAGCCTCATTTTCTCTTAGATTTGGGATGCGGTTCTGGATTATCGGGAGAAATTCTCACAGAAGAAGGATACGACTGGGTCGGAATGGATATATCTCCAAGCATGTTGGCCACCGGGTTAGATAGAGATGTGGAAGGAGATCTTTTTTTGAGTGATTTGGGAAATGGAGTTCCATTTAGAGCCGGTACATTTGATGCCGCCATTTCCATTTCAGCAATTCAGTGGTTGTGTAATGCTGACACTTCCAACGTTGACCCAAAAAAGAGAACTTTGACCTTTTTCAATACATTGTATGCCTCGTTGAAAAGAGGAGGAAAATTTGTGGCACAATTCTATCCTATGAATGATGCCCAGACAGAAACCATATTGAGTTGTGCCAAGGTCGCTGGATTTGGTGGTGGTTTGATTATTGATGAGCCTGAATCCAAGAGACACAAGAAATACTATTTGGTATTAACTGCTGGTTCCACAGAAAGAAATATTAACTTGGCTGGTGCCGAGATGGATGCCCCAGAAACAACCAAAAAACCAAACAAGAAGATGTTGAGGAAAATAGAATCAAAGAAAGACTTTATCAACAGAAAGAAGGAAACTATGAGAAGAAGAGGTAGAAAGGTTGCTCTTGACTCCAAGTTCACTGGTAGAAAGAGAAAGAATCGTTTCTAATTACTATATTTTTTCTTCTCTAATTTATTACCTTTATAGCATATTGTATATTAGCAAATTTAATTCCATGACTAGTCGTATCAACTAGTCGTATCTATCAGCACAAGCCAAGTAGTGGGAGTAATGGAAGAGAGGATATTTGACTGGTGTGCGTAATTTGTGGAATGGCCCTGTAATTTTGGGCACCAACTGTTTTTTCACTTTGAAAAAATCATCAACCTGATCAGACTGGTCAACTACACTAGAGTAAAGATGTTGGGTTTTTGGGGCAGACAACTGAGTGTGTTGCGTAGTATACCGATCAAGACATGTTTTCAAAGTGTCAGAACCTTTTTCCCATTGAAAAAACGTAAGTATTTGTGACTTTTGATTGTGCAATATCGACATTTCTAACACAAGCAGCCGTCGCAACAGTATATGAACCATTACCAAAGAAGCGTAACGGACAAGATGCCGTTTCATTTTTACACAAACAACTCCTCGAAAAGTACGATCCTACAGGAAAAAGAAGAGCTTTGATCGACTCAAAAACCGGTTTACGTGCCGGGGATATTATCAAAGTTACTTACCTCGACAGAACAGATGTCATTGGAAGAGTTATAGGTATAAAAAGAGGAGTCAACAATGTGGGGGCCAATATATTAATCAGAAACAAGATTAACAGAGTAGGCTGTGAAGTAAGAATCCCCGTTTTCTCACCAAAGTTAAGAAACATTGAGATTGTCCAAAAACCAGAACAGTACTTGCCTAGAGCCAAACAATACTACATCAGAAACACCAGACTTGATGTCCACGACATTGAAGCCACCATAAAACGTCAAAATAAAAAGGAAAGAAAGGCCGAAGAAGCCAAGTGATCAGCATTAGTCTTGTAAATATATAATCATATTTGTTGAATTGAAAGTAGTTTATTTGTAAGTTCAGAGCCAAACTTATCATGAAATTTGGGGTATATTTTGGTCATCAACGCTTCGAAGGTTTCTTGATATGCACTCAAGTCATTTCGATCTTTGAGTAGATGCCAGCCCTTCAAATTGACCGAGACTTCAAGGGTTTGGCCGTCGAATGTGTCCAACTTCAAGAAGGTACTAGGGTTCCCGGAAGCACGATAGTAGTCTTTTAGATCCGACCTGAGCTCAGCACCTTCGAAGTAGGTGGAATATTCCTTAAGTATGCGCTCAAGTTCAACACGTTGGGTGTTGTTGTCCATTCTCCGCAGTTGAATTGGTCGATTGACGTAACTGAAAATAACCCACACCCGATTGATTCGCGTAAGTAGACTAGAGTCTCGATGCGAACGTTCAAATTATTGCCCTTAGCTAATCCAATTAATGAGTTTTTGACATCAAAAGGTTACACAGAAAAGACGACACTACTGATTACGTATTTAGTCACAACTGATTCCCAATATTCCACGAAGATGTCAATATCGGGCGCCCAGAAACGTGCTCCAACTGAATGGTCGATTTACGCTTTCATTCACCTTTGAACTCCAATCAACCTTACAATAGAAATGTAAAATCAACCTGTCTATGGAGAGTGAATCTGCGATTGATGTTAAAGTTCGAAGTGCAGCAGTGGGAAAAATTCAGTGCACTTTATATGGACAAAATGGCCGGGTAACACCTCTGCACCTGCCCGCACGACCGTTCTTTACTATAACAGGGTAAGTGAAGAAAAGAGAAGTACACCAGGAGATGTCAGAGGTTAAGTTAGAGCCTAAGGCGTTCATAGGTCTGAAATTGAGGATTAAGCTCAACGATACGCGTGTGCTTGATGGCATATTGACCGTGATAGACCCCTTTGGCAACATCCTCATATCGGACGGGTACGAATATTCGGTCGATAAAATCAATCCAGCCAAGGTCAACAAAAGAGAAGTTGGATTGGTCAGTATTCCACGTGAAAGTGTTGTGAACGTAAGTGTGGACAAAAAGACCCATGCGCGTTTATTCAAATAAATATATGGATTAAAATAGCAGTAAGGAGGGCCTGCTCTGGGGTTAAGTTTGAGCCTGTCTTGACCTGATCCAACAGAAGAAATATCAATAGTACGTTCACAGTTTCAATACACACGGCAAACAACGCATTTGCACATCAATTATGTCTATGCTCGAGTGTGGACGTAGTTTCACCAGAGGAAGGAGTCTCTACTCAAGAAATACTAGAATTTGTCGAGGGTGGATCTGGTAAAATAGCATGGTCCGTAGAATGCTCGATGCATGTTCCCATGAAATGGTCTCTGGAACTAACAAATTCCCTATAAGAGCAAACATCTGCGAGGCAACCGATGAGAGAGTCAGTGTGCAGACAAATACAGCTTAAATCAGCTTGCTGTTTTGGACATGATTTCGCCACGACATTTATACAGCTCAAGAAACAAGCCGGTGGGGTACTTGCAACCACACCAATAATACACGCAATTAGAGTATATATTCTGTAGTCACCAGTAATCATATTTTAATCCCTATTTGTACAGAAGTTGGCTGCAATTTCGCACCAGCCAAAAATAACCACAGGTAAAAAAAATTTTAGAATTGGCGCGGTACTGAACGGGTTACGTAAGTCGCTCGGAAATCGTACACCCAATTCGAACTTTTTGGGTAATTGGTCTGTTTTTAGCTCAAGCATGATCTGTAGATTATAGTGGCTAACCTTCTACAAACATATTCTCAGACTAGACACCTTATCGACTCAACGTAACAACCACTAGTTTTTGGAATAGCCACAAAAAGCTTCCTACTTGGCCCACCTTGCCCCCGCAACAAACTTAATCATAATATGCAAGGAACTTATAGAAACAATGGTCTTCCAAGACCGTATTACATGAAACCAAACTCAAAAAGAAAGTCTCCATATGACGCGATCAACAATTCATCCAATATCTTCAACAGTCCCAGAAGAAAAATACTAGGCTACATATTTTTATTGGGCATGATTGGAACTATTCTTTTTTGGGTTTCACAAGATTTGAGACCTCAGCCACCCAAAATTTATGAGATTGTCAAAGAACCTGTCGAAGCTTCGGTGAACAACATCAAAAACGACCATCCCAACATCGATAAAATAGCCAATTCCGTTGGTTCGAAAGCAGACAAAGAAAGCGATAATGTGGACTTGGCAGGCAATTTGGCCCAAGGCTCGAAAGGTGAAAAGGGAGTAGGCGTAGTAGAAGCTCCCAAAGGTGGTATGGCTAATGAAGCGCCATTAGTTGGTACGGACGAAGAGAAATTGGTTGGAACTGGAAAGAAACCTAAAAACGTTGCTGGAATTCCGCTCAAAGATTCAGTGAAAAACCCCACCAAAGGCTACAAGGCAGACAAAGCGTCAGAAGAAGCTGCTGATCAGAAGGACAAATCCAAAGATAACGCTAAAAAGATCGCTGACCTCTCTAAAGATACATGATGATATAACCCTTACGCGTGATTGTTAATATTAGTACATATGTTTAGTTCCAGCATTATTACGTGATAATACTTAATCAATGTTCGAGTAAATTATACCATGTTACATTTTTCCGGATTGGCATCCTTTCTTTTGAGCTCGCTATACTTCTCTTGATCTCTTTCTTTAAGCTTTTCCTTGACCTCAACAGGAAAATACTTTTTCATCATTTCCAAAACTTGCAAGTCTAAGTTTCTACCATCGGCCTTGGCAATGGCGCCTTCGTTTCTACATATCGGACAATTTACCTTTCCCTGTTGCTTGAGCTTCACCAAACATCTCACACAAAACATGTGGCCACATGATAATCGAATGGGCTTGAATGCAATGGACATGCAAATAGGACATGTATAGTCATCGAGTTGTGGCAACAATCTCAAAATCGATGTCTGAATAATATAGCATATCGATTGGGCTAACGAACTCCCTTCAATGAATATATGGTCTCTAGAAATAAGCTCGGGAAACCTGGAGCTGACCCCAAGCGCAGTTCTCTTGTCGAATTTCTTTAAGATCTTTCTGAAAGCTTCGGTGTTTATTGACTGAAACTGTAGGATTTTTAGCAAATGATTGTTCATTATGACAAACTGGTTGAAGGTAGCCAAAGACTTTTTGTTCTTGAACTGTGTCAAGATTCCAGACTTTTCCACATTCCTATTGAACGCATCCAAGTTCAGTTTGATTTGCTGGGAGTTCCGTTCACTCGTGCTATTTTCGGTTTCGTTATACTTGAAATAAACCTCTGAGTCAAGATATATCTTGAACAACTCCCGCCACTTGTACAAGTCGGAATTTTTTAGCCTACTGTTGGGGTTCACCAAAGTTGTTATGACTTGAGCGATTTTCTCAACTTCTTTAGTTAGTTTTGCTTCCTCGGACATTTTCAAGTCGTCCAAGTTCTTCAACTCATCATTGAGCATTTTGAAAAACTTGATATCAGAATTGAGCAGAATATAGATTTCGTTTTTACGGGTGATTTCAGCTGGTGTTTCAAGTACTTGATCTAAAGGCGCAGCTGGTACTTTTTCGGGCGCTAAAGGCGGTGAACCTTCTCTACTACTTTGTTTTGAAGAAGCGGGAGATAAAATTTGTAGTTCGTTATTCTGTTCCGTCAACTTGATTACACGCTCGTGAGGTGAAGTCAGTCGCACAGGTTGTGGGGTTTCCACGTTGAGGTTTAGCTTTTGCAAGTCTTCTATCTCTTCTCTTTTTCCCTCCTTATGCTTACCCTTTATTTGTTGGAAAACGTTGCGTAGATTCTCATCTTGGGGCTTATCTTGGGGCTCATCGCTATCTTCATCGAGTAGCGATTCTATGCGCTGCTTTAGTTGCAAGCCCAACTGGTATATATGATCATCGGAGTAGTTTTGGTTGGAGTAATCCAAGGTGATTCGTAATGTCGGGTTGATGTTATTTGGATCGGCGCTTTCATCAACTGGTTTCGTCAATGAGTATTCGGCGATGATAGGATTAGTCGGAGAGGTTTCTTGTTCATCAACCTCGACAATCTTCTTATTCGTAGGATCATTAAGTAATAACTTCAAATCCTTTTGTTCTAAACCCAAAAACCGAAGCTCGTTCACAACCTTGGTTATACATTTCTTGAGCGATTTATATTGAATAGCGGCCTCGACCCATTCCTGAGGAATGTCCTCCTCTATCAATGTCTGCTCGAGTACCTTGGCAAATTTCATACTAGCAAATGATCTTGCTCAAATTTCATAGTGATTGTGTCAATATCACAAATCTCAAATAGCTCTTTTCTCTGTTCTTTCCAATATCGAGTTTATATTTGGCGTTAATAATCACTCGCAGAGATTCGAACAAGAGCTCGAGAACAAAATGAAGAAATTAAAGTAAAGGAAAAAGAGTTAGCACTTTATGAAACTTTAAGTAACTTTAAGTTGACCTCATCACAAATCCGCGATCGTAGTCACGACGCTGTTAAGCGTGGTCCTCTGACTATATGCGAGACCGCCCGCCTCTCAAAGCCGTGTTAGTGCAGGCCGCGTGGGGCCATCGCGACCAGCGTGATGCGCACGGTCACATGCAACACACGTGATTTAATGCCCAGGTGTTGTTCACGGCCTCGAGATTAGAAGGCGATAGAAGTTTAGTTTACAACTACCCACAGAATGGACTTTGAACTTGAACCTACATTGGAATCGATTGTGAAGCAAGATACCTTGAAATGGATCTTTGTTGGTGGTAAAGGTGGTGTAGGAAAAACCACCACCTCATCATCGATCGCCGTGCAATTGGCCTTGAATCATCCAAATGATGAATTCTTGTTAATCTCTACCGATCCAGCACACAACTTATCTGATGCATTCTGCCAGAAATTTGGTAAAGACGCTCGTAAAGTTGAAGGCTTGTCTAATTTATCGTGTATGGAAATCGACCCGGAAGCTGCCATGAGCGACTTGCAAGCACAAGCCCAGCAATATAACAACGATCCAAATGATCCTTTAAAAAGCATCATGAACGACGTGACTGGTTCTATTCCAGGTATTGATGAAGCCTTATCGTTCATGGAAGTCATGAAACATATCAAAAACCAGAAGGCAGACCCAGAAAACAACGATGAAAAGGCAATCAATTACCGTACCATTATCTTCGACACTGCGCCAACCGGTCACACCTTGAGATTTTTGCAATTACCTTCCACTTTGCAGCAATTATTGAGTAAATTCCAATCGCTTTCGGGAAAGTTTGGTCCTATGTTGAACATGTTGGGAGCTGGAGGTGCCGGTAAGCAAGATATTTTCGAAAAGTTGAATGAGGTGCAAAAGAATGTTTCTGAAGTCAACGAGCAGTTCACCAACCCAGACTTGACCACGTTTGTCTGTGTGTGTATTTCTGAATTTTTGTCATTGTACGAAACCGAAAGAATGATCCAAGAGTTGATGTCTTACAACATGGACGTCAACTCTATTGTTGTGAACCAGTTGTTGTTTGCGGACGATGATGAGAAGCCATGTAAGAGATGTGTCAGTAGATGGAAGATGCAAAAGAAATACTTGGAACAGATGGGTGATTTATACGAAGACTACCATTTAGTCAAGATGCCATTGTTGGGCACCGAAATCAGAGGTATCAACAACTTGAAGAAGTTTTCCAAGTTCTTGTTGACTCCATATGATCCCAAGACTGATGGCAGTATAGTGACGGAATTAGAAGAAAAGTAAATAGTTAATGAACGATACGTTACAAAAATGTGTTTGAAAGAGAATGACAAAGCTCGTGTGGCTAGTAAGAAATTGAATCAACATGCTAAAATATGTCGTATTTATTATTTCCGTCACGGTGCGATTGGGTTTCGCAGATATCGGATCTAGTTGGTTGGGAACATTTGTCGAATCAGGAACGGTTTCAAGCAAAGGCTTTCAACCAGATAACAGAAATGTTTATGCACTTGTTGGTATCAATCTGGTCACTATGTGGCGACAGTCTGGTCTTTCAAATCGGGGAGCTTCACTCTCCCACGCTTGGTACTGCGATCCATTGAAAAATGGCTGTGGAGTTTTCCACCGAAGAAATCCGATTCCGCGAAAGTTTATTGTTAGAACCGCCCTAAATATGCAACGGTTTTAACAATAGTAGCGAGTTATGCGTCAAATAAATAGCACAACAATCATGAGTAGGTATCAATCATACCTCCCAAATGCCCAACACTCGCATAGCCCGCGAGTTTCAATCCGCTTTTCAATCTCTTGAGCAATCTCCAAGTACTGCTGTGAATTAGTCAGAATTTCGTTCGAACGCCTTCTGCGTAGCTGCCCTCCCCGCAACGAAACCACTTTCAAGTTTACAACTCTATCTAAAAGCGGGATACCGACTCCTATTTCCACTCTTCAACTCGTAACGCCAGACACTTTCCGTCCCCTCGTTCGTGCGCACCCGCTTCTTTCGCTGTGTTCTTTATGCTTGCACCCTCCCGCCCCTCCTTTCACTCACAGCTGAAAAATGAAATGATCCGGTATAATTCCATGATCCCGTATATATGAAGGCGCGAAAATCGTTGGAGCCGAAATCCAACTACTCAAACTACCTCAAATCATGGCCAGAGGAAACCAAAGAGATCTTGCTAGAGCTAAAAACATTAAGAAACAACAAGAGGCCTCCAAAGGTCAAAAGAAGACCGGTGATCCCAAAAAGAGGATGGAAAGTGATGCTGATGTCATGAGAAGAAAACAAGCCGAAGGTACGTGATTGGGTCCAAGAGCCTCATCAAAGAGAACTTTACAAAATATTCGAGTGGCTTTCTGCAATCTTACAGTACTAACAATACAGCTGATGCCAGAAAGGCGCAAGGTTTAGGCAAGTAAGACTCGGCCGGCTACTAGGGTGTCTCTTCCGCTCATTGATTTCTCGCCCTGGTTTAATAATTGCATGTTAGAAATTAGATTCTGACCAAACACAAACTACACCTTCTCTTGGTTGGTTGTTTTATAATAACAAAGTTCACTTGTTGCTTTGGCTGCCATCATTTATCACCAACTATACATTTCACATAATAAGTGTACGTTTTGATTTATTGTTTCGTGTAGTAAAAGACCAATTACAGCGATGTATGACCTCTATTGTCTGTATCGCTTAGACAACACAATAGCAATTTGGAATCACACCACCAGTCTCCATGTGATGGGTGCCAAAATGTTGATCATGTGGTGTGCTTCACAATCGTAGCTAATGTACTAATGGAAGCTACGCCAACCAGATACCGAATATGTAGGACGTGACCTTACTCCATCATGGCAACACCCCAACATCCAAATTGGGTAACTTTTAAGGCCACCATAGGTACCGTTTAGGGCCATATCGGTCGTATAGTTCACGTGCGCATATTCACTCTAAATTTACTGCTCCGCCATAATCAACCCATCAGCACCATGTTGATTGAAGAAAGCTACCATGATGTGGTTACATCATATGGAACAACCATGAGACTTTTTGAATACCACCCCAAGATTATCAATTATCCGAAAGTCAAATTTCCAGGGGTGGTTGTCTACAGTGAAATCTATCAAGTCACCGGACCAGTCTCCAGATTTGCCAAGGACATTGCGGGCCAAGGATTTATTGTGGTATGCCCATCAATTTATCATAACTTTGAAAGTCACGAGGCTTTGGCTTACGATGTTGAAGGCACTGACAAGGGTAATAAGTACAAAATCGAAAAGGAAATCAAGTCTTATGATGAAGACAACAAGTTGGCCATCGACTACTTGATATCTTTGAAAACTTGTAATGGCAAAATCGGTGCTACGGGAATGTGTCTTGGAGGACACTTGGCTTTCCGTGCCGCATTGGATCCTCGAGTCAAGGCTGCTGTCTGTTTCTTTGCCACCGACATTCATAACCATGCATTGGGCAAGGGCCAAAACGACGATTCGCTAGCAAGATGTGGAGAAATCAAGGGCGAAATTATTATGATCTTTGGCTGCAAAGACAACCACGTGCCTTTGGAGGGAAGAGATCTCATCAGATCTGAACTACGCAAGGCAAATGTGGAAATGACCTTCATTGAAATCAATGATGCCCAGCATGCTTTCATTCGTGACGAAATGAGTAAAGGTAGATACGATCCTGCGACTACAAAAAACTGTATGGAGTGGTTATTTGAGCTTTTCAACCGCAAGCTCAAATTGGACTATGGTGACCACGACGGGAAGACGGTGAAAGTGGAAAACGTATGTTAGAGAAGATAATTCGGTAAAAACATTTGTTCCAGTAGTAGCTATAAGTAGGTCTCTTGTATAGTAAGGTCTTCAACAGTCGAATGGAATTCGCACGACCTTTGAAAAAAATGATGAAAAATTTAATGTGAATTTGGCTCTAGTAACGCCAGTCGATACTCTATACTACCCTAACAAGATGAGACCTATTAAGTTGATGGGACATGAGCGTTCCTTAACCCAAGTCAAGTATAACAGAGAGGGAGACTTGTTGTTCTCCGTATCCAAAGATAACGCCGCATCCATCTGGTACTCATCCAACGGTGAAAGATTAGGTACTTTGGAAGGACACCAGGGTGTAATCTGGTCTATTGATGTTGATCCAGAAACCCATTTATGTGCTACTGGAGGTGGTGATTTGGCCATCAAATTGTGGAAAGTCGAGACTGGTAAATGTGTGTTTACTTGGGAAACCCCCTCGCCATGTAGAAGAGTTGCATTTTCCACCGATGGTAATAAATTGTTGGCTATTGCTGATCAACTTATGGGACATGTTGGTTCTATTTCCGTTTTCGACATAAATCACGACGAAGCTACATTAACCAACCAGCCAGCTACCCCATCGTTAGTTATAAAGACTGCTGAAGGAGGATCCAAGGCAAACGTCGCCGACTGGTCTTACGATAACAAGTACATTGTGGTTGGACATGACAACGGTTGCGTATCCAAGTACGACTCCAGTACCGGAGAATTAGTTGAGTCAGTCCAAGCACACGGAATCCATAACGAAGAAAAAAATGTTTCCATCACCGATATACAGTTCGCTCCAGACAGAACATATTTCATCACTTCATCCAAAGACAAATGTGCAGCATTGATTGACTTCGACACTTTCAAGATCTTGAAAGTCTACAAGGCCGATGCGCCAATGAACACTGCTGCTATAACCCCTGTCAAAGATTTTGTTATCTTGGGAGGAGGTCAAGAAGCCAGAAACGTTACTACTACCGCTGAATCTCAAGGTAAATTCGAAGCCAGATTCTACCACAAGATCTTCGAAGACGAAATCGGCCGTGTGAAGGGTCATTTCGGTCCATTAAATACAGTTGCAGTTCACCCAGACGGTACGGGTTACAGTAGTGGTGGGGAAGATGGTTTTATCAGAGTACACACATACGATAAATCATACTTTGAATTCCTCTTTGATGCAGAAAGAACCGAGAAAGCAAACGCTTCCCGTACTATTTAGCATACTTTATAGATATAATCCTATAGCGATCGAATCTTTAAAAAGATTAGCAGTAAATCTTAACACCAAATCTAGCACCAAAACCTAAAGTTAGCGCGTGGGCGCGAGAAGCCTTCTCACTTCTTTTTTGGCGTGATGATCTAGAATATTCCGCTGCTGAGGAGAAATAAGCTGCGAAAATCTCTGGAACCTTCCACGGTTTAGGCGGGTAGGTATAAACAGGAAGCAAAATGTCATCAATATAATTAAGCCAGTATCAATAATGCTTATGTACTATTCACATATACCATCCAACCCCATTTTCGACATTGCCGAGGATGGACCCATACGGCGTGAACCGTTGGCCAAGCGTCAATCATATACCAAAAGACACACACAGCCAGTGACAAAACAGCTTGAGTCCAAATTGCATACTTATATTCAAGTCATAAAACCCGGTGGCGATTTCAGCACGTACCGTTTACGAATAAAGAAGAAGTCGGGAACTTACTTCTTGAAGGTAGATTCAAAAGTTGACGACTACAGCAAGGTGTTTGAACTTAATAAGCACTACTTTGATGCTAAGAACATAGTGTGGGAAATCTCACATTCTACACTCACCATAACGGTGCCCAAGAAAAATAAGACGCATTCCAAGAAAGATCGCAATGAAAAGAAAAAAGATAGAAAGATGCAAAAACTCAAGCGCAGGCAGCTCAGGGAACAATTGCACCCAGCGCCAGACTCTGATCTGAGTAGCGAAGTAGAGCCCATGATTACCATCGATAAAGAGACCGTGGTCGCAGATACCGATTCTGGCTCGGACTCTGTCACCGATACGTCTAGTTGTTTTGCCGAACCACTCGATTCCCTTGTCACCTCGCCAAGACACAAACCGTTGTTAGAGGAGGTGGAAGACGAAGAATTCATAAATAACCACAAACTTTTACAAGCTTATAATGCCTTATGATATAAACGCAGCAGATTATATGTACGCAGTGTAGATAACGTAGCGCGGTCACGTGCCGAATCCTATCACTTTTTGCAGTTGGTATGATTGCCACTAGATCAGCAAGAATTTTAGCCGCCTTCACTCAACCCAGGACTCGTCTGAAATATCCTAGAACATGGCACCGAGACTTCAAGAGAACTCTGCAAGTGATGAATCTGATATAGAAGCCGGAGGGTTTGTTGTTAACGATCCAGGCTATAAACCAAGGCGACCCAGAAGAACCAGAGCCAATACTTCGTATCAAGAGCTGTCAGATGATGAAAAATTAGATACTGATTTTGCCACAGTTGAAGTCCCAGCAACGAGAACTACCAGATCACAGCCTAGAGCCAAAAAGAGAAGGGTCAAGCTGGAAGATAACGGAGATGCCGAGTATAATTTCAAGATCATCGACGAAGATGATGCTGATGATGAAGATAAAGTTAGTAAGGGCGATTTGGAAACTATAGACGATAAGAGTTTAGTTCGCACAGGCACCTCTGCAGATCAGGCTATTGACTTATCTGAAGAGGAAGACACAACCCCGCTTCTGAAACGCGGTCAAGGCAAGGCCAAGAAAGCTACCAAAAAAGCACCCAAAAAGAAAAAGGAACCCAAAGTCAAAGTGCCATATTTCACCCGTACAACCAATAAATTATATGAATTTCATCCTCATTTAAAAGACGTGTTTCCGTACTTGGAATCGCTACCCCCGATCCCGGTCGAAAGAGCAGCGCAGCCGCCTGGAATGACCATTAAGTTGTTGCCGTTCCAGCAGGAAGGGCTCAACTGGTTACTCAAACAAGAAGATGGTGAGTTTCAAGGTGGTGTTTTGGCGGACGAAATGGGTATGGGTAAAACCATTCAAACCATAGCGTTGTTCATGAACGACTTGTCAAAGCGCCCTAACTTGGTTGTGGGACCTACAGTTGCTCTTATGCAATGGAAAAATGAAATAGAAAAACATACTGAGCCTGGAAAGCTCAAAGTTCTTTTGTTCCATGGAGCCAACCGTGCTTCCAGCGCTAAAGAATTGGAGAAGTATGACGTGATTTTGACGTCGTACTCGGTGTTGGAGTCTTCGTATAGAAAGGAAAGGTATGGCTTCAAGCGGAAAAACGGGCTTGTAAAAGAAGACTCTCCTCTCCACAAAGTACAGTTTTATAGAGTTGTGTTGGATGAAGCTCATAATATCAAAGACAGGACGTCAGGTACTGCCAAGGCTGCGAACAATCTCAAAACTTATAGAAGATGGTGTTTGACCGGTACACCGCTCCAAAATAGAATTGGTGAAATGTACTCCCTTCTTCGTTTCTTAAAGATTGAACCCATACATCTATATTTTTGCACCAAATGTGAGTGTCAGAATGATGAATGGAAGTTCAGTGACTGGAGACACTGCGACTTGTGCGGTCATTCTCCAATGTTGCACACCAACTTCTTCAACCACTTTATGTTGAAAAATATCCAGAAACACGGAATCGTAGGTGATGGTCTTATAAGTTTCCAGAATATCCGGCTCTTGTTAAACAACATTATGCTTCGAAGAACGAAGCTCGAAAGAGCTGATGATCTTGGATTGCCCCCACGAGTGGTGGAGATTAGAAAGGATAGATTTAATGAGGAAGAAAAGGACTTGTACACTTCATTATACAGTGATTCTAAGAGAAAATTCAATGATTACGTCGCGGAAGGTGTTGTTCTCAACAACTATGCTAACATCTTTACATTGATCACTCGTATGAGACAATTGGCCGATCATCCCGATCTTGTATTGAAGCGAGTTGGTACCAATCAAATTTCGAACGAGGTGGAGGGGGTGATTGTGTGCCAGCTATGTGACGACGAAGCCGAAGAGCCCATAGAGTCAAAGTGTCACCATCGATTCTGCCGCATGTGTATTCTGGAATATACTGAATCATTTGGAGGTGACGAGAAGAAGCTCAAGTGTCCCGTGTGTCATATTGGGCTATCCATAGATTTGGAGCAACCAGCCATTGAAGTGGACGAGGAATTGTTTACTAAAGCATCGATTATCAATCGTATAAAAATGGGATCTCACGGAGGCGAATGGAGATCGTCCACCAAGATCGAAGCGTTGGTAGAGGAACTCTACAAACTAAGAAGTGACAAACATACAATCAAATCCATTGTATTTTCGCAATTCACATCCATGTTAGACTTGATAGAGTGGAGACTTAAAAGGGCTGGTTTCAATACCGCTAAACTACAAGGTTCGATGTCGCCTCAACAACGTGACAACACCATCAAGCACTTTATGGAAAACACCGAAGTCGAGGTGTTTTTGGTATCGTTGAAAGCAGGGGGTGTTGCGCTTAATCTTTGTGAGGCGTCGCAGGTATTTTTGATGGATCCTTGGTGGAATCCTAGTGTGGAGTGGCAATCTATGGACCGTGTGCATAGAATTGGACAAAAGAGACCTATTAGAATCACCCGGTTCTGTATTGAAGATAGTGTAGAACTGAAAATCATAGAGTTGCAAGAGAAAAAAGCCAACATGATTCATGCCACCATAAATCATGACGATGCTGCCGTAAATAAATTGACTCCAGACGACTTACAATTTTTGTTTATGAACTAACCCTAGCAATAATACAAATGATAACTTTTAGAAATAATCTATTAGACCTTGTCATTTGTTCTTAATAGAGCATCTGACTTTTCTTTTTCAGATAAACTTTCATAGTTTCCCATCTTGGCTTGCCGCAATATGTCAAAATGAAAATTTCCACGTGAGTATTGGCACTCTGAGTCATATCGAACGGCGAATCACCATAATCTGGGGAGCGAAAAGTTTTCTCAACACAACCAGCTACCAGACATAGATAGATATAATCCGAGTAAACCTAGCAAGTTGGAATTGAATCAAAATTACAATTTTCCAATAATCAATAATGTCAGACTTTTGGGTGAATTATTTGGAGACACCTACCTTGTCGGTGTTACCACACGATTTCCTCAAGCCTACTAATAATCAAGCAGAGGAAGCAGTGCATGAGTTCAACTTGCCAGAACCATTGCATGGCGCCGATTTTTCGGTTGGTTTGACCACTTTTGCTGCTTTGATTTACCGTCTAACAGGAGATGACGACATTCTTATAGCCACTGATGCACCCAATTCCGCTGAATTCATAGTTAGGTTGAACGTCACCCCAACTGTTTCTTTCAAGGGGTTGGTCGAGACTGTTGCCAAAGAATATAACCAGAATCTCCAAAGAATTAACTATAAATCTTTGAACGAAGTCGCACAGCAAATCAAGACCAAAACCGATTCTTCCACTGCCCCTGGTCTTTTCAGACTCTCGTATCAGTATGCCAAGCCAGGCCAAAAACTTGCCAGTGATGTCGAAGGTTCCACCAGAGATGTGGCGTTTTTCGTTGATCCCAACCACTCCAAAGTATCTATCTATTACAATGCATTATTGTATAGACAAGACAGAATCTTGGCCTTGGGAGAACAATTTGTTCAGTTCGTCACTTCAGCACATGCCTCGGGTACCCAGAAAATAACCTCCATTAGTTTGATTACCGAATCTCAAAGAGCCGCTTTGCCAGATCCAACTTTGGACTTGGACTGGGCTGGCTACAGAGGCTCCATTCAGGACATATTTTCCAGAAACGCCCAAGCCCACCCAGACGCAACATGTGTCGTAGAAACCAAATCATTCTTGAATCCTGAAACAAGAACTAGATCATTCAACTACAAACAAATTGACCAAGCTTCGAATGTTGTAGGGAACTACATGAAAGAAGGTGGTATCAAGAAAGGTGACATTGTCATGATATATGCGTACCGTGGTGTGGATTTGATGATTGCCGTGATGGGTGTTCTCAAAGCTGGTGCCACTTTCTCGGTCATTGACCCTGCCTATCCTCCTGCTAGACAAAACGTTTATTTGCAAGTTGCCAAACCAAGAGGTTTAATTGGTTTGGAAAAGGCCGGTGTATTGGATGACTTGGTGGTGAACTTTATCAAGGATGAGCTCGATGTTATTGTGACTGTCCCTCAATTGAAAGTTAACGACGATGGTTCGTTAAATGGTGGTAAGTTACCAGGACAATCTACCGACTGTTTGGAATCGTTCGATCAATATAAGGATACTCCAACGGGTGTTGTAGTAGGACCCGACTCCAACCCTACCTTATCCTTTACTTCTGGTTCCGAAGGGTTACCTAAAGGTGTTTTGGGTCGTCACTACTCGTTGGCATACTACTTCCCATGGATGGCCAAGAGATTCGGCCTTTCTAACAAAGATAAGTTCACCATGTTATCTGGAATTGCCCACGATCCTATTCAAAGAGACATGTTCACTCCTTTGTTTTTGGGTGCCCAGTTGTTGGTGCCTACCTCTGATGACATAGGAACTCCAGGTAAGTTGGCTGATTGGATGGCCGAATATGGTGCTACTGTGACCCATTTGACTCCTGCTATGGGTCAGTTACTAAGTGCCCAAGCCACTACTCCAATTCCATCTTTGCACCATGCCTTCTTTGTTGGAGATATTTTGACCAAGAGAGATTGTTTGAGGTTACAGACATTGGCCGAAAACGTGTTTATTGTCAATATGTACGGTACCACCGAAACCCAAAGATCTGTGTCGTATTTCGAGATCAAATCAAGACATTCTGACCCAAATTACTTAAAGAACTTAAAGGATATTATGCCAGCTGGTACCGGTATGCAAAATGTTCAGTTATTGGTTGTCAACAGAAATGAATCTTCCCAAACCTGTGGTGTTGGAGAGATTGGAGAGATTTACGTCAGAGCTGCTGGTTTGGCTGAAGGGTACAGAGGATTACCTGACTTGAACAAGGCCAAGTTTTTAACCAATTGGTACGTCGATGCTAAGCAATGGATAGAAAAGGATGAGAAGAACGCCAAGCCGGAGGAAACTTGGAGATCCGAAGGCTGGTTTGGCCCAAGAGATCGTTTATACAGAACCGGTGACTTGGGTAGATACCTACCTGATGGTAATGTTGAGTGCTGTGGTAGAGCCGATGACCAGGTCAAAATCAGAGGTTTCAGAATCGAGTTGGGTGAAATCGACACTCATATGTCGCAACATCCATTAGTAAGAGAAAACATCACTCTCGTTCGTAAAGATTCCAACGGTGAACCAACATTGATCAGTTTCATTGTTCCTAAAGACTTGATTGACCCAAGCTTCAAGGAAAGGTCGGGTGTCACCGACCCTGTTGTAGAAGGTTTGGTTCACTACATCGATTTGATCAAAGATATCAAAGCTTACTTGAAAAAGAGATTAGCATCGTATGCCATCCCCACCATCATTGTTCCATTTCAAAAGCTTCCATTGAATCCAAACGGTAAGGTTGATAAACCCAAATTGCCTTTTCCTAGTGTCGAACAACTTACACAAGTTTCTAAGTTTATTACCAGTGATACCGAAAAGTTGAGTTCATTGGAAGAACAAATCAGAGACTTGTGGTTTGAGGTCTTGCCCAACAAACCTGCTTCTATCTCCAAGGATGATTCCTTTTTTGATTTAGGTGGACACTCGATTTTGGGTACCAGAATGATTTTTGAATTGAGAAAGAAGTTGAACATTGATATTCCTTTGGGAGTCATTTTCAAGCACCCAACGGTCGAATCGTTTGCCAAAGAAATTGAAAAGGTTCAAAATGAAGAGAAGGGTGGGGACGCAAAAGCTGTGGATTATGCTAAGGATGCTCGTGAATTGTCCGAACAACAATTGTTGAAGTCTTATGAATCATTGAAAGGACTCGACTTTGACAAAACAGTCAATGTGTTTGTTACTGGAGCCACTGGCTTTTTGGGATCGTTTATCCTTCGTGACTTATTGACTGCTCGTAAGAACAAAGCGTCATTCAAAGTCTTCGCCCATGTTAGAGCATCATCTAAGGAGGCCGGTTTAGAGAGATTGAGAAAAACCGGAGTAACTTATGGTATCTGGGACGAAAAATGGGTTGAGCATATCGAAGTGGTGTTGGGAGATTTGTCCAAGCCGCAATTTGGCTTGGATAACAGTGCTTGGGGCGAATTGGCTAAGACAATTGATGTTATTATTCACAACGGTGCATTTGTCCACTGGGTGTATCCATACTCTCAATTAAGAGATGCCAATGTCATCGGTACCATCAATGTTCTTAACTTGTGTGGCCAAGGTAAAGCCAAGTACTTCTCTTTTGTCTCATCAACCTCGACCCTTGACTCGAAACACTTTGTCGAATTGTCAGATGGCGGTGAAACTGTTAAAGAATCGGACGATTTACAAGGTTCATCGCAAGATTTGAGTGGTGGTTACGGTCAATCCAAATGGTCCGCAGAGTACATTATAAGACAAGCCGGACTCAGAGGATTGAGAGGATGTATCACCAGACCAGGCTATGTCACTGGATTTAGCGAAACCGGTGCTTCTAACACAGATGACTTCTTGTTGAGAATGTTGAAAGGTAGTATTGAATTGGGCTTGTACCCTGATATCTCCAACACCACCAACCAAGTGCCTGTTGACCACGTTGCTAGAGTGGTGGTTGCTACTGCATTACACCCTCCATCGTCTGAAGAGCTCTTGGTAGCACATGTCACGGGCCACCCAAGATTGAAGTTCAGTGAATTCTTGGGCTCTTTGAAACCATACGGCTACCAAGTTGAGAAAACCGATTACTCGCAGTGGAAATCGGCTCTCGAGAACTTCGTTATTAGAGACGGCAAGGACTCGGCATTGTTCCCATTGCTTCACCTTGTTCTTGAAGATTTGCCATACAGCTCCAAGGCTCCAGAATTGGACGATACCAATACTGCCAAGTCCTTGAAGTTGGACACCAGCTTGACTGGCCAAGATGTCAGTGAAGGCAGAGGACTCACCCAAGCTCAAATGGGCATCTACATAGCATACTTGGTCAAGATCGGTTTCTTGGCCCCACCATCTGAAGGTTCTCTTGCTCTTCCGAGCGTCACTTTGAGCCAAGAAACCTTAGACTTGATTGCAGCCGGTGCTGGTGGTCGTGGTTCGGCAGCTGCAAAATAGTTGCATCAGATATAAATTAGATTCGTTTTTCCTGTATACAAATGTAGTCGTGTCGAGCGCCAAAACCTAAATAGTCTTGCAGGACAAGACATCAGATCATGGTAGGTTGTGGTGTCAACTGTGTGTAACATCGTCTCACGTGAAGTGGTAGTAGAGAGATGGACCAAGGCACTAGGAAGAGAAATGAAGAACAAAAGGGACTTGGACTAAGTGACCGAGGGTTTCGACTCAATTTTCCAGAAGCAAATCAAGGGCCAAACGATACGCATATAGACGGAGAAAAGGATCTGCCAATGATAAGAGCGTCTCCCAAACCAGGAGTCTCCCGAGAGTCCTCTTCTACCAATGTCAATAGCCTTTTTATGCGAAAGCTAGACACTACGCCCAAAGCCAGTCGAGGAGGCCTTAGTTTTCAGTCTCAGCAAAGAAGTCCCCATGTGATGAACGAAAATGGCGCAGGCGCCCGAACCTTCGTGATAAATAGCGGTGATGTAGACAAAAAGCGGTTGGTGGACCAATTCTATAATGCCATCAATGAGAGTGCTGCTGCGTCCAGCACAGATGTTACTAAGCGTGGAGTTGGTTCAAATGGAACAAATGGAGCTACTTCTGGTATTAATGGTATGGGAATAAGTACTGAAGGGATTAGCTATGGCATGAATGGGTCTGGTTCTACAGGTACCACTCCTCCAGTAGGACCAATTGGGCCTGTAGGGATAGAGACCTCAATGGCAAGTAAGGTACAATCGCCCATTGCGGAGAATTTAGAAGATCAAGACGACTTTGATTCGCCCAACATAATAAGAGACGGACTCACTGATGAGACTTTCAACGAGATCGTGCGAAACGGTGGGTTTGGGTATAATGCAGGGAACAGGTTGGTTACCGACGAAGGATTGACCAATTATTTGCTCAATATCGATACTATAACCGAGGACATAACGAAACGAGACTTCAGTGGCAGGCCTCTGTTAGAAGCATTGAGTCAGATCACCAAACGAGTTGCTGACGGAGTATATCAAGCACACCTCGAACAATTGCAGAACTCTAAGGATGGCGCTGTCGATGGCCAGCTGGAATCACTAGGGCAGCTAAATTCGCTTTCAGCATACTTGGTCAAGCTTCATAAAAGAGCACAATTGTTGACCGACGAGCTAACCAAAGGTCGACATGAGCTAGCCACAGAGTATAGAGCTGATATTAACGGCAGTGTATCGAGACTACATGAGCTACTAGGGGAATTGAATTTACTAGAAAGAAGACTCACATCCATCAAGAGTCGCATTCAACTCAACAAGACAATTATGTCAGAAGAGATGCTTGAAAAACTCGAAGTCTTGGAATTGGTCGATAACCGGTTCCGTGAATATTCGCGAGTTACAAGAAATAGAAGATTCAAGCAACTAAATATCTCTCTTACAGTGGTGGTTTTGCTAGTCAGTATGTACCTTGTCTTTCTATGGAATTGAACGTCACGTGAGTCCTTCTATATACCCGTGGTCGGACTTTGAGCTAGTTTAGAAGGTACGACGTATTTCGTGTACTATTCTCGATCTAGTTGATTGCTAAAATCTGGGATCGCGCCTATGTCTCAAAACCACGTGAACCTTGGGCTATAAACAAGATCTTTGTTCAGTGTCCCAGGCAGGAGAAGAATAAAAACAATACAATAAAATAAAATAAAATAATGTAGATAAAATAGAATAATAGAAATTTGGGGTGTGTAGGTGCAAAATCCCTAGTTTCTGTTCCCACTCCAATATCTAGTGAGAAGTTGAACTACCATGAAGATTGTGCTCTCAGTTGCGGTCTACAAGTTTTCGTCTAATTTCGGTACCGCCGCGGATTGTTCTAGGTCATGTGATGTTTCACCATAGTTAATGTTGCTACCCTAGACCACTATCTATTTCATTGACGTGCCTACGAGGAAGCTCAGAGCGGAAGTTCTCCCCGCGCAGGATCGCTTTGTATCCAGGAAAACCGAACGAAAAAGAAATGTGTAGAACGGAAAAAGTAATTTATGTCTTTTGGCAGAACACAACCTAGTAAGAAAAGAAGAAAAAAAGAAATTTGCAACGGTCCGGTACTTGCACGCCGTATGACCAGATAAACATATTTTTGAAGGGTGGCTACTACAAGCAACGAGTTTGTATTGAAAAAGTTTTATAGAGACGAGAAAAGGAAAAACTAATTAGACTCTTCTCGTAACATTCTACATTACTGACTTGGATCTGAAATTAGCGCGTTGTTCCGAGTCATACCTTTTCGATTCACATAACATCATACCAATTCTATATCGGAGGCGTGGCCCTCATCGCATCATTCCCAGTATCATAGTGAATTGCTTCGCGAGTTACAGGACTGTTTCCACCTTGGATCAACACCACCAACCAATAGCCAAGCAGCTAAGCAAAAGCTTGGTAGTAGCAGAAGCTAACACTTATCAATAAGCCATCCACCAGCATTAACTACATATAATTCTTTGAATATGACTGAAATATTATCAATAGGCGATCCACCTAGCGGCTATCAGAAGATAAACTATGAGAGCAGTGTACAATTTCCGTCGTTTGTTAAGTTGATATCCAATTTGTTCTCGCGCACCAAAAGTGAATCTGATACCAACCATCCAGTCATAGTAATACTTGATAAGTCGGCGCAATCTCATGGAAGTGAATTGGGCCAATTACCTCACAAAGATAAAGTTTTACTTCTCCAGTACTTTTTCAACCACTTGAATCTTATCATCGTTGAAAGCGATTCTCTCGGTGACGCTTCGATCATAGAGCAACTCAACACCGCCACCGCCAAAATCAACCACCTCATTTCTAATAGAATATCAAGAATACAAACATGGACCGGTACGGGGGCATCGATCATCAACGACATCTTCCGCGAAGGCAATGATCAAGATCGGTTCTCCATAGAGAAGATCATTTGTACCATGTCATTTACATTGAACATTCATGCCAACAAATCGCAAGCAACTACCCAACACTTGGCACATTTGAATGATCTCATGATGAAAGAAATAACGTTCACATCATTATTATCAAACTCATCTCCACAGCACTTATCCAAGCTCTGTCACTTGGTTGGCCATTGGTCATTTCCAGCACATGAACTCACCAACGATGATTTGGTTTATTGTGTCTACTTGATGCTCAAATATGCATTAACTCAAGCTAAAAAGTACATCAATTCTAGTGAGGAGTTTAAAAAGAAATTCGAGGATTTCCACATTCCTTCAACTAATGAGTTATTGGGGTTTGTATTTATGATGAGAGATGTGTACAGAAACGGGAATCCCTTCCACAACTTCCGTCATGCAGTCGATGTGATGCAAGCGTGCTTCCATTTTCTCATTAAATTAGACTGCTTACCACCATTTGCACAGCTCGAAAATGACCCCAAAGCTGACGAACTATACTATGTTAATATGGATGAGAATGAGTTGAGTGAACAAACAGAGTTGGTGCCAAAATCCAATTACAAGCATGTTCAACCCGTCCATATGTCTTCGTCGCTATCGTTGGCATCGTCACCTTCATCTCCTCAATCCAATTCTGCATCCAGTAGCAATTCGATGTCGTCAATGAGCTCGATATCTAACTCGGTCACCACCATAGTCCCTGCCTCACCCCACACTACGCATTTAAATCCTTTGCAGACATTGGGAATTTTGGTGGCAGCACTCGGTCACGATGTCGGGCATCCTGGATTGACCAATGCATTTATGATCAAGCACGAAGCCCCAACTTCGCTAGTATTCAATGAGAGATCGGTTTTGGAACTGTTTCATTCGTCGGTGTTCATCAACAAGATTCTTACGGTTAACTGGCCCTCGTTACTTCTGGTATCTATTGGAAATGGTGAAGACGTGCCTCTTCTGGTCAAAGATCTCATCGTTTCAAGCATTTTAGCAACTGATATGGCTGAGCACTTCGAGTACATATACAAGTTAACTACTTTGAAGGGAGATTCTCGTCGTGACAACAATATGGTCAAGTTGATCTCATCGCTATTAATCAAGTGTGCTGATATCTCGAACGTGACAAGACCATTGCGGGTCTCGTCGCAATGGGCTTTGGTGTTGGCAAGAGAGTTCGAAGAGGTCGCATCGCTTGAAAATTGTATTATAAATAACCAACCGCCCAACAATCAAGAGGTGATGTACCCGAAAGTGCCAGTTGAACTTTCCGAAGTATTGAAGTTGAACCCCGAGATTCACAAGGGCCAAATCTTTTTTATCACCACATTTGCTGAAAACTTGTTCAGCAACATAGCTAAATTATTACCGGAACTAAGCTACACCAGTAGTATAATCAAAGATAATAAGGAATTTTGGTTAGGCCAGGCAAACAATATATAGATATTACGTTAAATTGATGAATGACATAAACACACTCGATATTCCAGAATAAACCAAATTTACGTAGGATATTCATTCGTCGCGTCAGCTGCTTCCCGATGCAAGCTAACCCTAGATGTATGATGGCTATATGGCAACTCATCTCGAGTCGTGGCGAGCCTATAAAAAAAACAGTCACTATTGTGGTCAGGTGAGAGCGCTCACGCGAATACCTGCCAGCGATCCAGTGCGATCTTTACAGTAGACAAACAATAGTGGCTGTAAATCTGCTACGATCGTTGCTGCATAGCTAGTTTCAACGTAAGGCGATTCGTATTTACTAGCCGGTCCTTGTCCCCCAAAGGTCTTCCACGTGCCTCCCGTTTCTCTGCATGTCCTGCTTTAACCTTTACTTTCTACGCGCGCTCTTCGATCCTCCTATTGTCCCTCATCGAATCTCTCAGTAACTCGTCACTGCCGGCATCCCATCACAAAATTTTCACCGCGTGGCAGTCAAACTAGCCCATCAAAAACAGAGTAGTGCTTGGACAACTTTATACTTTTTGAAATATTACATATTCAATCAATAAGTCGCTTCCATATTCTTTCGCTTTTGGGGTGTTTGAAGTATTGGTAGCTATAGTGATAATTATTCCGCCCATCTGTACTGTACTTGACTATGGGCACTGAGAAAACCTGGGAAAGGCCCATCATGTTGTCGTCATCTCCTTTGGAGCAGCATCTCCAACCGCAGAACACCCAGCATCTTCAACAGCAGCAACTTCAACAACAACAAATGCATCAGCAACAGCAACAGCAACAGCAACAGCAGCAAAATCCGCAGCTCCGCCAAATGATGTCCCACCAGTATCCGACCAACCATGCGCAGAGACAACTCAGCGTTGGCTATAACTTGCAACATGAGTTTGAAACTTTGACCGCAGACTTGGACTTGGACTTGAAAAACTACCCCAGACAAGATTCCGATCTGCTTCCTGTAAGCAATTCAAGCAATCCACCCTCGTCTGCCGGTGCTTCCACCAGCAACGGCACCTCTTTGTTGGCACCATCGGCTTCGAAATACAAGTTTCCCGATCTTCTTGGAACTGGTGGCTCTGGGACCCCTCTCACCAGCTCAGGTACTCCTCTAGCCAACTCATTGATTCGTGACAATGCGTTGTCTCCTATTCAAACGCTGGTCCCTACCAACAACTTGTCGTCGCTTTTGGCCAGTAACAACAGTGCTTCGTTCCTACCACCTTTGGCATCCATTCCTGACCGTCCTCAGAGTGTAAATGATTTCTCCAACTACTTTAACCGTCAACTGCAACAGCTGCAGGCTCTGGAGCAACCACATCTGCTCTTGCAGTCGCAGTCGCAGTCCCAACAATCCAACTTCTACCTGGATTTATTAGCATTTACCAACTGGATTGAAAACTTGGACCCTCAGGATAATCTCACCATGATTGAATACTTGTGTGGCAACTTGCCATTGGACATTTTGCTTACTTTCAAGTCGAAGCTCGATGCCAATTTGAACCACCAGGCTACAAGCAAGTCTTATTTGTCTCCGTACCATGAAATTTACAATGACATGGACAACTTGAGCTTGGGTAGATCGGATCCTCAACACTTGTCCCAGTCGCAGCCCCAGCTTCACCAGCCAAAACCAAAACTCAAAAACAACTTTGGTAATCTGTACTTGTTCTCTGAGCAAAAGAACCCCAGACCAAAGAGTGCTGAACCCAGCATCCACAACAAGGCATATGGACAAAACCAGCAACCTCAACAGAGCCAACAGTCCCAGACCCACCACATGGAGCGGACCAGGTCTCCAACCAGCCACTTGTATGAAAAGACCAGTTTTCTCCAGCAAGCAGCTGCAAACCCAAACTCCCCATTGCACCACCAGTTGCAAGGAAACTATCCACCACCGCAGCAACAGCAGCAACCGTCCAAGCAGCAACAGCAGCCAACTGCAGCACCTCAAGCCTCTCTGGCCGATGACTCGTTGGACATGTCCGCTCATACAGCATTGAAACTTGGGGCGTTGGCTACAATAAATTCGAGAGTTGCGTTGGATTCCAATAGAAAATACGGGTACGGGCCTTACGCCAATGGCAACGGCGTTGTTTTCCAAGGTGGGCGCCCTGGGCACTTTGAAGATGTCATTAATCGGAACGGCACATCTTCAGTCCCACTTCCTCGTAACATGAATGCCAAATCTCCTACTTCTAGAGGAAGCGGCGGACTAGGAAAGAAATCGTTAGAGCAAGAGCAAACAGGATTGAATCGTGAAAATTTATCGGGAATAAATTCTCCCACCAATTCCTCTTCGTCCAACTCGTCTATGCCTGCTGATGTTTGTAACCTCGAGTTGCTCAATAACATCCCAGCTTGGTTGAAACTTTTGAGATTGCACAAGTACACTGACTACTTAAAGGACATCCCATGGAGACAATTGGTAGAGATGAGCAACGAGGAGTTGGAGGTTACAGGAGTGGTTGCGCTTGGCGCCAGAAGAAAATTGTTAAAGGCATTTGATGTGGTCAAAAAGGAACGTTTATAGTGATTAGTTATTAGCAACTCGTTATATTAGACTTATTTGATATAAGTCTATAAATGTACATATTACATAAGAACGCAACATGAATTGGTCTTCTTGGCTTGCTTGTAAAACATCCGTGAAGAACTGGATAATGCTTCGGACTTGTCGACCAATGAATCCAACTTCTCGCCTCTCTGCAAAACACTTTCGATGGTCTTGTGCAAAACAATCTTAGTTTCGTCCAATTCCTGTTGGACCTTCATGATCAGATCCGCTTGAGTAGGGTCTTGGTATTTCTTCAAATATTGTTCCAACTGATCGAAAGTCAAGCTGGAGTTGGTGGCGTCTATACCGCTCCATTCCAGCGAAGGATGTAATGACAAGTATTCTTCCAAGATCTTGTTGATTAATGTGTAAGCAGGACGAACAGGGTATTCTTTGTCGGTGATAACCACACAGGCCAATCCTTCAGATCTGGCGTAAGTGTGGCCAACATAATTGCCTTCCTCGATCGACTGTCTTTGTCCAGCCTGTGTTCTTTGCGATACGGTCTCAGAAAAGAAGGTCATGAACTGCGACACCCCGGTTCTTTCGAAGAACGAGAACTGGCTCAAGTCACGGGCAGCGCTAAGCTCCAACGCCTTGCCGCCGGTGGTTCTCAAGATCCCTATGTAGTATATCTTCATCTTATCGTATTTAACTTGATTCAAGTGTGTTTGTATCCAGTAAGCGGCTGAAGCTGACAACGCGATTGCTCTTTTCACTCATCTTGACAACAAAGTTGATATGGGTCACGTGTGTGACCTCGAGCCATCTCGCACAGCCTGGCAACCAAAGTGTGCCCGTTGTGGGGCCGTTGGGGGACCGCCGTATTACCATTTTGGGTCTATTGTAGATCAGGTGGTAGTCAAGGCAGTTTGCTGGACCGTGCCATATTAGCACGTCCCACCCCTCTTCCTTTCTCTGTGGGTCTGAATTTTTGCTAACCGAAACATGCACCCTCTGCTCCTGCACACTGCTCGATCTGTTATCGTCATTGTGCACCAATACTGTCAATACTACAATACAAAGGTGGTGTAAGAGGAGCAGGGACATTCATAGCGTAGTCTTGCTGACGAGTTCAAAGATCTTTTATAGAACAGACCGCTAAATGCCAACGAGTTCTACTACTTGCAAGCAAACACCCACGTTGAAGGTAGTACTCTTGGGCGAATCGGGAGTTGGAAAAACATGTCTACGATCACAGTTTGTACATCACGTATTCACCAATGCATACAAAGCCACTATTGGCGGTGACTACCTCACCACCACCGTTGAAATACCCAACCTATCTCAACCAATGGATACTTCCGAGACCATGAACTCGACCCAAATCTCGCCCGAAGCACTCAAAGTTAACTTGCAAGTATGGGACACCGCGGGCCAAGAACGGTTCAACTCCATATCACAGGCCTTTTACCGTGGAACAGACGTCTGTGTATTGGTCTACGACATCACCAACTACGAGTCGGTGCTCAGCATACGTGACTGGTTCAAACGATTCATGGACCATTGCCATGTGGACCGACCGGGAGTGATGATAGTGGGCAATAAACAAGACAAGGCAGGTGACCGGTGCGTGGATTTGGATGAAATAAGAGATATATTGATTGCCAACACCAGTGTTAGCGTAGACCCATATGTAGTTGACTGGACCACCGACTTACGAGAAGTATCGTCGAAACGACTAGACATGGTGCAAGACCTTTTTGTGCGAGTGGCCCAATTGGGCATAGAGACGCTAGACGATAGTGGCAACAGACCTGCGGCACCCAGACGAATACAGGGCTTTGATATTGATATAGAGCCTACGCTGGCATCTTCCGGTTGTGCTTGCTAGTCAAACTTTTTTATTCTATTTACATACTTTAACTTAATACGTTGCTTGTGTTTTAGTTGGCACTGGCCTTGTAATTATTACGTGCTCGTATTTTAATTGGCGCCGGCTTCAGCGGCCTTGCTCTCCACAACCGATTCTTCTTGGTCGTCTTCGTATAATTCTTCCTTGTAGTGTTCAGGATGTTCTCTGAAACAAGATCTCATGTTTTCGAACTTCTTGATGCAGTCAATACCTTTTGGTTCGGATTCGGAGTACACGAAGCATGCGAAAGCCTCTTTAAACTCTTCACCACATGGTCCGTGGGCCATTCCTCCGAGACATGGACAGTCCCAGTTGATTTCACCGGTCTCTGGGTTGTAGGCAGCTTCACCGGCTCCGCTTTCTTCGGATTCAGGCTCAGTTTCTTCTAATTTGTCGGCTTTCTTGGAAGCTTGAGGAAGGTGTTCCTTGGTTTCGGTACCGGTCGACTTGTCGCTCTTGGATCTTTGAGCTACTGGGTCTTCGGTAGTTGGTGCGTCATTGCTCAATTTCTCCTTGTTAGACTCGGATTGCTCAACCTTTTCCTTCTTGAGTTCGGCGGCTTTATCAGAATCAGATCTTTCGTCCTTTTCGGCTGGATCGTCCGACTCGGATTCAGGCTTGGTTTCTTCCAACTTATCAGCCTTTCTCGAAATCTGGGGGAGATGTTCTTTGGTGGTTTCCTCTTTGGTTGTGTCTCTTTCCTGAGCTCTTTGAGCAACTGGATCTTGTGCAGTAGGAGCTTTGTTAGCTAAGATCTCCTCGTTGTCTTTGGAAGCGTTATACTTGTCTTGCTTCAACTCGGCAGTTTTTTGAGAGTTAGATTCCTCTTCTTCATCGTCCCCGATTACAGCCTGCTTGAGTGCGTGGGAAAGCGTTTCAATTCTCTCATTGTCAATTGGAAGGTTTTCAACGTGTACTTTGTTGAACAAAGCGTATACGACAGTAACAGGCACAACTGCGGCTGCAATAAGTAGGTTACGATTAAAGTTGCCAGAAACGTTTCTGGTGCTGTATTGACGGCTACCAGCTCTTTGAACTTGGCGCACTAATCCTGATCTTCCTAATCTAAACATCTTCTATAGTTTTCGTTGTCCAGCTTTATAAAGGCAAGTGATCAGTTATATATAAGTACCGAAATTTTTCAGGATGACTAAGCGTGCGTGCTTATGTAAGATAGCAAATGTCCAAGTTTGGTCCAAGCTATATCATGGCAACTACATCCATACTTGCTACTCTACACACTCTTGTCCATTATCTATATACATATCTATGAAGTCATTCCTGATGTCAAAATTTATCTCAGGAGGTCCCTTACGTCTTTGCTCAAATCCAACGACTCCTCCACAGTTTCCTCTTGTGGTTGAGTGATTGTACTAGCCCATGCAATGGATCCAAGAACAACTGCAACGGAAATCACTCCAATTCGACGCATATATTTCAAGGTGACTTCTGATTCCTTAGACTTTTCATCTCCGATCTTCTTTAGCAACTCGTTGGCATCCCTGAGCTTTTCACCCACGGAGTATTGCCTGACGGCTGTGCACCAGTAAAATGTTTTTCTCCACACGTGTGGTTGCAATCCCTTGCTAATCGTACGAATCATACCTCTCTTGTGTTGCTGTGAGTAGCTTCACGTCGTATTTCAGACATTTGCCGTGAGTCGCGTGTGAGTGGGCGTGGGCTGCTCGAGAATACGATGAGTGCTCAAACTGTCTCAGATTTGGAATTTTGAGCCGTTACTCCACATGACCGGATAATATCTCGAGCAACCGAAGGTGGTCATATATCCGTGGCCATGTAGCCAATTCGAAAATCCGTGCTTCAATTGCTCTACGGAACTTTCTTTGGATGACCTGGTCTATCTTAGTCACGTATCAGAAGTCAAGAACGATGGAGCATTTAGTCGCTCATTACCCACCACGGTTGACGCACTCATTTATCATGTATGTAGATCTATATCAGAGTTGTGCATTCTATCCTAACTGCTGCGGGGCTAGGCTTGACAAATTTCACTCGGCTACCGATGTATCGATTATCGCAAAGCTGGGAATATTTCTGTCATGACTTACAATCATCAACTTGATATACGATATCTATATGTAGGTTGAAGTTAATTTATTATCTTTTAGCATCTTGAAGTCTACTTCTTCTCTAAGTTAGCCATTTCTCGAGTTTATCTAAGGCTAGAGGAGTATACTCGGAGTCTTGTGCCAGAGACACCCAAAGAACGTCATCGCTAATAAACGCCCAAATTCTCTTGTTATTTGCTTGGATCTGATAGAGCGGGTGACCCAATGTGGCATGGAATAGATTGGTCAGTGTGAATATAAGTCCATTTTGTGAACAATACGTATTAACAACATCACTAAATGTAGTTACTAGTTTATAAGACGGTATGCCATTGACATTTTTGGGTGCGGCCGTGGCGAAGGTGCGGCTAGACTTCAACACTTCTCGTATTTCTTTTGTCCCGGGAAGAGTAAGTCCGTTAAGTGATGGGAGCTCAGCTGAATAATCTCCTGTATCCAAACACTGCAATGCCAAGTTCATGTACCAACATGCAATCTCTGCTGCAGATTCGATGTTACTATATCTTCGTGTTTGGCTGACCCACAACTGGTGCTGGTTATTAAACCATTGATGTACACTGGATGGAGACTCCCGGCAAAGCTTAAAGAGTTTACCAATCCAAGGATTGAATACTTGAAATTGAAGCATCAACTCGACGTGTTCAGAATCAAGCAACTCGCTAGATACTACGGCTAGAAAAACCTCCACTTTGCTTGCAGAACTTGCCAAATAATTAATGGCTGAATCGGTTAATATGCTAGACAAGTTCTTTATTGTTTTCTGCCCCATATACTGCCCGAACACTTCAAACCAAATCTTCTTGAGTCTATTGAGCTCTGTCGTAATCGTTTCCTGTGAGCTCGTCCACAAAGAGCTACCACTCGAGTGGTCTAAATATGTCACGTATTTGTCCTGTATCAAATCCAAAAGACTCATAAATACTCCAGCATCATCTGGATTGAGAAGCAAGATGTAGTCTATGAAATATGATGGCAAAAACTCGCTGTTCTGACCTGGTACCCACTGGTTTATTTTCTGAGAAAAATATGGTACCAAAACTTCCTGGGCTAACTTCATTTGTAGAGTTAGTTCTGGATTTATGAAAATAGGCGATCGGAGCCATGTGTTAAGGATATCAAGCACGTCGCTATTGTGATCTTCGTCTAATATTCGTGATTTTAAAAAGTTCCTTAAGCTACTTGAGAATAGCTCGTATAATACTGAATCAAATGCTCCAAGTTGTTTTGAGTTGGGCTCTTGAATATCCTGATATAAGAGGGACCAGCTACTGAGGATGGTAATGAGTGGGTTCGTCTCGTCGGCACTTGCTTCGAAATTTTCGTTGAACAAAGACGGTGCTACATCTTTGACCACGGATGAAAATACATTCTGAATTGAGGTCAAGTGCTTGCATGGCTCTTTAGTCAATGAGGAGAGCAATTCCAGAATTTTGTCAAGTGAGTGGCTAGAGTACATTTGAAGAACCCTGGTGACTTCTATTGATGCATTTAGTTGTTTTTCATTGAGCTCGAGACTAGTTTCAGTAGTTTGTACCTGGTAGCTCAAAAATTTTTCTTGCTTGACGGCTTCGTCCCATTCACGGCAAAACTCTTGTAATTTCTGGGTGGCCTCGTCAAATTCCGCTTGGCTATGTCGTATCCTTTCATCCCATAACACTTTATATTTGTTAGGTACCACCAAATCTTTGGATTCTAGTAGTTTTATGCAATCATACAATGAAGTAGACGGGACCTGGCGACGTGTTCTTTCGTCATCACTAGAATCCACGTCCATCTCGTCGTGTTTTGGTGGTTCCTTTGTACTTACTGCACCTACACCTAGTCCTTTTGGAAGCATTTTCGTTTCAATGGGCTGCGCTATTCCCTCACTGTTGAGTCCCAACCCTTTGCCTTCCTTGTACCCCATTTTCATCATCAATATGGCTCCAATCCCGTACTTCTGGACATTAGTATTGCTTCCGTTGCTTTTTGCAGTATCTAACCATGCATGTTGTGCCATGTTGTTTGGTCCCGAGCTTTCGAGCTCTTCCTCATCATCATACTCTTGGTCAGACCACTGGCTCATGGCGGCCATTTTCATTTTATTTTTACCATTCGATGTGTTGTTTTCTTCAGATTGACCAGATCCTCCTTTAGTGAACGAAAGACCCTTTCCAATGCCATACTTTGACATCTCTGTCCTGGTATGCCATAGACTACTGCTTTCAACACATTACATCATCTGCGACAAGACTGCAAAAAAGGCGTGCGCGTTACCAAACTATACACATCAGTCAACTACCTTAAGGACGATATTAACCTTAGCAACTCAGTCTCCTCGGGCAATTCTATTTTGGGTTCACCAGCCTCGTTTTGGATCTCCTCGAGTCCTTCTGTGATCACTTGTACTATCATTGGCTGGTTTTTATCGCCGGGCAAAGCAAGTTCTTTGGGAATAAATTCTCCATACTTAAGTAACCAATTCTTGCGTCTCTCATCCTCCTTTATTTGTAGCTGGTGTATTGTATCATTAAGAAAGTCAGTGAGATGGCCCAAGAATTTACGTGGATATGTATACTTTTCGTAGTGCAATTCTGTCAAGTATTTCGTCCGATAAACATCCAAGAATTGGGTATAGTGATAGGTCAAGTGATCCAAGGTTTGAATGTAGTGTCCATTTCCTGAGGCTATATCGTTTACTGCGTCACATAGAACCATCAACTTTGGTATGCCATGCGACCTCAATTTTCTGTACGATGGCAACTGGGTATCCTGGATCTGCGATATAGTCTGAGTCATCAAAGGCAAGTAATTATTAATAAGCTTGGAAGATCGACGCTCGTTATTGAACACTATATCACATACTGTATTCAACTCCTTGAGAACCTCTGCAAGCTCAACGGCATCGTTTTCTAGCACTCTAATGAGCTTCATCGTTTCGATGCTGCTGCCACTTCCCGATCTTACCAATTGTAGTCCCTGTGTGCATTGGTCATAGTGATTGGTAAGCATTTCCAATATGGAAACTAGCTCGTTCTCTAGAGACAGATTCTCTTTTATGAGGGTGTTGATCAAGCTGTGGGGCTCGCTGCCAGGCACAGCTGGCCTGAGCTCGAGTTGTAGCGGAAGGATCTCCTCGTATTGCTTGGTGATTTGCGTATATCCTTTTGCGCAAGTTTTGAAAGGATTGTGGATATGTTCACGGAACTGGCCCTCGAGCAATGCCACAATCTTTTTGGAGTTTGCAACTTGTACGTCTATTTCTTTTTTGAGGTGATCTATCTCTTCCACTGATATGAAATCCTGGAGTGTTTTAGGCATTTGAACTTCACCAGCTCCATCTTGGTTTGACGGTATCACCAATGAACTGGGAACCTGCGTCCCGCTAAGTTGTAGTATTATCTTGTCCAAATTCTTCATTGAAGGTTCTAATTCGTGCTCCCATTTGGTGAAATTGTCAGTAGTGCTAGCCACAACTTCCTTATTTTTTTCCGTGATCTTGGCAAGCCCATCATTTTGACGCTTCATTCCATCAACTAACGTAGAACACTTGCTGAACATCCCAGGAAGGTGCTCCGTAAGTTCATATGCTTGGCTCTTCAACAGTCCTTCGGCCTCTGTACAGATTTGCTGCGCTTGCTTGAGCGTCAATTGAGCCTGGTCAGTCCATAGCTTCAAGGTGGCCTCATTCATATTGTCCAGAAATAATGAATATATCCCTTGGTTACTTCTCAACTATTCTTTCTCTAACGCTTGCAAGGGTGTCTCTCAAGCTATACCCAGTTCTGTGTGCAGGATTTTGATATCACCAAAAACAAAAGTTGTTGGAAAGGTTGAAAAGTCAGAGTCGATCGTGAATACGAAAGTTCCTTGAATATGTCGGGACCTTTAGCGATCAAGACGTTACATGACACGACTGTGAAAGGCTCGGCCATAAAGTTTTTCAAAGATGGTGAAGAGACCCAATCTATAAAGGAAGCTACTCAAGTCAAATTGGAAGATTCCCAACTCTTTGACCTCGACTTGAAAACTAACTTCTACAATGAAGACCAACCTCAAACACTCAAATCGGTGATATTCTGCTGGCTTCACGACAAGTCCTCGATTGTGGATTACAAAAACGAATGTTTGGAAAATGGAATACCAGACTTTAAGTTTTTGGTCAAGACCGAATTGAACACCTGGTTAAGTGGTAATTCAGACCTGTGTACATTTGTAAGAGAAGAAAATATCGACGATGCAAAGGATGGCGCGGGTGCCACCAGTGCGACTGCAGTCACATCAGACAAGATAGCCAGTGCTACATCTGATGTTCCCAGCAAAAAGCACAAACTCGATGACCCTCAAATAGAACGAATTTCCAACTATGAACGAGAATCTATAGATCACAACATGGCATTAAGAGGCTCCAAAAATGTGGATTTCGGGTATTTGGTTTCAGATGCTAAGAGACTAATCAATCAACTAAAGAGATCGAAGCCCACCAAATCTACATCCAATAATTCAGCAAATACTTCAACAAAGAAGCAACCTATAATAATAGTTTCTCCTGCCACAACCTCGCTACTCTCATTGTCGAACATCAAGGAGTTCTTTGAAGAAGGCAGATTTACCGAGCCAGACCCAACACACAAGTCAGGCCTTGTTACTTTGAATCATGAATCAGACAGACTTATACCTGCAGCCCAACAAATAATGGTGGTGGATAATGTGGAAATGTTCACAAAACCTGAGTACTGGGACAGAGTGATAGCTATTTTCACCACCGGTCAAGCCTGGCAATTTGCCAAGTATAAATATTCCAAGCCTGAATTATTATTCCAAAAATACGCTGGTTTCTACGTAAGTTATCAAGGAGACCCAACTCCATTGAAGATCAAAGAGTGGAATGTCTCTGAAATAAAAGTTGATAGAGGTGAAAAGAGGTTTAGAGATAGAATGATCGTCAAGGACTTTTGGTCTGATATCGATAAAATTTTGATTGCCAAAGGGTATGGAATCTAGTGTGTATTATTTGTATCAAATAAGAAAAGTATTCTATCTACAATTACTTGTAATTTTTCTCTAAATCTATAAACATTTGATAAACTTCTTGGCTAGTCATATTGCTCACCTTTCTGTCGTCACGAGATCTGATGGCTACGGTGCCATTAGCAATGTCCTTGTCTCCCAACATTATGACATACGAGTATCCTTTTTGAATAGCCTCTTTGATCCGACTTCCCACAGTTTCCTTTCTTTTGTCAACATCAACATAGAAATTGTAGCCTGTCATTGGGGCAATTTCGTTGTCGTTGTTTATGATATCTCCACTCAATTGTCTCTGCAACTTCTCGGCTTCGGCTACATTGGTGTCGTTGACCGGAATAATTATGGCTTGTCTTGCATTAAGCCAAAATGGCCACTTACCTTGGTAGTGGTCCAAGAGAATTGCGAGAAATCTTTCCAAGGATCCAAAGACGGCTCTGTGGATCAAAATTGGCTGACTGTTGCGATTTCCTTCTTCGTTGACATACTTTAAGTCGAACCGCGAAGGAAGCTGGAAATCCAATTGAATCGTCCCTACCTGGTGTTTCTTTTGGAACGCATCTGTCAATAAGACATCGATTTTAGGGCCATAAAATGCCCCATCTCCCGGTCTGTTTTTCCAGTTGCCTTTACCGTTGATATCATCCAAGACCTTGGTCAACTGTTCCTCAGCACTACTCCATGTTTCAAGATCACCAATATACTTATCTTCCGGTCTTGTACTTAACAAAAACTCTATTTCTGTTCCCTTTATGCCAAACACAGAGTACGTATCCTTGATCAAATTTATAGTATTGGCTATCTCTTGATTTATTTGCTCCAATTGGCAAAATATGTGGCCATCGTCTTGATGAAATCTTCTTACACGGGTAAGTCCAGATAATGCACCGCTGGCTTCATTTCTATGTAATGACGAAAAGTCAGAATAACGGATAGGAAGCTCATTATAGGACCGGTCAAACTTGGAGTATATAAGACAATGACCAGGACAGTTCATGGGCTTAAGTCCGTATATTTCGTCTTCAGGGTCTTCATGATGGTGGTGGCTGCACGCTGGGTCTTCTGGATTGTTTCCTGGGATGTTCTCGGTTGGAGTTTCCAGTTCGTTGCCTGTCACCTTGAACATATCTTCACTGTAATTTTCCCAGTGGCCCGATTGTTTCCATAGCAGACTTTTGTAAATTAGTGGTGTTATGACTTCTTGAAACCCGTACTTGATCTGCTGGTGCTTCATAAAATGTACTAACTTGTTGAATATTCTTGTTCCGTGGGGTAAGAAGAATATGGAACCTGGCGTGAGTGGATCGGTGGTGTACAATAATTGCTTATTCGATATCGCATGATTTGACTGTGTAGAGGATTCCTTCGTTACATGACGAATAGCGCTCCATGAAGTGCTTTTTATACCCTTTGGTATCCGTCCAAATCTATTCAATATCATTGATCTCTCAACTATGGTATACCAAATTTTTCAGTCTCTCATATCGGCGCGCCTCATATTTTTCAGCTGAAGGGCCACTTCAGGCCAAGTTTATGACAAGCTCAAAGCAAGCTATTGGTATTTGTGTGATATCTTTGGTTATCTACTCTTCATTCCACTCTTTTGCACCCATCCTTGTTATATTTTTACTAGCTACTCTTTGCATATCTTCTATTTAATATTTTTGTTTGATTCTATTTTACATTATGTACGGTTAGGCTTCGGAGCCAATTTCTGGGGGCTGAGATTGAGAGTCATCTTCTTTCATTATTTCGTCAGTTTCTCCGTCTTGTACGTCGGCATGATCATAAGAAATATACTTGACTTTGAACCCACTGAATGTCTTAAATTCCCTGGACTTCTTGACCCATCTTTTGCATGGATTTCCCGATTTATCCAACGCATAGAGTCCGTTCGAAATACTATTCATCGTTAATCCAGATGTGGAAGATTCTTTCAAACCAGAATTGATTTTGAAGTTACTTATGGCCCCTTGGCTGGCAGCATTATGTCCGGGGTTTCCCGTGGGTTTAGATTTATTCAGCTTGTTTTTGGCGTCTTGTGCTGGTGATGATGCCGATGGGTTTCCTGATTTGCCTTTCACTTTGGCATTGCTGGTAAATGATGTCGGTGTAGGTGGAGGTAACTTGCCTTCGGCGATTTTCTTTTGCCTCGATTTTGATATGGGTGTAGGAAATTCAGGAAGTGTCTCCAAGAGTGACAGAGGTGCTTTGATAGTTACCCAATATCTCTTTGCTGCCACCATCTTGCTGGAGTATGTTAGAGAATATGTACAGCTTGGTGCTCAAATTGGGTATATTTATTCTGGGGCGTGCGCGAAACACTCCAGCCAGTATCTTATTTCCACACACAATTTATTTGCGTGATTAGTGCTCAAAGACACGAGGAGACGGTGTGATATCACACAGGATGAAATAGAACACACCTAAAGAGATTTCCAGAAACAGTGTATACCAAGTGTATTGCATATTATCACGTGGCGTGGCCCTTAAATTAACAGCCCCAGTAATTACCCAGCACCACTATGTCTCCACGTCCTGAGTTCAGAGAGAGGTTACCCTCCAAGCTCGATGTATTCGCAAACAACTTAAAGCTTGACATACGGGCCCATCAAAGAACCTACGAAGGTGCCTATACACGAAGTGCCATTGGGTGTTTATCTTTTTCGATCTTGATAATAAAACTATTTTCTAAGGAGTTTTTACCTATTGGAGCAATATATACAGCTTATGGATGCTTTCTTTACTTTTTCGGAGTCTACAAGGCCAGTTCGGTGGACTATTTCTACAACCCCGAAAAAGATATGGAGATGTACAAGACTTCCGGCGATACGGTTATAGCATTGACCATCATAAGTTTGTTCAGTTATTTGACATTGTTGGTATTAATTGCCAGAATGTAACTCAGGTCAAAAAGCCCAAGCCGATGACCATGACTTGGAAGAGCAATTGAATGGACCAGAAACCGATTTTCTTCATTCTAAACAATCTTGCTTCTTCGTTCGCAACGTAATCGACGAAATTATCATACACTTCCTCGGAAATGTCGTCCATCAATAACGAGTCGTAGATTGTCCATGAGCCGCTGAAATCCTCGATGTTTTTGACTATTCGGTTCTTGATTTCAATAAAAGTGTTTTTGGAGTTGATGTATGCCACAATCGGTCTGATCAATGCATAATTGATATAGCTCAACTCAGGCGCTTGGAATGGGACCGATGCTCTGACGTTGTTGAGTTTGATGGTCAAGTCAAGCACAAAATATTTCAGAATGTCGTTGTAGTCATTCGAGGTGAGTCTCATGTGTTGGTTTGGATGTTTTTCTTTGGTTACTTCAGGGTTCTTATACCTGCTTGCTTCCTTCTTGATGGATTCGGCAATTATATTTAATAATTCCGCCATGTTCACTTCATTTTCTTGTGGTACCATCACGTCTCCAATCATGTCCACTTTCCCGGAGGTTATCCAACCAAAAGGTCCTTCTAAACCGGTATTTAGATGGTCAATATTTAGTGAATCCACTCTTAATCGAGTGATTCTCTTCCATTCACTATTAGTAGCCTCTTGTACCTCATTATTTTCGGACCACTTGTAGTCGTCCAACCTTTGCTTTTTGTGGATTGTGAAGAGCGAATTATCGTACGAGCCGCTCATTATATTGGCATTTAAGAAATCGTAGAAGAGCCAGTGTTGTCTCAACTTTCCGAGCTCACAGTTATAAATGGCAACATCGAACTCTCTAAAGTCTCCTGGCTGTTTCAATTTGAACAACACATCTTCCATTTTAAAGTCTTCAAACTCAAAATCTCCCGGCCTGGAGATGTTTTTATAGTTGGTTGCATCATCATTTGGATCCCACCTCACATGGGTTCTATCAACGACTCCTCTCATGCCCTTTATTTCCATAGTCTCTATAATTCCTGTACCATTGAGCCACTTGTTCAAAGAAAGCGAAATGTTGGCTTCTTCAATGGTAAAATCGTACTGAGTATAGTTTCCATCGTCTTCGACTTCTTCGACGACTGCACTAGAAGATGTTGCAGCTTGATATGCTTCTGCTTGTGATCCTTTGGTAAACTTTTTGGTACTTCTGGGTCTTCTACTGACGAAACATTTTCTAAAACTGATTTTTCCATCAGACCATCCTGGCACAATCGCACTTTCGAAAGTTACCGTGAGGTTGGTGTTCTTGGTTATAAACTCACCAAGCTTACGTGCCACAAACTCTTGGGCAAATACAGTATTGGCAGTGAAGATCACTAACGAAAAAAAGGTGGTGGTACCCAAAAAGAATAGTAATACATTACCTACTACCAACCATGAGAACATGGCGGAATAATCGTCGGTATTGAATGGGCGGTTGGACTTTTTGAGGAGCCATTTGAACCTGATTTGCAATCTTGCGAAGAAACTATTGGCTTTGGAAAGTAATGCCTCCTTCGCTATCCGATTGCGTTGTACTAGATCGAGGCCCCGTGGGGGGATATCCGATTGTTTAATCAAGTCCTTTTTTTCTTGAGAATCGGGTTTATTACTGTATTGTCTCGTTTTTATGCTATGCGTAGGGTACCTGTAACCAAATACCAAATTTTGGCCCAACATTGGACGGGCTTGGTGTCGAGGGCATAAGATAGAATGATTCGCTAGAACGTTGCCACTTATCTTGTGCTTTTCTATGTTTCTTCCTAGAAGAGATGATATATGAGTGGGACACCTTCCTATACTAAATATTCTTGAAGCAAAGCTCATCTTCACCTATGTAACGTCCCCTCGTGTTCCATCGACTATTGCTTGGTCTGCTTGCTCCACACTCATGCACGGTAAATTTTAGTTATGTTCCTGCAGACAGTGCGTGGTGTGGAGATTGGATGGAATGGAATGAACATCCTAACTAAAGTACCCAATGTGGCCTTGGTAATATTAGTGAATGTTAAACAACGTATGGATCTTAGACTAAGCTTGCTATAGAGTATTCAATAAGCTGTCTCGTATCCCAATTTTAGTTTTGCCGCTAATTTTGCAGCTATTTTGAACGAATTGCGGAAATTTTACGAAATCTTGGTGATTTCATGAATAATAAAAAATGAAAGTAGACTCAGCGCAACTTGCGTCTCAATTGAATATTAACGGGTATAATTCGTGAAGACAACTGTATGACGTGTCTTGCCTTATAACGTACGGCACTCTCTATCTTCAAGCATGAGTCTTTTTTTGTGCTAGGATGTTGAGCTAAAGTATGAATTGGCATTACAGGCGACCACCCGAGGCTTTCAATATTAGGTACATGACACTATATAATTCTTCTTTAGCTTTCGCAGTCCTCGTTCAAAATAAAATTCCCACCACTCTCCTTCACCCTCGCGCTATCAGTCATCACCTTGGAATTAGTTGCGGTTAGGAACGCGCGATCAGACTGTGCCAGGGTCTAAATATTTCCCGATAAAGTGCATCACGGCTACAACGAGACGACCCATACCCGATTTGGACGTCCTAACGTTCCTATTCAAAGCTTAGCGCGACTCGTAGATAACGATGACTCTTACAGCCTGTTCTTTTTAAGTCCAAGTCTTTTTGCACATAAAAGTATCGTACGAAAACTGGCTTAGACTTCTGGTGTCACATTAATTTATTATCATGCCAGCTCCCCTTGTACCTTTTGGTAAGCAATTCCGTGAAAAGTACTTCACCAGCTTTGAAGAAGGTATCACTCCTGTCAACAATGGTTCTTATGGTACAACTCCGGACCCTGTGTTAGAAGAGTATATCGAGGCGGTGAAACACGAAGCCAAGTATCCTGACAGATACGTTCTCTTTGAACAACAGCCTCAATTTTCTAACTCGCTCGAAGGAGTATCTACTCTTTTGAACACCGAGTACACTAATTTGGTCTTTGTGGATAATGCAACGACCGCAGTCAACACTATTTTGAGAGGTTTTCCCTTCAAAAAGGGCGACAAGATTGTGTATTTGAGCACTATTTATGGAAGCTGCGGTAACACCATCAAGTTTTTGGAGAAAAGCATTGGCATTGTTGGCATCAGAATCGAAATAGGCTATCCTATCACTGATGCTGACTTGGTGCTGAAATTCGAAGAGGTATTCCAAGCTGAAAAACCCCGCTTGACCTTGTTTGATACAGTATGTTCAATGCCTGGTATAAAACTTCCCTTCGTAGAATTGACCAAATTGGCCAAGAAGTATGATGTGCTTACTCTTATTGATGGAGCCCATTCAGCAGGACTCATACCTATTGATTTAAATTCGCTTAAGCCTGATTTCTATCTATCCAACCTCCATAAATGGTACTATGTTCCATCAGGTTGTGCAGTGTTGTATGTGGACAAAAAGCATCACAGAAATATCCTGACCATGCCTATTAGTCACTCGTACTTGGACAGCTCTGTTGAGTTGGAACCAAGCTTGGAGAAGACCAGATTGGTCGATAGGTTTGCTTTTCTCGGTACCAAAAAATTCGCCCAGATTGCTGCAATCCCAGCTGCTATCAAATTCAGAGAGGAAGTTTGTGGAGGCGAAGAGGAAATCATGAAGTATTGCCATGGTTTGGCATTCGAAGCTGGGAAGTACGTCTCCGAGCAGTGGGGCACTTCAATTTTGGACAACGAAACCCATGATGCAATCACTGCGATGGTGACAGTGGAATTACCTTCGGAAAAACTTGGTCTTAATTTGACAGTTTTAGAGCCGAAGTGGAGCGAAGTTCTCAAATACGTCTATGCCAAAATGTTCTACGACCATAAAACGTATGTTCCAATCACCATTCACAATAACAAGATGTGGTGCAGATTCTCGTGTCAGACGTATAACGATATTGATGACTACAAGTATGCTAGCAGGTGCTTGTACGACGTACTCACTGAACTAGCCGCCGATCCATTGAATAAGCTTGGTTAGGTTTTATTTAGTTAATAACTTTATTAAAATGATATATCGAATTGAAAGGAGTGTCGTAGAAAATGCTCAGAGCTTTTTTTTTTATGTCAACCTAGTTTTAGAAGTTACATTGGTTAGGGTACTTTCTCAGGTTCAATGGTTGAGGGAAGTAACCATTGCTAACCAATCTCTGGAAATCCCATTCAGGTGCATTTTCGGTTTTCCAGTTCCAGAAAACCCAACCTCCAGTTTGTTCAAATGCATCCAATTGTGCCTCGATGTACTTACGAACATTAACCTTGTAATCACTTGGCCAGTTTTTGATGTCAGTGTAAGGGGCACATGAACCGTATTTTGGAGAGTTGTCGTAGTCACCAGACCAACGAGCACCACGTCCTACACCGTTCAACCAAAGAGCACAATCGGTCAAAGCAGCAGACCATTCACCAGCAACATTCCAGTGCGACTCTTTCTTAGCATCCCAGCCCCAAGTGCATGCGATTTGAATATGTTTGCCAATATCGTACGAGACTTGTTCTGGAGAAAAAACCTGGTAGTGGTGGTGGTCTACGACAACATCCCAGTAATCACCATTAGCGACAGTTAATTCGTTGTTCCAGTAGCCAAAGTCTTGGAAAGCATCGTGGATAATCACAGGTGTAATAGAAGTCTTTCTCAATTGATCGTAACCATCATAGTAGAATTGCTTCACCTTATCCATATCCAATTCAGGTCCTAAAGGCTCATTCAACAACTCGATTCCAATAACTACATCAGACCAGTCACCTTGACCGTATTGCTTGACAATTTGATCCAAAACCTCTAAGGTAATATCGGTATTGTCGCCCTGTTGCCATTCGATGTGATCACGTAATCCAGAGTTGTCAAAACCATTTTGAGAACCTGGAGAACCATGTAAATCAATCCATGCTTTGAGATTATACTTTTTACACCAGCCCAATGCGCGATCCAAATACTTTGTTTGGCCTTGGACGTATGGATCGTTTGGTAAAAGCTTGAAAGCCCAGTAACCAATTGGGATTCTGACGAAGTTGAGTCCCAAAGATTGCATGTTTTCAAAGTCATCTTCAATATACCAGCTGTTCCAGTGCGCGTCAAGTCTAGAAAATGCCAATTCTTTGCCCAATTGTTTAGTGTAGTGGTACTCATCCACAGGAACATTGGATTGGTCAGATCCGTCCTCGAATGCTTGGAATAATGTGGGGGTGATGTAAGGTTCTAACACAAACCAGCCACCTAAGTTTACACCTTTGATTTTGTCGTTTTGGTAGTCCCATAAATCGCTTCTTGTTGTGAGTATTTTAAGATTGCCATTTGGTGTCAAAGGGTTCGCTGACGCAGCCATTGGCGCAGGCGCAGCAATAGACACGACCGCCAAGGAGATCGCAGCCAAAAATTTGGTAAGCATTGCTTGATGTTTTTCCTTTATATTATTTTAATTGAATGGTAAGATTCGAAGAATTACAGTTGTTGATACGACTGGTTTGGTATTCTTTCGTTTGTTCCAAAGAATTCGGTAGTTGAAATTAATATTTTCACAAGCGAAGGTGGTGAAGCACGTCTGTGTTTGAGGAAACCGTGGGTAAAATAGAAATGTAATCCAAACTAATTCCAAATAGAATAGTTACTTTGTTATTAGTAGTTTGAAATAGGTCGGTTTTAGATTTGGTTGTTGTACTCGTGTACTCTATATCTATCAGATGGTTCTTAATTCGATACAAATTAACCCGAGTATGAGAAATTGAAAGTCTCGAGATATGAACCTATGGGTTTCGAACACGATATTTATCAACACTTCAATCTGCTACGGTCACTTATATATAAATACATTTATACAAATTCAAATTATGTAAGGGGTCGCAGGGATGAAATTAAATTCACAACTGCTTAAGCCGCGATTGCTGGTTTCTCATAATTTACTGCACACAATTATGAGAATTTAAAAAAAAAATAGATTGTTTGTGTTTACTATATGGAAGGTGGTTTCTATTATTTGCTGTAATGCAATATCGAACGGGTAAATGTGGTTACTGCTCCCGGCAGGATAATGAACTCTGGGGCACAATAGTATGGCTGGGTCGCAAACACTACAACACTTCAGTTGGTACAGTAACATAATAAGATTGTACATTCATGTAGGTACCCCAAATCCTACAAAATAGGGTCTGGTTCATAACTCAACAAGATGGTCTTCTCTTACAAACTGTCATAACCCCTAACCCCTCACAAATTTGAGCCACATTTGACTGCCGTGTAAGATATTCTAAGAAATGCTTATAAAAATACAACCTAGCTAGTAACCAATTGTGCAACTGAGAAGAGAATAGCTCGAGGCTTCTTATTCTTATCAATTCAGTTAAGTATTGATGTCATTTTGATAATTTGCCCCGAATGGTAATCTAGAACAATATGGCAGAACTACCAACGACTTACGTGTTTCCCGCACGCGGTCGAACTTTTTGTGATTGGGCTCAAAACAAAGTTTGGGTTAAAATGTTTGGAGCTGGCTCTCCTAACCATTTTTTTCCGTGCATTTATTTAGTCACGGTCGGCATAAAACTCATCCGCGTGGGAGGCGTGTAGGGGCTTACAAATGGTTTCGGAGAAATAAACTCTGTTGTTTTTAAAATAACTCTCGATTGTAAACATATGACACAACACACACAGGAATCTCAATTTAGCCCGAAGGGTCCAGAATTCATCAGATTTCTTCCGAATCGATTATATTCGTTTCTGTCTCACCTATTCAGCTCAAATTCTGCTGTTTCAGTCGTAAGCTAGTTTGTGTGAGTCCAAGCAAAATCCTAGGTTCAGTGGGTGTAACACTGTTACATCGCCAAATAAGCAATTAATCCGTAAAAGCTTACTATTTTCTTGGGCTAATTAGGAGTTGGGCTGTGCGAATACCGGCCCCACAATAGTCACAGTCGAGGGAGTTTAACTATAAGAATCCCATCCGAACGGACCACCAATTAGGAACTCGCGCTCTCATTACCGCTTTGGGAAATACCCACTACAGTTTTCGATTTGCACTTATGCCGACGAACATTGCTCGCACATCAGCTTCAGTTGTAGTGCGATAATTGACGAAATTCACGGCTCGTCGTAATAATATATAAACAGTTGTACGCATAGCCGGATATTGTCCGGGTCTTACTGGAACCTCTACACAAGTTGTTTGTCGAATCTCGATACTTCTAATTCATCTTTTGCCCTAGTCATTTCGACTCGTAAGTGCGCATTATATAGTAGAGCGTCGGATTCGCAACAGATCGATCAAAATCTCCTAATGGAGTTACTAGTGACCTATTCAATAGTTAAAGACCTTTGTTGATGTCCCCTCACTTAGTGTTCCCCATGCGCATGGTTTGCTGAAAGAGCACAAGCTGATTCTTTTGTAATTCCGTCGAGAAAGCGGGTCTCATTTTCCTTCATTTCGCATTGCCCAAAGACTGATGGGCGTTGCAACAGAGTCTGATAACAGCTGGCCATCGTGGCCCGCGCACGACCATCTCTTATCTGAGTTGCAGCAAATTTTCAATTAGGAACTGTCGACCGATATCAACTAGTATATTAGTGATAATAGGCAGTTCTGATGCGCACCCGATCTGTTAATTACTATACCTTTATACCTTATTGATCACCGGCATATATACATGGGAATTTAATCACATGTATATATATATATATATATATTCCAAAATTCTCCTCTTTATAGTGTAACACCAAAGGCGGTCAGCTGCTCATTATCCACACAACTTAGATCTGCGATATGGACGATACTTCGATAGGAGGGATCCACACGAACGTCGAACTAAACTATAGGAACAACGAGGAGTTTATACCTGGAACCTTGAACATATATTCCAACTCATACGATAAGCATGAGATCGATACTACTACAGGATTGCAGTTAAAGCGCCGAGGTAATATTATCTTAATCCCTCAACCCAGTGACTCACCAAATGATCCGCTAAACTGGTCTAAGACTAGGAAGGCGATCAATGTGTTTATACTTGCATTTATTACTGGGTTCACGGCTGCAACTAGTAATGATGCGGGTGCTGCGCAGGACGATCTTAATGCCAAGTACGGAATTTCGTACGCATCCATGAATACCGGTGCGGGTGTGCTTTTCGCATCGATTGGTTTGGGTACATTCATACTTACACCCTTAGCCTCAATTTACGGGCGAAAATTGTCGTACGTCATTTGTATTTTGATGGGACTAGGTGGTGCTTTATGGTTTGGTTTTGCCAAGAGGACTAGTGATACTATTTGGTCTCAGTTGTTTGTGGGAGTATCTGAATCATGTGCTGAAGCACAAGTACAACTCAGTCTTACTGACCTTAGTTTCCATCATAGGTTGGGATCTATATTGACGATCTATATCATGGCAACATCCATTGGAACATTCTTGGGTCCATTGATTGCTGGTTTTATCACACAATATACTAGTTATCAGTGGGTTGGATTTATTGCCGTGATCATTTCAGCAGTATTGCTTTTGGTCATCATTTTTGTTATGGATGAAACTTATTTCGATAGATCTGCATTCCAAGTTGAATGTTTGGATGCATATTCTAGTGATAGCGACAGATCTCAGCAAAATGTCTTGGATGAAAAACATCATCAGAACCAAAATACAATCAAGCAAGTTTCTTTGAGCGACAAACATAACGATTTATCTGCGATCGCTACAAAAGGAGCCCATGACCCTCGTAAATCATACTGGAAAAGAATTCAACTCATAACTTTGGCCACAAATGTAAGAGGGACCGGAATCAAGCAATACTTTGTACAACTCAAAAACTTGTTCAAAGTCTTTACGTACCCACCAGTCATATATAGTGGCTTTGTGTGGGGTATACAAGATGCATTGTTGTCATTTTATCTTACTGTTCAAGACGACATGTATTATGACCCACCTTGGAATTATAGTGACACCGGTGTTGCTCTAATGAATATTCCTACCTTGATTGGTGCAGTGATAGGGTGTTTCTATGCTGGTACCTTGAGTGATTACTTCACCATATGGAAAGCAAAACGGAACAATGGTATCCAAGAGGCAGAATCACGTTTGTGGTTTCTTATTCTTCCTGGAGTCCTCGCACCTATAGGGTTAGTTTTATTTGCATTAGGTACTGATCGTGCGTGGCATTGGGGTCCTAGCTATTTTGGCCTTGGCTTAGTTGGATTTGGATTCGGTTGTTCTGGTGATGTAAGTATGTCATACTTGATGGATGCTTATCCCGATATGGTTATTGAGATGATGACCGGTGTGGCAGTTATAAACAATTTTACTGGTTGTATTTTCACTTTCACCTGTTCTCCATGGCTTGATTCCATGGGAGTCCTCAACACCTTCATAATTCTTGCCGTGATCGAAGCTGTAATCATGTTGGGTTGTGTGGTAATGATGTACTATGGTAAAAGAATCAGAATCATGACCAAGCCATGGTACGTTAAGTTCTGCGAAGTCAGAGATAAAATTTAAGACGTCTCTGTTCGTGCATAACAACTCTAAAATATCGCCCGGCGCGATTTTTCGCAGCCATTATTTAATCAATATAGTTAATGTGAAACGAAAACCCGACATGTAACTTACAATATATTAGCAAGAGTTATCAAATTTCAAGGTCTATAGAACAAACATATGGACAAAAAATCAAGAGATGTTTTGAAACACGTTTATGCTAGAAGATAGTATCTCTGTTTAACATCCTATCACTCATAATCAACATTATTGATAGTGATCTATAAAAGCAACAGTTCATTCAGTACATATTGTTCATTCAGTGCACTTGATAAAATGTAATTTGTCGGACTTGCAATGCCAACTTTTGCAACCATTCGCTAGCGTTTTCCACGTATACCATCTTGCAGGGGAAGCGGTCGCAGTCACGTGTGAAACCGGGCTATAACCCTAACTGATCCTGCACCAAATCCCCTCGCTTACGTAACTGCACTATGATGATTCTCGCATTATGAACAAAACTTTTCACACCAACGAGAAAACCTTTTTCATACACCAAACTAAGAATAGTCTGCCCAAATTTTGGAAAGCTTAAACTGATTATCTCTAGTTAAATCATAATGTCCACTGAATCCGCTTTATCTTACGCCGCCTTGATCTTGGCCGATTCCGAAATCGAAATCTCCCCAGAAAAGTTGTTAACCTTGACCTCCAAGGCCAACATTGAAATTGAATCCATCTGGGCTGACATCTACGCCAAGGCCTTAGAAGGTAAGGACTTGAAGGAACTCTTCTTCAACTTTTCTGCTGCCCCAGCTGCCTCTGCTGGTGGTGCTTCTGGTGCTGCTGCTGGTGGTGCCGCCGAAGAAGCTGAAGAAGAAAAGGCTGAAGAAGCTGCTGAAGAATCCGATGATGACATGGGAATGGGCTTATTCGATTAAATAATTTAATATTTAAATCAACTGACAATTTTATTGTTAGGTGTATAGATAATAAAATTAAAAAATTGATCAATATAGTGTAGCGATGCGATGAAGTGTTCAGATTAAAAGGAGATCAATTGAGTGCTCAAGGTTGGTATGCGCTCAGCTGTAGCTCACCTAGAAAGGTGAGCATAGAACCAAAATGCTAGGGATTCCAATTTTACAGGTAGCGGTGTAAGGCAACATAAGGCAGTCAATACAAGTCTATAGGTTCATATGTTAGAGTGAGTTCACCTTGGTTCATACGTCTACTATAGCTTAAGCTGAGTTTAAAATTATTTAGGTACATACCAAATTTGCGATGACCCAACCATAGCTGGAGTGTTTCCTTGTGAGTGCTAAGATGCTGGTCTCATCTCATCCTATCGCTTACACTAATACTAATACATGATTATATTATTCATATACATACTAGATAAATGTACATTTATGGTCAGAATCAACTTAATTAGTTTATTTCTTCTTCTTGTCAGCTTCAGCTTCAGCCTTTTCCTTAGCACGCTTTTCTCTGATACCCTTGTATTTCTTGTCAGATTGAGCCAATCTCAAAGTTCTGTAAGCAGATTGTTCAGGTTGTTCAACAGCTCTTGGGGCAGATTCAATGGCTGGTTGGACAACTGGGAAAACAGCACCGGTGGAGACTTGTTCGTAAGCAGCAGCTTCGGAAGCCTTGGTCTTCTTGTCAAAGATAACTAACTTGGACTTGTATTCTTGTAATCTAGCAACGTTAGCATCGAAAGTTTCTTGGGACTTGTTTTGTCTTCTGTGATCAGCAGCAATACCGATGGTTCTAGCGTACTTGGCAGTCAAACCAGCAGCCTTTAATTCGGCCAAGGTGAAACCTCTACCAGCTCTAACCTTTCTGTTGTATTTGATAGTTGGAGCTCTAACAAGTGGTCTTAAAGCATCTAATGGTCTTGGGGCAATCTTGGCAGCTTTGCTCAATCTAGCTTGTCTTCTGGAAGCCTTCTTACCGGCTTGGTCAAAGTGAACTTTGACACGTTCTTGCCAGTGCTTTCTGAAGTGATTCTTCAATAATGGTAAGTTCTTAGAGATAGCCATCTTGCTTGTGTGGTAAAAAAGAAGTCAGGTCCAAGTATCAGTTTATAAAAAATTTTCAATATATTGTTGATGGTGCGCCAATACTGTGAGTGCGAAAAACGAGCCAACCTGTAAAGGAGTGAATTACTAGCAATTTTGCAGCTTGGCTTTGATCTTCGTTGCGAGAAAACGCAGTCACTGGGCGGTCTCAAAATTATGCTCCGCGCGTAGGTGTCAGACCAAGCTTGAAACATTGTGTGCAATACCCACGCACTCAATTTAGTTGTTCGTTAGCGGCATCACGACGGCACGCGATGGTCACGGGGCTGGCCCAGTGCCAATGCTCACAGTAGTGCGGCTAGGATTTTCTTCGCATACACACCCCTACCGCAGGCCATTCCCAAAATTTTCCACCCAGCGTCTGAAAAAACCAGACAGAAAATTTTTAATTTGTTATACTTCTTTCACAACTCAATAAGCAAAGATGTCCACTCAATCTGTCCAAGTATGTACTGAATATTGAGCATGAACAAACACCAGGATATTGATCGAGATTCACTATGACATGTAAATATGAATCAAGTGATAAAATTGAGAAGGTGAAATGAAAAATTATCAACCAAGTCAAAGTTCCCAAGTATATGGTGAAGAACTGAATCATCGTTCCTAAAATTACTGCTCAAATTACTTTGCACGAATTATATACTAACATCTAGACTTTTGGTAAAAAGAAGACCGCTACTGCTGTTGCCCACGTCAAAGCCGGTAAGGGTTTGATCAAGGTCAACGGTTCTCCAATCACTTTGGTTCAACCAGAAATCTTAAGATTCAAAGTTTACGAACCATTAACCCTCGTTGGATTAGACAGATACCAAAACATCGACATCAGAGTCAAGGTCACCGGTGGTGGTCACGTCTCTCAAGTCTACGCCATCAGACAAGCCATTGCTAAAGGTTTAGTCGCTTACCACCAAAAGTTCGTTGACGAAGCTTCTAAGAACGAATTAAAGAAGATCTTCGCTGCTTACGACAAGACCTTATTGGTTGCCGACTCCAGAAGAATGGAACCAAAGAAGTTCGGTGGTCGTGGTGCCAGAGCCAGATTCCAAAAATCTTACCGTTAATCCCCCCATCTCAAAAATCAAAGAGAAAGTGTTATCATACATATTTTCACATTGTCGTTCGGCATATTATTATGACGAGCCTTGTTTATTAGTACTAATCTTGGGTTTTTAATACAACGCCACAAATATCAGAAATTATTGTAGATGTAAAATTAAGAAGCGAGGAAGATTAGGAGTGAAAACCTGTTCAATACTAGTAAATTCTATATTATTAGATATGTCGATACCATAGACAGCAAAGCTGTTAAACCTGTTTGAATTTCAATACTCACTGTAGACTGTTGTCGGTGATAACAATAACGTATGTCAGCTGAGATAGAATTTGTTGGATGGGTCTGGGGACTTAGCGAGACCTTTGTGTTTGAAGTTTCTGCTAATTGATTAGAACGATCAGTAACACACTTTGGGATACAACAGAAGCCCCTTGCTTCTGCAAATAGTATACACCAATATTGCAACTAGAAAAAAAAGAAAGATCGGGGCATACTGGGAATTGAACCCAGGGCCTCTCGCATATTTGGAAACCCAAAGCGAGAATCATACCACTAGACCACACGCCCGTTCTCTTGGTAGAATAAACAATCTGGGAAACTATAATTTCAGAGCACTAATATTACAAGCAATATGTACAATAACCACACATTCAGGCAACACTTAGATAATTGAGACTTACTAGAGTTGCGCGGCACAAACTTTCACTCTCTTGAAACGTATTGGGGAGTGCTTTCACATAATTCTAAGCTCGATAGAGCTGGACGATTAAGAGAGCTTAAAATTGCTTCAATAACTTATAGAGCGTACTCTAATCCAGGATATTGCAGGACCTGTGATAATTGACGATCATCCTAATGATATGGCCAAAGGTCAAGAATTTTTGTAGCTGAAAGTAAGGGCCAGTGTGACGCAGTGTTTTCATTCACCTTTGATTTTGCAGCTACTCTTTCTAGCCATCACTGTAGAGTTACGATTTCGGCAACCACTTTGTATGAACAATTCTAGTTGGTAGTAGCTTTTCAACTAGCACTGAATTGTTCTTTACTGCGACAAGCACCTCATAGCTTTGTCGTACCCGAAGCTGTCTTCCCCACCCACGCTTACGTAATCAAATTTTAGGTCTCACTTGTTTATCGGAAAGTTGATCTACGAAGTGTTTAGCCAACAATGACTTGCGTGGGTTCCTGTCCTGAAAAACTGGTATTGCTACCTTCTAATGAGCCAATTATCAAGCTTGTTCATTTGGCACATACCTCCTTACTTGTAATACTTACCAATTCCTCGGTGTATATCTTGAATCAGCATACTCTCCTACCCATTGCATTTCATACTAGAACTCCGGAATCGATCGAGCAACTTGGAAGAAATATCAACGTTAAAACAAAACATGTGTCTGTAAATACAAGTCAACTACAAAAACTTAGCAATTCGAATTTGTTCGTTCAAACTGATAAAAACGACATAATTATCTATCAAGTGCTGATCAATTGGAGCAATTCATTGTACGAACTAGCGAACTCCAAAAACGACCAAATTCTACAAAAGGGCCTACCTGTAAGTCTAGCTTCACAAAAGTTTACCCTAAGTTCCATACTCAAGAATGCCGCCAAAATAATTCAAAGTGGTGAGAAACCGTCAATCAATTTGGAGAATATTGAGCATAAGAATAATGCCGTTTTGGAAGACGAGTTGGGAGGGTTTGAAATTGAGTCGGCAAAACTTTCGATTTTTAAGGTTCTCAAGATTAAAATTGGCTTGGAACGGTACTGGTTAAAGTCAAATAGTCATAACTTAATCATCTACAAAGGACAAGATCCGGACGCCAATACCGGTGAAACATCTCGAGAAATACCGAACGATTCAAATATAACTAGCTCAGATGCAGAAACAAAATCAGGAACTGACGGAGACACAGGCGATGACCATGACTTGATCAAGCAAAGTCACTTCCAAATTATAAACATTCAGACCTTCAAAAATTCAGTTTTGTCCATTTTCGATTGTGACTGGTATGCTGAGAAATCAAAAATCAGCTACATTAACTATAACATTTTTCACAATTACTTCATTTTTATCAACGAGTTGCAAGAGGTGTGGAGTCTCCATTTCGAATTAGACTCTCAAAGTGGAGAGATAATACCTCTAGGGACTAAAATCAAGAACGATTTGAAAAATATAACAAATCCTCAAATTATATTCAATCCACAGAATGACCTAGTATTGGTTGTTTCAGACAAAAAGTTACATTTGTACAAGATTGATCTAGACAGAAGTACTATGGATCTTATAAAGAAATTGGAGGCTGATGGGGAGTCAGTTCAAATAACATGGTCATCTTGCGGTGACTTCTTTGTAGTCGTGAATTCATCTAGTGGTGTTTGGTCAATGTATTCTAAGTTTGGTAGCAAATCCTTCGATTCAAGTGAGATGTTGAATGAGCTTGAAGATAAAGTCGATGATAATCGCCAGTTTCTCAAAGCTTCGAGAATTCTTATTAGTGCAAACTCAACATCCTTGTACCTCATCAATCAAGATGAGAGTAAGTTGTATAACATGAATTTATTGACTCAATCAAAACAATCCCAATCGCAATCAATATTTTATGACTCAAATTATTTTGGAGTAATATATGGTGATAAGTCGTTTGCCAAATTCCCTCTATTGGCAAAGTTCAAAAATATTATCAGTAAAATTGAAGGATTCAATGGTACCATCGACTCATCACTGAGGAGCTTCACAGGTAAATTGGTTATCTCAAAGAATAGATACAATCAGTTTGCCATTTCGTATGGTGACCACATATCCATTTCTACTCCATTTACCAGTGTATCTGCTAGCATCCCCTCAAGGGTACTCCAACAAGATGAAATAAATACGGAGATCAATCATATTTTATGGTTCAACTTCAAAAACTTTATATCTGAATCGATGAATATTGTCAATCACTTTTGGTTCAAGGATTACTTGGTTGTAATAAATCGAAAAATAAGCGAAGAATCTGGTGATTCAGAAGAGATTTTGATCGATGAAATAATTGTTCTCAATACAACAAGCGCTAAATATGGCAATGGAGGAGAAAATTTCTCATTTGATAGTGATACTATTCTTTGGAAGTATGATTTCAGAACCACCTTTATTTCAGTTGATCCAGTCACCATCTCAAGCAATCTGAGCAACGTGATCTTGCTAACAAAAGACCATCGCTTGATAATCCTCGAATTGCACGACAAAAAACATATCAGTAAAGACCAAGAAGACGCCAAAACTTATAATATTTTCATTGGAGTCAACAAGACAATTCATCTTTCTACTATTCGAACAAAATTAAAGCTCGAAAATACCATCAAGTCTGCCATGATTAACAAACTTCACTTTTTATTCTTACTCAACACTGGAGAGTTGTACTTGCTCAAAAACCAATCTTCTGGTACAAGCATAGCTGACCAGCAACCAATTGTAGCTATAAAACCCAGCAATATGTACGATTTGATTCTTGTCAGATCGTCAGTCGAAAAGTTCAACGTCCGGAATATCGAGCTCTCGGATTCAAAAGAAGATGAATTTCTTGAGATATTTGATGGTAGCAATATGTTGATCTTCGATTTGAAAGAGCTAGCTGATAATGCATACGATAACTCCACCCATATTGCAGATGGCTTGGAAAGCGATTTGGAATCGAACGATTTAAAACCTATATCAATTGAGCTTGATAATTATCAGCCCATTGCCCTCAGGAGTAAACTGACTTTGGAAGTGATTGTACTTGAGAACCAAATGATTGATAAAGTTGCTAGCGGAGGACTCATTGTAAGGCCGAAGTTGTCTCACAAATTAGTGTTGAATAACTTTATTGAGTATGATTTGCTCCATAAGTCTTCAAGCTTGAAAAACATTTCGGACAAGTACAGCCAATTCAAAAGATACGATTACTGTTTGGAATTAATATTGGTGAACTACCTCACCGATACTTCGTTAGGTTCAAGCAAGCTACTAAAAGATCTTATTGAGTTGATTGAGTTGAGTTCACAATCTGAATACATTTTTATAAACTGCTTAAGAAAAATAGAGATTACCCATTGGAAACCCTTTTTTCAAGTTTTGAATATCACTCCAGTTGATTTTATGAATCGTTTAATTGAAAAGAACGATGTGGAGTTATGTTACACTTTTTTGATTGTTTATCTAAATTTCAAGAAAGAAGACACATCTAACGGGTCTACCAACAAGAGTAACAAAAAGAAATCCAAGCATACCAAAGGTTCTGACTATATTTTGGATGCAAAAGATAAGTCGATTATTCTCAAAATCATCCTGATGCTTGATATAGCTAAAAAATGGGAATGGTGCTTTGAGCTATGTAGATTTGTCAAATTGCTTGAGCCTACAGGTATATTCTTAAAGGAAATCCAGCAACATCTTACATAGAACAATACATTTGATTAGCTGCGAATTTGTACATTTTTTGTATGTATTAACAAAAATATTGAAAATGTTCGCCAAATAAGAAGACAACAGTCAATGTATGTACAGAAAGCTATAACGCTTTCTCGAACTCGCTATAAACGACTGGTAGACTGTCTACTCGCCCAATGTCAACTCATGCAACAAAAGGTTACCTGCAATCACTAGTATAAACACAACCACGTGACCAAACACACCTGATTGCTCGGCCAACCAAACGTCGTCTTTTAATAATAAGTGAAGAAAAACGATCAACCAGAACAGAGACCGACAGCAGATATGACTTTAGCCACCGAGTTTGCCGAGACCACTCGTAGAGCAGCCACCCTGGGGGAAGCAAGAGCTAGGGCTTTACACTTATACCGTAAATATATTCGTAATGCCGGTGAATTTTGTGATTTGTACGAATTGGATATGCCCGTTTCCAATGTTAAGACCAAGATCCGCCAAGAGTTTGAAAGACAAAGGTTTATTGAAGACTTGGGAGTCAAAAACATCTTATTAATGAAAGGTCAAATGGAATTCCAAGAGTTGATCAATTTCTGGAAACAACAATGTCATGTCATGAGATACTTCGATGATCAACACAGTTATAACGTTGTGGACAAGAATGACTTTGTGAAGAACTTCCTTAGAGCAAATTAAGTTGGCTTCAATTTAATACCAAATCTACCAAACCAAATTTCTTCTCAAAGACCTTGCATAATCTCCCTTTGTCAGACCCAAAAAAAGGGGGACCATACTAATTATTTAAACAAGTGTATTTCAATATATCTTTTACTTCAGAAACATTGTAGAATATTTACGTCGCATTTAAGAACATCGTAGAAGACGTACATCGATTTTTTTTTTTATTCAGCTAGGGTATAAATTAAGTATTATATATATAAGAAGCAAAAAGAAATAAACAGTAGGTAACGGATGAGTACCTAAACAAAAACAACTAGTTAGAAATTTATTCTAATTGGTCATCTAAAGGAGCTTCATCGGCATAATCCAACTCTTCATCTTCATCAACACTTGCTTCTTGATATTGTTGGTATTCACTGACCAAATCATTCATGTTGGATTCGGCTTCTGTGAATTCCATTTCATCCATACCTTCTGAGGTATACCAATGCAAGAAAGCTTTTCTTCTAAACATAGCACTAAATTGGTCACCGACTCTCTTGAATAATTCTTGGATAGAGGTGGAGTTACCGATGAAAGTAGCAGACATGTCCAAGTCCTTTGGAGCAACTGAGCAAACAGCAGTTTGCACATTGTTTGGAATCCATTCAACGAAGTAGGATGAGTTCTTAGTTTGGACTTTGTGCATTTCATCTTCGACTTCCTTAACGGATACCTTACCTCTGAAGAAAGCAGCGACAGTCAAGTATCTACCATTCTTAGGATCAGAGGCTGCCATCATATTCTTGGAGTCGAACATTTGTTGAGTTAATTCAGGGACGGTCAAGGATCTAAAGGACTTTGAGCCTATGGAAGTTAATGGAGCATAACCAACCATGAAGAAATGTAATCTTGGGAATGGGACCAAGTTGACTGCTAATTTTCTAAGATCGGAGTTCAATTGACCTGGGTAACGTAAGGAAGTAGTGACACCAGACATAACAGATGAAACCAAATTGTTCAATTCAGCATATGATGGAGTAGGTAACTTCAAGGTTTTTTGACAAATGTTGTATAAGGCTTCGTTATCAATACAGAAAGTTTCGTCAGAGTTCTCAACCAATTGGTGAATAGACAAGGTAGCGTTATATGGCTCGATAACAGTATCAGAAAGCTTTGGAGATGGAACAACAGAAAAGGTAGCCATCATTCTATCAGGGAATTCTTCTCTAATTTTGGAAATCAATAAAGTACCCATACCGGAACCGGTACCACCACCTAAGGAGTGTGTTATCTGGAAACCTTGTAAAGAGTCACAACCTTCTGCTTCTCTTCTGATAACATCCATGACTGAATCGACCAACTCGGCACCTTCGGTATAGTGACCCTTTGCCCAAACGTTACCGGCGGAGCTTTGTCCGAAAATAAAGTTATCAGGACGGAATAAGTTACCAATCTTTGAGGTTTTGACACCATCGATAGTACCTGGTTCCAAATCGACCATGACGGCACGAGGAACGTATTTACCTGAGGATGCTTCATTGAAGTAAACATTTAACTTGGATTTTTGAATTTCTTCATTGCCGTGGTAGTTACCATTGCTGTCTAAACCATGTTCACCACAGATGGTTTCCCAGAAAGCGGCACCCTAATAAGTTAGTACTGATCTTATTGATTCAAGGAGTAATTGATTTTAAGTATTTGTAACTTGGATCATAATGAATCAAATGACACGTCTTTCTAAAAAAACACACATCAAAAGGCCATATTGATTTGAGTGAAGATAGAACGCAAATCATCGCGTTTAACTCTAGTTATCACCTCCAAAGTTTCCTGGTGTTATACATACAATTTGATTACCACATTGACCGGTAGATAAATGAATCTAAAATGTGTTAGTACTGCGCGTTTGCACTCTTAAACTATGAAGATTCTGGCACCACTCCTATCCAGGAAATTGTTGAATGAATCGAGGAAAAACCGGCAATTCATCGGCGACCATGAAGACTTCATTTTCATTGTTACATACAATTTCCCTCATTACTGCTTCTTGATAAAGATGTCTTTGAAAAGAATAACTTTCGTTATATATGGGCGCTGTTGTTTTGATTTGAATTTTGGCGATTCGTCTAAAACGGTGTACGCACGCCTCGAAGATGTTTTGTATTACTTTTTCGGGAAGGGAGGCCGTTGAATTGGCCGATAAGTTAGTCGTCTGAGGGTACTTCACGGAAGAGAAATGCTAATAGCTTGATTGTGGACGCGCCGGTGAATTCCTCGCCGGGCATTTGTGCTATCCTACTAATTGACGTGTCAACTAAATAATACGGATCTTTGCTAAACAGGTATTTTGGGGATGTGATATACCTGTATGCAGGTATAAGCTTAGATAAATATTGAAAATGGCGAGTTGGCCTCAAAAGGTTTAGCGAGAGTTGAACTGACACGTTAACAAATCGGAATTACTATATAGAAATAGTATACAATATGTCTAGTGCGATACAGAACCGTACATTCGAGTTTCAGCAATGTGTGTCTACGTTTGATAAAATAAACAAGAAACAAAACCCAGCATCGAGGGGCGGAGCAAGTCCTACCTTACCACCTGTGAAGAAGTCCAAATTCAGTCAACAAGCCAGTATAATTGCCAAAGACATCTCACATGCTACAGATCTTTTAAGTAAATTAGCCTTACTTGCTAAAAGAAAGCCGTTGTTCGACGATAAACCAGTCGAAATTGGAGAGTTGACATACGTGATCAAGCAAGAGATCTTCAAAATTGAACAGAGCATGCAAAATCTTCAAAAGTTTGTAAAGGGAGACACTTCCATTCAAATAGATTCACAGACTTCCCAGTTTTCCAAAAATGTGTTGAATTTGTTGAACTCTAAGATGAAAAACGTCAGTGGAGAGTTCAAAAATGTGTTGGAAGTTCGACAAAAGAATGAAATGTTGAACAAAAACAGAACCGAAAAGTTTCTCTCGGCTACCAGTAACCATCGTAATGAAAACGAAGCATCAGATCACACCAATAACCTATCAAATTTGGGAGAGAACCCCTACTTAATGTCTGCACAGCGCGCCGAATCTCCATTACCATACGATCCAGATCTGGATTCCAACACACCGTATGGAGGTAACGGCGAATACCTCTCTCTTCCCAACCAAAGCCAACAAATGTTGTTGATGGAGGAACAAGGAACACAATATTTGCAGCAAAGAAACAGAGCGGTAGAAACTATAGAATCCACTATCAATGAAGTAGGCAATCTTTTCCAGCAGCTAGCCACTATGGTAAGCGAGCAGGGAGAACAGATCCAGAGAATTGACGAAAACGTAGAGGATATCAGTCTAAACATTACGGGTGCCCAAAGGGAATTGCTAAAATACTACGCTCACGTAACCAACAACAGGTGGCTTTTCCTCAAAATTTTTGGTGTGCTTATTGTATTCTTCTTCCTTTGGGTCATGGTCAGCTAGACTCCGTATGGTTTGCAGGTTCTCTCTGTTTTGCCTCGAACGTTGCTGGCCGGGTGGCTTCAGTAGGTGGTGAGCAGGGACAGTCGTGCCCTACCCAATCTCTATCACTTCGATACCAATGTCAATAAAATGAGTATTGAGTGATAGTGGCATCAGTGAGTAGGTATATACCCGCCATTTATAGCTTTAGGTAAGTAGAACCTACATTATACCCCAGGCGCATCATACTATTCTAGCACTTTTGCGCCGAAAACAAAGAAAGGTGATCGGTGGCAAACTTCCCTACTGAGAGATAAGGACTAGCGAACACCGACTATTGGTTTACAACACAAATCGTCCTGGTAGCTTTAGTATTCTGGTCAGAGTCTAATTTAGGTCAATACTAACATACAGAAATTAGTACAATGTGGAACTACATATTTGGAGGTACCAAGCCTCAGAAGAAAGAGCTCCCCAAAAGGGCAATTGTTGAATTGAGAGAACATATCCAGACATTGAGCAAGAAACGGACCCATTTGGAACAGCAGATGGCAGACCAAGATGCATTGGCCCGTAAACATATCACCACTAATAAGGCGCTAGCCAAAAATGCTCTTAAAAGAAAGAAGGGCTACGAAACCAACTTGATAAAAGTGGAAAACCAAATTGAGTCTTTGGAGACCCAGTTGACGGCCATCGAAGGCGCAAACCTCAACTTGGAAACCATGAAGGCTATGAAACAAGGAGCTACTGCTATGAAACAAATACACGGGGAATACGATGTCGACAAGGTAGAGGAAACCATGGACGATATTAGAGAACAAGTGGAACTTGCGGACGAGATTTCCGAAGCCATATCCAGACCGGTTGGAACCGAGTACGTGGACGAAGACGAACTTGATGAAGAGTTGGCCGCATTACAGGAGGAAGAGAAACAACTGCACGCCGTGCCTGCGCAAAAGGCGCATCCAGTCGCCGCACAGCCTGCCGAGGCATTGCCAAATTTCCCCAGCGTCAGCAAGAACCAGCCTCAAGCTGCTGCTTCTGAGGATGATGAAGATGAAGAGGCTTTGAAGGCGTTGCAGGCAGAAATGGGATTGTAATTGTCATGATTTGTCTGGTCTTATTGTTGCGTATTTCTGTTTGATTTAATTTATCTTATAACTTTTTGGGTCTGGTTCCAATACATTATCATCTACCTACCTATCATTTCACTTCTCTCAGGTCTCTCTATACATTAATACCACTAGCCATGAATAATGTAAAACCACGGTAGACCAACACTTAAGTTCCCAAACACCAACTCGAAACACGTCAATCGATCAACCTACCTTTACAGTTATCGGGCATATAGAGGTATTTAGTAATATTTAGTGTTCATAATCTTTATCACTGATCCTGCATACAACCCCATCTCTTCTAAACATTTTTCATAAAATTTTGGATCTTTAAAGCACATTAGTCAACCATATTATACCACCCACATTCACCTCTACCCGCCCATACCCGTCCTGTACATCACATACGCATCACAATACTACAACTAACTTAAGGTCATACGTACAAAAATACAACTGGACAATATGTTGAATATTTCACGGAAGACTGCAAATAGGCAGAGACTAGTACTGATGACTCGTACGATCACCACCAGCGTTTCCAGTACAAAACCTCCCATGGCAGACTTTCCTATGTACAAATCGTTCTTGGACGACTTGAAGCTCAAAAGCTTGAGTGAAAAGAAATCGAAGTCGCCAAATGCCTTTTCCAAATCGTTTATAGACATAAATGCCCATAACTTCGAGAGTATACCGGAGGAAGACAAAAAGGAGCTTTCATGGTCTTCACAATACGATCCTGTGACGAGGTCTCCTTTTGCCAAGGACGTGATTCATTTGCATTCCTTGCTCGATGCCTTACTTGCTAGTAAAAACTTTGATCGTGCCGAACGAATATTGGGAGCCATATACCCATTACTTTCAAATGTGGAGACTTTCATCTTTACATTGAATGAGTACCTCAAAGTGTGGGCCTTGGAAGAATCTGTGACGTTGAGTGATGTTGAACAGTGCTTGTCCAAGTTCCAAACCAAGTTTCCCGCAATCAAGTTAAACGACAGAAGTTATGCCATCTTATTGACAAAGTACCTTGCATGCAAGGAACCTTATGTTGATTTTATCACCAAGTTTTCCACCCAGAAATGTCGCCAGATATTTTCTCATATAGATATCATTGGTACCGAAGGACTCTTGGAGATCTTTAAGAATGAAGAAATCACAGAGAGCCATGTGCCCACCGACTTTATCCATCTTTTCAAACAAGTGAGAGGAGATCTCAGTCAAGAGTCCACCCCTCAGTACTTTGTTCAAGATTTACAAGCACCTGTAATTGAAAAGGACAGTGAGAGCTTGAAGCCTGTTGATTCGTTTGGGTTGAAGATCATCAGGCATACTTTGCTTGGACTCAAAGAAGAAACAGGAAGCGAAGAATTTGAGGCGGTGATGAAAGATATCGAAGGAGAATTGGAGGGCCATCTTTTGCATAACAACGACATCGGAAACGCTTCAAAGAGAGACTACTTCCAGCTCTATAAAATGCTCAAGACACCAGAACAGAAAGAAAAGTTCAACGAAGCATTGGATCTTTTTAACGAAGCCAGACAGAGACAGTTGGAGATCAGAGGAGTGGATGGAGCTAAAGAAAAGTGGAAGCATGAGTTTGAAGAAATGCAAAAGAGAGGGGGCATTTCCCTCAACAAGGGCTTGAATGCCCAGTTGTTCAAATGGTATAGCGAGTTCTTGCCATATGTGGAAGAGGAAATCAAGCAGTGTAAGGAGTTGTTGGACGGAACCGCCAACTACGAAAACGCAACTGCAGAAGAGCTCAAGGTGATGAAAGAAAGAGAGTTTTACGCTCCGTACTTTGTGTTGGTGCCTCCCCAAAAAATGTGCGTGGTAACGATTCTAGAACTACTCAAGTTGACATCCACCGGAGGTATTGACAATGGTATGAGAGCCGCCCGTGCATTGATTTCGGTGGGTAAAGCCATTGAACTCGAGTACAGGTCCCAGACGTTGGTAAACACCGAAAAAAAGGTGTATTCCAAGAAGCTTAAGACCACCAACCAGTGGAAAAAGCTTTTGAGAAAGAAAAAGATCGTCTACGAAAACAGCACCAAAGACGACACCACTTCCAACCAGCTCCAACCCAATGAGTGGAGTTATACTGTGTATGCCAAGGTAGGAGCCGTCTTGATCTCATTGTTGAAGCATATTGCCAAGGTGCCTGTCAAAGGAATTGATCCTACTACCGGCAAAACCATTACCGGAAGTCAACCAGCCATTCATCATACATACAAATATGCCAACGGCCAAAAGTTAGGTGTGTTTATCATCCATAAAGAGGTGGTCAAGCAATTGGCAGGCAAGTCATTGAGTAACTGTGTTCAGCCCCAGTTGTTGCCTATGTTGGTGCCACCAAGACCATGGACCTCCTATAACGACGGAGGATACTTGTTCTCGCAGACTCAGCTTGTGAGAATCAAGGACTCTGTGGAAACCTCGGCATACTTGAAGGCAGCATCTGAATTGGGCAATTTGGACGAAATATACGAGGGTTTGAATGTGTTGGGTAACACTGCATGGACAGTCAACCGTCAGTTACTCGATGTTATCACCAAGTACTGGAATACCGGAAAGGAATTTCTCGATATCCCACCCATTATCGAAGAACCGATCTTACCGAACCCAATACCTTCCGATGCCGAACCCAACGAGAAGTTCGAGTACCAAAAGAAAGTCAGACAAGCCGTCAACGACGCCGCTTCGGCGAAGTCTCAACGGTGTGACACCAACTACAAGTTGGAGATTGCCCGAGGCTTTTTGGGAGAAAAGCTCTTCTTTCCTCACAACGTCGATTTCAGAGGAAGAGCATACCCATTGTCACCCCACTTCAACCATTTGGGTAACGATTTGACCAGATCGTTATTTTTGTTCTGGGAAGGCAAGAAATTGGGTGTTGAGGGCTTGAAGTGGCTCAAGATCCATCTCGCCAACGTCTATGGTATAGACAAGGCGCCATTGCATAAAAGAGTGGAGTTTGTGGACGAGAACCTCCAGAATGTGTTCGAGTCCGCAGTCAATCCATATGATAAGAATGCCTGGTGGTTGAAAGGTGAAAAACCATGGCAAGTATTGAGTGTCTGTTTTGAATTGCAGCAGGCGTACAAATTGGACGATCCTGCGCAGTTCGCTTCGCATATCCCGGTGCACCAGGACGGTACCTGTAACGGGCTCCAGCACTATGCTGCGTTGGGAGGAGATGTAGAGGGTGCCAGACAAGTGAACTTACTTCCTGCCGATAAGCCGCAGGATGTTTACTCCTTCGTCGCATCGTTGGTGCAGAAGAGAATCGACGCAGAGGCAGAAGAGGGCAACAAATATGCTTTGTTCCTTCAAGATAAAATCACCAGAAAAGTTGTCAAGCAGACCGTTATGACCAACGTTTATGGTGTTACGTTTGTGGGAGCCGCAGCCCAGATCAAGAAGCAGTTGGACCATCATTTCACTAAAGATGGCCAGGAAGACGTGGTGGAATACGCCCGTTACCTTACATTGCACGTATTTGCATCCGTCAGAGAGTTATTTGAAGGTGCCCACGATATCCAAGATTGGTTGGGCGAATCGGCCAAACGTATCAGTAAGTCGGTACGCATCGACTACGAAGATTCACAGCCTTCCAACAAACCCAACCACTTATCGTCAGTTATATGGACGACTCCGCTAGGATTGCCATGTGTACAACCATACAGGGTGGCCAAGAACCAGCTCATCAAGACCAATCTTCAAGATATCTCCATCTCAGATCCCTTTGGCACCAGTCAAGTTGACGCAAGAAAACAGCAGGCCGCCTTCCCTCCAAACTTTGTCCATTCTTTGGATGCTACCCACATGTTGATGACCTCGAGAGCTTGTGGGGACAAGGGCTTGTCGTTTGCTGCTGTCCATGACTCGTACTGGACCCATGCTTGCGATGTTGATGTGATGAACAAGGAGATCAGAAATCAGTTCGTTGCCTTGCACAAGAACAACTTGATCCAACAGGTGAGAGACGAGTTTGAAAAGAGATACAAGGACTGTCTTCAGGTTATTCTTATTCCAGGAGACCACGAAGTAGCTAAGAAAATAAAGGATATCAGAAGAAGTATCGTCAAGAGTTTGGGCAGAGCCTTAACGGTAGCTGACGAGATTTACTTGGAGAGAAAGAGACAGCAGTTGTTGGCATCTAGTGATCCTGAGGTTGTCAAGACAGGCAAAGAAATGGTCACTACCGTGAGCGTAACCGAGGGTTACGACTTTAATGCATTGTCGGTGGGAAGCGCCAGTTCCAAGGCATTCCAAATCTTGGTGCCTTTAAAATTCCCTGACATTCCAAAAAGAGGTGATTTAGATGTGGAATTGGTCAAAGATTCCGATTACTTCTTTTCATAGACTTGTATATATGTAAAGTAAATAAGATAGATAATTAACGATCATAAGAAAATAACTTAGTACTTTCGTAATGAAGGAGCACGAGATTACGTTTTTGATAGGTGTGAATACTACAAAGTCTTTGAATGCATCTGTGTATCTAGTTGTAGAGGTGTTCAAAAGTATTTGACTAGTTTGTACAAAAGAATCAAGTTGATAAATATGTATCTAGTGGCTATAAGGCTTCTCAGCAAAACTTCTAGCATTTTTGCTATTCTATATGATCTTTCCCTGTTGCTCTAAGTTAACTATCAATGGCAACAATGGTTCCAATTCATTTCTGTCAATAAGATTATATTCCTTAACCACACTGATAAAGTGGGCAAAGAAAGAGTTCCAATGTGCTTCCAACGATAAATGTACAAACTTATCGAAATGATTATGATAGATGTGTGCAAATATTCTAAACATTTGTCTGGATATATTTTTACAATCCTTTGGAAAGTTGGGAGGAAAAGCACCGCCACTCTTGGTAGGGAACACAGATTGATCGTTGAGCTTGGTCGATATCCATGTTAAGACATAGTCAATGTACTGGCATGCCGGCAAGTTGACTGCCTGGCCATTTGAGTCCACCCACAAGTAGTTTGTGTTGGGGCCAGCATTCATGGTGGGGTAGTCTTCTGGTGTGACGTAATCGGCGATCACTCCGTAGAACTGGTTCAAGTTGTTGAACAGCTCAAATATGTTGAGAGCTATCCATTCACCATAATCAACGTATTTGGGCAACTGAACAATGGTTTTGAACGACCCTTTCACCAACGCCGTTTTGACAAATGGTTCACACAAGAAGAGCGGTGGAAGTTTGCCATCTTCGGATTCGGATTCGTTGGTAGATTGAGATGATATGGTTTGGACCAGTTGCGACCGGGCTTGCTGGAATTGTTGGCTGTGCTGCAGTTGTCTCTTGGGCAGCAGAGACCCTGGATGTGAGATTCGATTTCGAGTTGGCGACTGTGGTGTGAACTGTATTTGGCCGTTGCCTCTTTGTTGCTTTGTGGGCGAGTATGACTTTGTAGGCGACTGGGTTCTTCTAAGTGGAGACCCGGAGTTGTTGGGATGGACATACAAGGGTGACCCTGCATCTAAATCCTTCTTGTTCTTTTTTGAGCTTCTTCCGAACCCTCGAATAGTATTGAGAAAAGACATGTCGACTCCAGACTTCAGAAAAATATGCTTTTGAATTTGTTAAACAGATCTCGTTTTGAATCGTCAGTGATTCAAATTGTTTTGACGCGTGAGACCTCTGAAAAATAAATATATACAGTAAACAGTGGTAAGACTAGAAGTAGCCTGTGCTTTCAACGTATCTCAAGAATAGCTACGCGTGATATTCAATTTACGTAGTGTCAGTAAATAAACTTGTGTTGGTGTTGTGGGAAAAGGGGAACTGCCTGGTGCCGAAAATGTCACGTGCGCAGATCAACACCGATTCTTTTTCTCTTCACTACAGTTGGCAACGAATCAAAGGGATGCGGCATACGTGCATTGAATGGGTATAATATACGATTGCTGGCTACAAACTTATTCAAAACCTCCCAAGGATTGTCCCATTTTGACTTTTTGACCCTCGCTCAAGTTGAACTTGAAGTTATCTGGGGCTTCAAAAACCAAGACCACTGTAGAACCAAGCTTGAAACCTCCTACTTCTTGGCCCTTGGATAGTGGATATCCTCCCAATAAGTTACTTGCCTTACTGTAGGTGGCTTCGTAGACGGTATTTTTCTGTAGCCTTTTCTTCTTCAGTTCTCTGGAGGAAACGCTCGATACTTCTGATGAAGAGTTGGAAAGAAGAGGCGTGGATTCATCAGCAGAAGCTTTGGAGTATACTTCATGTTCATACCGTTCATTTGTTTTCAAGTCCTTGTCAAAATTGACTACAATACTTCCAACATTAGTAGCTCCTACCGGAATCATGGAAAAGAATCCGTACTTCCAGTAACCCAATAACGCAACTCTTTCGTTTAAGACAAACAAACCTTGAAGTGTCTTTTGGAAGAATGGAGCCACCGAGAACAATTCCCCAATGAAATGACGTCTCAATGTAGTTACCCAATTGGCTGGAGAATGGTAACGATGGTAGTCACCGGGAGCAAGATAAATCACGGCAAAATACAACTGTCTGTTAGGACTAACTTTCAAGATATCCTTGGAGTCCGGAGCCAAATCTTGGGCAACCTCGAGTTGTTTGGAGTACGTGGTTCTGCTGTTTGCCCGGTCACCCTTGTCTTTGAAGCTCAAATCAAAGTTATCAGGTTGTTCTTCTGGAAGAGTACCTGCATTTTTGATCCAATCCTGGTAAGTGATCCCGTTGAGTTCAGCAAACTCAGAATCTCTTTTCAAGATGGTTTCGTCATCAAACTCGTGTTCGAAGTCAGGAGAATGACTTGGAGCTGCCAAGTTTTCTGTTTTCAATCCCAATAATGCTTCGATGGAGTAAGTCATGCCTTTGACCTGTTCAATCTCACCATTGTTGATGGCTCCGAAACCCAATACCTTTCCGTCTGAAGGAGATACCAAGTCGCTATCGGCAATAGGGCGAACGCCAGGTTTTAGAGTTCTATAAAAGAATTCGGACAAATTTCTGAACGTGGTCAAGTCAGGCTCGTTCATTTCATCCAAATTCACTCCAAAACATGCAGAATAAAAGCGGTAGGCCGGGCTTCTCATCCAAACTGGCAAGTCAATCGAGTTGACTTTACCCCACAATCTTGAGATGGCCTTCAATGGTAAAGTCGAATACGCGTACAATTGCCACAGTTGGGGTTTGATTTGGTACTGGTTGCGAGGACCGGTTTCGCCTCTGTCGTACTTGATTTTGGCGGCGACACCTCCAATGACCACCGCCAACGAAGTCATGGTCCACCATCTTATGAATCTTCTTCTTTGCTGTCTCTTACGACGGGCTTCCACCGAGAAAAAACGGTTGTGGAAGCTTTTAGTCTTCGATTTGAGTTTCTGGTTGGCATTTGAGATCAGCCTGCGAGATATTATGATATTTGGAAGACGAATGTTTTTTTGAATTGGGATCAATTTTGATCCCTTAGACCATGTAGAATAATATAACACGTTACGCTTGGGCCTGGGTATTTTTGGGAACTGATAATAGTAAGAACTGAAATTTTTACGTTGCTGTTGTTTTGGTGATGCAGGTGAAGATGAGTTGACTGAGTAGTTGACTGAGTTGGTTGAGTTGGTTGAGTTGTTACGTTGCTGAAAAACCCATTCTGCACCGGTAGAAGCTCTTGAGAGAGGTTGGTTGATGTTCATGTGTTTGGCGCTGAACATATATGGTGATGGTGATTGTCTCATTTTCTGTTTTATGCCCGGTACAGCCCAAGTATAAGGTCTATAAGACATAACAATAATTGAAACTGGGGCAGATATATATTGGTTCCGAACGAGGGATTAATCTGCAAGTTCCAGTATTAGATAATTGGTATCACAGTGGGGAGACGTAGTGTAGTAAGCAAGAAGAGGGCTCAAGCAGGATTGTGTTGGTAGCCCTATTCTGTGAGACTGTCAAAAACAAAACAGGAAAACTTGCTATTTCGGTATAACACAGAGGAAAATAGCTTAAAATAGTGATTCTTCCAAGGATACTAAGTACTCGTGAGGTTATTAACACCACTCAATCTTTACAACAATGTAGGTGAAAATAGGGACTACAAAAAAAAAAAGCACGAAAACATTGTGGATCGTAAACAATAAGACTAACCACACGACCCGCAGGTTTAATACGCGAGACTGTGTAATAATTCACACATAGCCTCTCACTACACACCGGGGTATACACCGCCCTACGTATCGTGTGAGTACATGGACAATAGGATAAGAGTTGTCAAGAGGAGTTGGTAATGAAAGGGACTAGACAGTCCCCAACGGTTAGAGGGTCTTTGTAAACGTCTTGTGAGAATAGTGTGCCAAAGTCGAAAATTGCCGAGATGGGAAAGTCCCACGCAGTGAGGGGCAGACGCTGTCGTGTGGTCCACATACCGGGATGCTCGAGATGCTGGACCAATAAGAAACCGTTTGTGCGCGAGAAAAGTGACGACCGTGACGCGGCCCCGCCTCGCTAGGCCGACAGTGGAGGCAGCTAATTACGCGCACGCCGGAACCATGGTAGTAAAGATGGATATATCGGCACACCAGAGATATATCAGAGACCAGCTGAAAATATCAGCTGGCAAGCAATTATCTTGCCAATTTCCCCTACATCTCAAGGAGGTTTACTCAGCTTAGTGTTTGGTATTAGCCATCATTCTCCCCATCTCTATCTACGTATCGAGTATTCTAGCTAGTGATTCCATAGTAGGAATGGTAGATTTTATTGAACTCAGCCGTGCGTTTCTGACTGTCTTCAGATGGATGCACTATTTACGCTCTAGACAATCGCTGCGCGATTTGATTTTCGCTAATTTCTGGGGTTGGCTACCATCCACAAGGCTTGCTTTAATTCTTCCACAAACTCGAGTGATATGTAGCGCAACTCGTCGTTTATGAGCGTATCACTGTAGGCGAAAAGGAGCCGAAGATTCCAAAGATGTTCCACTGACTTGGGATCGCTGGCAATGCGACCAAGTTCGAGTTTGGTATCGATAATATCATAGATGGAAGACCCACCTTTATCACCGTCATTTTCGCTCATGTCGAATATTAATACTTGTCTGGCATGCGGACTCAAGTCCTTTATTGGCGACAACTGGAACATCCTGATCAAGCTCTCACTCACATACAACTCTTTATTGGCTACCTGTAATGCCTTGTTTTCATTGCTTAATAATGATCCAATTGAGCTCTTAAGCATTTGATAGTTCTTTCTCTTGTACACGTAAATTGTAAGACGATTCTTGAATATTTCGAAATATTCCAGCTTCTGGGCCAAATCAAGCTTAACTTTGAAGTAATCGCTCGAGCACGTCTCGACAACTGATATTTGGTCTATCGATGGCAACAAACATGGGGTTAGTGTCTCTCGGATAGAACCATTCTTCATGCTAATCCGAACCGGGATTTTACAAGGCTTGAGAGTATTTACATCTCTGATGACCAAGCATCGCGGCTCCACCGACAATGCCCAGAAATGCCTCAATGCTTGCAAGTGAACTTCGTACTCGCTATCTTGGTTGGGAAATATAGGATAAAGCGATGTAATCAAGCAGGCAATGGCAAAGTTATCATTACTAAATGCATATTGCCCACCACCCAAGAACAAAAATCCCAACGCCGTATTGATGGCCATATAATTTCCATAACCCATGTCTTTATTAGTGTCATGATGTAGCATCCGGAGTCTTCGAAACGTCAGGAGATCTCCACTCCCTGCCATAACTACAGACAAACTCAACGCCAACAAATTCTTGACATTATTGGCACTATGGTGGGCGATTTTTTGGTCGTAGTTGTTAGCGGGTTGTTTGGAAACATCCATCATCATGTCTAGAAAATGAAGTAAGGTATCTCTAGCTTGGATATTGTGGCTTGAGGCAAATTTGGCCGCAATAGACAAACACGAGCCTCCAAGGATATTGAAATATCCCAACTGATCACTGTCGAGTTTATCAAATTCATTGGTGAGATACTTTTCTCTATAGATTGCAGGTAACTCTGAGTTGACCCATTCCACAGAAGAACCTATTCTCAGCCACAAAATCAAGTTCTTTGACACACATCTTAACAACAACAAATCGGGTCTGATATAATCTAGCAATTGTTCTGAATCGGGCACCTTTAGTTTGTTAGCGATCGAGCTATTTTCTGTTTTCATGTAAATAAATCCAAGCGCCATGATGGCCCCGCAGCACGATTTGTCTAATTCTTGCACTGGTTGGTGATCTTTCATTGACGTGGCTAGGGACAATAGTTTGTCAACGACATGGGTGTCGTTCAAGCCTTTTAAGTCGTCACCTTTACCTAAGTTGACGAATCCTAGCGAGATTCCCGCTGCCAATCGATACCCTTCATGGATCTTTTCTGAATCGTTCTGGAATACCGAGCTTGTGATCTGAGATAACAAGATCTCGCTCATTCGGCGATGTTGACTTTCCAAGTATAGCAACCCAATTCCAATTAATCCGGCTGTCTGTACCATTACGGGGACATTTAGATCGTTGGCTCCCTGAGGTAGTAAGGTAACTGCATGCACCGATAACACCTTTGTTAGTTTATTGTCCATTGAGCCTTTGATGGAAGCTGCCATTCCTATAAGCAACCCCACACTGGTCAACGGGTGCTTAGGACCAAGATAATTGTAGATGTGCCACTCCTCAAGCTTCTTCAAATGCCCATTAAGTCCCAATCCTAATAAAAACCCAGCATGCTGGGCATTTAAGTCGGGTGGCTTGTTGAATATGATCCAACTACCAGAAATACCGTTGGAATCTCTACTAATACTAAGACCGGACGATACGCCATTATGAAACGAGCCCCACTCATATATGTTTGCGGGAATTGAGTCTTCAGACAATATAATTTTTGTCATGGTTGGCGCGATCAAAGTATTCAAATCAAACTTTGGAATAGGAAACCTTTCCGTCAACAACGGTTTTCTTCCCGCATAAAACAAGGCAGCTCTACCTAATGGTATGGTCAAGGTTCTCAATGCAACTAGCGATGACAATTCTCTTTGCAAAAGAACCAAATCATATTCGCTTATGGATTCACTGGTGTGGGGCAAGGTGGCAGTCTGGACTTTGGTTTGATGTAACAAAGTGGTTATTTCGTAGTACCTTCTGTCATAATCAAACATGAGTTTGGTGATATTGATTCTTTCAGCTTCAGACTGTCCATCCCAAGGAGAAATGTGAGATTTTTCACTTTTATCTAACAAGGAACCCAAGACCTGATCAATAGATTTTTGCTCAGAAGTTTTGGCCAACAGAGTGTGCCAAGTATAGTCGTCAGACAAAAACATGCTTAGATCCTTTCTCCCTACTAGACGCAAAGCTTTCTCAGTCCATTCAAATGCCGGATTCTCTTGACATGACAGAATAGCTTCTTTCAACGGAATGGTAATTCCAGGAGGATACGTATCTAGATCACCTTGGGTCATATTGTACTCACACATCAAATCAATGATGTCACTAGGACCATAGTTTGGTGATACTATTATCTCAAAGAGCTTGAGAACACAATGCGTTCTCGGAGTAATCAACGCATCGACTGAATCACTTTCTTCCACTAGTTGGGAAAAGGTAAGGTAACTGATTATGTTGTCACAGAACAAACTGGCCATTGACTCCAATAAATTGGGAGGAGACTCAAGTATAAATACCAGTAGAAACCTGACATCAGGATCTATGTTCTGCGAAGGCACCATATAGTATTTAGTCCAATTCTCGGGCCATCCCATCCAGGTAGTGAGTTGAGCTAGCAACAAACCAACCCTATCTAAGTAGGCCTGAGACATCAAATCTAACCTCAACTCTTCTCTCAATAAGTGTAAAGATAAAGTTATGTATGGTATCAAATCAGATAGCGAATAGTTGAAGTTCGACACCTGTTGGAGGAATTTGGCTTTTGGCAAAAGCCTTGTCACATTATTCTCAACAGTTGTCTCCGGGACCGGGTTCTCCTTCTTCAGAATGGCTTCAAATGGGTAGATCATCGAAAGCAAAGTGATGAGAAATGCATTCCATTCATCGTGAAAATCATCTAGCATTAGCGAAGTTCTCCAAAGCATCCACACAGTTTCATTAATCGTACTACCTGACAAATACTTGAAGCATTTCAAGCAGCTTGATACGAAGGAGTGCAAGGGTTCTAGTCTGAGTTTTGGGACCTTGACCGACCCCGCTTTGGTCCTATAAGCTATCCTGTCGTCACATGAACTCAAGAGCTCTTGAATTGGAGAGGACGTATGGAGGTTAATTTTGGGTGAAACTATATCGAGAAACGGGTTAATCAACGTGACGTTGCCCTGGTTCAAGCATACCAAATAGCCCTCGTACTTGGGGTGTTCCAATGGAATACAATCGCTACTTTGAAACGTATAGCACGAATGAAAACAACCGTTGGAAGGATGCTTGAATATGTAGACTCTAGTTTCCTGCTTGAGTTTGTTGACGACCACAATACCCTCATGATCTTCAAATAGTATATTGTGAATTTCTAGATTAGATTTATCTAGCTTCAAGCTCAACTGATCGATTCGAGTAAGTATCATATCCTTTTTAAGAGTGGGATGGTACTCGTAAGAACTATTTGATTTCTTCTTGGAAGGTTCCAGTATGCCCGGTTCAGTTCCCATACGAGCTATAGAAGACACATCCGACAATAATGTACTGGTACGTTTCTTTTCCATATTAAGTGACAATACATTTTGACCAGCTCCGGGACCTTGGTTGGATGACGAGACATTTGCATTTGCCCCACCATCATTGAGTATTTCGTCTTCGAGTATACGAGACGGATTGGGGGTATAGATCAAAGAATGTTTCCGTTTGGAATACTTGGGCCCACTTGATGTAGCAGAAGACCCCAATATCTTGGAGTTACGGGTAGATGTACGGATCTGGTAGATTAGCACGTTACCGTCATTGGTATTATAAGTAGCGCAGAGAGATGTGTTTAGGGCCCGCCTTGGAAACGACATCAATTCTTCGTGACGTGATACAATCGAGGTGGAAGAAGTTCCCACAATTCTAAAGTCGCCTATAGGATCGACCAAAGTCAAGAATTTGGCGGAGTTTAGTGGCTGGGAGGGATGCTGGTGAGATTGGGAGGGAGACATGGCAGCCGAAGCCGAAGCGTGTGATTGGTCTCGTTCCAAGACAAGACCCGAGTCAAACGGGAATGCGTTCTTCAACGAGAAAGGTATGCTGACGACATAAGATCTTCCATCTCTGTAGTATATATGGATCGCTTTGGATAAGCACACCGTCAAGGCATCAGTAGATGTATCTGTGGATGTGTCTGATAATATGTTTGCTGATGAACGAATCGAGGTGCTGGCAGAGGAGCTGCTGAAGCTCGTGAAGGTGGCGGCTATTATATCCTCATCGTATGTGTACTTCTTTGATATGGTAGAACCTTGGATCACGACCACTTCACGGTTTGAAATCAAGAGTTGTCGGTTTTTCGAAAAGAGACGGATTGAGTGGCGGGTCTGCGGATGGCCAGGATGGCGGATCTCGTTTCCCAAGTCCACTACCGGTAGCACTAGTTCCATTGACTTGGACCTCATGTTGATCTTAAGAATTAGCGACGCGAAAAATAAGAGCACGAAGAGATAGGGGAAAGAAACACAACACACAAGCACAATCAGGGCATGGAATAAGCCAGGAAATAAGCAAGCCAGAGGAAGAGCGGGAATGGAAGAGAAGGAGCAGCTTTAAACCTAATTGGTATGCAATAGACAATGTGAGCTGGGTTGTAGTGAGCTGATTTTGTATGTGCCTCGCTAGTGCTGTTTCTCGCAACTTTTTTGTTCGCTAGGAATATTTTTTCTCGCTATTTACGGGAGAAATGCTTTAGTGAGAAAGCGACGTAGCCTGAAAGCGAAACAAAAAACACACAGATCCAGGTCTGGATGACGTGTATATGGATGATCTGGTATATCTGAGGTACCTGGGAACTCGCGTCTTCACCCTTGAACCGGGCTTATTCTACACTTTGATAAACAAGATGTATTACCTATATACAAAACTACACTCTTATTCGATGATTCTGGTGATTAAACCAGTACCGACGGTCTTACCACCTTCTCTAATGTTGAAACGTTGGTTGATTTCAATAGGAACGGGTCTGATCAATTCAGCTTCCATTTCAATATTGTCACCAGGCATAACCATTTGAGAGTGGTCTACATCCTCGCCAGCAGGGAATCTGAAAGAAGCAGTGACATCAGAAGTTCTGAAAAAGACTTGAGGCTTGTAGTTTTCACCGAATGGAGAGTGACGGCCACCTTCTTCGGTAGACAAGATATACAACGAAGCCAAGAACTTCTTGTGGGAAGTGACGGTACCGACCTTGGCCAAAACCATACCTCTCTTGATTTCGTCTCTCTTGACACCTCTCAACAAAACACCACAGTTGTCACCAGCCATAGCAGAGTCCAATTCCTTCTTGAACATTTCAATACCAGTGACAGTGGTCTTGAATTGCTTTTCAAAATTACCGACAATTTCGATTTCTTCACCCTTCTTCAACATACCTCTTTCGACTCTACCGGTAACGACGGTACCTCTACCAGAAATGGAGAAGACGTCTTCAACAGGCAAAAGGAATGGTTGTTCCAAGTCACGTTGAGGAGTAGGAATGTGTTCATCAACAGCATCCAACAACTTGTTGATGGCTTCAACACCAATCTCAGGTTGTTTACTTTCCAAAGCACACAAAGCAGATCCCATAATAACAGGACTGTTGTCACCGTCGAAACCGTAGGTAGTCAACAATTCTCTCATTTCCATTTCAACCAATTCCAACATTTCTGGGTCATCAATAGTGTCAACCTTGTTGACAAAGACAACCAAATGTTGGACACCAACTTGTCTAGCCAACAACAAATGTTCTCTGGTTTGAGGCATTTGACCATCAGTAGCAGCAACAACAATGATAGCACCGTCCATTTGAGCGGCACCGGTAATCATATTCTTGATGTAGTCGGCGTGACCTGGACAGTCAACGTGGGCGTAATGTCTCTTGTCGGTTTCGTATTCAACGTGGGCAGTTGAAATGGTGATACCTCTGGCTCTTTCTTCTGGAGCTCTGTCAATAGAACCGTAGTCCAAGAAGTTGGCACCACCTTTTTCAGAAAGAACCTTGGTGATGGCGGCGGTCAAGGTGGTCTTACCGTGATCAACGTGACCAATGGTACCGATGTTGACATGGGGCTTTGAACGGTCAAAAGCAGCGTACCCTCTGGTTAAAGCAGGACGGGCGCTTAACGCAAAACGACTGGCTACACGAACTGAACTAACGAAACGTGAAAACATGCTGTGTAGATTAACGGCTATTTAAAAAAATTGGTAAATTTTTCACTTTTTCACGATTGGGTGCCGCGGACACCGCTTACGTAAATGCTTACAAAAAATCGAGGCCTGGTCAGGTGGCAGCCGCGGGTTCGCCAAGAAGATGCTGGTTGTGGGCGTGGGCGGCGTTGTCTTCGATAATGTCTTCTATCGCACGGGTTTCCGAGAGTTGGGCGTCGATGCCATCGTTGCGGAAGTTCTGGTAGTAGATACACAACGTGAGAAGCGAGCCTTGAAGGATGTTGGCCGCCAAGTACGACACCCACGAGCTCCAGTGGGATCCTTTGGTGAAGTAGAGCGTGGCAGTGAACAAAAACCCGCCTGGGGTTTGTATGCACATCATGCCCACCGAGAGCGACCCCGGATGTTTGAGTTTGTATGTGGTGTAGATCTGAGGCACGTATTTGATCACGGTAAGGGTAGTCGATAGCAAGCCGTTGAACTCTGCTATAGGGTACAACAACGAGGAGTTAAGCCCCACGGCAATCTGTACGAGCGAAGCGATTGCATGTAGTGTGACGAACCGGCCCACTTTTAAAATTTTGGCGTACTCATGTTTGTCCTGGCGAATTGAGTCGCGGGTGCACAGCAAAACCACCACCAATATCAACACCGCACATATTGATTGGGTGCCTATTTGGAGCAAGTTGAGTTGGGAATTGATACAATCGAATACACTGAGCGAGGTTCTACAGCACTGACGCGCCTTGGAGCTCACAAGCACGATATTGGTGAATGTGAAGATGGAAGAACATGACCCCAAAAGCAAGAAGTTTGTCGAGAGGCCCTCGGACGTCTTCAAGATGTAGATTCGGCGGTACTGTGGCAAGTAACTGATGAATATACCAAAGGTGATCAACACCAGAAACACAAAGTTAGCTACCGAGGCGCCTTCAAATACGTCACACCGATTGTCTGAAAGCACCATCGTTGTAGGACTCCGCAGATGATCGTCACTGCGGAGACAATCTATATGTTGCCATTATGCGCGTGACGGTGCACGTGAGCCACCCATCCTCTACATCCCAAGCACATACTCTAAGCACATTTCCTAGGTACACACCACCAGTACTTATATATATATACGATTGAGTGGTACATTCATAGGTCACAATTTCCAATATGAATCCCATCATCTTTTATTGCTCGATTGATAGAGGGTTTAGTAGAAGTTAGTGAGCGCGAAAGTGGTGTGTTGGATTAATGCTAGTTTTACAGAGTGGTTGTAGTTAATGCCTTAGGTGGTGGCTCATTATTGCTCTATAGATAAAGGAACTTTGATGTTGGCGTGGTCACCATTCAGTAGGAGAACAGAAACCAAAATGTAGTACGAGCGACCCATGATACAACTTTGGAAGTTGGGGACGAGGCCCAAGGCTTCGCTCGCTTCCAACAGCAGCGACACTTTCAGAATGTCCAATTGTAACGACAAATGTTTGGTGTATGTAGGATATGCTTTGTTGGGATGGTCCCAGTGAGCCGGCCCGCCCGAAGTTTTGACTTTGGGCTGGTCTATCTTGAGGCTATTGGCTTTAGTCTCTAAGTTAGCCAAAGCCTTCATGTCCATGATCAATTGGCTATCAACGCTCAATACTTCGGCGCCCAATTGACGAGTAAGCGACGTAAGTTCCTCGAGATATTTCTTGAATGGAGCAATGAGTATTCCGTTCATATCGTCAGCACCACTCAAGGTATTTTCAAAGAGAAGCGGAGTGGTCACTTCGATAGGAATAAAGTACTTTTTCGATCTATAAGTGAATACCACCAACTCGGCCGTCACCGATTTGATTTCCGGAGGCCGGAGTGCTTTGGACGACGGTTCGTTGTTGAAGGCCAACATAAGATCAAGCGGAATATCCACAATAGTTCCGAGCTCTTCTATGGGTGTATACGGACGGAACGGCTTGTAGTTGTGCGGAGACAAGTATTTGACCCGATACTCGGTGCTGGGAGTACTGATGCCTAAAACACCCACATGCTTGGGAGCAGCAGTGAGCGACCTTTTCATAAACGGATACACGATTTCATAGTCCGATTGCTTTGAGATATAATGCGGAGTGTCGTCGGGTTTACGATAGTACAACTGCTTCTTTTTAGCAATAGACGTGGACCGGGCTCGAAGTTTAGAATCTGATTCCTTATTCAATAATTCACGGCCAAGTTCGATTTTTTGTTCGACTCTTCCGACCAAGTTCCGGTAGATCAGCTGCGATGCTTGGTTCAAGGTGTCTTTGTCTAATATGTACCGACTACGTTCTTGAGGAACTACACGAAGAAAACAGCTGGCATCCTGAACGATGATATACTCGTTCTTTCCACTGAATTTGTGAACACCTCCCATGAGCGGGGCATAATCCAAGCTCTTACCAATGACTCGTGCTTCTACACTATAACTGACGGCTGTGTCCGAGAAGGAAAAGTCCTTTACGCGGGCCTCCATCACACCGCCGAGACCCTGTTTTCTCTTCTCACTCTTGAGTTCGGGCCGCTTCAGTTCGGGCCGCTTGAAGATCTGGTTGGTGTCTCGTTTCAGGCCAGGCGACTTGGCATCTACGCTGCTACCCCTTTCATGGTTGGCAGTTCTTTCGCGCATTCTACGCACGTTCTTGAGAAACTGGTCTCTGGCTAAACCAATAGTGGGCAACAACTCACAGTGACGCTGCAAATCGTGCGGTTCGCAAGCACTTTCGAGCAATCTTTCAGGTATCGTGAAGTTGAAGAACTTCTTGTAGGTGACGTTAGGCTCAAAGTAGCGGTCGAGGGAAAACAATTTGCGTGTGTTGTCGATGGGATCAATCACATCGGCATCTTCATCCAAATATGCCGGTGTCCACAGGGCATTAAAATCAAACATGTTGAGGAATTTGCGGAATACCGACGGCACTCTCGAGTCGCTGGAGTCGTTACTCATCACAGTGACCTTCCCTTCACACACCACAGAGAACATATCGAACGGCAAAGGACGGTTCGAGGTATTGGTGATAGTAATATACCCATGAACAGGATCGCCCTGGCGGAACTCGTAGTTCTGATGGTCAAGTATCACTGGCTTTACACCTGATTTGCATGGAAGTGTGGTAGTCTGAATATTAATTTTTAGGTGGTCGGCCAAGTTGGGATCAAAATTGGCCAACATCTTGAGCCGGTGTGTATTGGCCAAGATAGTGTTCTCCCATCGAGACGAGTCAGCAAATCTGGGGGCGACAGTGGGATCGATTGGAGGCAGAGACACATTCGTACTCAGTTCAACTGCCGATGAGTGTGACGACACTACTTCAATGCTGGGAAAGTACTCGCCTGAGTTGGAGCTAAATCTATCAGGTGTATAGTCAGGAGGATCAAAAACCGGCTCGGAATCGGGTTGGATATTCTTGGAAAACGTAGATTGAAATAGTTGGTACGATGGAAGAATGTTCCACAGCGGTGCATTTTCGTACCCTGGCGATTCAAGAGGATGCAAGTCGAGTGGGGGTACTGTGGAATCACATTGCTTGGTGTCGGGCTTCGGCTTTGTAGCGAATAGCTTCATAAGACTAGACGGAAATGTGCCAGACTAAAGATAGAAAAGAAACAGAACAAATAGACAACACAGCAGTTGTAGTCTTGGTGCACTTGTGGAGTCTTTAACTAATTGGGCCATGCGATATCACATCACGGCATGGCTATGTGTCAGTGGTGTGTGCAGTATTCCGCTTCCTCATCGGGCCGCCTTGTTTGCATCACGTGCGACAGTGTACATGGATCCAAACTGTTGAATATTTGCAACAGTACGAATGGCCACCAACTTCTGGGCACTGAAAGCGACCAAAAAGCGCAACGAGCTCATACCGGGCACCCTGAAGTGGGTAGCAAATGAGTTGTCGACCGTGAACGATGTTGTTCTCACCCATAATGAGCAGGTGTTCCAGACCCTCCAGGAGCGCTTAGGACAGATGAATGGGTTTATGATGCGAATATTACAAGGTCAACACAACAAAACCTTAGTTCAGGATATTCTAAAGAGCCCTGCTACTTCGAGTCCGTCCAACTTCACGTATATTTCGCCGAATCTCCCATTGTCAGGCAACCCCCCAGCAGCATCATCTCCCATCAAGAAACGCGTCCCCAACGGCACCACCACAACTGCAAATTCCTCCACCCACCGATTCACACCCAAAACTCCATCCCCCCTCAAGTCTCAATCGCGTCTCAATTCATCATTCGGGCCCTCAAAATCGGGCTCCAAGAATGGGTCGGTGCCGAACCCGGGCTCTCTGGAAGAACCCGTAAAGGATAGCCCTATCAATTCCGGTATGGACGACTCGTTCCAAGCTATAAGTACTGCAATCAGAAAGAGCATAGCCGGTCGATCGGCTCTTAAACCCGCCACTTTAGACCAAGAGGCTGCTAAGCCGGTCTCAGCTCTGAGCAAGCTGCACTCCGAAGTCGCTAGAAGCTCAATGCCGCTTCGAGATGACGCACCATCGCGTAGAACAACCAAGACTCCCAAAAGAAGCAGCATATTTGTGTCCTTACCGTCTCGTGAACCAATAACAATAAAGTCGGCAAAGTCCTCTAAGAGGTACACGGGCTTCGGAAGATCACTGAAGGCGTTTGAAAAGACCGAAGTGAACTCGGCAGACTCTCTGGCTCCTAACAACTTGATACTATCTCCAGTTCCCCTCCCATCCACAAAATCGTTCCAGCCAAGGCTACCAATAGAAACAAAAGTAGTAAGTTTACAAGAGAAGCATATGCTACCGACGACTTTCACCAAAAGTCCCGACAAGGATAACTACGCAAAAATGGAACGCAATGAGGGTCCTGCTAAGTACCAGCCTCTTAAAGATTCCAAAATACCCGTCTTGACCAAAAAGTCCCCTGAATATGAGCCGGAATATCCCAATATGGCCTCGCCGCTAAAAGTACCTGTGGCCGAGCCTGACCTGATGCCGAGAAAGGAGCCAGAAGAGAGACCACGACTTAACAACTCTTCTCTTCGGAAGTCCCCTCTTAAAGGCAGGTCTCCTAGAAAAGCAGCGGTATCTCCCAAGAAATCCGTAAAGTCCCCAACCAAAAGACCTCCGGTCAAATATGAGTCGTCGAGAGCTAAATCACCTACAAAATCACCCAGATCTCCATTTAAACTTGATACCCTGGAAAAGACTCCTCTGGGCACTCCGGGACATTCAGAGCTCATAAATAGACTCATGGCACCCACCAGCTCGAGTGCAGCCAAAAGCAAAACACCTACTCAAGTCCAAAAGCCAACAGCAGAACCCAAAAAGAATGATACGCTTAATACAAAGAACAGGTTTCTTACCACAGCGTTAATTCCATCTGCTATCCAGTTCAATCCCCAAAAACCTCCTGTAGTCAATTCAAGCTCCAAGGCTTTGACATCGCCAACTAAACTAAAACACGAAGACCCTGAAACAAAACCTCCTAGCGCTTCGTTGAAGAAAAAGTCAATGATGGCTGAAAGAAGTGAAGCAGCGGCGCAGAAACCCAAACAGAAAATATTGATATCGATGAACCATAAGCTAGATCTCAAGCCTTCCAGAGAAACCAGGGCTGCCCAAAATATTCCAAATCCTGTAGAGGTTCCAGTCGAGAGAGCAAAGAGAAGAAAGATCCAGGAACCTCTAGTTGAGGATAAAAAACCGAAAGAACGAGTTCAAAAGAAACCCACCCCGATCAAAAATAGGACACCAGCAGATACCCGGACCCCTCGGGCCCCGGCTGCGCCCAACAGCTCAATTTGCTTGCCAGAAATACATACTGATGATGAGGAAGATGATGGTAACAAAGATAGTAAGATTTTGAAGAGCTGGGGCCATACGCCAGAACTCCACAAGCTAGTCATGAGGAATAGAGACGTGAACCCAGCCACCGTCTTTGGTGCCGTTCCGAAGCTCAACATAGAGGAAATCTTCGAGTCTCTGGCATCTCGTTACAGGGGCAGGCAATCGCCCAACGTTTCACCCAACGAGAAACAAAGACAATACGAGGAAAGACAATACGTTCTAGAAATGGGCTACAAAGGTATATAATCATGAAATGGATGACTTACGAACGCAAAAAAAATGAAGAAGTATGAACTGAAATGGTATCATATGGACAATTATGAACTCGGATGCTATCAATAATTTTTATCCTTATACATAACTATGCAGTCTATTTATTCTCGGGTTGCTAATGCTTCTTGCTTGTTCCATTGCGACAACCACTCAGCACTATCAGCTTTTGGGACGACGTACAATCTCAAGGAGTTGTCGAATAGTGGGACGTTCGGCTTCTCCGCCATCAAGACGTCGTTCAATGCAACTTTTTTACCCACCTTGATCAATCCTCCCACTTCTGTTTCCATATAACACTCGAGCTTTTTGACAGTGAAGTTCTTGTGCTTAGGATCTTCATACCACTCACGTTCTCTATGCAACACCTGTTCCAATAATTCGAGAGGAGTCACCAATTCACTGACTTCCTTGACAAAGTCAAATTCTTTGATGGTTGGATATATTATAATAGCAGGGAATATTAATTGTGATTCGTGGTCTGTTTCGTCTTCAAGTTTGATTTCGCTGCCTTCCAACATATCTGCCATGTATGGCTTGGAAGTCTTGAACATGGTATAATGTCTCAACTTTATGGAGTTTTCCAATATTATAGCCTTCAATCTTTTCTTTTCTTGTTCCTTTTCCCTTTGGATCTTGAGTTGATTGATCTTTTCTACCTTATTGTTGATCTCGGTGAAAAGATCGCTGATCTGTTTGTTTTCGGAATCAAAAGTCAAACCGTAGCTCAATATTTGAATGGCTTCGTCGTACTTCTCAATAGCAAAGAAAGCTTTACCTGCTCTGAAAGTAGCCTTGGAATTCTTTGCATCGATTTGCAACACTTTTTTACAATCTTCGATACACCTTCTATAGTTTTTGAGCTCAAGATTGCAAGCTGCTCTGTTGGCTAATAATGCACATGTGAGGCTTTCTATTCCGTGTTCAACCTCCAATCCTTTAGTATAATAGGTAATGGCATTTTGGTATTGCTTGGCCTTGTAGCAGTCGTTTCCCTGGTTTTTGAAGTTTGTGGCAATTTCATCGGGTTCTCCATCATATGCCAAACTCTTGAGTGCTTCCAACGTGGTGTTTTCGCCTTCTTCTCCATCAGTTTCATCCAACTCAGTCATGAAAAAGGGTAATCTGTTTAACTCTTTGATAATATCATCTGCAGTTTTGTCGGCCATTCCAGAAAGTTGAGGTGGCAACTCGGGCTCACCTGGTTTGGGGACGTATCTCCTTCTTTCCCATTCAGAAATAACTTCATCCATCTTGGTAGTGGTGCTATAGCTCGATAAGGCTGCGGGCGAAGAGCATCGATTGAAAAATTGGGTTCGATTTTCGGTGGTCCAATTCCGGTCAGCTCGAAAGGACTTCCGGGTCATAGGATGCAAAAAATTCAACGAGCTATACAAATTTGAGAAGCTTCTGAGTGCTAAGATGAGCTATCGCCGTAATATATTGCGATGATACGTATATGTATTATGTAATTATATATGTATTGAGAGATCAAGCATTCTTTTGTATTACAATCGGTACTCTCATAGAAATCTTGTCTCCATTGGGGCACTTCACGTTGATTTTAAGGTAGTATAGCCTTGACATTAAACATGACTGGAAATCAGGTACCAAACAGAATTCAGATGAGCTGGACAAACTGGGCATAGCGTTCTTGATGTCTATATTTAAATTGAACTTTTTGAAGTACTTAATTTGTTCCTCTTCCTTTCCTGAACTATTGGTACTTTTCAACGTCTCAGATTCCCATGGAATAGAGGAAAGCAATTCAAACTTCTCATTTGATCCCAAGCCCTGCACTCTAGGGTTTTTGATTTTCAAATGGTCGTATTTGGTTGCCAAATTGGCTAAACATTTTACATTTTGAATCATATCTTTTTCTATCTCCAAGTTTTCATGGCCAACATCTTTGATCAATTTCGACAATTCCATTGCATACTTTTGAAATGGTCTTAGAGTTACCAAATCGAAGTTGTCTGTCCCCTTGCTTTTGTTTTCAAATAACATGTCCGGGTGGAATACCACTGGTATAGGGTAGTGCTTGGACTTGATAGTCAAACATACAAGCTCTACCGTTATCTTTCTAAGATCAGGTAGATATGCGCTGTGATTATCGGAAAACACAAAGTTCAAATCCAATGGGATATTGATCTCGGTCGAAGGAGGAGGTTGGCCCGGTTTGATGAACTTATTGACAGGAACATAGTTAAGCTTGTGGATCTTTTTTGGAGTAGAGAAAGCAAGTAATCCCATGATTTTTGACGAGCCAAACATGGATTTCTTCTTATACGGCATAAATACCTCGTAGACATTGTCTCTTTCAGTTCGAGTGTTGCGAGGATTCACTTTTTTGTAGTAAGTCTGCTGCATTTTCGCTAGTTCTACTGAGCTCTGAGTTGGTTGAAGTGAGGTTCCACCTGAATAATTTGCGGTACCACCTTGAGATGTTATCGAACTTCCACTTGTTACGGGCTGAAGAAGGTTGTCGGAGTTGGATGTGACGGCACTAAGGCCGCGTTCTTGCTGTAACTCTTTTCCGTATGCAATTATGTCTTTGATTTTGTTGACCATACTGGTGTAGAGCAATTTTGCTTCTTCGTCGATCATTGATCGGTTAGACTCGAATATAGGATTGGCGATAGGAATCACTCGAAGGTAGCAGTAGTCTTCGTTGGCCACCACGTACTCGTCACCCGCGGGATCTAAATGAGGCAACGCATTACGCATGACTATGTGGTCGTAGTCAGAAGCCTTTCCTATAATTCTGGCACTGATACTGAAGTCGATCGAGCAATCGGCAAACGCAAAGTCGTTGGTCGACGAAGCGTAAGTGAAACTGTGTTTGGATCTTTCCTTGCTTTCATCGCTTGCACTAGCATGGCTGCTTGGATGGGAATTTATTGAGAGGCCATGAAGGCCTTGGTTTAGATTCGAGGGCTGGTTGTGTTCGCCGAGATCTCCCGGCTCTTTCCACTTCTGTCTCAATGCAGTGATGATTTCATTTTTAGATATACCCAAGGATGACGGGATCTGGAGGTGTTTGACCAAGCCGTGCTCACACGTACTGTCTAGCAACTTCTGGGGCATTTTGAATGTGAAGAACTTCTTGTATGTGATACCTGGCTGAAAGATTTTTTTGAAGTTGAAGTTGACGTGGGTATTGTCAGTGGGATCTATTTCATTTACCGGCACGTATGGATTGTGATGATCGGTGGAAAGCCTATCAAGACATGCATCGTTCCACGATGCGTTGAAATCAAACATGTTAAGGAACCGAACAATGTGGCTAGGCGGCAGTACCACGCTATTTTTGGTATTTCCATAGGTGATCAGACCTTCCAATACCACCGAAAACATGTCAAAAGGAATATCTCGGGTAGTTTTGTTAGTCACAAGAATATAGCCAAAAATATAGTCGCCCTGCTTGAACTCCACACCCAACGGGTCGATGATATTGGGTACTTCTCCAATCTTACCGATCTTCTCTGTCAAGAAGATCTTGATATCGAGTGATTTGGAGAGCTCTTTGTTTATTGAAGTTAACCGCTTAAGTTTGTGGACGTTTTCTAGAATTGTATCATCCAGCTGGTTGATGGAGTTCGCATATGATTCCGCAGGCTCCTGGGATGGCGAACCAGGAATCGATCCAAAGTAGTCTATTGAATGATTTTCAGATACAGAAGAAGATTGGGGAGTTAATTCGTAGCTGGGCGGGTCGGTTCGAAGGTCATCGGTGGTGGGCGTAAGGTTCTTGGAGACAGTAGATTGGTACATTTGGTAAGACGGAAGAATATTCAAAAGGAGTCCGTCCTCATCATCTTGACTCTCCTCCCCATCAATTGCACCATCAATTCTAGCTGTCTTGTTTCTTCGTACCGAAAGGGATGAAAGCTTGAGGTTATACTTGTTACGGCCCGCCATGATTTATGATGCTTTGCTGTTAAGATCAGCCCAAATTTGTGGATCGAATACCAACAGTACCGTGGATCAAAACTGCCTAAACTAGAGGCACAGAAGAATAGTCTTGTTTAGGAAGCTACCGCAGGGTTAATTTGACAGTTCAAAGGCTGTTGGTCTTGGCGCTGCGAAGTGCGGTGCTGCAGCGAGCACACCGCAGCGAGCACGCCGCAGCGCCTTGCGGTGGCAGTACCCGGTAGCGGCGAGCGCCATACCGCCATGCGTGCTACGGCAGCAGCGAAAGAGGAGTCAGCAAGGAATGAAAGGCTCTAAGTGCCCTTAATCGATAGTTTCGAAGAGAGTGAGAGTATCAGTATTAGAATACCGCTGGTTAACGTGTGGCTGTCATATATTGTTAGTGCGATGACGACTATGTTTTTGTAGGCCACAAGTTAGCGATGCTACGGAACAGATTGTGCGAACGCCCAAACTTAAACGATTGTATACTACTCTTGTGCGATCGATCCCACAGATCTTTTATTAGATTTAGGCTATGTAATATGAAGGCAAGTCGCAGAAGTTTAACTCGAGTTCGAGCAAATTCGTTCTTTTATGAAAGTCGAATAACTGATAGACCCCGAAAGAGTGTTTCTGAGGGACACTCCATAAATAACAGATTTATAAACTGCAATATTTAATTTCGTTTCAGGTTGGCTGCTGTTGAGATGTATATATATACGAAACTATGCTTGGACTCAAAAAGACTTCTTCTATCTATTTACAGGGTCAAAATTACTGTCTTCTGTCTTTGATCTTCGAGAAAATGCCCCAACTCTCCAATGGTTTGATGAGTCATTAGTCCGCCTTTCGTGTTAGTTCTCAATGGTCACAGGGGAATGAACAGTCAACACCTCTCCATTTGTCAATTTGACAGTATTCTTTACGTAGTAGACCCTAGCAATGAGGCAGGTCTGGAAGCTAGGAACTAAAGTCAAAAGATCGAATCCTTTGAGCTTGTGTTCGGCTCCCTTGAGTTGACAATCATCAAGGTTGAAATTCACGTCAAACTTCTTGGAATACAATTTGTGCCCGGTACTTGAATTGGTACCCGTTTCGAGCTCCCAAGGTATAGTCTTGATACTGCTGTGACGTCCCGATCCGGTGGCACCACGGGAAAGCATGTTGACGTTTGCTTCAGGTATGCTTAAATTAATGTACTTGGTTTGGATCGCAGCAAGGCTTTTGATATCCTTGAACAATTGACTCTCGAATTTGAACAATTCGTTACCAAGTGTCAGAATAAGACTGGTGATTTGTTGGAGATACTCCTTGAACTCTTTGACTACAATAGTATCGAAGTTGTCAGGCTCTTTCTTCTTGGAATCAATTTCCTGATCTCTGAAACACATCTCATGGTTGATTTCTATGGGAATATTATGCTTTCGAGATCGTATTGTGAGTGCCACTAATTCGGTCTTTAGGTACTTGATTTCTGGTAAGCTGGGCTTGCCACTCGAAGTGTTATCGATAAAATATGACAATTCCAAAGGAATGGTCAACTCATTGTTGGCGCGAGGATCGAGCCCGCTCATTCGGAACCTCATTGGTGGCACGTACATCACCTTGTACATGTGTTTCGGCGTCGACAATGAAACAATCCCCAACACCTTGCTGCTCCCCGTCAACGATTTCTTCTTGTACGGAACCATACACTGATATGAGTCATCGTTGAACTGCTTGCGGGGAGATTTTTTTAAATTAGTATTGATTGCATCACCGGCGACGTCGTAGAGCTGGCGCAACTTGTGTTGGGAGTTGGAGTCCCTGGAAGAAACCGGTGTCAATGCCATTTCTTCTCGTTTGGATGCAGGGGTGTTTAGGAGATCTTTGCCAAACGCGATCTTAGATTCGATCGTCTGCACAAATGCTTTGTAATATTGGCTGGTGCTTCGTAAATCGTCTTCGTAGTATGTTTCTGGGTTATGTTTAGGTATCACTCGAATGGGACATATAGCTTCTTTGGCTATGACGTACTGATCGTGTTCTGTAGGGTAGTCGTAGTCGGAGGCACGTCCAATGACTCTAGCATCGACTGAATATGCTATGGACGTGTCCATAAACGACAAGTCCTTGACTTGGGATTCCTTAGTGGCCAACAACATTGAAGGGGAAAGCGAGTGGCGCGCTACTCCCATGCTTGGTGGCACTTCTGTGTGGTGGTCTAGGTTGTGGGTATCGCAAATGTCATCGAGCAACTTGTCAGGCACTCTGAAGGTGAAATATCGTTTGTAGGTGACGTGGGGCTGGAAAGTACGCATGACATCGATAGAAAGCGCTGCCCCGTCAACAGGGTCGGTTTCTCCTTCACACCAGTCATGAGGATCTCCGTTATCTGTGGCGAGCCTGTCGATATTGGCAAACGACCACGAGGCAAAGAGATCGGTCATGTTGAGGAATTTGAACACGTTTGACGGCTTTTCGGTATCAATAAGCCCCCCTTTGTTCTCAAGTTGTACTAATGTGCCTTCAAACACCACATACACCATATCGAAAGTAATAGGAACATCAGATTTGTTTTCAATGGTGACAAACCCATGGATATAGTCGTGCAGAGTGAACTCGATGTTGGAGGGATCAATGAGCGTAGGCTTCACGCCTTTCTGGCAAACTTGTTCGGTGACATAGATACTGATCTTGAGGTTCAGGGCGATTTTATTGGGCACTGGTCCTTTGGATAAGTTGGGTAATCGGTGGACGTTGGCCAAAATCGTGCTTTCCCAAAACTCAGCGCTGGTGGTGTTGAAAGTCTGGCTAGGAAATGGAAATTGGTCAATCAAGAGCGAGTTGGTATCTCTAGGTGTATCTATTGGGGATTGCATCGATGAAAGTGTGACAAAGGGAGTTGAAACGGGAGTGTTAACGGGAGTTAATTCGTAGGTAGGTGGCTCATCTGTGAAGTTTTCGTCCGAAACCATCAAATTTTTCGAGATGGTGGACTGGTACATCTGATAAGATGGCAATATGTTATTAATGAGTTCGTCATCGTGGTTGGGGCCCGGCGTGGTGGGTCGAGAACCGTTTCCTTCCGACATTATGGTGATTAGCAGCTTTGAATCTGAGATGCTTATTGAAGTAGTCTAAGGTTATATGCAGGATGCTGCCAAGCCTTAGCCGTTAGAGCGTCGTTTGAGAAAAGAGAAGAAATTGCACTACAATGCGCGAGGGAAGTTCTCGAAAGAATAGCGGTAGCTGGAATTAGGCAGAAATTAGAGTGTTTAGTGAAATGCTTGTCGCTAACGGCAGTTTTAGGCGCGTGGTATACCGCCTTTGAGGCGAGACACCGCACTAGTGAGTCGAAAGCAGCAAATCTAGGTGTGACGGAAGCAACGGAAGCACAGGTGTGAAAAGTGTGGTTCTGCTACATATGAGCGGAATCAAATGTGCCGTTTACCCGCAGACTAGTTAGAATTCACGCTAGTCACGAGGTAAGGTACTATTAACATAAGTGGTGCGCTTTTTTACTGTGTGACATTTTGGCGCAGTGATCTTTTGTTGCGGTGGCTCTTCACGTGCCGCTGTTACTCCATGGTCAAAAGCCCTGAGCCATCCTATAACAAATGTCAGATAAGAGTAGGCAAAAATGCCTGCTACCATTCTTCTTCACCATGTCAGAAAAGGTCCCGTTAGCGCCAGCTATGGCCCAGGGCCATGCTAAATTGTATCGGCTCATAGTGGGTACGTTCATCGTAATGGTTTGCATGTTGCAAGCAACATGGTGGCGTCCCTCTACCCCAGACCTTGCCACTATACTCTCCAAAATCACCAGATCAGATCCGTATATCGTTGCTGCCACCGAAGCACCTCCTTCCAACACTCCGTTGAGAGGGCCTACGTTGAATCCCAAACATAAACATATACACGCGGGCAAGGCAGTGGTGGCCAGTGACGTTCCCGAGTGCTCAACTATTGGTAAGAATATTTTGCTCAAAGGAGGAAATGCTGCAGACGCTGCAATCTCGATAGCTTTGTGCATAGGAAGTATCAACTCATATTCGTCAGGAATAGGTGGAGGTGCGTTTATCTTGAGTCGCCATGGCGAGGACACCGTCAGTATTGATGCGCGTGAAACTGCTCCCGAGCTTGCATACAAAGACATGTACCGCCACAAACCAAACTTGTCTGTCATTGGGGGTTTGGCAGTGGCTACGCCTGGAGAGCTCAAGGGTTTGGATGAGCTCCACAAGCGTCATGGCTCGGGAAACTTAACGTGGAAACAGCTTTTCGAGCCAGTCATCCAGTTGAATCGCCGTGGGTTTGCATGTACGCAGTTGTTTGTGAAAGTGGTTGAAATCCAAGATAAGATTCTTCGCGAAATCCCCGAGTTCAAGCGCAATTTCGATTTTATTTATAAAGGAAATGATGAGCTCGTTACAGAAGGCGATATCATCAGGAGACCGCAATATGCACGCACGTTGGAGTTGATTGCCAACAACGGCAGCAGCGATATCTTCTACGATCCCGAGGGTCCCATTGCACCCAGTCTTGCACGCGCGAGCCAGAGATCCTTTGGGGTTCTATCAGTGAATGACTTTGCAAACTATAGTGTCAAAGTTCAGGAACCGGTCGTGCTACCCATCGAAATCAAGGGCCACCAGTACGAATTAGTGACTTCTCTGGGCGAATCGTCAGGCATTGCGTTGGTGGCAGGCCTCAACTTCTTTAATGAGTTATATAATGAACACGACTCTAAAGTATTGGAAGTGCACAAGTTCGTGGAAAGTTTGAAGTGGCTCGCATCGGTGAGAAGCGGTTTGGGGGGTTTGCGCTCCGCCGCCGAAAAAAGCGACATGATCAAAAAATACACCGGCAAAGAATGGATCCAGCAGGTGTTGGACGAGGGCCGCTACTCCGACAACCACACGTTTGAGTGGCGCAACTACCAGCCACACTTTGAGATCAACGAACCCAAAGGTACAGCCCACTTTTCAGTGATTGACGAAGATGGCAACTCCGTCAGCATGACAACCACCGTTAATCTTCTGTTTGGTTCGTTGGTGCTCGACCCAGGTACCGGAATTATTCTCAATAACGAGATGGACGATTTTTCACAGCCAGGCAGAAACAATTCTTTCGGGCTCAGTCCATCAGAGTATAATTTTATCGCGCCACGCAACCGTCCGTTGTCGTCAACCACGCCTTCCTTTATTATTGACCTGAAAACAAACAAAACTGATTTTTTAATCGGGGCAGCAGGTGGTTCCAGAATCCCCACAGCGGTGCTCCAGGCCATCTATAGAGCATACTACACGGACTACTCAGTGTTGGACATTATGGCATTTCCAAGGATCCACCACCAACTCATTCCAGAAACTTTGATGGTCGAAGACCTTGAAGTATTTGATGCTGAGTTTGCCAAGGCTGGAGTAAAGGATCTCACCAAAATACTCGAGCACGAATTCGGCCATACCTTGACGCAAAGTGGTCCTCTCTCTGCAATGAATGGGATCAAGCGTAACTCCGAAACCTCGAAGTATTTTGGTGTGAGTGACTACTGGAGAAAGAGAGGTGAGGCGGATGCCTATTAGGCTAAATAGAAGCACTCTATCAATAAAATTACAATCTGATGCATATTATCCGGTCCGTTAATAGCTCCACAAGAATACTTTTTGTCAAATTCTTTATCTCTTGAAACCATTATGTGGTCTTCTTTGCGTAACCAATGTCTTAGACTCATAATCGCGTAAAGCACACTGTTGCTATCGACATTGACTCTGGCCTGGGTACTCCTAAGGAAGTCTGCGCGATTTCTCACTTCCTTATCACTACAAAACGTGCAGCCCCACAAAAATATATACCTCCTGATTCGCGGTCCGCTTGTCCGTTGGCTGGAGTTCAAAACCAACGATCACCAACTCGTTCGACGGCGACGAGCACATTGCTATCTAGGCGTCTCGTTAACACATCTAATTATTTGACCCCGCCATTACATCACTAGCTTGAAGTTCATCACCTCGACAAAATTTTACATCACGGCGATCTCGTGTGGAAGAACGTAACTTTCTTTATTCTGGGCATAGTTGTTCTTACTCCTTTCAGAACTCGTATTGTAAAATCTGCACTTGGATTGTCTCCGTGGGAATGTTGCCGCCCCTCCCCCACAAATCTCGCATACCCGCGCCTCAAGTCCGAGCCAATAGATTTTCGGAGTTTGGAACCCTACGTGCGAATGACTTTGTGTGTGGGGCCAATACCCCGGATTATTGCGATATGTGTAGTGTGCGGAGGCTTACGTAACCGGTCACCGATATTATAAAGGCCCCCGATTCCCTTCACCCTGATTAGCTTAAATTCGCTCCCCGTCCCCAAAAATTAGCCCGGTTGAGTTGTCAGAGATTTTCGCAATGACTTTCCAGCATCAAGGCTCCCTTGAAAGTCTTCCAATACCTGATTTAAACGAAACATGTACCAATTATCTCGACGTCCTTAAGCCTCTTCAAACTGAGTCAGAACACAAGAATACTATTGAAGCCGTTGAACGGTTTTTGAAGTCTGGAACTGCTGGTTATCTTGATTCCGAACTTCGTAACTACGCCAGAACCCGCAATTCGTATATCGAACAATTCTGGTATGACTCCTACTTGAACTACGACAGCCCGGTCGTGTTAAATCTCAATCCATTTTTCTTGTTGGAAGACGATCCTTTCAATAATGATTCGAACAATTTCAATCCACAAGTCAAAAGAGCAACTTCTTTAACACTTTCATCATTGAAATTCATTCAGGCCTTAAGAAACGAAACATTACCCCCAGATACCTTAAAAAATGGACAACCTCTTTGTATGTACCAGTACTCCAAACTCTTTGGTGCTTCAAGAATTCCTACTAGCGATGGGTGCATGATGCAAACAGACCCGACGTCAAATCATATAGTAGTGATGAGCAAGTCTCAATTCTATTGGTTCGATGTTTTGGATTCAGAATCAAACATCCTCCTTTCTGATCTGGAACTCATGGTCAATTTCTCTTCTATTATTCATGATTCAAATCAAAGCCACCCAATGGATATTGCTAAGAGCTCTTTTGGTGTTCTTACTACAGAAAACAGAAGAGTATGGGCAGATGTTCGGGCTGGAATGCAAAGCAACGCCAGTAATAGCGAGATTTTATCTATTGTTGATTCTGCGTTATTTATTCTTTGTTTGGATCATATAGAAATCACTGACTTGTCCGAACTCTCCAAAAACATGCTCTGTGGTTTATCGATCCTTGACAAAGGTATACAGGTGGGAACCTGTACCAATAGATGGTACGATAAATTACAAATCATTGTCACCAAAAATGGAAAAGCAGGTATCAACTTTGAGCATACTGGTGTTGATGGTCATACTGTTTTAAGATTTGTCAGTGACATTTACACCGATTCAATTCTTTCATTTGCTCAGTCGATCAACAACAATACCCCATCATTGTGGAAACCTCACAATGCTGCTACCAAATCGGACCAGGCAAAGCAAGTCACCATTCCTAGGAAACTCGAATGGGATTTGACCCCTGACTTATCTCTTTCTCTCAGATTTGGTGAAACAAGATTGAGTGATTTGATCAACCAAAATGAATTCAAACATTTGGAATTTAAAAACTATGGTTCTTCTTTCATCAAAAAGATGAAGTTCTCTCCAGACGCATTTGTTCAAATGGCATTCCAAGCCGCTAACTACGCTCTTTACGGTAAAGTCGAATGTACTTATGAGCCTGCCATGACGAAACAATTTTTGCATGGTAGAACCGAAGCTATTAGGCCAGTGAGTCAAGAATCCAACTTGTTTGTGCGTAAGTTCTTTGACTCAGCGGTAACAAATGATGAGAAATTGAAATATTTATCGGATGCCTGTCTCAAGCACTCTGCACAAACCAAGAGATGCTCTCAAGGTAAGGGTGTGGACAGACATCTCTATGCATTGTTCTGTATCTGGAAGAGATATGTCGATGACTCGATTCAAATCACTTCTGGCTCAGACAAACAACGTTCATCCATCAGTACTTTGGTTAACGATGATGACGATAACGAATCTTCTTCTGACAAGACTATCGTTGGAATCACCGATAAAACTACCAACGAAAACTTGTCTAACTTGCCAGATATTTTTGCTGATGCAGGTTGGGACAAATTAAACAATACGATATTATCTACCTCAAACTGTGGTAATCCTTCATTAAGACTTTTTGGGTTTGGTCCGGTTTCGGCCCATGGATTCGGTATTGGATACATCATCAAAGAAGATTCAATTTCAATTTGTGCATCTTCAAAACACAGACAAACAGAAAGATTCTTGGTAACGCTTGAGAGCTATCTCAATGAGATCAGACGTATTTTTACTCTGGTTGAAATTGAAAAGCGTAACGAGACTCTTGCTGTTGAGTCCAAATCCAAAATCATTCCTACTTCGCCAAAGAGCAACTTATCAACACTCTTGGGTGGATACGGATACTTCGACATGGGTGATGACGACATCAAATCTAGAGGAACCGTAAGTCCTCCATACTTGTCCAGAAACAACAGCGGCTTTTCGGTGAAAGAAATCGGCAAGAAGTTAAGATTATCGGAGTATTAGTACGGCAGATATTTATTTATTACTATTTATTATTATTTATTACTATTCATCATTATTCATCATTATTTATTATCAATTCATGCCGTATTTTAACTTATTTTGTAGCTTCTGCGTTGTATTTTCCAATGCATGAATGATTGAACTGCTTTACTGTTTGGTACAGATATCCAAAATCATAACTGTCGCCTATTGTCGACTCAACCGTATACTACTGTGGGCTCGATTTAAAAAAACGCTAGCTCAATCTCATTTTGAGCTCTAGGTTCCAAAATCATCTATAATAACAAAGTCACTGCCATATGAGATAATCATTGGGCCTTAGCTTAGTCCTTCTATGCCAGTACCAAGCATTGTACTTAAACGTTAATTATATCATACATATACTACAAGAACATGTCTCTACTTACATAAAGTTAAATTCCAAAACTTCCCTGATTGAACGCGGCTCTTAAATTGGCCCTGTTGTTACTCTTGTTCTTATTGAATTTGTTGGCATTTGGCATTCCTCTCATTGCAACATCACTGGTGGTTTGTTTGGGTGGGTGGGGAGCCGCTCCAGGGGGTGGGTAATAAGGTTGAGGGGGGTAATTAGGATAGCCCTGGGGTGGCTGGTAATGAGGATACCCTTGTGGAGGAGGGTAGTGGGGGTATCCTTGATGTGGGGGAGGGTAATATCCTCTAGCAGGAGGATAGGATGGATACTGGCCCGCTGGTGGTGCTCCTGCTGGTGGTGTTCCCGCTGGTGGTGCTCCCGCTGGTGGTGCTCCCGCTGGTGGTGCTCCCGCTGGTGGGTATCCTTGGGGTGGATAATTCTGAGGTGGATAACTCTGAGGTGGATAATTCTGAGGTGGATAATTCTGAGGTGGATAATTCTGAGGTGGATACTGTGCTGGTGCATGTTGTGCTGGTGGATACAGTCCCGATTGTCCTTGTCCTGGTGCTTGTCCTGGTGCTTGTCCTGGTACTTGTCCTGGTGTTTGTCCTGGTACTTGTCCTGGTACTTGTCCTGGTACTTGTCCTGGTGTTTGTCCTGGTACTTGTCCTGGTGTTTGTCCTGGTGCTTGTGGCGCAGAAGGTGAATACTTCTGTTGTGGAGGCTGTGTAGGTTGTGTCGAGTAATATTGATTTGGCTGGGGAGATAATTGCGCCTGGCCCTGAGGTGGTGGACGGAAGTGAGGTTGGGAAGCATTCAGCGAAGCTTGGTGTGCTACAGGACTTCTTGCCGGATGTTGGGTCTGGGTTGGAGGGAATTGATGCAGAGATTGCTGATTAGGTGGAGCATTTCGCTTCGGACCTTGATGTGGGTGAGGATGGTGTGCTGGTTGTGATTGATTTGGAAATTGCGTTTGAGGTTGAGTGGGTGATTGCTTGGAAATAGCCGTAGCTGGTGGAGATGGCAATGGTGGAGATGGAAGTGGAGGGGATGGAAGTGGAGGAGATGAAAGTGGAGGAGATATCTGAGGAGATACACCCAGAGGTGACGGTAAACTTGGAAGAGAAGAGTCCAATTTTACATTCCTCATTGGAGAACGAGGTGAGATTTGAGACTTATCAGGCAGGTTCTGCTGCAAAGCCAGACTGCCATGAACAAGATTAGGTGCTGGCGCAAATGGCAAAGATTCTTGACTGGCAGATATTGGTCCCAGTGGCTGGTCAAGCTTGGGAAGCAACATTGATGGGATGACTTTACTTTTAGAAGGCGGCTTCGCAAGCTGTGGTTGGCCCGGTGGAGCAAGTCTCTGAGGTTTGTGTTGCTGGGCTGGTTGGGCTTGAGTAGCTGTTTGTTGATTTTGGACAGGCTGGTGCTGAGTTTGTGGTGCTTGTTGTGGCTGGAACTGTGGTTGAACTGATCTCGGTTGAGCTTGTAGTTGCACAGGTGATCGCGGATGAGCCTGTTGTTGAGCCGGTGATGGGTGTAACTGTTCTACCAGTCCATTATGCTGAGGTCCATTGATCACAGGATGAATCTCATTTTGAGTAACGACCACTGCTGGAGATGCAGGGGGTACTAATGAAGGTTGGCTAACTGTCGCATGCTGGCGTTGCGGCAGGTTGGAAGCTGAGCTAGAATACCCTTCCAGCTTCTCGGACGAAAGTTCAGCCTTCTTTTTCTTCTTCTTTTTATCCTTTTTCTTGGTAGATTCCGGCTCTAGTCCTGGTGGAAGTGGAAAGAATCCTGGGGCTGGCATTGGAGGTAAGCCTTCAGCACCAAACGGTGGTGGAATCATCTCTGGAGGAGGGAAGAAGCCGTAGGCCATAGCAGCAAGCTGGGCCATCTCTTTTTCTTCTTTTTCCTTCCTTCGTTTTTCCTTCTTTTTCTTCTTTCTCTCTCTCAACTTTCTAGCTTCCTCTGATTCCCCAAGAACAGGTGAAGATGCAAGCTCGGGACTTATTGCTTCTATCTGGGGGCTCTCTTGTGGTACCTCATAGTTGGGTGTTTGTACTGTTGTATTCGGAGCTGCTTGTTCATGTGCTGTGGTATCAAAAGTGGCTCGTTCTTGGCTGGGGTCTTGATATGTCGTTTGCGGTATAGTCTCATATGGCGTTTGATCGTAAGCTGCTGGCGTCTGTTCGTAAGCTGCTGGCGTCTGTTCGTAAGCTGCTGGCGTCTGTTCGTAAGCTGTTGGCGTCTGATCGTAAGCTGTTGGCGTCTGATCATATACTGGTTGCTCTGGTTGTGCCACTGGGACGTGGTAGTTGTCAAATGGCTCTTCAGATTTTGCCTGTTTTGCTTGTTCTTGCCTCTCAAACTCAGTAACATATTGTTCATACGGCTCCAGAAACTCTTTGTTGGGTAAATAGCTAGCCTGTGTTTGGCCAGCAGCAGGTACGGAATGCTCTACAGGTGCTGGTGGCTGATCAATGGAAGCTGTATTTTTAAGAATCGTGGTTGAGTAATTTGGCTGTTGTGCCGGTTGTGTAGATTGCAGCCCATATTGGTGTCCATATTGGTGTATTGGTTGAGTTTGTTGCTCGTACTGTACTGGCTGGACCGACTGAGCTGGTTGAGAGGAATTCTGAACATGGTGAGCTGGCTGAAATGATTGCTGAGGATTTGAGTACTGATACGTCTGAGCCGGATCAGATTGCTGGTATTGAGATTGTTCTATTTGGAATTGGTTTGCTTCATCCACAGGAGGAGGACGTCTTCTTGCCAATGTGAGTTTTCCTGAGCTACTTGAAAGTTGGGAGTTTTGAGCGTGACTATTGAATTCCTTTTCGTTGTTCACCAAACTCTTCAAGTAAACCTGATAGTCATTTAGTTCGTCTTTGGAATTCACAGCAAACACATGGCCCGAATTCTCATCAATACTAAAATTCAACTTGGAATCTTCTTCGCCAAAATTTATATTGGGCAACAAATCGTTACCTGTCTTGGTCATTTCAGGAAGTGGTTTTGTCTCTTTTTCAGGTGGTGGAGGTGGAGGTAAAGGAGTATCTTCTTTTGATCCTGTGGAAACTTGTCGTCTTGCAGTTTCGCCTTTTTGAGCGAAATGGGCAAGGTATTCTTCTGAATCTAGAGTCTTTTCGGTAATGATTAGCCATTTTTGAAACCCTCTTAGACCTGCCTCCACGACCAATGACCGCCCAAACAAATTCTTTATATGGCTGGTTTGGTCAGACCCTATAGACGACAACCACGTCCAAATATAGTAGTCCTGGATAGTTATGTCGCTAATAGTGATTGTGGAGAATAACGGGATGTTGGGGTCGGGCTTGGTATCCTCTTCAGATTGCTTCAGCCATCCAGGGTATAAATCGTACTCCGAGTTTATAGGATCAGTGGTGATTCTGGTTAATATTCTACGAGACTCTTCGGTTAAGGTCGATACTATATCATTGGTGGATGGTTTTTGAAAAATGTTCTTAAGAATAGTATAGTTCTCAATCGACAAGAAAGAGTCTTTTTTGTCAAAAGAGAGGGTGTTTCTTACTTTGCTTAGCAATTCAAAAGGATTCGTCGAAGGTCTTGTTGTGTTTAGTATCACACATGGAATAGTTATCATTGACTTTATGGAATCGTTACTTTCAGAAGGAGGGTACGAATTTGTGATGAGTAAAGATTGGAGTGTTTTAGGTAATTTGAGAGTTTCCTGTTCATTGTCAGGCAACATAGCCCTAAGAAATGACAAAAGTAAGTGAAAGAGAGCGTCTGAACTGGATTTCCAAGTCTCTAGCCCGTCCACAAAGTTGCTCTCTTTATTGATAGTAGCATCAAAAAATGGCGAGGACCGGAACCGAGAGGTTCCGTTGAAGGCCCAAAGTGATGACATCTTGGCTATTTTTCTTCCGCTAAGATAGTTGTACTGTGAATTGGCTGTGATACTGATCAAAAGGTCTAAGAAGTCATATACAATTGACGCATGTGCAGGTGAAGACAAGCACTTGGGCATAATGCTCAAAAATGCGTTTTTGGGGTAGCCAGCTTCCTTCTCTTTTCTCTTATACTCTAGATAGACACTCCAGCCAATGATTTCATGGTTGGGCAACCGACTCCAGATATACTTTAAGCCACAAATTAGTGTGAACTCGTCAAAGTTCTTAAGGATTTGCTTGATTAATGCTTCATCTTTGATGTTGATCAACTCGCCATCGGGGAAAATCGCGCTCAAAAACTTTTCTAGTTTGGAATCATCTATTTTGGATCGGAAAGGTAGGAACACATGAGGAGTCTTGGTACCGTGCAGTTTGAGTTCTCCAGTGATCAAATGGAGTATGACTTTCAATTTCTTTCGCGTGAATTGATCTGGTCTAATGAGATTGGTGCTAGGATCGTGACTGGGCGGTAAGTCGGGCAACTCAAGCTGGCCGCTTTGGGCCTTTAATATCACCATTGACGCGTGTATAAGAAAGATATGAAGCTATACAATCTTCCGGGTATCACTGAAGAATGGTTTTCGGTGCTGGTGCTAACTGACGCAAACCTTGAAAATGCTCGCTAGCTTCGCCTTGATTGGGATGCCGATGCTCCGATGGAGTGTACAAAGGGACGGAAAACGGCTATATTTTCCTGGTTTTTCTTCCCAGTTCGTTGATTTCAATGTTTGTATTGTATATATGTAGCCGATAGTCTATTGTATGGATCGCCAAGTCTTGTGCCAAATAGCTATGACCGTGTTCTTGTTGGTAAACATCACGTCAATCGTTTATTTGGCTGCTGTTGTGGTCACGTGAGTGATCTGTTTTTCAATAAACAATAGCCCGGCTCTAGCGTGAGCCATTAGCGAGTTACCGGGATTGAGTGCTGTGTACCGGTTCGAGCTATGAGCAGAGCTATGTCTCGTTTCTTGCTAAATCAAAGTGTTTTCTACAATTCTCTTATCCTACTGTAATGATTATACTATAAAATTTATAGCAACTCATCTCTTAAGATGTAATGGATATTCTACTCCTGGGGTTGCCAGATGAAGTTGAAGTTCAGAGTGGTATTCTAGGATTGATATTGGTGCAGCTGGAGGTCTATCATGCTGTTAACCGGTCGTAAGTTGCTTTCGACGCTGGGAACCAGCTTGCGCTGCACCTGGTTCATGGCCTGCAAATTAGACATGCTATTGATGGTTCTCAAATTGTCGTTAGTGTAGATGGGATTGACAAGTTCCGAGTTGTGTGCCATCAAAGAAGCCGGCAAGTCCGAGATACTGTGATGGCTGGGTATCTCTGCGCCAACATTCTGTGTATTGTTGTAGTCGATGGTGGCATGTGGCATGTGCACGCTAGACTCATTGGTGGAGTTATTGGAGTTTGAGGGAAGTTCGCCGGCATTATTTATATGAACTGGCAACCCGGGTGCTACAGAAGATGTGGGTGCGGGCGGTGGGTACCCGGTATGCCGGCGAGACGAATCAGCAGTGTGGTTTAGGGTAGTCGGAATGGTGCTGGGAATCGAGGTAATACCGCTATTGCTGGCTGTCGCCTGAGTCAGGTAATTGGCCTGCTGTATGATATTTTTGAGAGCTTCGTAGCCTCCTACTGATTGTGCCAACATGGAACAGTCCTTGTGGCTCACCAATATCCCCTTGAGTGTTATTACTTGGTCTCTTAGCTGAGTAACTTGTGCAGACATTTCTCTGTATCCTGTCGAGTAGAAGTTCAACTCGTCTTCCATTTTCTGAACCAACTGCTTTTTACGCTGACGACACTTAGAAGCGGCCACTCTATTTCTTTCCAAGAAACTCTTACGCTTATCTTCTTCACATTTGGGCCCCTTGGAATTTTTGACCGAACTGCCGTTGGATGCTGGCGACGAATCGGACGGCGAGGTACTGCTTATCTTTCCCTGCTGGTCCTCAGGATCCAGCTTGACTTTGATCTCTTTCTTGCCTCCTTTCTTGGCCTTGGATCTTTCAGTCTTTTGCTTTTTCGTTTCTTTCGGAGCAGCATCTACACTCCTCTTGAGTTTTGGACTTTCCCGTTCGACTTCCCGTATTTGGGTCATTCCATACTCATTTCTACTAGTATTGGCATTGTTACCGTTGTTTGGGTTGCCTGATTGAAGATAGCTCGGAGCTCCGTGGTACTGTGATATTACAGGAGCAGGTTGAGTAGCAGGTGCTTGAGACGCAGGCTGTATATTTTGCTGTGGGATGTGGTTTTGCTGCTGCGGCTGCTGCGGTTGTGGTGGTGCAGGTAGTTGTGTGAGTTCCTGCTGTGGTTGTTGCTGAGTTGGTGGTGGTGGTGGTTGATCAGACTGATTTCTATCTGGTGCATGGTCGGAAGCTGTTGGCTTTGAATACTGTTGCAAGTGCGATAGGTGGCTCGAATTGTTACTGCTGGATATACCAAGGAGTCCAGAAAGGCCCGGAGTCATGGGAGCGTTGAGAAGTGCTCCTGGTGTGGTGAGGCCCGGAACCAGGCCGTTGAAAGGGAATGACGAATGGTTGATTGCTCCGGGAGTAAGGCCCGAGCGAATATTCGACTCGTTGGGCGTGAGTCCTGTTTTTCTCATAGTGTTGACGAACTGGTTAAAAGAGTGTGACTGAGTGGTCGGATAGGGAGGTGCCGCTCCTTGTTCTTGGTCTTGTGGGGCAAGCAGTGGATCTATAGGTGCCTGTTGGTTGTTATGAGGACTCTGGGTGTTTCTAGTGTTGTTGGTAGCACTAATGAGACTGTTCCATAGGTTTGTGCCGGGAGTACCGGGGTTTGATAGGTTTCCTGGTGACAAGCCCAAAGGAGGTAGGCGTCTTCCAGAAGGCGTGAAAAGTGGCGGTGTTATTCCAGGAAGCTTGTTATGCGCCTGTTGTTGGTTGAAGTTGGAGATATTGGGGATATGGAGGTTGTGTTTGTTGTTAGCCTTGAACGAGGATGCTGACGACGACGTCGTGCTGGAGTCTTTGGGTCCCTGCACACTGGAATTGTCAGATGTGGAGGTCTCCTTATTGGCAAACGACCTTTCGAAAGGATTTGGTTCTAACTCGAACGACGTTTTCAGCTATCTTGTTAGTATTTAGTAACAGCAGTACCCACTAGGGACGGTAAAGGGCAGTTGGTAAAACAGTGTAAAATAAACCTGGCTGAGGTTTTTGTCCTAGTACTCTGGACTGACTAGAGTATTCTCTGGGTGCTCCGAACAGTCTTGCTATAAGTATGCCACCGTTAAATGATCTTCATTGCTTCCAAAGCTCGTGACGTAATGGGTCCAGTCCCTGAGCTGGAAAGAAATGAGCCACCATAAATCTCCCAGGTTTGATTTTACCGCACTGCTTGGACTGCACTCTCATTCATACATACATCGCCCGACATGTTGCTGTGTATCTCCTCTCAGTTGGTACCTACCACTAAGAATCCTGGCGTTGTTTTGTTCGTGTTAGTAATTGATTTTCTCAGACACACCGAGAAATGTTTCCTGCGATCTCGTGATCTCGCATTTACGTCATGCATCGCGATGTGAATTGGACGAGAGGGGAGAAATTAGACTTGCCGTCTTGACGCTCGTGCGCGGGCACTGCACACAACAAGGCAATTTACGGCTCAAGGTTGCTGATAAAAATATGCTGCATTGGGTATTGTCAAAGCTAGAGCCAGATCGTAAGAAGTCTGGGAGCAAATATAGAATTGAGCAAATCAAGAGTAAGTAGAAACCTAAACGAAAACTACAGATTGCGCATCAATCAAATTAGCTTTGACTGGTAAATTTATGCAGGGCCTCCTAGTTCACTGAAGTTTCATTTTATTTTCTGCGAATTGAACCCTGGCCGATACCTTGAACGTTGTTAAGCCATACTACTTCGTATTTATTCGTCAAAATTCTCGAGTATTTTGTTCAACTTCTCCTTCAGTTCAGCCTTGCTATCCTTTTGTAAGTCGGGGTTTTTCTTGATCTCTTCTAATGCCTCTTCTTGTACCGGTTTCGCGGCGGCCTTGGCCTCGGGAATGTTTTGCTTGTCGATCTTGCCAACTGGTGGTTGAATTTGAGGTTCCTTGTTTGGATCGATCTTACGTCTCCATCCCGTTTTCAAGTTCAAAGTTAAGTCGAATCTGGGGAAGGGGTGTGCTTCAGTGTTGAATACGTATTTGTCCAATGGGACCTTATTCTCGTCGTCAAACAACAAGTATAAGTACTTGAGGGTCTCTGCGAACCAGAACGATTCAAGGTTGTCTCTCTTGATCGACGGAATAACAGTGACATCGTCCAACGACGTGTACGATACCTCGCCGTCCTTGTTGACAACCCTGGTATGCTTGATGAAGTTTTGGAAGATCTCGTACCCGTATTCACGATACTTGACGTCGCCAGTCAATCTGTACAAGTAGAACAACGATTCGACCGTCTCAGGACGCTGCAAGTTGTGGGTATCTGCGGGCTTGATGATAAAGTCGTGATCTTTGGTGGCATCTTGGTTGAACACCACGATTTCAGGTGACAATCCGGTCTTGACGTCCTTATACATCTTGTAGCAAGTATAGGTCAATTCTTCACCCAACTTGAAGTCGGCTTCCTTTTCTGGAGTCCAATCAGGCAATTTCTTAGCCTCTTTGTAAGTCAAACCATTGGTGGCCCCAAGAGCCAATAATCCACCGTAGAAACATACCAAATGGTCCATCTTGGAGGACAATCTTCCGCCCACTCCGGTCTCCAATTCTCCTATAAACGTCAATCCATTAGGCTTGGACTTGCCGACCATATGTTTCTTGACACCTTCTACTGATTCGCGATACATATCCCAGTAAATTGGCTCTTTTTGGTTGGTTTGCAAATACTGCTTCAACAAGTATTCGTAGTAAGAATCTCCACGAGATCCCAATCTAATAAGATGTCCATAGTATTTACCGGTGTCTGGATGCACATAGATAGGAGCAAGGCCATCTTTCGGTTTGTTTTCGTCCAACACTTCCATCACTTTCTCGACTCTCTTCCAGTACAAGTCTTCGCCAGTCAAGAGAGACAAGTACTTGAACTCCAATTGCAAAGTAGCAACTTCGGCCGTTGAAGAGGCTCCGTTATCGACATGGTTCTTTACTCCTTCTCCGGTTTCCAAGTTGACCGAAGAATATGGAATTCCACTACGACTCTTGAAGCCACCTTCCAAGGCATTGGCCAAATCAACCGCCTTGTCTAAATAGGCGTCGTCTTCAGTAAAGTGAAATGCTGATAACAATCCTCCCAACATTCTGATGGTGGTCTCGAACACATTAACATTGTAGTCAAATCTGTAGTCGAGGTCATTTACCACCCAGTCTCTGGCTCTTTTGAGCTCGTCTTTGGCATCCATCAAAATCAAAGTATCCAATGAGTCGACAATCATCCATCCCAATGGCTTGGGACCCATGTTGGAACCAGTCTGACTCAACGGGTGATAGACATCCTTGCCCCAGCCGTGTTTCTCATAGTCATGCCACGATTCAAGAAAGACATTTTTGACTTCTTGCTGACGGTCAGACCAATCTGCATTAGATGAAAGAGTGAGGTTATCGAGAAACCCGGAAGATGCAAGATGGTAGATGACATAAAGGACCAACGATCCTAAGAATCCTTTGAGTAACATGATTTTCTTTGATTGGCGTCCAGAAAAGGCCGATGGTTTGTCCTTGTAGTAAAGAGGAAGCGTGTTGTTGTTTTCAGGTTTGGCTTTTCTAGCTCTCCACCTCTTGTCTCGGTCCCCTATTGATATACCTTCAGTATTGAACGACAAGCTACTCATTGGAGACTTTGAAGCAGGTCGTTGTGGTAAATTGTTGAAAGCGACTTGTGATCAATACAGGTCACGTGTTATAAGCGCCGCGTCAAATCAGAAGGGAGGGGCGTCAAGGCATCGATGGGGAGGGAAGAGAAGAGAGGAAACTAGGGAATGTTAGAGAAGGAGACAGCAGTATCACTTTCAAAAGAAGTGATTTTGGCTGTCTAGTGGTGATCCATTTAAAGAAAGAGTCCAGTGGTCGGTGTTGACGCGTTTTCTCGAGCCGCGCGGTAAATTCTGCCACCAAAGGTTGATGAGACTCTCTCTAGAGAAGCATATGCTCTCTACAGCAGTGGGCATTGTTCGCGGTTACTGGTATGTAGCCGCATTAGTCTATTTTATACGGAACTTGATTAGTCACTAGCAAATAGACTAGATCAAGAGAGTGGTCGCTACTGTAACTATTACCAACTGGCGGTGGCAGATGTGCGTTCTGTAACTCGCTATTTTTCGCAGCCATTAGCCAGCCTATTGTTGAGCCCCCTTTCCCCCCAGTTGCAGCTTGTAAGGTGTACTGGCTCAAGTTAATGTCTTTATTCCGAGTAACATCACACAAGACGTAAAAAAAAGGATTTGGGTTTGCTCTTTTTGCAGTTAGTCCAATAGTCTCTGTCTCCACATTTCGATCGTATGAATAATTCGCGATTCTCATTTTTCAGCAATTTATCAACAAAATTAAACTAGCTAAGGAGATCAAATTACGCTTGATCTCCATCTACTACCTTGTCATTCCTTTTCCTAACACCGAACATACCTTTTACATATCTACTACAGTATTATTGATTAGTGACTCCCTTCTGTCAAATACACATTCCATGGCAAAAGAAGTCATAGAAGATAAAGAAGACAGAGAAGAGACTCGATTCGGGTTGCTCGATGTATTGAGAATAATCGGAGGCTTGGTGGCACTCAACGCCATTTTGTCGTGGTGGTTCACCTCGTCTACCACCTGGGGCTATGATGGTAAGTGGCTCGATCCGCAATACTTGAAGTTTAGGTTATCCAACCAATACGTTAACTTGACGTTGGACGAGCTATCACTTTATAATGGCACCGACTCAAGACTTCCTATATACGTGGCGATCAACGGCAGTGTATATGATGTGAGCAGCTCACCCCTGACTTACGGGACCAATGGTATATACCACAAGCTCAGTGGAAGAGATAGCGCCAGAGTGTTTGTTACCGGGTGCTTCATGAAAGACGACGAGTACACGTACGATTTACGAGGTTTAGACGAAGCTGAGGCTTTTCACGATATACTGCTGTGGAAAGCATTCTACGAGCAAAGCAAGCGATACTGGTACGTTGGAACTGTGCAGCATGAACCGCTTGAAGGACCGCCGCCTGCCGAGTGTGAGCACGTCAAGTTCCCGGGCTACCATGGATAAAATACTTCTAGTAAACAGGAATGCATAATAGTGGGGTTTTAGAATGATAATTTGCATGAAAATAACTGTATATAAATACAAAATATGTACGCTACATAATTTAATGGCGAATGCTAACGAATATATATCAGATCAGTCAGCAGACTTGTTTCAGTATAGACATTCTCGGGATTACCAGAAGTTGTTTTGTTGATTGAGTCTCTAGTAGCCTAAGCTAATAACTTTCAAACCTTTAGTGCATTTTTGTCATTGTACTCTAACAGGCTTCAGCTGCAGAGTCCAAACTCTTTTGTAACACCTGCAACAAATCTTTAGGATCTTCGAGTCCAATGCTAAGTCTAATCAAGTTTCTATCCACATCCCATTTTGCAATTTCGTCCAATTCATTATAATGCGCCAAGATCGAATACGGACATGCCAACGTGAAGTTGGTACCCAAGGATGGACCCTTGTGTAAGTTGGCGGCATTGAAGAACTGAATAGCGTGCTCGCGTTTGTGGAAAAGAAACGACATCAAGCCTCCGTAACCTCCATCTGGGGTTTTAATTTGATCGTAGTATTTCTTACTCTCTCCAATAGTCGGATAGTATATTTGGGATATCAAAGGACTCTTCTGAAGTAAGTCAACCACCAAAAGAGTGGTTTCATTGATCTTGGCCGATCTGTCAGCAAAGTCTCGAGAGTTTCTTTCCAAATACAATCCGTCTTCATCCCAGAATATATCTTCGTATTCCTCACTGAAGAAATGCTTGAGTTTGTCGTATATAGGCGATAATGGGTTCAATATAAGCGAGCCACCCATCACATTGGAATCGCCTGAAAACACCTTGGTCAAGGAGGATGCAACTATATCAGCATAAGGCAAAACATGGATATTTAAGAAGTTCCCTACAGTTTCATCGACAACCACAGCAAACCCGTACTTATCGGCCAACAGACGAATTCTCTTCAAGTTGGGTGTCTTGAGAAGTGGATTGGAGGGACATTCGCAGAATAGTGCCATGATGTCAATCTCACCACTGGCAAGACCGTTCTCCAACTCGTCGAGCGACTTGTCGTCTCCAAGACCCAAGAAATGAACCCCAGGACCGAATTTCTTGAGAATATTGAGAGTATCGACATATGGGAACCCAAAACATACCGACTTCTTGGGCTTATCCCACACGTTAAGAAGTGCGTGGTGGGAAAAGAATATCGAAGCCATTCCTGTGGGGAACAAGTAGACATCGGTTTCGCTGAGGTTCTTTCCTCTTTTGGACTTAGCTATTTCTTCCTCCTGATTGTGCGACTTGTCGACTTTACCACAGATTCTTCTTCTGAGCGCAATCTTGGCCTGCTTGGCAAACTTAAGATCCAAAACTCTACCGAATTTCTGCTCGATGAAGGTGTTATACTCTTTCTCTATCACTTTTTCTGCCGAGTTGGCTGCCGAAGAAAACGACGACGAGAGCGAGGGTGATTTCAGCTGGATCTTCTGCGCCTGAAGCTCTTGTTTCAAACGGCCACTGGCGCGATTAATGGACCCGAAGTCATCTTCTCCGAATATTTCACGAAGTAAATACTCTCCCATTCTCGAACTGATCCCTTCTCCAGAATGTTGCCAGTAGTCTTTGGCTAATGGGAAGAGATGCGATGGAAATAACACCACTCCAATAGTGCACTCGACCTTGGTAGATCTCTCGTCTTCATTTTTAGGTGGAGGGTTGCTCAACTGAAGAATACGAACATTATGGTGCTCTGGATCTTGGGACTTTATAAACTCACGGCATCTCTTGGCCACTTTGTAGGTAGGAAAGATCATGGCGCTTTCATTCTGTCTCCCATACTTTTCCTCGATCTTTTTGGCCAACGCTTTGATCGTCAGATGTATGAAAAATCGTGGGTATCCTGAGTTCATCTTGCTCACTACCCAGCTCTCTCCTTCCTCGTAGCCTACAGTGGCCTCCCATGTGGGTAAAGTCACTGATACGGCATGGGGAATGTTTGGAATAGGCATTCCAATCTCTTGCGAAGGCATCTTTACTACTTGTTATTTGTTTGCAGTAGTACTATAGGACTTTTGATCAATGACTCTTTTACTCTACTCTTTTACTCATTACTATTGTGCTAACATTTCCTCGAAAAAAATGCGCTTAGATAATCAAGCTGCAGAATGATTGGGGCGATAGGGAATAACCTAAGACGGCTGGCGTGAAGGAAAAGAGGAAGTGCGAGGGAACTAGGAAGTACTGAGAAATCGCAGCTGGTTTCCGCTGGTGGTGTTGTCAACCCCAGTTCACTCCTGTTCTACAGTATTTCTCGAGATTGTGAGTGATGATGAGAAAAAACGTGAATAGGCGATGAATTTTTATTAGTATCTATTAATGCAGAAAGCTATTACGGTGGATTATGAACGTATGCAATTGACAGCACCTTCTTGGAGGCGTTTGATATCGAAATCCGTGGCTTTTTCATTGGAACTTCCGTTGGCAGATCCTTTGGCACTAGCAGGTTTTGTAGCAGATGATGGTGCAGCAGGTGTAGGTGTAGCAGCGCCATTGGCGGCGGGAGTAGGAGCAGCTCTGTTGTGTTGCATGTGGGATTGGACCAAGTGGCCAGCTGCCAATGCAGAACAAAGAGAAAGCTCGGCTGCCAATACAGCAGAGGCCACGATTCTTGCCAATTGACGGGCGTTTTCACCAGGGCTAGTAGGGTGAGGACCACGGACACCCAAGAGTTCAAGCATAGCACCTTGAGGCTCCAACACGGTACCACCTCCGATCGTGCCGACTTCAATCGAAGGCATAGATACCGAGATTTGTAAGTCGCCGTTTGGAAGTTTGTTCATCAAAGTGATACAATTGGACGATTCGACGTTCTGAGCTGGATCTTGGCCACAGGCTAAAAAGACGGCTGTCACCAAGTTGGCCGCATGGGCATTGAAACCCCCAACAGATCCAGCCATGGCTGAACCGACCAAGTTTTTACTGATGTTCAATTCAACAAGAGCATCCACGTCGGACTTGAGGACCTTCTTGACCACTTCTTGAGGAATTCTGGCTTCAGCAACAATAGATTTACCTCTACCTTCGATCCAGTTGATAGCAGCGGGTTTCTTATCGGTACAGTAGTTACCAGAAACTGAAATAACCGACATGTCTTCAAACCCACACTCTTCAACCATGTACTTAAGCGAATGCTCAACACCTTTGGAGATCATATTCATACCCATGGCATCACCAGTGGTGGTTCTGAAACGAATAAACAATAAGGTACCGGCCAAAGCTGTTTGAATGTGTTGTAAACGAGCAAATCTGGAAGTAGAGTTGAAAGCCTTCTTGATGGTTTTTTGCCCCTCTTCGGAATCAAGCCAGATCTTGGCAGCTCCAGCTCTTGACAACGACGAGAACGAAACACATGGACCTCTGGTCATTCCGTCTTGAGTCAATACAGTTTCGACACCACCACCGGCATTGATAGCTTTGCAACCACGCATGGTAGAAGCAACTAAACATCCTTCAGTGGTAGCCATTGGGATATGATATGGCACATCGTCAATGAGCAATGGTCCGGCGACACCAACGGGTAATGGCATGTAACCAATAACGTTTTCACAACAGGCACCGAAAACTCTATCGTAGTCATAGTGTTCGTAAGGCAAACGCATAGTGTCAAGCACAGGGGCATTGGCAGTACTGGCAATGGCTTTACGACGGACCAAAACAGCTCTGGTGTTGTCGCCCAATTGCTTTTCCAACGCATACAAGGGCAATTTTCCAGCAACAACCAATGAACTGACTTCGTCATCGGTCAATGACTTGACGTTACCGTCCTTAAGAACTTTGACACATTCATTGAGAGGAAGTTGTTTCGACTTGGCTCTGATTTCTAACTCAAGAGAAGACTCATCTTCGGAATTGGATTCGGTTGAAGTTCTTGTCAATGTGGAGACGGATCCATTGGCAGGTTTCGATGCAACTTTATCAGCGTTAGCAGATTTCTTCGACTTTTTAGATTTAGATTTAGATTTCTTTGGGCTTGGCTTTGGTCTAGAAATTTCCTTCTCGATCAATTGATTAGTGGTCGTAGTTTGATGACGCGAGGCATTCAAGAAGTAAGCGTTGATGGAGATGGAAATTGCAAATCCAAACAACAAGAACTTGGAAATCAACTTGTCTCTAATAGCACTGCTTGTCTTTTCGAATACTGACAAAATAAACTCCTCGATTTGTACCATAGTTCCTAAAGGCTGATAAACTCTTGTTGACAAGACAAAGGCGATGGTACCCTTTTTGCCAATCTCGATATGTTTAGCAGCAGCTTGAGATAAATAAGTAGAATTGAAAGTGAAGTCTTGAGTAGAATCAGAAGAGTTGTAGAGCCATGAGCTGCCTAACCAAAATGCATGGAATGCAAAGAATGCAGCCATCACGGCCACCTTTAATGAAACAATTGAGGTATCTTGAGGATTGAAGATTGAGCCTTGACTCGGTTTGACATTTTCTGAAGATTGCTGAGCAACACTTTGAGCCACCATGGACGAAATACCTTCTTCTTGCAAGGCATCTTGCAAACTTTGCACTCTACGAGCTCTGTTGATTTCCACTTTCAATGACAAGATAGCGGAATAGAAAGTGTAGACTAGCAAGAGGTCAAATGCTAAGATCAAAGCACTCAAAACACAAAATCTAGATAATCCAACCAAGTGAGGAGCATAAAAGGTGATCGAAAGCAATGCCGAAATGACTACCAAGTGATCTCTCAACAAACTAACGGTGTGAGCAGATATAGCATTAGCAACAATTTGACTACCGTCTAACGAGGTGGTAGAAGCACTCATGACAGAAGAAGCAATAGAAACCTTATGTTTGAAACCAATGATAGCCACCAAAAATGGAATACCTTCAGAAATACTCAAGAGAGGGACTTTGGAGTCCAAAACTCTGATGGTGGTGAACAAGGCAAATAAAAAGGCAAAAGTAGAAGAAACCAAAGTGGAAAAAGCCAACCAGAATTTAGAACCAATTGACTTCATATCAAAGAAGACTTTAATTAAGGTGTACCACATGGCAACATAAGCAACAGTGATCAAAAGGATATCAAAGCTTTCAGCACCTTTGATCAAGCTTTTGAGTTTGAAGAGAGTACTACGAATGTATTCGTAGTACTTGCGTATATGGTGGTTGTGTCTTACTTTCCAGGTCTTGCCATTACCCAAAACCTTATCAGGCAAGCTCGATTCGAGCTTATCAGAATCAACAATCAAAATACGGTCATTGGAGTCAATTCCTTCGTAGGTGTTTTCAATGGGGATTGGAGAAGTGCTTCTTCTAAAGTGAAGTGGGACAATTGAAACTTGTTTAGCGTCGGCATGTGAAGAGATGTCGTCAATTTTAATCCACTTGTTGTAGTTGGACGAGCCCGGAGGATGATAATAGGCCACAGTGGTGCCTTGGAAATTGTCAGGAATGTACTCATCTACCAATGACAAATAAGCAATAGATGCGAGTAAAGATGTAGCTAGTATGAAATGAAGTGGGCGATGGGCCGAAATCTTGGCTAATCCAGATGTGGCATCTGTTACGAATGCTAGCATGTTACCTGATCACTTGTTGAAAGAATCAGTAGTTTCCTTCCAGAATACTCTGATGTGACTGTTCAATCTTTTTCCCGCCAATTGACAAATCTGGTAAATTTGCAACGATTCGGGTACACGGATGTAATTGATGAACGGAACTAATGGGAATACTGAAGGTGGTTTCAGTTGACTGTCTAGCTGCTGTACAACAGAATGGTCTAGTTACGATCAGTGAAAAGAAAAAGATAACCGCCCAATGAAGTTTCTGAGCATGGCCAAATTTGCTCGTATACGGCGAATTTTTTTCTGTCGATTGGCGCGTTTAGAAGAGTAGAGAAGAGGAAGAGGGCGGAGGTACGAGCAGTAAACGACGTATATGGCCGGGGTAGTGACATATGGTCGAGGCACATGGGGACAAACCTAGTCTAGAGGTAGAGTAGTCTAGTATGAAGAGTATGTTGTAGCTGTCAGGGCTTGGGGATACGCGTCTCCACGCGTGGGCTCAAATAACCGATGAGATTGATTAGCGAGAGAGGAGTTGCGAATAAATAATATGGGAAATTGAGAATGAGTAGTGAGAAATGACAACTTCAAGGAGATAGAAGAGTATGTGCTGTTTGGAGGTTGAGTACGCACTAGGAAACAGACATGATCTTGTCGATGTAGAGAGCTGCAATAATTGGTTGAAACTTGGCCTTTTCTTGGTATGTCTCTCATTTTATCACTCTTGCCAAGTGTTCGTAAAGTTGATAGTATAAACTTAGTTGGTTTTTGATGTGATACCTATCGTACTAATCGGAGTTTTTTTCGCAATTTTTCTTCTACATTTTCGCTTTTATGCTTATCTATTCAATACACTATACCTACTTGAGAGAAACTAACTTGATATCAAAAGTCAATTCGGAGTTGGCTGGAATGCCTGGCAAGGCTTGCGAGCCGTATCCCATCTTGGCTGGAATAATAACTCTTCTTTCACCTCCAACAGCCATACCAGCGACACCAAGGTCGAATCCCTTGATACATTCACCTTTGCCTAAACCAAAGACAAATGGCTTGCCCGAAGTGTTCTTGTCAAAGACCTTACCGTTCTTCAACTTACCGATGTAACGGATACCAACTCTGTTACCGGACTTAGCAGATTGACCCTTACCGATCTTTCTGTCTTCAGTGATAACTCCCCCCAACAAAGTTTTTGTAGGGAATTTCTTGGTGGAAGTTTCTTCCTTTTCGGAAGTTTCCTCCTTTTTAGCTTGGGCCTCTTCCTTCTTGGCCTTGGCCTTTTCCTTCTTTTCCTTCTTTTTGTCGACCAAAGTGGATCCAGTTGGTCCTTGTTCTAATTCTTTACTGAATTGAACAGACTTCTTGTCTTCCTTCTTCTTTTTGGAGTCCTTCTTGGATGCAGGTTCTTGAACATCTTCAGGAGCAGATCTCTTTTTGTTGTTCTTCTTCTCTTCCTCTTCTTCTTCGATCAATTCTTCGATTTTGTTTTCGACATCGGATTCATCTTCCAAGTCTTCCAAGTCGTAACCGTCACCGTGGATGATTTCATCCTCATCTGGAGACAAGTCGTAGTCATCTTCATCGTATTCTTCATCTTCGGAGTCTTCATCAGCTGGGTGTTCAACGTAGTTACCAGTCAAGTGGACAGCGTAAGATCCAGTGACTACAAAGAAGACTTCTTCTTCTGGGGAGATGGTCAAGTCGATGGTTTGTTGGAATTGGACCTTTGGAGATAAAGTACAGACAACAAATTCAGAGATGTCATCTTCGTCGTCTTCATCGTCGGAGTCTTCAGCGACTTCTTCATCTTCGTCTTCGTCTTCTTCGGCCTTCTTAGAACCCTTGGTCTTCTTCTTTGGCTTTTCTTCTTCTTCCTCTTCTTCTTCAGAGTCCAACTCGTCATCTTCTTCGGCTTCGATATCAGAGTCTTCTTCGTCGGAGTCGATAAATGGGACAGATCTCTTCAATAATCTCAAAGTGGCTGGCTCCTCCTTGTCATCGAGAGCTTCTGGGTCGACAGCAGCCAAGGTCAATCTGATGGTGACTGGGTAGTCATCGTCGATAGCTGGCACTGGGTTAAATGGCTGGACAGCCAAGTTGTAAGTGGAAATAGGAATTAAACTAGCCATTATGTTACTGTACAGTGGAAGAAACGTTCTCTATTACTTTCTACTTTTAAGCAGTGAGATGAGATGAGTTTTTTTTTAGAGCGTGCGGCTCAAAAACACATGGGATTTTTCACCTGAGCTGAACAGCGTTCGGTGGGCTTCTACACATAGCACGTTATCGTTTGAAACTGTATTAAATATACATAGAGAGAAAATTCACACTCACTTTCAACATAGGTTAAACGATCCCTACAAGACTACAACTATACATGTAATATCTTGTAGGCAATCAATGAAAAACCACTATATATTTAATTAAAAGGTTTGTGTTGTTAAATTAATTAAAGGGTTAATTTAAAATTTCAACAAGTGAGGTTTGTCACCGCTCTTTAAGGCGAAAGAAGCAGACAAGTATTGCTTCAATAATGGGGTCTTCTTAATTTCAGATAATAAGGCAGCGTCAACGGTCTTTTGGTCAGCGACTCTTTCAGCCTTGATTTCCTTCTTTGGTTCTTCCTTGAAGAAAGCTTCTTCGGTCTTTCTGACGAATCTTGGAGCCTTTTCTCTGGCGAAGTATTCAACGTTGAACTTGGAAACGTCAACACCTTCAACAGAAACCTTGGTGGAGGTGGCAATGACGTAACGAGCGTTGACTCTTCTTAATGGAACACCATTGATCTTGAATGGACCGGAAACCAACAAGGTGTTGTCTTCCAAGTTCTTCAAGTAGACGACTCTCTTACCTCTGAATCTACCGGCCAATAAGATTAAGACGGTACCTGGAACTAAGGAAGCACGTAACTTTTGTGGACGGGCAACCTTTCTAGATTGCTTTGGGACTGGAGCGTCTTGGGATGAGTACCACTTTGGGGCCTGTAATAAGTTAGTATATTTGGTTCGATTATTCGCCAGTGAAAAGCACTTCAATACTCGGTACTTGATACCATTTCCTTATGCTTGGTATTGGTGCATCCATGAATTAGGTGTATTTTTCACCTGGGTGAAATAACATTTTGTTTAAAAATTTTTCATGGTCAGCGAGTGTTTTGTTCGGTCCTCTCCAATAAGGCTCTGGTGTTTTCGAGTACATCTTGACGCTTCACTGGCATTTTCATGTCGATAGACGACTATCTTTACATACAATTTGGCTCATTTTTGATCTAGTTTGTTGGTGATGGTGAATACAATCAAAAGGAAAGAATTTTTTCTACCTTTTTTCACTGGAAGCTCACAATTGGCAGCGGTAGAGGTGAGCGTCAGAGAGCAGGTGACCGTCGGCGCGCGCTGGAGGAGTTTGCGGAGGATGTGCGAGAAGCTTCAGTGCGGAACTGCATGTAGTGACAAAGGAGGCGCCAACACCTGGTGCGGCGGAGCACGTGTTAGCAAAAAAGCAGTCACAGATCGTGGCTATACCATAGCATTGGCACGTGAGTGGCTGCAAAAAGATCCAGAGAATTATAGGACTACCCATAGCAGCTTAAGCAGCATTCCTCGGTTTACTGACGTATGCTGATTTGTGGAAATCTTTTAAAGACGTTCACCCTGTAGGCATAGTGTATACGATGTACAATTTCAGATCACTCTCTTCTTACATAATAACATACATTACTATTTCTAATTCACACTGATATACCTGATATTCACGGTCAAGTCACCTTCACCAGCATTCAATAAGATATTTTCCGACTTGTCCAATGCTTCCTGTAATGGAAGCACGCTGTGAGCCAATTCAATGCTTTTTCCAAACGTGTGAGGCTCTCTTACAATGAAATGTAATTCACCCGAAGAGACAGACTTGAATGGAACAGATTCATTCCATCTGTATACACCGCTGTCCTTCTCTGCCTTTGCATGTCTGGTTTTGTAGATTGCCTTTTCTTTGGACGAGGTTTTCAAGAGAACCTTGACTTCCAAATCCTTCGAACTGTAGCCAGAAGCCGAAACAATACTGATTCTTCCTGGAATGGCGTTGGGGCCATAGATACTAGGAGCAAAACTACTGGCGTCGTCGATGTTGGTTACCGCACTGGCCGCACGCCTATGGTTGATCGGCTTTTGAGGTGGTGGCAAATGCTCCATGTGGATATTTGGAATACCTTGGACGTTCTTAGGAGCTGCTTGACCTGTGCCAGCTCCTGGTTGACCAGATCTCAAGCTGTGCAAATCATTGGCATTTTGTGATCCCTTGCCGTTCTTGGATGGAGCAGAAGACTCGGAGTAATGTGATTCATTTGCATCGCCTTCTTCTTCCTCCTCTTCTCCTTGTTCTTCATCTTCGTCACCTGAATTTTCTGCTTGTTTTTGTGCTGAAGGAGCTGGAACGGCATTGGCTTCAATGGAGTTGGGGTCTTCTTCGGACGTTCTTTTTCTGCGGTTCTTTAATGATTTGAGGAACGAGCCTCCCTTGGTGACTGTATCACTAGCAGCACCAAGTCCACCTCCAATAACATTACCAGTAAGGTCAGCTACACCTCCAACCACCTTCAACGGTGCCTTAGAAACAGCAGACATATCAAATGGCATACCTCCACGAGTGTCCAACATTGGTCTGACGTATTCTGGCTTGAAGGTTGCTCTCAAATTGACCGTACCTTGAGTATCCAATTGCACGGAAAACTGGGTTGAGTCGTGTGGCGCAAGTGGAGACAAATCCAAACGGGCTCTTCCTAGAAGCTCGTCGTCGTGCGTCAAATCCCAGTCGTAAACCTCAACAGTAACGATTTGTCTTGAACGAGAAAGGATAGGGAAATCCACTGCTTCGTTCCAAATTGGATCCAACGTTCTTCTATTCTTGTCGGTCTTGTACATCTCAACACCGTCCATCTTGACAACCAACAATGGATCAGATTTCCCGTTGGAATCGACAGACTTCAAATTTTCGGCACTCAAGATATCGAGCTTGATGTGTCCCACGTCAAGAATGGTGTCAAATGGTGCCAATTTGAATGGGGAAGGAATGTACTCCAATTGAACGCTAACTGAATTGAGGTTATCGATCTTGATGGTGACAGGAGCCTTGTTTGCTTTCTTTAGGATTTCAAGAGTGCTAAACAACTTCTCAGCCACAACATGTTTCTTTGAGGTGACCTCAACTTTGGTGGCTACTCTGAAAATAATATTAGAGTTAGGAAGATCTCTAATGAAAGCTTCACCGCTCGACGAAACATCCAAGTGTCTGCCACTAGCTCTTGGCGAAACGCCCGAAGGATGTCCGTGGTCATCGAAAAGAGTATGGAGGTACAAGTCTGGTTTTGAGAACGATCCACGCAAGACATGAACGCTCATAACACCAGCTCTGTACTTGATAGCCTTGTCCAATGGCATAAACTCTCTTGGAGCCAGGACAGTATCCTGGTTAGTTTCGATCCAAGTGTGGTTGACTGGATCATTTTTGTACAATTCTTGTTCTTGTTCAATGCGTTCTTTCTCCTTTTCTTCACGCAACTTGACGTCCTTGGTGTACTCCTCGAAGTTGTCAAGTTGATGCTGGGTGTACACTGGGATAGTTGGCACGAACGATACCGAGTAGGTTAACTTACCACTTGGTTGACCGTTGAGCAAGATAGGCTGGTCGATGATTTCTTCGGCTCCGTCGTAACCCAAATAGTATCCATCTTCACTCTTCTTCACGAAATCATTTACACTGATGGCCGAAGAACCCAAGGAACGATCCTTTTCGTCTTCTTCATCCATGATCTCGATGAGGAAGTGCTGGTTCTCGTTGGAAACTGGGAAGAAATACACAGAGTCAAACCCAACGTCAGTGGAGTTGGCAAAAGTAGGAGTTCTTCCAATGATCTTGTTGTGCAACATAATTCTAGCATATGGGTCAACTTGACCCACGGCTTCCAAGTTCTTGAGGCCAACAGCATTACGCAAGTGGATTCTGATACCACCGATGGCAGCATTAGAATAGTTCTTGACGTTACTGTCTTCAGTCATAGCCAAAGCTTTCCAGCCCGTAGTGATTCTAAAATTGGAATACGGAGCGTCCTCAGTATGAGGAGTTCCCTTAAACCATTTCTGGCCTCTGTTACTCTCAAAGATCAAGTCTTGAACGTTTGCATCAAGTTTTCCAACGATATCGTTTTCCACGGCATCCTTGATCAAGACTTGGACTCTGGTCAGGGCCTGTTCGGTGATCAAGCATTCAAACGACTGGTCCCATACTGGCTCATTGTTTTGTCTAAGTTTACGGCAAGTCTTTACCAATTCGTAGTTGATGTAGATTTCGGCATATGGGCTCAATAATCCCAATACCGAACGCCTGATATCCAAGTCTCTGGCTTCGTGTAAGTTGATCTTCAAGATTCCCACTTCGGAATCAGTAATAGGTTCTTTGGTACCATCTTCAAGCTCCATAGGATCAAGTTGTGGGAACCATCTTAAGTCAAAGTCAATCTTTCCGACAGATCTTCCTCCTTCAGTAATGGACTTAACCACATTGGTTTGAGTCTGCTTTTGGTAGAGATCAACAAGAGCAATATCGACATTACCAATCAACTGGTCGTCAAGTTTGTCTTTGATCAAGTTGTATACATTGAAACTCAAGTGGTTGCCGTCCAACAGGTTCACCAACAAATAAATAGTTTCCATATAGACGGGATCATTGGTGAGCTTCTTAATTTTGGTCTTTTCACACACATCTGCATTGGCAGAAAGCTGCAATTGCACATAGGGATTAATAGAGTTTGGTGGTGTAGGGTTACCAATCTTTAAATTGGTTAATTTGTTGATGGTAACAGCCAAAACACCAATTGAGTCGTTGGATTGTTGGGCCATGATCTCTTCAACATCGATATCAAGCGAGTTAGGCGCGTAAAGCATAGGTCTCAAATTGGAATGGATCAAACCGTTAACAAACTTGGACAAACCGGGAATAAACGACATGATATCAAGTCCAAGAGTGTCACCACCAACAGGCTTCAAGGCATAGTCAATAGTAGGAGCTTCCAAGAACTGAATCGAAACCATTTTCACGTGGGGAAAGTCTTGGGTAAGCTTCAATTTGACGTTCATACGACCAGTAAACGACATGTCTTCAACCAAAATAGGTAAAGACTTGGAAATAAAAGCCTTACCAACAGTAACACCCAAAGCGACCTTGGGATTAATTTTCTTTTTGATTTCGTTCTTGGTCATATCGTCGGTATCATTAGGAGCAAACGAAAATGCCCAATCCATTTCGATATGGTCATGGCCCTTCTTGGTATACGACTTGACGGAGTCTATTCTGGGTGCCTTAGAGCCTAAAGTGAATTCATCCAACGACAATGCTTCAATTCCGAACCCAGGAGCTTGGTCTTTCAACACCTCGTTGGCTTGGAACATCACGGTCTCTGAAAGCGCAGGCATGTAGATGACCCAGAACTTGTCCAAAAACGAATTGAGCCATTCCATGGTTTCCAATTGCGTCTCAAGACGATTGCTGGCATGGACCCTGGTCATATCATCTTTGAGGTTACGGTTGAAACGTCTCATTTCGGTTCTGTACACCGAGTTGGTGAACAACAAGACAAACACAAGCGAGAGAATACCGCCGCCTAGACGGGCAGCGAGCCAACAGAAGAAGCATGTACCGATCATAATGGCACAGTTCCAGTACCAGTCACCATAAAAGTGGTCAATTACATAGGTTTCAATGGCTTTCATGAGCTTGATCTGTTGGAGCTTGTTCTGGTTCGAGGGCGAGTTCCAGAACCCGACGTTGTGCCACGAGAAGGTGGACTGGTCTCTGATCCTTAACTTGGGTGGTGGACCCTTTTTCTCGTCGTGTTTGGCTCCATCTACCGGTGCCTTGGGTGTGTTTCCCTCATTGATTACTTTTTTGTTGTAGTCCTTGACGTCTTCGACATTCATCTTCCCCTTTGGAGGAGGATGTTGTTTCTGCTGTTAGTCACTCAATTGATTGACAGTTCATATATGGTTCTATACTTACCTCCGACATCTTGCTTCTTGGTTATTCCTACTGTTCCTAGTAGTTTTACTGGTTCTTTCAATTTCAGGCACGTATTGTCATTCTCAGCCATTCGTTGGCGCGAACTGGCGAAGCAAAGAGCAAGCCCGCGTGGTCAGGGCACAGATGCAGCAGATGGCATAGCTACACACAAGCCAGTAGTACACAAGGCCATAGAGACTGGGGAGATGCTAGAGAACTACAGATGCTATGTCTACGGTGTGTAATAGTACCTATACGATTGCAAGCAGTCGTCCTATGATACTGGGGAGGTGGACTGAGTGGGTGATTGAGTAGATTAGTCTTTTCGGGACGTTCTATTTTTTCACCCCTCTTTGCAACAAATATCGTCATTTGTATGGCTCAAGAGCTATATGGCGTGTAGTTGTATTCTTAGTTTCAGATGTACCGTAACTTATAATATACGTTAGTACTGTATACACTAGCATTCCCACGTTCGATGACCCCATTTTCATGGTGTGGAATGATTGACACTGCTAATTTCGGAAGGCTGTGCTGCATATACCGTACAAGCCTCTTTTCTGTTATCTTCTCTATCACCGTACAAATCTGGTTGCTGTGCGACTATGTCTTAAACTATGGCAAATAATTTGATGTAGTGTTGCAATACGTGAAGGGTAATAGAGGTAAACTATATATCTTTCGAGTAGGTTTCATTAGTGGCTTGCCTGAGTTATTTGCAGTTAACTAGATTATGGCATCATCGTATGCCATTGCAAATAACTCTTCTACCTTCCCAAGGTACTCCTTTCAACAACTCAATAAAGCGAGCATACACTGGTATGAGTGATCAAGCTCTCACTACTTATTGTCATTCTACATTTGTATAGATAAAAGTATTATTTTGACTTCTAGATGCTATTTTCAGGCTATTTTGGAATAAGACATAAGATTAATTTAAACGGTTTCCAAAACGACATCCTTAAAACCAGAAGAAACCTTCTTACCCTTTTCTTCGGTTGAACCTTCACCGTGTAAAGCTAACAAGGCACCCAAATCGAATTTAGGTTGTTTTAAAACCTTGACTTTTCTGACGTGAATGTTTTGTAAAGGCAAGATGGTTTGGGTAGACTTTTCAATTTCACGGCCAATAACTTCAGGAATCAATTTGGAGGTTAACTGAGCCAAAGTGACGTTGGAAACTTCTCTTTGCATAATTTCAATCATCTTCTTTCTGACTTCTCTTAATTTGGAAGATTGAGCGTAAGTGGTCTTCCTAACTTGGTTAGCTTGTCTCTTGGTGAAAGCGATAGCGAAAACTCTCAAGACGTAGTCGTCAGAGGTCTTGACAGTGACGTTAGCTTCAACCAAAGATTGCCATTTTCTGACCAAAGATCTTAATTTGTCGGAAGTGAAGTCTAAACCGTGGAAGTTGGTCAATAAGTTTTTACCTTGGACTTCATCGACTCTCAACTTAACCTTTCTGTATGAGTGGTCTTCGGAACCTTGTAAGTCAGCCAAGCTGATTTCAACAACACGTCCCTTTAAACCATCGGCAGCGTTCTTCAAACCGGTGGACTTGTTGATCAAAGTCTTACCAACGTTTCTGTTTTCGAAGGTGGATGGGGCCTTGACATCAAACCATTCCTTCTTGGTGAATGGGTCGACAACCTTCTTCTTCAATCCCTTCTTACCCTTGGATAATCTCTTGTTCTTACCAACTGCCATATTTGTTTACTACAGTATAAGTTCGTCTTAGAAAGAGTCTAGCAGAAATAGTAAAAAAGGGCTGGCAAAATTTTTTTCGCTGGTAATTTTTCACTCGCTGTCCGAACACCCGTACCGCACTAGTGGGGCCGGTCAGGGAGGATGCGCGCGAGGGGTGTGGTACTGCAGGCAGGGCTAGGCGGTGGGTTGTGTACAGGAAAATATGGCCATTTCAGCTTTCTGTGACTCTGGGTATGGTGTGTGCATTCCGCGTGCTTTAGTGTCAAGGATAGGGCTGGTGCCCTGTCGCGCAACTTTGCCAGATCGGGACGTGCGGCGCAAGAACCCAAAACCCAAAACAACAACCTATATTATCAATAACAACAGTAACGATGGAGGAACCACAGGACCACAACAATCAGTAAGTCGAATTGGTGGCGAATTGTGCAATGATTTGTTGGCAACATCATACTAACATCCTTCAAAGAGTAGCATTAAAAATCGGGTTAATTGGCGACTCCCAAATAGGCAAGACCTCGCTTATGGTTAAGTATGTGGAGGGGTCGTTTGATGAAGACTATATTCAAACATTGGGAGTCAATTTTATGGATAAGAAGATACAGATTCGTAACAACACCATAACGTTTTCCATTTGGGACTTGGGCGGACAGAAAGAGTTTATCAACATGTTGCCGCTAGTTTCAAACGATGCAGTGGCAATTTTGTTTATGTTTGATCTTACCAGGAAATCAACGTTGAATTCTATTAAAGAATGGTACCGCCAGGTGCGTGGGTTTAACAAAACTGCTATTCCATTTTTAGTAGGCACAAAGTACGATCAGTTTATCGACTTATCATATTCCGACCAATTGGAAATCACCCAGCAGGCCAAGAAGTTTGGCACTGCCATGAAAGCCCCGGTGGTATTCTGCTCGACCAGTCATTCCATAAATGTGCAAAAGATCTTCAAAATCATACTATCGAAAGCATTTGACTTACGGTTGAATCTTGACGAAATTGTCAATGTTGGCGAGCCCCTTCTAGTCTACAAGTGATTTTAAAAGAAAAGGAGTCACTAGCATTGTTGAGAATTTAAATCATGCTAGTCAATTGCTTGCATACTCTATTCAGTTCTCTATATATCCTTTAATGCCCATTTTTAAAGATTTTCACGTGACGCGCCCATCGCCATATCAGCGTAGCCTCCAAGTATCAGTAGTTAGTGAGTCGAGATGGGACATAAAGGATGGCTGATCGAGTTAAGCGAGGACAATGGCCAGGTCAGACGAAGCAGGCGTGCTGCTGCTACTGAAGCTGTGAGCATCAAACGAGATTCGGATGGGTTGGTTCTTCGTCCTGGCGATACCGTTCTTGTCCAGTCGGGTTCTGAAACCGAAGTGGCCTTAATCAAGGAGATACTGTATGGCACCAATGCATTGGTCGACATCAAAATAATCTGGTTTCTTTGTGGAACGGATATTGATGCCGGTTTGGTCGGATCGGTTCAATCCCATGAGCTCTTTATCACCGGGTACGTGGAGGAGTTTGATTTGGAGTCGGTGATAGACAAAGTCAATGTTGTTTCTGAAACAGAGTATGATCCTGTGATGGCCCAGAATACGAATTGCTACATGTGCACACGAGGAGCAAGCTCTCAAGGTGATGTGGTCACTGAGCAGTTGGACTATCGCGAGTTGATGGAGTTGTTTGCCAAAGACCCGAACGAGCTCGTCGATTTTATTCGTACCAGAACTGTTACAAGAACTTGCAGGACCAAGCCCGCAAAGATGAGTGTGGCTGAAAAATTGAAGCAGGTGGAAAAAGTAAAGAAGGGAAAGAAAAGGACACCAGAGCCGGAAAGCGAAAACTCGTCGTCAGACGAGTATCAAGAGGATAATGAGCAAGAGTTTGAAGAGGAGGACGGCCATAAGGAAGGAAGTGAAGAAGTTGATGACATTGAGCATTCTGATGTTGAAGTCGAGCCATCAACGCCTCGAAAACGAAAGAATGCAGCCTCGCCCAAGAAAACCAAAAGTCCTCGTAGAAATACCAAAAGCCCCACCAAAAACGCTACCGACGACGAAAACTCGCCTCGGAAAAGGTTCAAGAGTAAGCCCAAAGTGCCGGTGCCATCGCTTGCCTCGTTATCGCCGCGTAAACCAATCTTGTCCACCACTTCATCATCTTTTAAAGAACTCAAAGCCAAACTACACTCTTCCATCAAACTAAACTCGTTGCCAGGTCGTGAAGATGAGTCGATGGTGATTTTGGACAAAATCTATACTGCTATCAAGACAGAAATCGGTTCGTGTATATACATCAGCGGTACTCCTGGGATAGGTAAAACGGCCACTGTTCGAGACGTGATCTCACAACTCAAGGATTTTTGTAGTCTTGAAAACTTGAAGTTTGACTTCTGCGAGATCAACGGTCTTAAACTCCTTTCGCCCAACGTTGCCTACGAAATCTTGTGGCGTAAGATTACCGGTGAAAATATCAGTGCTTCCAACGCCGCGATATCACTCGAAGAGCACTTTGCAAGAAAGCGGGACACCGATGTTCCATTGGTAGTATTGATGGACGAACTAGACCAGATAGTTACCAAGAACCAAAACGTGATGTACAATTTCTTCAACTGGCCCTCGTACACCAACTCCAAACTTATTGTCATTGCAGTAGCCAACACCATGGACTTGCCAGAACGAGTGTTGTCCAACAAAATCTCGTCCAGATTGGGACTCAACAGAGTACAGTTTCTAGGCTACACCTTTGACCAGCTTGGAGACATTATCAAACACAGACTCGACATGATCACCCAGCAGAACAATAGAAAGGTGATTATGAATCCAGACGCCATTAGCTTTGCATCCCGTAAGGTTGCCAGTGTTAGCGGTGATGCGCGTAGGGCATTGACTATTTGTCGGCGTGCGGTTGAAATCGCAGAGTCCGAATACTTGGCTGCAAAAAGCGAGTCAAAAGACGATGAAGGAACTGAAACAAAAGAAAACGAGCCAAAAGAGGTGTTCTACGTACAAATATCGCACATATCCAAAGCCATCAACGAAACCGTTAACTCGCCCACAGCACAATTTCTTGGCTCTCTCCCGTTTGCTGCGAAACTACTTCTCAAGGCTATATTGCTCCGCAAAAAGAGAACAGGCATGGCTGAAAACATGTTGGGCGATATAATAGACGAGATGAAGAACTCCTTGCACTTGCTCACGTCGCAAAAGGGTGCCAATGCGCTCAACTCGCTCGACCCTAACGTAACGTTGCTCGACTTGCTCTACAGCTCGTCCTTCTTGGACCCTCTGAGTCCCCGAAAACTTAACATCCGCGCTACCAAATTTAAGCAGCTTATCAATGAGTTGGTTGAAAACGGGATTTTGATGCAGCAAAACGTTCCTGGAGAACGCTACCGGCTCATCAACCTCAATGTGTCTGAAGAAGAACTTACAGATGTTTTGCGTAAGGACAGAGACATCCTTGGCGAAGTGTAGAAGAATTACGGATCACGTGCGAGGTGCCTTTCAGCACATACGTACGCCCCTACAAAGGTTGTAAGACAAGTATATGACTTAGCGACTAGTGGATAAGTGTATTAGAGACGATAGTTACGATGGTTACAAGTGTAAGTTTGTATGTTACGTGGGAATACTCAGTGATGCGACCTTTATAGTTTACCCCGCGAGATGAGATGAGATAAAATCGATGAGCGAGTGAAAAATCTAACATTATCTAAGTGATGAACGCCATAGACCCTACAGACTACGTGGAAGCTGCCGAAGGCCAGACCTTAAGATTCAGCAATGAGAAGCAACAGGCCAAATTAGAGCTTGGTATTTGCATGGCCGTTTACAAGTGGGAAGAACTCCAAACCGCAGTCGATAACTCGTGGGGAGGAGCCAACTCAGCAGAGAAGAGAGACTGGATCTCGGGTATAGTCATAGATTTGTTTGAAGAGAAGGTGGTGGATATACAGTTGGTTGAAGAGACCTTGTTGTATGCCATGGTGGACGAATTCGACACCGAAATCGATAACGACTCCGCGTTGGA